>JAGVSL010000090.1:1200000-1831082 GCA_022494535.1 Himalopsyche phryganea | reverse complement strand
AAAAAAAAAACCCGGTTTTTTTAAACCGCCGTGAAATAAAAGCCGGAAGGTTTTTTTTTTTTTTTTCCCGGGGTTTTCCCCAAAACACGCGAAAAACCGGTTAACCGGTTTCGGTTTAAACCGGGTTGGGCCCTATGCTTAATGCATCAGTAATGTCATTAAAAATTTTTGCTCAGCTAATGAACTTTTTAATGCAGCTGTATTTGTGATTTCAGATTAGTATTTATTGATCTGTAAGAGGTCCATAACATTTTAATTGTAGACTATTTTATTTGATTGACGTATAATGTTTTGTCGGTAATTTCTTGTCTTATTTTTGAAATCAGTTCTATAAACTTTTTTTTACTTAGTTGGTATAAACATCATCGCACGCTCATATTTATTTTCTTTCGAGAAAAGAAAAATGGCGGGACTTTTAAGTTAATCTGACACTGGCAAACATGAGAATCAGCGTCGCCTTGGTCAACGCTGATAAGCATAGCCGCTACAGCTGACCTTGCCGAAGTCCACAATGTACGACTACCAAAATGAAACACCACTACTACTACTCGCCACCGGACGACTGACACTGTCCGAACATAACGGGGTTATGTCAATAAACATTTTTTAACATTCATCTCACAAATAATGGACATAACTTTCGACCAGCTGTTTTACAATTCCGCGTTTTACGAATTACGCCTAAGGTCATATATTTAGTACATCGGTCCAATATGTGAGCATTTTTTGTTGGAAAAATAATATGTCTATCGTTTGGTTTTGCGATACGTCAACAAACGGTCATTTTTTGTGGAAATTGAATCAGCATTCGTTCCACGCTTCACGTACGACCACACCAGCTTGCTTTTCATAATAATAGATGTATATTTGTTTTCATCAACAAGCTCCATAAAGTTTTATTTATTTTTTCTATAGATTTTTATGAATCATTTTTATTAAAAACTGTTTGTGTTTTATTTCTGTTTATTGAAGAGCTTTTGAAATTTTTGGTTACACAGTATTTTTTGTTTCCCTCTGGTGCGTGCACGAATAAATCAGAAAGTTTTTCCGAGATGTCGCTGTCTGTACGTATTTAATTGTTTTTTTAGATTCAAGATTTTTTTTTCTTTTGAAACCTTCACGGGTATGTGCACAACAACTCAAAAAAATTTCATCGAAACTGGATGAACGGTAATGGAACGCACAGAGGACAAACAAACATTCATTTTGATATAATATAGGTGAAGTTGTGCCATTTGATTATAAAATTAGAACAAATAGCAAAATATTTACCATTATTTAACATTCTTTATCAGGCCTCGATTAAAACTACGCTCCTGTCTAGAAAACCACGTTCTTTTGATAATTGTTTGTGGCCCATTCGCATCATTAAATTGGATTCTAGTAAAGTTCACCGACAACAATTCACCGACTAGAAAGTACACCGTCCCGCAATTCTTCGTAAGGATAGTGCACCGATTCTACAAATGTCTAAGATTGAATTATTAAAAAACATGTAACTTTATTTATCGCATTAATGTATTTCATATCATACAATTTAGGCACGTATACATTTATGTTGTATCTACAATATCTAATTAGCAATTAATTTTATAAGCAACAGCACTCAAAAACTCTAAAACATTATTTCTGTTATAATTTGCAATTACCATAAAAAGTCTTTTAATTGTGCTATGTCATCTGTTTTAATGTTAGGTTAAATGTCATATACAAGGATAGCTTAAATTTTGAACCAACATTTTTAAATATATGAAAAGTTAAACTGACTTAAGGCAACTAATTCTAATTAAAATCTCTACAAGAAGTAAAAGTGTTCTCCATAAAAAGTAAGCTCTACCTTCATTAAAAAAAAATGTAACTTTAAGGTTTTATAACTTTCTTTTAAACCCTATAGACCAAAATTTAATCTAAATAATTGACTCATTTTTAAGTGAGAAATCTGTAAGTTAAATATGACTCGAGATTTTACGAACATTTTAATATTTTCTATTGTAATCAGAAATAAAAATTGTAGAATCGATCAATCGACGATCGACGTATTGCGGCATGGTGAACTTTCCAGTCGGTGAAATTATCGGATACCACTTTATTGTTGGTTATAAGAGAATCAGTAGCTTTTTCATGATAATATTCCGTTTTGAAGAAAATAAATAATGTGGTAATCTACCAAGTAAATTGGCATTTACTTGGTAGAACTCCATTATAATAGGATAAAATAACAAAGTATTTAGTTCTACAAAGAAAGTGACTACCTCATGGAAGAAGCCCACAACATAACCGCTAAATCAGCTCCTATATGCTTACATTTGTGTGAAAAAACCTTAGACTTAATCTTTTGGAACACCTCGAAATTAATAGATACAATCATGACAATAATCTCCTTAATGACCAAACAAATATTAACCCATCACCCTTACTGAAACCATTACAAGAAGCCCATGTAATTACGCATTATCAGTAAAATTTAAATACACTTAGTTTAACGACTAATTAATGATACCTCGTAAGCTCCTTTTCTAAAAACATAATTGTTACCATGAATTATATAATTTTAAAATAAACATTATGATGTTTAAATACGTGAAATGACATGATATTGTCTATCTCTTCTAAACAATATATATAGCTAAGCATAAGTAAGTTTACATATAGTTCTGACTATGGCGTATAGCCGAAATAGCTATAAACTACCTGTTAAAAATTTTTAGAACTAAATATTTTGTTATTTGATTCTATTATGTTATATCCACCAAAAACGCAAATGAAATTTCAAATCTTTTCGAGACAGAGATTCAATTTATTTCCGATGAAATATTACGTTGGCTCTTTTGGATTAGCAGCTTCTAAGTGGAAAAGTAATACAATATTAAGACATCGACTGAGGGTGCTTGATGGAATTTCAATATCAAATTTGGATTATTGAGATTTTGTACACTTCCATGTATTTTGTCACTAACGACCTGGGTTTCGCCTTTCGGCATCTTCAGGAATGCCTGAAGATGCCGAAAGGCGAAACCCAGGTCGTTAGTGACAAAATAAATGGAAGTGTACAAAATCCCAATAATCCAAATTTAATACAATATTATTTGATTATTTCAAGGAAATAATTTCAATTTCCCTGACAACATTCTATCTGCTTCAATTCGAATCTTTTGTTTCGCCATTTAATTAGTTGTATGAAATGAAAAGTCTAAGAATGGGTTAGATTAAAATTTCTAAAACACAAGCTTGAACATTTAGTTTTATATACCTTCATTTTTACACTCAATTTTATATAAATAAGCCTGTTATGTTTGTATTTTTATCAGTTGATAATGCTCGTGATGAGCGAAACCGGTATTGATCATTATAAATATGTGGAAGTAGTACAAATGAATTGTGTTTTATTTTTTAAAATATAATGTCTTTCCACCAAGAATTGACAGTTAACACCTTAAAAGTGACTCTCGTATGTGTATAACCGGTTTCGCTCGTCACTAGAAGGTTTATAGAACATTTGGTTCAAGAAGTATGACAAGAATTTACAGGAAATCAAACAAACGAAATTAAGTAGTCCACAATGAAATTTAAGGACCTCTTACAAACCAATAAACACTAATCTGAAATCAAAAATGAAACCACGTATAGAGTTTAAAAATAATTTCTAAATACTCATTAACCAAAATAGCATAATTTTTTATTTGTTATTATTGGTTATTCATCTGATCTCTATAAACATGTGGAAGTAGTGGAAACAAATTGGGGTTTATTTTTTAAATAAAAAAAGAAATTTAATTTTTTATATTCATTTTAAAACATGATATTACACTTCCTATCTGGGAATTGAGCCATTTTGAATCATGAAATCCCGGAATTATAAAGAAGATCTTGGATTAGATGTCGTGAATGTACTTCTCAAAGGCTTGAAACACGTGCTAGAGCTTAAGGCTAGGTAATACGAAGGAAATCAATTTTATTGCTTACGAAAATGACTTTAATCAAATCCATTAGCAGTGTTTATTTAATATTTTCCGTTGTATTCTAATGTAAATTTTCATCTACAATGATTCTGTTTAATAATACGTACAAAGGCACTGAAGAAAACACAGAGAAATCATCTCTGCGACAAACTCTGTCCATTATTATTACGTATTCAAGGAACTTTGTTCATTACAAGTTTGTCAATGAATTTTCAGAGCTGACAACAGCTTACCGCTAACGATTGGAAACTTTTCACCATTACATTATTTCTTTCCCTTGAAAAATCTCGACAAGCTTCTGATAAATTAATATACCAAGCTCCGCCAGCAAGAGTCTATTTAGCACTCAAAAGCGCTGTGTTTTTTTTTTACAAAATATTCCGAAAACCAAAACCTCAAATATGTCATGTTGCTTTACCTCATTTTTCACTTTTATAAAAAAAAACTCCTCCGCAATAACTAATTAAGTAATTATATTAATAATTTATATGAAGGCCTTGGCCTAAAAACATCAAATGTAACAGAGGGTAAAAACACAATATCTTGGTGGTAAAAAACCTTTATTGTTTTCATAAAAAATGCCCTAGACTTGTGTATATTTTTAGAAATGCAGCATATTTTTGAGAGCTAATTTTTTTTGAGACATAAAGTCATGAAAAGGGAATCGAGAAATGTAATAAAATGAAAATAGTCAACATTTGTTGTTCTCAGACCACGGGCTTCAATTTTTACAAAAGAATCATTGCAATATTCAATAAAACACTATTCATTTGTACTACTCCCACATGTGTATAATGATTAGGACCGGTTTCGCTCATCACGAGCATTATCATATGTGGAAGTAGTACAAATGAATTGTGTTTTATTTTTTGAAATATAATGTCTTTCCACCAAGAATTGACAGTTAACACCTTTAAAGTTACTATATAGATAAATCTGTTCGATACATTTAGTCGTGACACATTTAGTTACACGACTAGTGGAATAACATAGATATAGAATTGAAGTTATGTTGTGTTGTGTAAAATGTACCATGCTGACAAGATTCTATTTGAGTTTTCGGACAGTCCTAATGTCATCGTTCGAACAAAGTGTTGTGGCTTAGGCACTAAGCAAAGCTGTTACCGGGAATTGTACAATCGTTAAATTTGAGGTAAACCCGTGTAATCCCGTAAAGATCGTAGTCAATTTTTTTGTGCTTCGTAGGCGTGCTTTGCGACTTTCGCGAAGGGGATTTAACTATTGTTTTGTTTAGTAATTTTAAACCGAATAAAGAGGAGATAACATTTATTACATCTTGCATTGATTAAACAAGGAAAAAGTCCACCCCAAAAATTCGATTCGTGTCCGTGAGCAACGCAAAAGTGAAAACTATACTATATGACATACAAAAAACGGTAATAATAACAAAGTTTTTAGTTCCACAAGAATTTGATCAATTTTTTGATTGATATTTCGGCTTCTCACCATCGACTGAACTATGTTTAAACTTAATGCAGCTTAGCTATATATAAATATATATATATATTCTGATTTAAAAAAGATACACAATATAACCATATACATTCTTGTATATATGTAAATTAGTTTCATTTAATCATTTTTAAATCGTTCCTTGTTACCTTTATAAATGATTTTTTTTGTATTACAATATCTTTTTATACTGATTCATTTTTTTGTCTTAAAATTTAATTTAATTTTCTAAGTATTACTAAATTAATAGTAATATTGTCACTATCTACGGTTTTTTTTAATGCAAATTAGAAATCACAGACTTTGAAGTCGTAATATTTGTTAAATTGGGACACTCCCGCAAAAATTCTGGCCTTTCGTAACTCTCACTGTTAAGCTGTCAATTCATGATGTAAAGGCATTATACTTAGAAAAATAAAACCCAGTCTTTTTTACGAGTCCTACAAATTTATATAACGCTCAAGGCTGGATTTGCCCATCACGAGAATTTTTAGCTATAGTGAGTTGAGTAGCTATAGTAAGCTGATAGTAAGTTGTTGAATTACTACAAAGAAAATGTTACGTAATGTTTATATGACGTGTGTATTGGATGTGCATACACAACATACATACTTTCCTGAAAATATTATGCTAACTATAAAAAACAACAACACAAGGTTTTCAAAGTAGACTTATAGTAAACAAAACTTTATATAGGAAATGGAATTGATCACGTGGCTAAACATTTAATTGGCTTCCTGAAATTAACTGAAAATCGCTAACTGGGACATTTCAGTGATCGGATCGTAATTTTAATTGGCAGACTGTATAATGTATTATGAAAATATTAATTCCGTGATATATTTAGAAACAAAAATAAAAAGTGCATTAAACCTAAATAATCCCGCATCAGGGGAGCCTGAATCCTGCCTGTCTCTTCAACCTACCAGACGGATTCCGTCGCCCTGGAAGGCCGCTGATGAACATCCATAGGATGTATTCGGCGGAGTTACGGGACGCTGGGATGACCTGGGACCTGGGAGGAAGCGAGGAGACTAGCGGGGGACAGAGAAGCTTGGAGGAACCGCGTGATGGCCATATGCTCCGAATAGGGAGCGGATATGGTTTAAAAATATACTTATATTTAATTACGAATAGGAAAATGCCAAAATATCTTACATGGAAATCAGGGAAACTGATATTTTACGCAAAATATGAATAAAATATCAGTATGAAAATGTCACCATAATATGTGTATAATGGAATATTTTCTATGGATTCGGCGGTAACTTTGTGGAAGTTTATTTTTTATATAAAATTAAATTAAAAATTGATAACTTAGTTATTCCACTTGGTTCATCGTCACTTACGTCACGCGTTTCGCCTCTTTAACAAGCATCTTCAGACTAACCGTATCGCAAGGTTATTTATTTCTAAGGTAAACGATGATTTTAATTCTTAAAAGGGTGGGGGTGGGTTTTGTTATATTTTACTGGATTTATGGAGGGGGGTAAGCTATAAACCTTGTTACACTTTATACAAATCAATTACTGGCACCTGGATGTGAAAAACCCAAAGGGAATAAATTCAACAATGGTGAGACGCCTGTTCTGTTTAAAATGTTGTTTACTAATCCTCCATTACTGTTGATGGTTTTATTGTTTTCTAAAAATTCTAAGCGTTCTAAGCTATTCAATGGATCGTCATAGAATGGAACTTCATAGAAAAAACCATTGAACAAATTTGAAATATTATTTCGCATAATTTATTATATTCCTCGATTCCAATGTTTGATATTTTGCCAATTTATTATCCGCAATTAAATCTCCTAGATAATGACGTTGTTTTTACCAGAATTAACTATTTTTTCAGAAAAAGTTTAGCATGTTGTAAAGCATAGTCAGCAAGTCACTATAATTGAGCTTTAATTGAATGAGTTACTAGTATTATTACTCTGTTACTTCGTAAATTCTGTACACGATTACCACTCGACTCTACGACTGCCACTCAAAGAAAGAAAGTGTTTGTGTTTTAATTCTGTTTATTGAAGTGACTTTGAACACACAATATTTTTTGTTTTTCCGTCTGATGCGTACGCGGAATAAATCAGAAGGTTTTCCAACTTGTGAGCAGGCCACAGACAGCTGTCTATGTAAGAAGCATGGATTTTTCAAATTTAGTCCATACACTTGTAGTGATTGTCTCTGTGCTTTGTTGATGGTCATTGCAAATGCGAATCACACCGGAAGCTACATTCGTTTGAACTCGACTGGCATATTGGAATTTAACAATTAACACCATTTGTTATGTAACACACGAACTGAAATGTAGCTGTTTGTACCTATTTGATTCGTTTTTTTAGATTTTTTTCAGAAACTTTCGCTGGTGTGCGCACAACAATTCACCAAAGTTTCATCGCAATCGGATGAATAGTAGAGGAGCGCATACCAGACAAACAAAAATTCATTCTCATATATACAGATTTTATAAACGTATAAACAATAAATAAATATTACGTTCATGGTTTTATCAAAGCAAAGAGAAAGATGCAGAATATTTGAGTAAACGATATATTTTTAATTTATGTTAAACAAGTCGTATTTTGTTTTACAAAATAAATACTGTCATACAAATATTTGATCCGGAAATCCGATTCTGTTTGTGATATCATTAAACAATATGAAATGGTTGTTATTTACAAATTATAAGACGAATTAATTAATTTATATTTTTTTCTATTGAAGGCTATTTTCATCTTAATTTAAAAATAAATAATCTATAACCAATCACTTGAATAGATAGAATGACGTATTTGAATAAAATTAAAACAAAATGTGTTGTAATCTCCAACAGTAACACATAAACACATATATGTTATTCCCAGTCTTCTCTTAAATTGTAGCTTTTTCTTGTCATTTATTGATGGTATACTAGTTATCTATTCAATCCAGCAGCCAGGCGCCATCTTCATCGCTGTGTAATCCTTACGTGCAATTCCCTACTTGAATATATCGATATTACAAATTGAAAGTTTCCAGATTTATTATGAACATATAATGTCTAATCCACACGTCAATAGAAGTAAATATTTACGCTTTCAGAAACAATGTATATAAAAAGCATTAAGCATATTTAACTACATTAAATTTATTTTCCGTGGTGAACAGTCATATAAGTGAAAAAACATGTTTTTGTGAATATCGTTTTGTTTTATAGAAAACTTCCATATTAAAGTCAAAGGGTACCTGTCGAATCTTTTTGATGGTTTCGGGGGTAAATTTGTTGAAATTCATTTTTAATACAAAATTTAAATTGATAACTTCCACTGGCTATGCTAAACGTGACACGTGTTTCGCTTCTTTAAGAAGCATCTACAAACTAACTGTATCGCAAGGTTATTTATTTCTTCTTTATTTTTCTGACAATGTTATTCATCCAGTGCTTTGATATTATAGTTTTAAATATCGCCATAATCACATAAGTGAGACTTATGTATATTGCCACCCGATATTTATGTGATTACTTTTTTGTAATTTAAAACATTCTAAACAGTTGTTGTTGTAAATATGTCGAAGTAGTAGAAACAAATTGTGTTTTATTTTTAGAATATATATCGTCGTTGTTCTGGAAGAAAACACTTAATCGAAAAAATTACATATTGAGTCAGTTTTACCAAAAAGTTCCTTATTTCAAACTCTATCGTATGGAAGAAAAAACATATTTTTATAAATTAGGCGTTTACTTAAAAACAGCTTTGTACAAACAAACAAAATGGAAAAGGTATAGGATTTCAAACATTTGAAAAACTTCAAAGTCCAATTACTCAAAACTAGTATTTTTCAACTACTGTCTTCTTCCAGAATAATGACGATATGCTATACTTAACAATAATTTTTGACAGTAAAGTTGTACAATTTTTCGTGCGCCTAATACAAAAAGTCGAAGACACATATGCGGATATATAATTTTGCAATGGAAACGACGGTTTGCTGTATTTACTTACCTAAAAATATGTTAAATCAATCCTACTAAAATCCTAATAAATCAACGGTAAAACGAAAAACTGAATATTTTAGTTTTTAACAGGACTGTGGAGTCGGAGTTGTAAAAGTCTATTTTGCATTTCTTAGTGTATTAATGTACTTTTTTCGTTTTTATTTACGCCTGTTACATCTTGTTGTGCAATATAAATATATACGTGTATATTATATGTATGATATGAGAAATATCCGGCTATTTGCCGGATTGGTTGTTTGGTGTTTAATTTGAAGACCAATTATTACACGTAAAAATTAAAGGTAGAAAAAAAACCTGACAAAATAAGACTTTTTTTAATTGAATTGAGTCGGAGTCGGAGTTGGGTTGTTGGTCAATGTCGGAGTTCGATTTGGAGTCGGAGTCACGTTTTTTTAGACGATTCCACACGCCTGATTTTTAATTATTCACCATGGCCTCGTAATTCTTTTCTTTTTTATGTATGCTGTTTATCCAGTGTTTTAAAAACTAGACTTATTCGCCAAAAATAAAAACATTTACGATATAGTTTCGGCTTAGTTTTTTGACCTTTACTAAACAAACACTTCGGTGTATTATGAACCACTACACTAACATATATAAATATAAAAATGTCTGGTAATTTCGCGGAAAGCACCAAATTCTTTTTCGCACAATGTTTTCACTTACAAAAGGATCATAAAATTGTATTCATCTAGTTTGTTTCTTGGAAGAGAAAAACCTTTTTCCAGAGAAAAAGGCTCATTCTTCCCAACAAAGACATTGCGCTAATGTGCGCAAACAGTGGAATGGAGACTTGTTGATTTAATGCTAGAGTATTCTCAACTTTTTCATTTCACGTTAAATCTATTGCTGCGTGTTACCATCAAATTGGGTTTTCCTGCTTTATACCAAATTAAAAACGACTTGTTTTTCTCAAATGAACTAATTTTTATTTAAAAAAAACACGGGGCGAGTCTTAATAAAATACTTTTTGATAATATACAACAATTTAGACCAGGGGATCCCAACCTGTGGATAATTCCACTCTAGGGATGAATTTTAGAATTACGGGGAGAGAATTGCTGCCGTTAATCAAATATTACAAATAAGCGTATTTGGAAAGCACCTTTTGAGTTAGAGCTAGATTATCTTGATAAGGGGGGAATTACATCCTGAACATTGGTGAAAGGGGAATGGAGCAAAAAATGTTGGGACACCCTGATTTAGCAGTACATGTGATAATTTGGAAATTTTTTCATTTCCATATATTTCGTCATTACCGACCCGGGTCTCGTCTTTGGCATCTTCAGGCTTTCAAGTACACGATTGAGCTCGAGTTGACATACAAATCTACAAAATTTCAACAATTCAAATTTTATATTGAAATTCCATCAAGCATCCTCAGTCGATATCTTAAATTACTACATGTGATATTTGTTTATACAAAAAATGAGCAAGGAGTTATGCTTCCAGATTTGTATTATTTAACGATATTTAATTAACATATTCGTCTGTCACCATATCTGAAGTAAACTCACATTAAGTGGAGCATATGAACTCCTAATGGAAACTCCATTGAGACTCAATTTGCATATCAACAAAATAATTGCTCTACAAGTACTGCTTGTTACTGGGCCGTTCAAACTCTCTTCTTCGGAGAGAGTAAGGATAGAAAGGAAGGACCAGGACAGAACTAGTGGTTAGCTAATCACTCTCGCTTCATCTCCTTTCTACGATCGGATATGTAGGAGGGAATTTTGACAGAAAACAATAATTGATTTTTTAAGCTGTCCGTACAGATATACGAACCAACGAATACCTCAACCTAAGGCGTCGATCACTCGGCTTCCGACCCAGCCTGTATTCTTATGAACTCATCATCAGGTCTTTCCTCTCACTTTATTTGATCTCTTTCAATGCTTAAAGAGAGCGATCAGCTGACTACTAATCTTTTGCTTACATTATCCTACTGTTTCTGAATGGAGAGTTTGAGTGATTGTTGTAATAGTTGGTTACTCCACCTACACCCGTTATATGTATGCAGCCGTTGTTTCAGGATCAACTTCCACAAAGTAATAACGACCAGAAAAAGAAACGAACTTTAAACATTCGCTATTGAGCTTTAATAGAAAACTTAACTTAATTTAAACGATATGAAGTATCCTGGATTGCTGTAATGCTTACTTAGAGTATGGCGCGGACATCATTTAAAGTACTTTTTCTTCAATGATTCTTTCTTATATTTTCCCATCATCTGAAAATGTTCGACAAATTGTGTTTTATTTTTATAAAAATAGTTCCTTGTCACATATGATTGAAATTTGATCCCATTGAATTGACGATTTTCTCATTATCAAGGGTTCTACTCACCCTTCTGAATACGAACGAGAAAATAATTGGACATTCCTGGATCAGTCATGAAGAATTGATTAAACTTCCATGAAACGAAATAATATCAAGAAAAACAAAACGGGAACAATGAATTTTCTTTGCTACAGAACGTGTAGCTAATCCTGAAAAATTCTCCTAAAAACATTATACTTGAGAAAGAATTGTTATTTGTGACACCGGATTTTTTTTAATTAGTGTAAATGTAATTTTTTTCTCATTGTGTTCTACTTTCATGTATCATCATGATAACTTTTTTTTGTACCATATCCGCTCTCAATGTGGAAAATATAGCCTCCTATTGGAGGTGTCTCAACAGAAGTTGTTTTCTACGAGAACTGTTTGTTACTCAGTTGCTCAATCTCTCTTTTGAGATTGAAGGATAAGGTTAAAACGGGACTAGTAGTTACCTAATCTCTCGCTACGCCCTTTTTTTAGGATCCGATGGGTGGGAGATGGAATTCTAGACATCAATGTATGAAACTGTCCGTTCCTGGGCTTGAACCCGAGACATCCGTAGCTGTAGTCAACAACGTTGACCACTGCACCACGGGTCTGATATGATAACTAATAACATTCATTTTATAAACTACTAGTGAGTACCTGGCATGCGTTGCAATGCCACTCAAAGAAAGAAAGTGTTTCAATTCTGTTTATTGAAGTGCTTTTTGACGCACAATATTTATTTTCTGCATGGTGCGTACTTACACAAATAAATCAGAAAGTTTTCCGAGATGTCGCTATTTTTACGAATTTGATTCTTGTCTGGATTGAGATTGATTTTTATATATAATAAGACCTACTGTAAGTTAAAAATTAAAACGTTGAGAGTCGGTCTCGGACCTGGCCGGGCCTGATTGTTTTATGCCTATATCCTTGGCGCAAGTGCAAGCAATAACTTGAGTTTTATCGGAATCGGATGAACGGTATGGCAATGCATAAGGTACGAACAAACCCACATTGATTTTTATATATATATATATATATATATAATTTAAGACATCGACTGAGGGTGCTTGATGGAATTTCAATATCAAATTTGGATTATTGAGATTTTGTACACTTCCATGTATTTTGTCACTAACGACCCGGGTTTCGCCTTTCGGCATCTTCAGGCATTCGAGCACACGGATGGACTCGAACTGAGTTCGTTGATATATATCTGAGTTGATATATATATATATATATTCCCATGTCCGTTCCCAATGTGAAGCATATGGTCTCCTAATGGAGGTATCTTAACAGAATTTTTCTACGAGAACTGCTTGTTACTCAGTTGCTCGACCTCTCTTTTTTCGAAAAGAGTAGGGATGGAAGGATAGGGCTAGGATAGGACTAGTGGTTAGCTAATCGGTCTCGCTACGCCCCGTGAAGGTGGGATGGGTGGGAGGGAGGACTCGGACTACGAACAGAAATCCATAAATCGATTGAAAAGTCAATCTATGAAAACCTTCCACACCGGGAATTGAACCGGAGACATCCGTAACTGTAGCCAGCGACTCTACCGACTGCGCCACGGACGCCGACAGTGTTTAATAGATTCTGACCTTGACCACTGCACCATGGGTTGACATCGCTTAAGGATGTATCCGGGTTAAATTGCGGTACGCAATGTTTCATAAATTGATTTTTCAATCGATTTATGTATTTCTGTTTGTAGACATGAATGTGTATGATGTCTGAAATACACTCCCACCCACCCGATCCTCAAAACGGAGAGCGATTAGCTAACAGCCAGTCTTATACCTATCCTTCTATCCCTACTCTCTTCCTAAAGGAGAGTTAAATCTACTGAGTAATAAGTATTTCTCGTAGAAAAAACCTCTGTTGAAACCTCCATTAGGAGTGTATATGCTCATCATTGGGAGCGATCATGGCTTTGATTCAAGGTGTATCCAATCATTGAAATGTATGCAACCGAAACTATATTCATTGAATTGATTAATTTAAGAAGGATTCAAAATGTCACATCATCCAGTAAACGTATATGTTCCAATTGGGAGCGAGCATGGTAAAAAAAATATTAATCACACAAACGTTTTTACAAAAAACATTTAATGATTTTTCTAGTCAGATGGTCTTAGAACCTAAAGGATTTTAATCAAATTTTGCTTTTCGATGACTTTATTCACCATGCAAGGATGCCCGGCATGAGACGATTAAATAATATAAAACTATATGCGCCAGCAAGTATTCATGCTTCCACAGATATTAACAGTAAGTCAAATTACTAATTATCATAACTCACAAGCTTAATTTTGTAATGATAGAATTGACAATAATTGAATCAAACAAACAAAACTTTCAACATAATTAAGACAACCTCTAAGAAAATTTGCGTATATCACTTGATGAGAAAGACATCACAAACACCCACATATTGGGTTTTAAATAGAAATGTCATATTGAAATTTAATTTCGCACAGCTTCTGATATAAACACCTACGCGTCGCAAAGATCTTCACTAATATTTGACATCACTAATTGCTTCTTTAGTTACTAAATTCTACTCTTGTATGTCTTCTGTAAAGTCCAAAAGTTTTTTGGCAGGATACCCACTTTTTAAAATCTTCGCTCTCATTGTAAAACAAATATAAAAAGAGATATTTCTATCAGTTATATTTTATAATCATTTGGTAGTTTAAAACTTAGTTTTTTTTCCTGATTATAACTGAGTTCTACCAATTAAAAGCTAATTAATTCAATATCAGTGATTATTCGATCTACCTACGCACTTTTATCGGTTCGGTTAGACCAGTGTCTGCCAAACTATCCGCCGCAAGAAGTCTCAAATGTGCCGCGACAAATTTCTTGCTTTCTAAAAATCAGTTGTCAATCAATCATCACTCTAACTGATAACAAATTCACCATCTCTGTACTTCTATATTATATATGATTACAAAAGAATATTGGGTAGTGTTACCTACACAAAGATTTTCTTTATCCATATGTTTTAATAGAGTACATTACATTTTTTAAATCTTTTTTATTCAAATTTGAGTTATTGAGATTTTGTACACTTCCATGTATTTCGTCACTATCGACCCGGGTTTCGCCTTCCGGCATCTTCAGGCATTTGAGCACACGAATGAACTCGAACTGACAGACATTAAACAGTGTTTAACGTTTATATAGAAGATACAAATACGACAAATATTATTTACGAGATAAAATATTATAAGTCTAGGATCCACACTGATACCTGAGTTAAAATTTTGAGAATCGCCTTAATCCTTATTTTGTAAACAACGCATTAACAGGGTGGCGAATTGCCGCTTTCCAACTAATATTAGAATTACCAGTTATTTTACAATTATAATAGCGTTGTGGGTTTTGACGGGATGCAATTCGACGAAAGGATATATATATACAATCATTTCACATTTAGTGACATCATGTTAAGTGTTTCAACGTACAGGATACAGCAACGGGGACTTTGGAAGATTCAGCTGTTCGTTCAGAATTTGCAAGGAATTTAACTGGGCTCTATTGATTTCCAAAATTTCTTGATAAAATAATTTCTTTTTTATTCGGTGTGCCGCGGACCAAATTCTCCCCAGTGTGCCGTGAGGTAAAAAAAATTGACACTGAGTTAGATAGTGCGTATGAAATGAATGAAGGAATGCAACTATCACTTACGAATGTAAATGATAGTTGCATTCCTTTGAATACTAGAAATCAATGTATGAAATGTTTCATTTTAACTCATCCACAGAACCAACGATGTAAATTACTACCATAAGCAAGACTTATTAATAATAAATGAAGGAAGACATTTTATTTCCAGCTTTTGTTGCTGCTTATACAACTAAAATTGATTATTTATTTATCGATCTCAGGGTGTAAAATTTTCATTGCGTAGTTTTAAAACAAAAAATATTCATTTCGAGAAAAATAAGCACGCGAAATTTAAAGCAGGAAAAACAAAAAGACTAACAAACAAAGAAACGAAAGAATTATTCATACAATAAAACGTAAGCAAAAAATATAACAATGTATTTAATACTGCGAGATATTTCTTTTTGTTTATGTCTATTTTGTGGAACGTCATCTCATTGAAATTCAGTAATACTCAAGCTTTATAACTTTGCTTAAAATATTTGATAAATTTCCACCATATTTTGTTATGTTTTAAATATTTAATTCGTAAAATATCAATCTCGGCTTCGATTAAATACTATTCCATTTACCATTAAATTCAATATTAAGGTAGTCAAAATATCAAATGACTATTTTGCATTGCTATCCTACACGTCTACTCTTAGTGTGAAGCATATAGACTCCTAATGTATCATTTTAAAAGAAGTTGTTTTTATTTTAAAAAATAAAACACAATTTGTTTGTACTACTTCCACATATTTATAATGATCAGGACAGGAACTGATCAGTTAGATAATGCTCGTGATGAACGAAACCGGTCCTGATCATTATAAATATGTGGAAGTAGTACAAACAAATTGTGTTTTATTTTTTAAAATATAATGTCTCCACCAAGAATTGACAGTTAACACCTTAAAAGTAAGTTGTTTTTACGAGAAGAACAGTTATTGAGCCCATCCAACTTAATTTTTTCAGAGAATGTGGATATAAGAAATGAGTGGTGGTTTACTAATTGCACTCTATGGCCTGTTTTCATAAGAAGGGGAATTTAAACATTACAAACACCCATCCCTAAGAACACAAAGCCATTGAAATTTCCCTTACTGGGAACAGCGCAACTGAATAGGATGAACTGTCAAAAACTTTTACCATTCGCACACAGGACTTATTTATTAAAATGAGGAAAAACGTATTTGTTTTACGTAAAAATAGGATCATATCGAAAGTGAACTGACAGAAGGCATTAGGCCATAAAAACAAATTCTGAAATAATTGCGTTTAAATCGCTCTCTCCCAAGAACAATTAGTGTTTGTTTTTTAAAAGATTTTTTTCTTTAAAAGAATAATTTTTTTGACATTCAAAATAGTCATATCATGAGTTATAGTTATATCATGCTTTTTGCCAGAATAAAAAAAACACTGACTTAATACTGTTTTTTTTCAACGCCATTATATCCTACTACTTCATGTGTTCTACCAGCAAGGATGCCCAACCGGTCGATCACAAAGAAAAATTTGGTCGATCCCGAAAAATTTTGTGAATTTCGAAAAAATAGATTATTTTATATAAATATATTTATAGCCGACGATTAAAAATATAATCCAGGCGATCGGACTATTCGGCTTGACTTGATTCGTGCTTATCTACTAATTTAGGTGATTAACGAATGTTCAAAGTAAGACCAAGGTCACGGGATTCCTTGACAACGGTTCTCAGATTTTTTTTGTAAACATGTCGATAATGCAGTTTCTTAGAATATTTAACATCAATTTTAACATTAGAAAGCACCCTTCTTCAAAATTGTTAATCCATAACACGTTTTCCAGTAATGGCCAGCATTTAAAAATTATCGATTTTAGAAATACACATTATTCTGTTCTGTACACATCTGTGTATCTGAGCAGAGACTGTTTTGAAATTATTGTAAACGAAGTTTTATTTACTCATTCCCTCAAAAAATAAGTTGTTTATAAAAATAATATGTTAACAATATACGAAAATACTAAATTTTAATTATTTTGTAAGCACATACTTAGCTAATGATATTTTTTATCTAAAATAAACATTTTTATGTTTGAAGAAAGGAAAAACCATTTTCATATAAAAATCATAGTAGAAGTCGATTCCGAAAAAATATTAAAATGAAAAGTAGCTCCCAATGCAAAAAAGGTTGAGCACTCTTGGCGTAAAACGTTAAATTGCACACATCAAAAACTGACTTAATGCGTTCTGTCAGTATACTCTCGATATAATACTTTTCTAAAATTCGTCCAGCTTAGACACTCTTTTTTTAGATTGATATATGAGTAGAGTGAAGGAAAAAATAGCCAGTCATATAAAAATACCTTCTTTTGAAATTCTTGAAACGGTTTTCGTAGTCGACGACGTGACGTGGCTTAAAATATGTACTTTGTCTCGAATGGGTAAATGTCTGTTTGTGAAAAACTTAGGCTACTATATTATGTTTTTATTTAGCTTTACACCTGTTGTAAATTTTTTCAAAAATATTACTTGTAATAGATTGGTAAGGAAATCCTGAAGACTATCATGAAATTGATTTTTTTGCTTTGCACAAAGAAAACTTTACAGCCTCAAAAGACAAAACTTAAACAGTTTGTTAACAGCCGTCATAATAAAACATAATAAAAATCTTTTTCTCTCTTTCGAATATTTTTCTTTCACTGGAAAAGGCTCTAGCTCACTGTATTTCTTACTGCATGAAGTGAGCGATGAGATGACAAAATATTGACGAAACACACTACAGTTTTCTTTTACTACTTCCACAGTCATTATTCACTATTTACATCTACAATTTGGTTCAATTAGACAGCAGACGTTACTGAGGAACCTGTACTAATCTTTTATGAATACTGTGTAATACTTTTTTTCATATTTTCAAATCTTTGTATATGTATAATAATAAGTATGTTCGTTTGTAGCAACTCCACTTATTGAAATCATTGAAAACTATATTCTCAAGGATCAGTTATTATCATAGTGTGCACTTTATTCCTCGTAAATATATTTTTTTTATTTTTAAATCGCCGTGTAACTTCTTTTGCCTCTTGAATTAATTTCGCGGGTTTGGTTTCTTCGTGTTGTTGTACTTATGTAAATAAAATATATTCAAATTGCTTGTAACCATTACATTGTAATAAAAAAACCTTTTACCATTTTTTCACAGTACGTTTGTTTGTATTACCATAGATGTCATGCGAATTCAAAATGGAAATGATCGATCTTTTAAAATTAGAACAATATTTATTCCAACACGAGCGAATAGGATACAATGCGAAAATATGACGGAACATTATGAACATGCCGATTGACATTACGATTTATATTGTGTATTCAAAATGGCGGCACATGGACGTAACATTATTTGACAAAAGAATTGCAATTTATGCTTCTATAAAAAACGACCATTCTTATCACATCTATAAAAGTGATGATTCGAAATATTTTAAACTTTTAATGAACACGGATTCTACTTAATTCTTTTTAATGAGTACCATATGAGAAGACCCGAATCGAAGAGAGGCTAATGGTCGGTCATCGACGTCCTGGAAGGGCTGGGATCTCAAACAAACACCATTTCAAATCCAGTTCAACTCTTATTTATTTTATGGAAGATGCAGTGATTTAAAATACACAAATATTCCTAACACATAAAGTTGAGTATACATTTACATTTAATGAATTTACACATGAATTTAATTTTAAGTTATCATGCAAGTGACACGACAAACGATTTTAAATTAATTCCAATTTCAAAACAATCCACAACGTCAATGGTGCTGGCCACGCTGGCCGGCAACTCTCCTCGGCTCGAAGGCTGGCAATCGACTCTTGACACATAAAATCAAAAAGGACCCCCGCACCGTCGGAGCCACTCCTTTCCGTCAAAAATGGCTTCGTCCAGCGAACGTGTCCGCCGGCAATTGGCCGGTCGCCCGTCACGACAAGAGCTGGGTCGATTTCCACGAATCATTGTCATTAACGCTGTGCGTTCTTAGTTCCGGACCCTAATAAAACTTACACTTAAAAAAACTACTATACTCTCTGACTGATGTTTTGTAAAATAATCTGAAGGTGTTTCTTAAGCAGGTAAACACAATAAGACGAGTAACCAAATCATGAATCTAAGAATCACTTGAAATTCTGCATAGTATACAACAAATCCATAGAATATATAATCCAACTTAAACATAATATGATATATTATCCTGTACGTAATATTATGTCGGCGTCCGTGGCGCAGTTGTTAGGGTCATTGGCTACGGTTACGGATGTCTCGGGTAAGAGACCATACGCTGTACATTGGGAGCGGACATGGAAAAAAATATTATGTATCGGCCTAATAAATGTCTGTTATCAAATTAAAGCAATCTATTTTTACGGTGTGTCAACACTACACTGTCCTCCATTTAAAGAAGTCACTCTCTTTTTCTGAAACACAAATGTTTTGTTATATTTTTTTGTACTTTTGCGTTTATTTTACTTTGCGCGCAAGCAAGGCACACCTGTCAAGAATTTTATTTTTTAATGAAGACGCATCATTGTTTATTTTTATTTTTCCTTTTTCCATTTTTTAACGCATTCAAAATAATGTTTTTCAAGCTTTTAATATTTATTCTTAAGCACGACTTACTGCAAAGCTAATCTTTTTTCAATTCCACACTTTTTCAGCCGTAAAATTTATATTCTTTGCAAAGTTTTTTTGCTTTTATTTGAAAACAATAATAAATTTTCAACACCCACATAAGCAATTCAGGACTTTTGTGGTTCTTAACCAAGAAATTGTTTTTATGAAAATTAAACAGTTTAATACAGAGCTTCCAAAAAATTTTCATTCCACGGTCCACAAAATTTTCAAAAAATAAATCACGGCACTTTACTTCGAAAATCAAATTAATTTATCCAAAGCTTTATTTGTTATTATGCATAACATCGTTGTTCTGGAATAAGATACTAACCAAAAAATAATTGTTTTGAGTAATTCGATTTTGGAAGTTTTCGAAATGTTTGAAATGTTATACATTTTTCATTTTTAGTCTGTTTGCACAAAACTGTTTTTAAGTAAAAGTATAACTTATACAAATAAGTGTGTTCTGTCATACGGTAGAGTTCTAAATAAGAAACATTTAGGTGTAACCAACTCAATATATATTTTTTTGGTTTTAATGTTTTCTTCCAGAACAGCGGCAATAATAACATTATCTTCGTATGGTATATTATACTTATATGTACTCCTGCATTTTATAATCGCCTCAAAGACAAGATTAAAAAAAAACGTGAAAAATGTGTTCTTATATAAAAAATATATACATATGTAAAAATAAAAAAATGCATATTTAAATACTTGTAGCTCTACTGGAACATTTTACGACCCATATTTGGGGAAGCACTGGTTCAAACGCACCAAACCTTGATTGGACATACAAACATACAAAAGATGAGGGCGTATGTTTGGAAAAAAAAATTATTTGGGCCGTGAAATTCCGAATAAAGAGTGCGTTTCAATCCGGATTCTTTGCAAATTTTTGCCATTTCAAAATTTATTTTAATAACACATACAACCATATATAACAAACGGTTTGATCATTACAGTGATCATGTTATATACATATTTTTTTGTAATGGGTATGAAGCATTATGTTTGTTTTTTGTATATATGATGAATCTTCAACAAAAAGAAAAATGCTTTAAATGTGAATTTTTTTAACCATGCCTCCTTTCAATCTGTAGCATATTTTTTGTCTATCAATTACTATTGTTAATTCAGCCGCTCATCCACCCTTTTCAATAACGATAAAGACAAAAGATGGGTATAATCTCCTTTTTCAGAATCGGTTCAAAAATTCGAAGTTTCCAATTGTGTCAAGTGATTCATAAAAAAATCATTTATGTTCTACTACAAACGGGTGTTTTGTCAGTTTAATTGAAGAAAATTCAATGTTTAATATATAATTACTTCGCAGTAATCAAAATCATTGGCAGTTCTTTTTTTTCCAAGTCAGCTCCCAAAGAAGAGCATATGGTCTCCTAATGGACTGCATTATATTCCTTCAAAATACATTTTACAAATCAAGCATCCGTATTCTCCACAAAGTGGTTCCAAATAATAACGATACCTCGTTGTAAGAATTCAAAAATTTACAGCTTTGAGTTCAGTATAAGAAAACGCTTAGAATATCGATATCTACCAGTTCTAAAATGTAACAAATGGTAATCTTTAGTTATTTAAAAATGATTGTGGTTAATATTACTTGAGATCAATGGTTCCCGAAGTGGTTCCCGAAGGACCCCTGGGGGTCCTTGTGACCGCTGTGGGGGTCTATGGTAAATTAAACGTTATTTGGGTGTGCGGAGACAATGCCCATGACACATTTTTATAGCATTGATAAATTGGCGATTTGCTGGGTGTTGGACCCTTTTGCAAGCAATACGCACATACTCAGATGATTCCATACTGATACACGAGAAATTTATAGTAATTATCCACAAATTAGGATTGGAAACCAATGTTTGAACAAGGATACCACATATTCTGGTTACAAAAACAGATACAAATTTATTGGTCACTTTACAGAGGCTTTTGATTGATTTCCCATCTTCCTAGTTAGTAGAACGTGGATTTAATGCAGTTATGAACTTCATAATAGTTTAAATATCAAAATGATTTATAAATATTGTATTTTTACATCATTATTTACCATTCAAGACATCAAAATTAATTTTGTAATTTTTCTATTACGTAGTTATGTAGAGTTATTTTACTAGGGGGTCCATGGGCATACTAAGTTTAGGAACCATTGCTTTAGATCTTTAGATCGAAACTGTAACAACTACGAAAATTATTTAAAAGCTTTTCTAAGCTATCATAATTAATATTAGAAAAAAATGTTAATAATATTATAAAGATATTTTTTAGATAATCTTAGAATTTCATTAAAATCTACGAAAAATTAGATGCACAGTAGAAGATTAAACCTGTCCAAAATCTTGTTTCCAAATTATCTCATTATTATGCTTTTTGAGTTGTTACACTTTGGAACTGAGGTATCAAATTGAATTCTCGCATATAATGTAGATAATGAAGTTTTGTAATTATGTTTAGCACTACAGTATTGATACTGTCATCTCAATTACAAAGTAAGCACTGAAAAATAGAAAATCTAATAATTGACTCGAGAAGAGAATTAAAAGTTATTACTCTATGTTTGGTACTCTGACATAAAACAATGGACATAAATTAGTTCAGAATTTAGTTTCCGCCCACTTACGCTTACTAAAATAATTATTACTTGTTTGTTACTTATTATAAAGTTACTTACATGTTGCTGTAACATGTGGTAATTAAAATAGAAGCTTTGTAAGCAGAAACATAATTATTATTCTGAATTGTGTGCTTCAAACTAGCTTTTGCTCGTTCCACAATAAATTCATGCATTGTTTTGGCTCTTTCAAAAACATCTTGTTTTGATTGATTTAATTGGTAAGACTCCATTACAATAAGGTAAAAGTATTTGGTCAAACAACAATCATATAAATTTAAATTGTGAAAGGTATATGGAACGTCACGCATGTTATTTCTTATTTTCTCAAGTTGAGGTTTTTATAGTTTTAATTGATTATTGAGTCAAGCAACTATATTACAATGCGTACGAAAGTTACAATTTTACAGTTTTTGATATTGCCAGCATTGACATTTCTGTGAGCAGGTGTTTTTTCTTTAACTGGGAGTTTGTTTTCCTTTTCATTTTTTAACTATGTCTGCTAAGAATTTAGAGCATATGGCCTCCTAATGGAGGTATCTCAACAAAAGTTCTACAAGAACTACTTTTTATTCTTTTTTTCAATGGATTCGGCGGTAACTCTGTGAAAATTCATTTTTAATATAAAATTGAAAACTGAGTTATTCCACTGGCTGTGTTACTAATGTAACGCGTTTCGCTTCTTTAAAAAGCATCTTCAGACATACTATATCGCAAGGCAAACAATGATTAAGAATTAGAATCATTCCTTAGAAATAATAATCTTGCAATATTAACGCGTTACATTAGTAACAAAGCTAGTGGAATAATTAAGTTATCAATTTTAATTTTATATTATATGCTTTGTATTCAGTTGCCTAACCTCTCTTTTTTTTTAAGAGAGTAGCGACAGATGGATAAGACTAGGACAGGACTGTTTAGCTAATCGCTCTAGCTTTCGCTTCGTTTCTTATGATCGGATGGGAGAGAGGAAAATTGAGACATCACAAACATCCATGCTTTCGAACAAAGATCTATAAATCGATTGAAAAATCAATTTAACAAACTGTCTGAATTGGAACTCGACCCCGTGAGACCCTTAACCAACCATTGCAGTAAAAATGCTTTTCATATAGCTAATTGTCATAACAATACAATAGCTAAACATAAAAACTCAAATTTTCACAAATCATTAATATAAAATTTTGATATATAGATTTTATGACTATTGACGATTGTTTGAGAGTTCAAATATCAGCTCTAGGGTATTATTATAAGACTTAAATAACTTTATTTGCTAAGTAGAAAGTCGACTCGAATATTTAAATACAATTTTGAATATATGCGTTTTCAATAATGAAATATCATTCTTTTTTTATACGCTACATTCTGCTCACAGAAAGATGTACTACGTTATAAATGAATTGATAACGTTATCGTAAATTTCCAATCTTGTCGGAAAATTGTAATGAATGTCAAAATACACGTTTTGTATGGGAAAAATAAAAAATGGCATTTTGGTCGGAAATGAAAAGACTTATCGGAAATTGAATACTACGTTTATGGCTGATTTGAACGTTAAATTGCTGTAAATGTATTATGCCGTAATCCGAGTTTGTTAATGTAAAATTGTCTTCGCGTCTGTAACTGGAGCGAACTCATGCAAATTGTCACCAAAACTACGTTAAATATGTCATTTAGTGAGAAAAACCGGAAGATGTCACTAATTTAGCGGATCTGTTGAAAACTTCGTGTAATTACATAATATTTCAAAAGTGTATATAGGTTTTTGTAAACACAATATTAACTGAAAGTTACAAATATTCTTACTAAGTACATTTTTTAACGGTAGTTGTTACTCCATCACTTCATACTTATTTTTTACCATATCCTCTCCCAAATTTTAACAGCCGATGTGCTATATTAATTATTACTATTATTGTTTGTATCAAACCCCCTTCCCACGCTCACTAGAAGTAGATAAACTCACCACACCATTTTTAAGTAGAGAAATAGAACCATTGTTTACCTGATAAATAAATAACCTTGTGATATATTTGGTTTAAGCTAGCTTCTTAAAGAAGCAACACATATGTCGTATTTAGTGACACAGCCAGTGGAATAACAGAAAGTTATCTACTTCAATTCTATAGTAACTCACTTTTAAGGTGTTAACTGTCAATTCTTGGTGGAAAGACATTATATTTTAAAAAATAAAACACAATTCATTTGTACTACTTTCACATATGTATAATGATCAGGACGGGTTTCGCTCATCACGAGCATTATCAACTGATAAAAATACAAACATAACAGGCTTATTTATATAAAATTGAGTGTAACAATGAAGGTATATAAAACTGATGGTTCATGAACTAAGACAATAAAATACTGATTAGCAAACAAATTATACATAAATCAAATAAAAGAGTCTACAATTAAAATGTTATGGACCTCTTGCAAATCAATAAATACTAATCTGAAATCACAAATACAGCTACATTAAAAGTCCACTTGGCTGAGGAATTTTTTTTAATGACATTACTAATATAATTAGCAATAATGAATCAGGAAAATTATAAGAAAAAGTTAGTGAATCATTTAAAAATAATCAAATATTAAGTATGTAATTAATATTAACAATAAACAGCCATCTTAAGTGGACAAATCAGAGCAGTTATGAGTATTCATTAAATTTTTAATATTTATAGTAACTAATATTCATAAGCAGTCCACAAACAGTAATCGAAAATGTGAACAGTTTTTAGTATTCATAATGTATCAAATCAAATAACAGGATGTTTTAAAGATACATATTAGATGACAAAATCTCTACCAAGTAACTGCCGAGGCCATCGAGAATATTCTTTTTATTCACTCGTCCTAGTTAGTTCAAACAAAAAAAGTAAAAGTAATTGATTTCCCTCGTTTTTAGCATCAGATTGGTCAAAGAAAATGAAACATCACCGTTGGCTTTAAACATAAATTCATAAATCGATTGTCAAATCAATATATGAAAGTGTCCATTAGGGAATTTAATAACGTGAATACGGTAACCGAAAACAGTGGAGCCTTTGAAAACGCCACATTATTTGAGTCTGTTATTTTATAAGTGAAACTGGTTTCGTCCCCTTGAGAAGCATCGTTTAACTTAAGTAACGATTTAAGTAAATAAAATCCCATAACCGATTGGTCAAAGATCTGAAGCTTTTGTACTATTCTTTAACACATACAATGGTTCCAATCATAAAATGGCAATTTCTATTCATTTACTTTTATGGATTTGTACCCCAAGGCATAGAAAATTCCGTGATGTTTTCGTTTATCCCTATATTGATATGACTTTCATATAGAGGTCCACCCGATTTGCAAAAGTCAAAAAGCTATATGTTTTACTTCAATACTATATTTTTTTTACACAAATTAAGTTTGTCAATCATTTAATAGAAACTCATTATTTATTTGCTCAAAATCAATGTCTCCATGTATTAAATTTTATTCAGACCCATTCCTCTTATTAGTACTACTATTTCTTAATCTCTCGATTCTTGCAGGCTACCGATATCTTAATTGATCAGACGTCATTTCTGTATAAGGTCAAACTAATATTTCTTGACCTATAGTAATTTTCTTAAGTTGACTTGTTTAAAAAATCTATTATTGCTCTTTATATTACCTTGAGTTGTCATTCTACAGAATAAGTTATTAGTTATATCAGATATAGCTACACTTCAGATCTACGAGGATACTTACTTTTTAAATTGTTGATGGGTCTACTATAGAAAATAATACAATAATAAGAAATCAGGATGAGGTTTTTAACATCATTCAATATTTTTATAATTATTTTTCTTTGATGATACTTCCTATATTACACTCGTGTGTATTTGACAAACTTTCTGTATATTTACGCAGCCAATGTACAACAATTATATAAGCTTTATCTCAATTTGTAGATTTAATTATGCGTTTAACGCAGTGTCTTCCAAACTGTGTGTCGCAAGAAGTCTTAGGTGAGCCACGAAAGAAGTGGACCACCCAAGTCAAAACTTACCGCTTGACTGCTTCCCAGACGTAGACGCTTCCTCAGAAAATATTTAAATTTTGCCAGAAGTGCAGAGGACATTGTGAATTCTATCTGCTTTACTTGGTTATCAAATTTACCAGTGGGTCAGTCCTTTAGAAATAATGTACATTACACAACTGATTATTACAGGGGATTATATTAACTGTACATTAACAGGGGAGGAGATTTTAATAGATTGATATAAAAAATGACGCATTTTCTGAGCATGAATTGTCAGCATTTTGTAATTAGCTTTGAAATCAATATTCTTAGCAAAGCTAAGAACTATTAAATCTAACCGTTTGGATCGTAATATTTTTGTGTCTATGGTTTTTCAACACTCAAGTAAATGAAACCAAAACAACGCGAGCGTTTATATATGGTAGATGAGAAGTTACGTATTTTTTTATGTAACTTATAGCCGCGTTTTGACATAATTCTCTTTAAATATTAATTGCATCCTCCAAACTAATAATTTTGTTACCTGTTCTGTGTACATATCGATGGCCCAATTCCATAGTGAAACAACTAAAAATTGGTAGTTTTGAGATATGGCCTATCAAATTTTCAACTAATCTAAACTCGTGAAAAGTGATTTCTTATTATTTGTATTACTTTTTTATTCAAATAGGATTTAAGCTTGTTTCTTTACGGAACGCTACAATTCACAAAAAGATATTTCGATATGTATGTATATGAAACTGAGACACTATTTAATTATATTGTTTTCCATATGCAAATATCTACTGTTTGAGATAAAATCTGTACTTTTGTGGAACTGTAGAAAAGCGGTGTTCGAATTTAACGGCTAACTCAACTTAAAACATTAAATTTTTGACTTATCGTCCAATGGAACTAGACCATCGATATGTTCATTTTAAATATTACCTACGTATTTTAACCAAGCTTTTTTATTTATTCATATAACTAAAAACCTACATTTAATTTTTTGATGCATCTTTACATAGTGTGCCGTTGAACAAATACCTCTTCCTCAGTGTGCCGCGAAGTAAAAAAGTGTTGGAGACACTGGTTTAACGTATCAGTACCTCATAGCGCAGACAAAAACGACAAGATTAATGGCTCGTGTCATATCAAATAATATCATTACAATAAATATTAGAAAGGTACAATTTATGTAGCACCCTTATTCAATTATATAATATATTGTTTTTGATTGATAAAGTAAGAGTAGATACATAGGTGAATTTCCAAAGCTGTATTTTCATAATTCATTGAAGGGGAGAAAAACACATTTATAATAAATGTTGTATCGAGCCCATCTGTGTGTGACATATTAAAGGCTTTCAAAGCAATCCATCTCATGGGAGATTTTTCGTTATTTTTCATGTCTATTATACACGCACAACAAAACAAATTGACAACCTTAGAGATGTTTCTTGAACTGTATATACCGATATGAATTATTTAATTTAATTAAAATTGTTTTTTGTTTTACAATAAATGGTAAAAGAAAAGCTTCAGATTCAGCGACAGTCATAATTATATTGATAAAAAAATGTTAAAAGTCTTTTGTACAAGGTTCATTTAATTTCAAAAATAAAGCACAATTTATTTGCACTACTTCCACATGTTTATAATGGTCAGGACCGGTTGCACTAATCGCGATCATTATTTACTGATCAGTTGATAATCCTCGTGATGATCGAAACCGGTCCTGATCATTATGAACATGTGGAAGTAACACGAACAAATTTTGTTTTATTTTTAAAATATAATAACTTTCTACCAAGAATTGACAGTTAACACATTAAAAATATAATTAATTAATAAAGAGTTGTCTAGAATTTAGAAAAAGTCACAGTTAATAACGGCTTTTTTTAAAAACTATTCCGTCGTCTGCATAGGATGGGTTTAGTTTCCTTAAATAGCAACATTCAATAAATTTGTTTATCGCACCTCAAAAGCAATATTTACTTTCCATTCAGAAAAAGTATGTTGATTGTCTGAACAACAGCCAAATTTCGTAAAGCAACATTTGTTGAGATGCTCCATTAGGAATTCATATGCCTCTCATTAGACGCGGACATTGTTATTTAGAAATGTTATTATATTGCTTATTGCGTTGATTCCACTATGATTAATTTTGACAATTAGTTACGCCACTGATGAGATGGATGAAAAATAATTATCTACTCACCAGTGAACGGATAAAACCGTACAGGAAACAAGTGGACTCGGAATAAAACGCACACAGAATAGATAAAAAAGCTTTAACATTTAAAATACTTCTTATCGCTTCACGAGTTTTTCAGCTTGAAAAATGCAAAAATCAGATTTTTATTTTAAATAACGTCAAATAATAATTTTCAGAAACTTCATTTTTTTCGTTTTATCTTTGTTTGAAAGTGTCGAGTTGTGGATAAATTATATTGAGCCTAAGTTCTCCGTTAACCGTACACACCTACACAAAAAAGAAATGCTAAAAAAATATGCATTTATTTCAAAAATAAAATTGAGAAGCGGCTCTTTGGCATGATTCAATTTATTTCCTGAAAAGCAGAACATAAAATGTCTTTTCAAAGAAAAACGACAATTTGATTTGTAATAAAATTTTGACATTATTCAAGGTAATCTAATATATGAGTACTTACTAACTGTTTAAAAATATCTACATATATTGGAAATGTCTTCGAATTTGGATGGATTCAGCGGTAACTTTATGGAAATTCAATTTTTATATAAAATTACTGTTGCCACCTATTTCGCTTCTTTAAAACTTTTCTTCTGTGCCACATATAGTAAAGTAACGCAGCTGGAGGTTATCAATTGAAATTCTTATAGTTACTTATATCCATAAACAGTCCACAAACAGTGATCGAAAATGGGAATAGTTTTTGGCAACTAAATATTTAGTCAGCGACTAATTCCATAAATGGTCAGTAACTATATTTTAGATCGATTCGGTGGTAACTTAATGAAAATTCATTTTTAATCTATAATTAAAATTGATAACATGTTAATTCCACTGGCCTTCTTACTAATGTAACGCGTTCCATTAATAACAAAGCCTGTGGAATAATTAAGTCAATTTTAATTTTATATTAAGGTCAGAAAAATATTCGATAAATGGTCATAAAGAAATTATAAATGGTCGGTCAATAATTATGCTTGGTCAGTAAATAATTGCCAAATAAATAAAGGTTAGGTTAGTTTTAGTTTAATTAAAATATATTTGAACGTTTAATTTAATAACTGACCATTTTATATCAATTACTTACCGATTATTTTATTAACTAACCACGCGTAAACTGAGCATTAATCTTATTTTTTCCTAACCATTTTGATTAATTACTAACCATTGATTATTTCTTACTTACCAAAAATTGAAATAGTTTCTTTTTTTTTTAATTTAAGTTTGAATTATTGAGATTTTGTACATTTCGTTTCTTACCCGATAAATGCAGACCATAGTTTCTTTATACTTAACAGAATATTTTAACGATTCATATTAAATGATAGTATTATTTGTTATTCGTATAAACTAAGAAAATTCCATTGGAAATGACAGTATAGTAGTAAACAAAAGAAAGCAATATATAAGCTGGTAAAATTAACTATCTAAAATTTAAATTGATAACTTAGTTCATCTACTTGCTGTGTTACTAAATGTGACATGTGTTTCGCTTCTTAAGCATCTATAGACTAACTATATCACATCTTTTATATTTCTTACATGATTCTAATTCTCAAAATAAATTTGGATTATTGAAATTCCATCAAGCACCCTCAGTCGATGTCTTAAATTGTCTCAAAATAAAAATGATGGGTGGAGTGGGCATCTTAAACAAGTTCGATTATTGTTATAAGTTTGTCTTTGTTTATCCATTTCAACTTACTAAAATTACTTTTCTGCGAATTCTTTCGTCTTTTGTTTTCGGACAAGAAATATTCCGTTATTAAGATATTTAAGGAAAATTCTTAGCGTTGAAATATTTTGATTACCAGCTACCCTTTGGAAAAGTATTTTGAAAAGGGTAATTTTCCTTCATTTTCGTCAAGTATTTTAATCTCGCCATTAATATCGCATATAGAAATATAAATTCCAAAGAGATTAATTTATAATAATTTCCGAGGGGAACAAAAACAAAATTTAGCATATATTTTCATTAATTTTTGTAATTTATTTTTAGCTGGCACTACTGGCTTGTGCGACAAATAATTATCATTTTTCTAATGATATTTGAATATTTATTCAAAGAATGTGTCATATTTTCAATCCCATGCACTATTTAAAATACAGATGGATTCGCTAACTAATGTTCCTATAAATATCATTCCTCGCATTGTTAAATAATATTGTGTTATTGACGTTTAGAACTGGTTACTGGAATCAAATTTTTCAACGTCGACCATCACTCCTGGAAGTTTTGACTCACAGAAATTGACCATTTTTCCTCTAATGCGTCGTACTATACAAATGAAACAATCACAACCGTTATTGCAATATGTTAACTAGGGTTACGGTGGCTTAACTTGGTCAGGAGCTCGGAGGTAAGAGAGCGGACCGACCAGCCTCTTATTACGTCCACAATAAAAAGACGACGATGTACCTTGCTTGGACATGTGCTGTGGATGCTCCAGGAAGCCTAAATCCAAACTGTCTTTATATAAACCAGATAGATGTCCATCCATAAGATGTACTCGAAGGAGCTACGGAATGCTGAGATGGCATGGAAGGAAGCAAGAAGATTGGCGGGGGACAGAGAATTTTGTAGGAACCGTGTATTTTCCACATGCTCCAAGTAGAGAGAGGCCATGGCTTAAAAAACTGATACGTTTAATTAGTAAAACCTATAAAGACTAAATTGCATGAAAATTTTTAATTTTTTTAAATATTCAAATTAATATCAAAATCGGAACTTATCTAGTGATATTACTTATAACTTTTAATATAAATACATTTCGTCGAATGCTGTTTTCTATTCTTCTTTGTTGCGATCCAGTATTGGAATCCTACCCTGGAAATTTGCATATCGTTATGTTACTATTGTACCGAAAGTTTGTAGCTACCGTTCTAGGGTTGACGGAAAATTGAGTTTACAACTTTCGGCAACATTTCAACTCTATATAATATTCCAATTGCGAAGAATATATTAAATGTACTTTTATCAAGGATACTATTACGGGTTATGACAATTCAATCCCCGGAATGACCCATGGCTTTTCTAAATTATGTGAGTATTTGTGCTTGAAAATGTTTCATGTAATACGTACTATCAGACTGATTTATCCCGTTGTTTTTTAATTAGCTATTGGGAAGGTAACAGATGTCTCCGTGTGCACTGTGGCGTAAAATCCGGTGATCGATTTTTGCAACGGTTTCCCATTGGATTCAACGTCTTAGTATTCACACTTAGAGAGACTTTCTAGCGAAAAAATGATTATCCAGATAATCATTTTTTAATTTATAAGCTGTACAGAAGCGTTGAAGTTTTTCTAATATATTATAACTGATATTCAGCAACATTGAAATGTCGTCCAAGTCAACGCAAATGTGAAGATTCAAATGCGGTTTACTTAAATAAGAAATAATCATAAAAACTGTTTTACAGGCGACCATATTAAATGTAAATGATCAAGTTTTCCCAGCATCCTCGTAAAAATATTATCTCAACCGCTTCTAAAAGTGTTTTTCCCTTTTTCATCCCAACGAAGACGTCTTTAATAAGATTCCTAAAAGGGTATCAGTCGATTGAGATTCGTATCTTAGAAAAACAGAAAGCTTTCTCGAATCGAATAGTTTATATATAAAATAAATAAACCCAGAACGAAAACTGTAGCCGCGTCCATTTTTTTTTGCCCATTCGAATTCATTTGCGACTGTTTACATAATTTCAAAGAAAAATATATGTTGCGTCCATTTTTATTTTGCTTTCATTCATATTTAAGCTGACGTTATTATTTATTTAACTAAGTAAGTAAGCTAGTATCTTCGATAGATTCGGCTGTAACTTTATGGAAATTCATTTTTAATATAAAATGAAAATTGATAACTTAATTATTCCACTGGCTGTGTTACTAAATGTAACGCGTTTCGCTTCTTTAAACTATATCATAGGCAATTTTTTTCTAAGGTAAACAATGATTCTAAATCTATATTAATCATGAAGTCTTAAAATTCACCAAATGGCAAAAATGACTTCAATGATTTAAATATTCAAAAAATGACAGTGTTAAATATATACATATTAGGTAAATATACCAGTACTTGACCGCTTAAGAGAAAAATTCAACAAAAATAACGATTAACGTTTAGCACTACACCGAATGATGACAAAACAAGTTCATTGATTCATAATGGATCAAATGTATTAATCAATATGATAAGACAAAAATTAGGAAAGAGTTTGTTTGAACCATGCTAATTTTTCAGTATTTGACCACTTTTTTTTTGAGTACTTGGCCATACAATCAGAGGGTTTCATAACAACCTTTCATCAGAGTTGCCTCAGAGCTTCCTATAAGACCACTCTTAAGTTGAATCAAGTAATAGCTTATGCTTACATTGACTGATATCCTTAACAATTCACTATCAGCTCCGGCCTAAATCAGATAAAACAAGCCCTGTGCCGGGCCCATTTTTAAAGAAATAGCACTTTTCTTAAGCGTTTACTAAAAGCGTTATAACTATGGAAATAGTGGATGAAATCAAATGAAACTTTTTTGAATTGTTTGAATCATTTTAATATTTAATTTTTGTATGGTAAAATTGCAAACATTTTCCTTTGTGAAGGGTTACACGACAATTTTTACACGTGTACCGAGTCTCACTCCTTTTTTGTGTTTTGCACACGCCTTGCATGTTCTACAGAACATATTTTTATTTTCTGTTGAAGGCTTCAATATTTTCTTAAACATATCTTCCGGCAACCTGTCTTGTAAATCTTGCAAAACTCTACCTCGGAGTGGACTCGGTGCCACCGTAATATCGTCTCCAGAAAAGGGAATATTGAAGATCGTAATCGCTAATGGCGGCGTCAGATGAGTGCGCATCGATTGAGATTTTAGGTCGATAAAATCAAAACCTATTTTGGCGATAACACAAATTAGATTACTGTTTTGGAAAGGTTTAAGTCTTGACTATAATTAATACTAAGATTCCGTTGTAAAATGTTTCGCTTCATGACTCTAATACGACTATTTTCGACAGGCTGGTCTATCACGTGAAAACATAGTTCCGGTACTCAAGCGATGGTTGTTGTATCACGTGTAAACGCGGCTCCGGGACGTGTTAAGAAATTCAAAATAAAATGCTTACTCAATTCGACAAAAGATGGTTTCACTTGTATGAACTCCAATTTAGAACAATCCTTCGTCTACTTTTCTTAGTTTGGGCACTTTTATTGAAAAAATGGTAAACTACTGGTACATTTACCTTACTGTATTAAATCATAATTTTCTTTTTTGTAACCGTATAAAGTAAATAAAATCAGTGTAAAATAGACAATTTACATAATAATTACGTTTCTTAGACCGTGCAAAAAAAGCCGCTTAAAAAATCATGCAAAAAGAGAATCAGTTGTATATCCGAAAGTAGTATTTTACTTGCAGCCTGCCGTTCATTTTGAATTCCAACTGTGGCTCTTCAGCAAAACAAATTTCCCAAGCACATTGTATTTAAATTTACCTACATGAACTAGTTGGAAGCAAAGTATGCTTTTAATTGTAATACATACAACATAATTTGAAATAGGTGCACATTAATCTATGATCAATTTTCTAATTTAAATGTTTGTTTTATTACAGGTAAGATCGATTTCAATACGCAAAATGTAAGCTGAAAACATGGCAAGTATATAGTATAAATTCCTATCATTTAAGCATTAATAATTGAGTTAATTAGTTTTATCGTGCACTTAATAAATTAATTACATCTGTTAAAGCAATAATACTGTCCATTAGTTCCTTAAAAGTTACTGCCGTGTCCAAATTATATTGCTATTTGGTAACTAGGGCTTCCAATCTTGGGATCCCGGTCAATCCCGGGATTTTAGTATTTACTATTAATGTATAAAAAAAAATTTCAAATTAAATACTTATCGATTTGTTTATGTACTTAATTCTTTATTATACCTACATAATTTACGATATCGACTAATGGTGCTTGATGGAATTTGAACATCAAATTTGAATTGTTGATATTTTGTAAATTTCCATGTATTTTGTCACGAACAACCCGGGTTTCGCCTTTCGGCATCTTCTTTCATTCAAGCAGACGAATGTACAAAATCTACCAATTCAAACCCACATAATTGACAGATATGTATTATTATGTATTGCGATCGCCTAACAGCCATAGACATCAAACCATTTTGACGACAATTTATTTTATTACTTTTTTGCATTATTTTATAAAAACATCGATTGCAACTAATATCTTCTATGTAAAAATCAATGTTTTTTGTTCGTATCTTATGCACTGCCATACCGTTCATCCGATTCCGATGAAACTGTCAAGTTATTGCTTTCACTTGCGCAAAGGGTATAGGCATAGTACAATTAACTTACAGTAGGTCTTATCTATATATAAATGAAGATTTGTTTGTTTGTTTGTCTTCTATGCATTCCTTTACCATTCATCTGATTTCGATCAAACTTTGGTGAGTGATTGTGCGCACACCCTTAAACGTTTCTGAAGAAGAAAAAAATTAAAACCTAAAAATTATAAAAAAAATCACATAGGTACAACTAGCGACATCTCTGAACCAAGCGGAAAAACAAAAAATACTATTTCGTACTATGTTCGGGTCATGAGTCAGCCATAAGGCAATAGATTTCATAACCTAAATAATTTATTACACATGTGCCATTAATATCGTTGGAAATATGAAAACAATACCATATATTGTTTTAAAAGTATAAATGAATTACTATATTAAAAAATAAACGGGGCTTTTTTCGGGCTGAAAAAAATAAATCTGGGCTTCGGGTCAGGTTTGGGTAACAAGTGTGATATTGAGACTCGGGCTCGGGCCGGGTCAGGCCTGCAGGTGACGGGTTCGGACCAGGTAATTGTATCAAATTTCGACCTCTGCAGACCTCTAATCCAAAAGCACTTCAATAAACATAATTAAAACATTAACCCTTTCTTTCTTTGAGTGGAATTGCAACGCATGCCGGGTACTCACTTGTGTATATATAAAAATGAATGTGTGTTGGTCTCTTATGCGTTCTTATACCATTCATCCGATTTCGATGAAACTTTGGTGAGTTGTTGTGCGCACACCCGTGAAAGTTTCTAAAAAAAAGAATCAAATACGCACAAATAGAGACATCTCGGAAAACCTTCTGTTTTATCCGTATACACACAAGACAGAAAACAACAAATATTTTGTATCCAAAAGCACTTAAATAAACAGAATTAAATCAGAACAGAGAAAAAATTCTCAATAAATAAAAAAAACCATCCCAATTGAAGCAATATTAGACACAAATTGAATTCTAATATAATATTTATAACATGAAATTGCAATTAATGACCAATCTCGGTATAATATTATAAAACGGGTCCAGAATCGGATGCCCTAGCGGTAATGATAATTAATCTGGTCCGCAACTCAGATTGTAATATCAAAATGGACGTTTACAAACAGTGGTTTTTCAAACAATGTCAATATGTGATTTTATCACTCCTTTCTACACCCTGAAACCATGGCATACTATTCTTTCTATACCATTGTATACATGTTTTCACATTGGCGAGTATTCTGCCCTCATAAATAAAAATGAACCTAATATTCTCACATATGAAACATCAACAGTGTTTCAAAACGTTGTAAGTAAACTAGTTAACAGGCTTTCTTTATTTCCCACATGTAGGCTAGTTGAGTATTGACTGTCTAAATGATTCTGTAAGCTGAAGGTTTTGTGTGAGGAAAGCACCCCTTACGACAAAGATTGTCTTGAAATCACTAACAAAATTTCAGTTTGTACTCGTAATTTTGACGTAAACTTGAAGCGTTTACTATTAGTATATTAGACATACGTATCGGACCCGTGGTGCAAGAGTCAACGTCGTTGACTTCGGTTACGGATATCTAGGGTTCAAATCCGGTTTCGTTATTTGATTTTTATAGATTTCTGTTCGAAGGCATGGACGTTTGTGATGTCTAAAATTCCCTCTCACCCATGCGATTCCAAAAACGAAGCTCAGCAAGACTGAGTATCCAATCACTTGAGAAAATCTCTACTCTACTGACTTGACTGCCCCAGGTCCGGCAGTAACAGATACAAAAACACACGATTTCAATTAAAAGCGCATCAAGTTTTTTTACAATAGGGTCACACTTTCGATCTAAGCCGCGGTGGCTTTGTCAGTGACGGACTTGGATACGCCGAGTGCCAAGTGACCGTTTCTCTAGGCGTCGCACGCTTTTTTTTACTGCTAACGGTAAACAAACAAATATGACAAATTATTTTTGAACGCCTTAGCAGAGACATTACATATTAAATTTGCATTAATAGGAAGAGTCTGTAGACGGGTTTTGAAACCTCCTGTCCGCCCTGTATGCACGGGGCGGTGTCACACTATTCTTGTCCTGGCCATATCTTTCTCTCCCTACTAAAAAATATTAATCATATCCAGTTCCTAACTGAATAAACGAGCCTGACTCGTATTGACAAGTGCGTATGCCTCCTTCCAAGGGCTCACATCCGATCAATCTTTAAGATTCATCTTTAACGGCGCTTAACTGTGAGCCGGCATAGCTGAAGACCCCTTTCTCCCCTGTGGAAGAAGATAGTGAAATCATCTTGTCGATGTTCTTCGAGACCTTAGTTGATTTCACTAAATATTTCAATTCATACGAATATATTAAAGCGTAAAAAGTATAAGAAATTAATTAAAATATATAAGTGGTTTTTAGACATAATTTTTATTTCATTATTCTGGATAAGCCTTTTTCAATTTGTTTTCGCTTGAATACTGATGGCACTATTGTATCAGCTTTTCAATTTAAATATTTACATAATAATATCATAGTAACAACTTGTGTTGACTTGCTCCACATTTGGGTCAATGTTATTGATTGTATTCCATTTTGATAATTGTGTTTTTATTCATATGTTTATTTGTATAACTACAAAATCAATATTTTTCACGATAATACTCATTGCTTTATTGACAATTATAGAAAGACAAAACTTACTCTCTGACTCTGTTTATCGTCCATTTTTAGAAGTGGATAATTTAAACACCCGTCGTTTAAATATACATATTCAGCATTTCATTAAATAAACTTATAAATATATAAAAAGTAAGTTTTGCTATTTTTAATTAAATGCATCAAAAATTATAAAGATTTGTATTGCAGAAATATGCGGTAAACCCATAAATAATTTTTGTTATTATCTAATTGTTTCAAAAATATTGGACAATATTCTATTTCAACATCCAAAGAATCCTCATTTCGTTTGGTCAATCTGGCTTAATATGACGCTTGTTATTTGAAAATCAAAGAATCGGGTTTCCAGCGTTTCACACTTATATTGAAATTTATGAATCAAAAAGGTATAAGTAAAATTATAAATCAATGAAGAATGGGTCTTACCTACTTGAATGTTTGCAGGGAGGCAAGTTATGATAATGAAATAAAACAATGTAGGAATCAGGAATCATTGAACAAAAACGGACATGAAAAATTATCTCTCAATCACGCATAGAACGCAGTTGCAAGTGATTTTATGTTGAATGAGCATTCGCTTTACCTTCAAAATTTGCACATTAAAACGAAAACATAGTAGAAATGAAAACTTGATTTACTAGAATCTTCAACAAACCTTTAGTGTAGTTTTCGTAATTTAATTGATTACGAAGTCGTATTTCCATTTAATATTTTTAAACCATGAATTCAGACCCCTAGAGATTAACCTTGTAACAGGTGTTAAACTAAGGGTGATTATTACCAAGCACGACACGGTGTCTTCCAAATGTATTATTCATACATCATAAACTTGTCAGAAAAAAACGTAGAACATACGTTTATTTTAAAATCTGCCATTTTAAATTAAAGGTTTTAAATGGTTCTGTAGTGCAGTAGTCAACGTCGTTGGCTTCGTTTAACAATGTCTCGTGTTGGTAAATTGATTTTTCATTTGATTTTATGTATTTTTTTTTCGTAGGTATGGATGTCTGTGTTGTCTAGAATTCCCTGCCACCCATCCGATCCCAAAAACGGAGTGTAGTGAGACCGTTTAGCTGACCACTAGTGCTGTCCTAGCCAAATCCTCTGCCCTTACTCTCTTTGAAAAAGAAAGGTTTAGCAACTGAATAAAAATCAGTTCTCAAAGAAAAATTTCTTTTAAGTTACCCCTCTTCGAAAGAAAAGAGATGTTGTGCAACTGAGTAACAAGCAGTTGTCGTAGAAAATCTTCAGTTGAAATAACTCTATTATAAGTCCATATGCTCCACAATGGGAGTGGACTAGGTAAAAAAATTACTCAATAAAAACTAGCAAACTCGTTTAAAAGAAATTCATGGTGTAATGTAATGGAGATGCAAACTGAGGGGTGTAAAAGATGACATTGTTTTTAGTATTGTATAATATTACTTCAAATGTGATCCAATAATCATATTTACTTCAAACGCTAATTCAACAATATCGGATGACGCTTCAGTCGTTTATATTATTTTGGAATTGTTTGAGAATCACAATAAAATCACAAACGACATCATTTTAATGGCATTTCTTTCACCCAAATATTCGTTTAAATTTATTTTACGATAAACCCAAATCCCCCGACACTCGAACTAAGTGGAAAAGTTAAACTAGGCTTCCATTTGAATATTGGCGACGGATTTTTTCATATTTTTAGCATCAGGGTTTTATTGATGCTTGAAAAGTCTCCGTGTAATAAATTGGATATTGGATCTCGAAGAGACATATTGCTTTGATATCAACTGTCAAGTATGAATTTTGCTTAGACAAATATTGCGTTTACCTGTTCTGAATTAACGATACACGTTTCAATACTGTGAAATGATTCTGATTTTAAAAATAAATGAAATCTAATATCATACTCGATTTTGGTTCAATAAGAAATAAATTGGAAATTGATTACCTTTTTTTCAATATATTATAAGACAGAATGAAATAGTACTATCACAATTAGTGATGGGAGGCCGGGTTTATTTATAGCTGGGAATAAACTCGCATGGGAAAGAAAAAAAAAACAATTATGATATTAATGATAATTGTGTATCATTTTTATCATTCGGCAACACTTATTTAAAAGCGTGGCATTTTTTACGTATGCGAAATTTGAAGTTAAGGTGAGTTATTAGTTCGATGATTTAGATATAACAGATGGAAGTAAGAAAATTTATTCAATATAGGATTGCATATGACATCTATGTATACTTGAAGCCAACACAAAATATTTACCGAAACGTTCCTGTTTTTATGTATGAAGTTAAGCTGGGTGAGATACAATTTAAGTAATTTAAGACATCGACTGAGGGTGCTTGATGGAATTTCAATATCAAATTTGGATTATTGAGATTTTGTACATGGAAGTGTACAAAATCTCAATAATCCAAATCTAGGTGAGATACGTTTTTTAAATATATGTGCAACTGGACTCAATATTAAAAAAACATTGATAAATATCATATTTAACAGCTAATTCCCAATTTTCCGGGTTTTTGTCCAACTATTTCAAAATTTCCTGGTTTTTTGCAACACTTATCACAGTATAATACTCATTGGTATATTAAAATTTTGCTACAAAACATAGTCGAAAAAATAAAACAAATCGTTTCATTGATACATTTTTAATTACTGAACGATGAATTCGTAATTTTAGCATTAGGTATCTTTTGAACCCTTTTGCACGTCTTGTGATTTGTATGAAAAATTAAAAAAAAAACAAAATTCTCGATTGGTTTATTATTTTCATCAATGATTCTAATTCTAAAATTGAAAATGAATGGTAGAGTGGGTTTTTTTCGTTCTACTGGACGTGGGGAGGGGGTAAGGCATAAACAATGACAGTGTTATTCACCATAATTAGTTTTATTTTCTTTTGCTTCACCATGGGATCCCAACGTGGAGCATAAAGACTCCTGATGGAGGTATCTCAAAAGAAGTTTTTCTATGACAACTGCTTACTCAATTTCTCAACCTCTCTTTTTCGAAGAGAGTATGGATAGAATAGGACTAGGACAGGACTTGTGGGTAGCTTATCGCTTTCGCTACGCCCCGTTTTTGAGGATCGGATGGGTGGGAGGGAGTTTTAGACATCACCAACATTCATGAATACAAACAGAAGTCCATAAATCGATTGAACGATCGATTTATGAAACTGTCCGCACCAGGACTTGAACCCGAGACATCCGTAATAGTAGCTAATGACGTTACCAACTGTGCGACGGAGCCAACTCTATATAAGTCGGAGCCGACCATAACACTACTAGTTATAAATTAATTACTAGTGTTTGGAGGTGAAAATCTCAAGGGAAATCAATTTGGTAGTGGTGAACCACTTGACTTATTCAAAATGTTATTTACTAATAATCGATTACTAACTATTAATGATATTATTAAATTCTATACTATTCATTTTAATACCTTTTTTATTTACTCGATAAAGTATTTTTACGTCATAATTTTTATTGAAATTATGATTATTTTCAATTAAATGATTCGCAAACTTTGACAGTAATAATTTTTCATTTATCATATGGCTCAGCCCATGGTGTAAGAAGTACAAGGTGAGCTGGATCATTGTTTTTGTATTATATGTGACGTCACTTTGACGAACCAAATTTTTACTGTCACCAAAACACCGTTGTAAACATAGTACATTGTAATTCGATAAGCACGTAGTGACGTCAACAAATACAAAAATGGTGACTGTCACCTTTTATCCAGCTCGCCTGTACTTCTTACACCATGGGCTCAGCCGTTGATGATTCTCTAATACGTGAAACATATGTCACTCTTATTAAAACGAAATATATAATTGACAATGTTATACATTTAATTATTTAACATTAAAAGTAAAATGAGAAATAAAGATATAACTAAAGTAAGAAAATGCCTAAATATCTTACAGCGATTCAGCGACTTAGCTTTTAGTTTCAGAATTATTATTAATCCGAAAACTTGAAATGAAAAGGCATTGGGGTGCGAAAAATTAAAAGTGCGAAAGAAGTCAGAAAGAGATCTTCAAAAATACGCGAAAATTCTTTTTCATTATCACCACGAAATTTTTCCAGTGCTTCTTCTTCCGAATTAAAAAATAATAATAACCAAGGCGTGTTTGCGGGTAGCTTTTTTCCACCTTTTTCGTGAGAACACCTTTAAATTTAGTATTTTTTGAACCCTCAGTAAATTCTTTTACGAGAGACAGATACATTGTAGGTATTTTCTTTATTAACTCTGTCTAGAGATGACCGTAAAAAAGAAAAATTAAATTGTGCTTTTTTGTAAACTATGGTAAAACACTTTTCTCGCTGGGTATAAAATTGTTTTAAAACGTACATGTGTAACATAAAATTTAAATTAATATCCTTGTTGTTCCATTGATTGAGATTTAGTTTTTTGCAATCGGAAAGATGGTTCACCACTATTAAATTTATTTCCCCACGTCTATCATCAAGAAATCATGCCACCCTCCTTCAATTTCAGGATTTATAAGTTGAGGATTTGAATCATTGTTAGTTTTATTATAAAGAAACTTACTATACAGCTAGCTACTCTCAAAAACCAAAACATGTGAGCGTAGCGAGAGAGATTAGCTGACCACTAGTCCTGTTCTATTCATCTATCCCTACTCTCTTCGTAAAAGAAAAGTTGAGCAACTTATTAACAAGCGGTTGTAGTAGAAAAAAATATGTTAAGATACCTTATATACATTACGAGGCCATATACTCCACATCGAGACCGGATATGGTTTAAATAAAAATATATTTATATAAAAATACAGATTTTTGTGATGTCCATCCGATTCGAAAAACGGGACGTAGCGAGAACGATTATATAACCACTAGCCCTGTACCAGCCATATCCTTCTATTCCTACTGTCTTCGAAAGAAGAAAGGTTGAGCAACTGAGTAACAAGTAGCTGTCGTAGAAAATCTTCTGTTGAGATACCTCTATTAGGAAGCCATATGATCCACATTGGGCATGGGCATGGTAAAAAAACTAATAAAAAATAACAAAAACTGAAAAACTACGAACACAATATTGCGAAGAACCACAAGGGTCTTAGAAAATTCTTTATCTGTAATACACTCGGCTTCCCAAAATGAAACTCAAAATTTTACTTTCTAAAAACCTGTGCTACTCGAATTTAGTTCGGAGAAATCTGATATTGTTATTCCCGTCAGCAAAATTATACTGAAGGGGTTTCCCTAACTTCACGAGCCCCTAAAAATGATGTCTTTGTTAACATAGACGATATTCCATTTCGGAGTAACGAATTATATAAGTACCGACATCATTTTATATTAACTCTACTCCATTGGCAGAGTAACTATGTATAAACCGTTATAGTATAATGTCGATCATTCAGTTCATTATTCAAACTTGTGATTTGTGAAAAAGGAAATCCATAAGGCAGTAAAAGTGAGTAGACCTGACTGTCTTATTAAAAATATCAGTTATCCTGAAATTATCACTACTATGAAGAATAATTTTCAAGAATTTCAGACTATTGATTCGATATATCGATAGTCCAGTTCATTATGCAGACAACTCCAAAAAAAATTGAGCTAAATATGCAGTTATATGTAAAATTTTGCGCTCACTCTGATTCAATAGGCAGGTAACTCAAAAATACCAAATAAATACTTCATCATTTTCTAAAGAATCAAACAAAATGTTGATATTTCTGGATCATTAAAAATGTATGAAGCTCGGGTATCAATAATATTTGATGATTGAATTGGCATTTACTTGGTATAACTCCATTTTAATGGTGTAGAATACCAAAGTATGTTGGCTATCAGCTACCTAATAAAGATTTGTAGAGTTAAATACTTTGATATTTTACCCTTTAATAATATTTGATTTGGGGTGATCATTTGAATATTGCTTTTCCCATCACCTCAATATGGGTTATTTGGAGATGTCTGAGTAATGAATTGTACGATCTATATATATACAATAAGGCGGCATAAACCAAAAACCGATAAGTCAAAAAAATTGTTCAAACCCTAACAAAAAATACCTACGGTGTTAACTGTCAGTTCTTGGTGGAAGCATTATAGTTTTGAAACAAATTTGGCTATATTTTTAAAATAAAAAAATTACATACATATTTATACTATAAGTCATTTCACATAATATGTAATGATATATAGCTTGTAAAACCCGACAAATGTATCCAAATCTTTTGAAACTCATCCGCATGTCGCGAAAATCACACACAAAACCCAAATAGATTCAAATCGACCATGTCCAATTCTATTTCGCTTATATTTATTTCAATAATTAGCTGTTGGTAGAAAAATAAACTATCGATTAACTAACGATTTAAGCTTGAAACTCAAAACGTCATTCATTACTAACATTGCTAAGTGGACATATAGGTTTTTTTTCTGAAAATGAAAATTCAAACATTACACTCTCCGATTCAGTTAATATCTACACAAGATTATAGGCTTTCATGGGTTTTTTTGTTCATATCATTTTAATTTTCATATCCTATTGTTCTGGAACACGAAAAGACTTAGCGGCCGTCAATTCTAAGTAAAATAACTTTTTAAACACTGTTTGACTCCTCTATTATTTATTTTTATTATCCAATTAGTCTGAAAATGCTTATCAAACATGTGTTACACCTGGTTATATAACAAGTGGAATAATTCGCGTTATATTAGTATATTTTAAAATTTTCCGGATGGTGGCGAGATACCATAAAGAAAACACTATTAAGAAATTAGTACAATGCTATCGTAAATATATTCAAAATAAATCATTGCGATAAATATGTAACAGCCCATGGTACGTACGTTACTCGCTACTACACATAGACCTTAAAAGTACCTACAATTCGAGAGTTCGTTCGCAAAATGTCTCAAAAGTTTCACAGTGATGAAGGCAAACATTATAACCCAACGATCTCTTAACTACAAAATTACGATGAGAGACAATACTTAAGAATCGGTTTGGACCGAGAGCAGTTCTGCTCGACGACCCCCCATAGATGTAAACAACGATTTTATTTGCTCAAATTGAAGAAACACGACCCCTTGTAATAGAAAATGACTTTCCTCTGGATGCTTCCTTGCGTATTGCATGTGCATATGTGTATGTGTGTATGCGTTTGTATATATATGTATATCTGTGTGGGTGCGGTATGCGGGGAGGTATATTTATATAAATGTAATTGGTGCCCTCGGGAATTGGCTTCATTGTGGATTGCTTAGCTCTGCAGCGATCACGCTCTTCTATCTGCAACGATGGAAGCGGAAAAAAAATTATCATTAGAGATGAAGGAGACTCAAAAAACTATGACGCTAACGCGCCTAAGGACTTAACGCTCCGTCAAATTGATATCCAAAAAAAAAAAATCGTAAATATACCCGAACCAACAAAAAGTTATCACCTATTTGCTTATGGTTACAAACAGGATGGATTTAATTTTTTGCAGAGGTTACTTTTCTGATTTTAATTACTCAAAGAAACACACTAATGATTTACACGGCAATTTAATACCATAATAATATATCTTACGATGGTCATTCCGCATTGTAATTAGCAGTTAAAAATTACGGCTCCCTCTGGGCGCCAAAATTAATCATTTAAAACTCAAACGACCGATTCTCCTTTGTATATTCTCCACTTTGCATAATATCATCATTATCTCTGAATGATTAATAATTTAAGTGCTTCCCAATTATTCCGCAAACGTATAAATTCATTTGAAGAGTTGGGACCAGTGAACCCCTTGACTATTGTGTGAAGTGGTAGTTTTTGATCTCATAAGTGAATGAGCGGTTGAGCTGAATGAACTCCACCTGAGTTCAGAGATCATTCTTTTTTTGTTTTTTTTACCATTTGAAAATATTTGGAGTAACAGTTTTTTGACCAAAATAAATCACTTGAGTTAAATATATGTTTTAGAGGAAAGCTATTATATATACAGTTTTGTTTGTTTTGAGAAAATGGAATTTGACGATTTGAGTTGAATTAATTTCAAATCAATATCAAAATGTCTTGATAATTATCGATTGAATTACAGCTCAATATAAGATTCAAGGCCATAACTTTGTTACTCCACCGGTTTTGTAAGTAAATGTGACACGTGTTTCGCTTATTTAATAAACATTTTCGTACTTCATACTAACTATATTGCAATGTTATTTAATTCTCAACTTGTAAATGAAAGGTGGGTTGGGATCATTTTCTTTCATTGGATGTGAGAAGGGAGTAAGACACAAACAATAATAGTACTTTTTACCATAACACTACTAATTACAATATCAAATATTAGTTGATGGAATTGGCATTCACTTGCTAGAACTTCATTTTAATAGGATAAAATAACAAAGTATTTAGTTCTACAAAATTTTTATCAGTTAGTTGATAGCTATTTCGGCTTGACGCCATCGTCAGAACTATCCAACAAATATTAGTGTTTGGAGGTGAAAATCCCGAGGGAAATAAATTTAACAGTGGTGAGCCACCTGTCGTATTTTAAATTTTATTTACTAATAATTGATTACTGTTGATTTTTTTATTAATGACTTAATAATCTAAACCAGGGGTCTCAAGTGCGACCTTTTAACTGAAATAAAAAAAAACATAAAAAATAAATTTCATTGTTTTCCTTTATTTACAGAATAATTTACACACATGTTTATGTATGTTTCTTAAATGCGGCCTTATTTGATTTTAAGATAAATGAATGCTTCCGACAGGAAGCGGCTCGTCGCCTTTGCTCTAAACTTCTTTTTTATTTTCTCGATGTCGTATTTCTACAAAAATAATTTTTGCCAAAATTATGATCAGTTTCATTTAAAATTAAACTCAATTTTTTACTATTGTGACTTTTTATATGCTCTTTAATTCGAATATGAAAATTTCTACCTGTCTACCCTACATAAGAAGCTTGACAGTCTTCATAACAGGGGTGGTATATTACAGCTTGTTACATTTGGTGATTTCATTAATAAACAGTAATGCAGGTAACTTGACAATGTTTCAAATTGTAAAACTTTGGTTTGATTGCATTTTGAGCACCACTGATTCGCACAATGGACAATAAATAATATTATAGGTGACACTGAAGATCAAAGACACGATAACTTATAGGATATTGTTTCTATGTTAAACCTGTCCTTCCCACACTGTTCGCCCACAGACCAAACAAATAATAATTATCGGATAGGATTACTCTATTTGGCGATCCTGGTGCCTGGCCCCCGCGGGTCTGGAAACAGCTTGACCGTTCGCTGTGTAATAATTACGTCTACAACGACAATGGGCGCAGATCAATATCGCACTGATAACAAATTTGTTTCGTGCAATTTAATTTACAGTTATATTTATCCACAAAAAATACTTTTTTAGTAAATTTCATACTTCGATTAAGCCCTTGAGAAGTGAAGTGAGTCAAATGATAAAATAGTGAAACTTGTTTATTGAAAGTTTTATTTAAATGGACTTCTGACATTAATTTACACGTTATTTAATTTAATTTAAGACATCGACTGAGGGCGCTTGATGGAATTTCAATATCAAATTTGAAGTGTTGAAATTTGAGAACTGAGTCAGTTCGACTTCATTTGTGTGCTACGAATGCCTGAAGATGTCGAAAGGCGAAACCCGGGTCGTTAGTGACGAAATACATGGAAATATACAAAATATAACCAAATCAAATTTATTTAATTCAACTTCTTACAGAATAATATACTTTTGCTTTTATGATACTTTTCTTTCTATATCAGTTGGCTTAATTATTCTAATCGAATGGTCATCGCTCTTGGGCATACTTCATATTCGAATGAAGTGACCACGGACTCGAATCCCAGATGGACACTTCCACACATTGAATTTTCAATCGACAGGCACGAATATGTGTGACTTTTACATTCCCTTCCATGTATCGGATCCTAAAAACAGGGTGCAAACAGAGCGATTTAATGGCAACGATTTACTATGACGATCGGATGTATCGGGTTTCAAGTCTCGGTAAAATCACTATTTAATATGGGCTTTTTTCAAATTAACAATTGAGAATAATTCCCATACCTTTTGACACGTGGGTATCACCTTTTGACAACTTCGGGACTTACGATGCTGAAAGATTAAACACGGGTCGCTAGTGACAAAACGTATCGGAATGTACAAAATTTTAGCGATTCAAATTTAATATTTAAATTCCATCAAGAACCCTCAGTCGCCATCTTAAATTAACATTTTAGATCTTGAGTTTTTGTTGTACCTTTATATCCTCGAGTTGACCTCGAATGTTCTCGTCGAGTTCAATTATCTAAATAATAAAATACAATTATCCTGACGCTTTTTAAGTGTAAGCTGTTATTATAAATATATATTATTACTTGATTATATAAACCCATCCGTCTATTCTTACGTTCCCCGAAAAGGGTAGTTGGAGTGACCAAATAACACCCATTATTCTTTGTTGAAATACTCCATTTGTTATCGATATAACCCAAGTTCTGAGTGGGCACGGCTTTAAAAAAAGAAGTTTCGCCAGCAACCGTTTTCGCAGAAATAATAAATGCACAAACTTTTCCAAAATGTAAATAAGCACTTACATATTCCCGTTGTCTGGAAACCAATGCTATGTTCTCTCGTAAATCGTAAATATTACGATTGTTCTGGTAAACCGTTGTGATGCCAACTCTTGGCAGCATCACACGCAGTGGTCCACAACCGCACACTGCAATGATTATTTGTGTTGGCTTCATCTTTCATTTAATAACTGTCCAGCCAAATACGTCGACCAGCCAGCTAGGAGATATAATATTTTAAATATGAGCATATAGATGCGCTAATAGTTGTATTTCTTGAGAATTTTCGAATAACTGTCTTATATGAGTTACCAATAATTAAAAAAAATAGTAATAATACTTAATCGAAAAGATTTTAAGCTGAATAACTTTGAATTATAAGAAATAAATAAGAACCTCCTTAGCCTCCCTCTTAATTTTACTTTTATTGCGTATTCAAGAGACTAAGAGTATTGAGTCATTCCCTCTTCATTTTCAGTAAACAATGAAATTCCCCCATTCTTAATAATTGTAAGTGTTTTTTTTTACCATGTCAGCTCTCAGTATCGAACATATAGCAGTGTCTCAACAGAAGTTTGCTCAACCTCCCGTTTTCAAATACAGTAGAGATAGACGGATAGGGGCTAAGGCAGGAATAGTGGTTAGCTAACCGCGCTCACTACACCCCGTTATAGAATAGGATAGGTGGGAAGGAATTTTTAGACATCACAAACATCCATGCCTAAGAACAGAAATCCATAAATTGATTGAAAAATCAGTATATGAAACTATCCGTACTGAGGCTTGAACCCGAGACATCCATAACCGTAACCAACGACGTTGATGACTGCACCACGGACCTGAGTATTGTAAGTGTGGTCAATGATTAAAGATGTTGAATCGACAACTACATTTTACGGTAGTCAGAATATGTTTCTCAATGAAACGAAACACGTGTCACATAATCACTTAATAAGTACATAATAAGTAAAATAATGAATGAATAGTGAATGAATAGTGAATAAATAGTGAATGAGCTCGCCGTTGGCGGTACAATCTTCCCCCACAGAGACATCCACAAATACACGTGGACTTCTCCTGATGGTTGCACAAAAGCACAAATTGACCACTTTCTCTACAGCGCGACTCACCGAAGGGAACTTCTCGATGTTCGAACCTATAGGGGTGCCGACATATACAGCGATCATGAGCTGCTTGTCGGCAAAATCCGTCTCAGACTCAGACGTACAGTACGGCCCCCGACTCGAAAGAGGATCGACATCGAGAGACTGCAATTTCCTCGAACTCGGCTGAATTTCGACATCGCTGTGAGAAAGAACGTCACCAACTGTGTGCATGACGGGGAAAACCCCCGACGCGACACCATTGAATCGGAATGGTCCAGCATCAAAGATGCAGTTGCGTTAGCCGCTCATGAGGTGCTAGGAGTCAGAAGGAGTGGGCAGCCAAAGTGGATGTCCGACGACACGTGGGGAAAATTGAAGAAAGAGCGAGGTTTAAAGCACTGAGGGACAGTGAGACAGACCCAGACCGGATCGAGGACCGCCGGATAGACTATCGGTACCAAGATAAGATAGTAAAAAATCTGTGCGACTCGATAAACGCCGATTCATGGACAACCAGATTGAAGCAGCAGAGACGGCAGCGCGCAGAAATGATACAAGAAAACTATTTAGAATCACGCGCGAAATTTGCGGTAGACGACCACCGACCCCCGGGCCCATCCGTAGTCTCAGCGGGGCAATAGAGTCAAGCGCGGAGCGTGTTAGAAAGATTTGGAGAGATCATTTCTGCGGGTTGCTAAACCGTTCTCCTCCCTCGAACCCCTTTGACATACCCAGCGAAGCCACACTTGTAGATATCCCCCGAGCGCCAAACATTCCCGACCATGCACCGACGCACGCTGAGATCACCTCAGCTGTGCAGCGGTTAAAGAATGGGAAGGCGCCGGGCGTGGACGGTATACACCCAGAGTTTCTCAAGTACGGCCTGGAGGCACTCTTGCAACCCTTGCACCTACTTCTCAGTAAGGTGTGGGAGCAGGAGCGTTGTCCGAGGGACTGGGTAAACGGTGAGGTCATCACCATTCACAAAAAGGTGACCCACTCTGCTGCGACAATTACCGGGGCATAACGCTGCTCAGCGTGCCTGGCAAGGTTTTGGCGCAGATAGTCTTGGCGAGAATAAGGATTCCAATAATGTGTATCCTCAGGGAAAACCAGGCCGGTTTCTTACCTGGCCGATCCTGTGCGGACCAGATTCATAATCTCAGATGCCTTCTCCAGCAAAGCAACGAATTCAACAGCTCGCTGGCATGTTGCTTCGTTGATTACGAGAAGGCCTTTGATAGTCCGCACCGGCCTTCCCTATGGGACATATTAAAACTGTACGGAATCCCAACCAAGATTGTCGCCATCATCAAATGCATGCACGAGGGCAGTGAATGCTGTGTCAGAATCGGCGACGTAACGACAGAATGGTTTGGGGTCTCAACCGGTGTCAGACAGGGCTGTGTTCTGGCGCCGTTCCTCTTTATAATAATCTTCGACTTCATCCTGAGGAAGTCAATTCCACCCGACCGAGGTTTAACCGTTGCCTCCAATCTGAGGCTATGCGACCTCGAGTATGCTGACGACGCTGTAATATTTGATAAATCTGTCGAGGGTATTCAGGAAACAATGGACAGGCTGCAGAGCAACTCGTATCGCATTGGTCTCAAAGTCAATGCGAGTAAAACCAATGTGCTCTGCAACAGTTTCTGTCCAGACCCAGACTACCCTCTGACGAGCGCGGGGCAAGACATCGAGAGAGTCGACGGCTTTAGGTACTTGGGGGTACACATCACGGGAGATGGCAATCCGCGTAAAGAGCTCGCAATCCGATTAGGGATAGCTGGAGCAACTTTTAACTCAATGCGGAAAGTCTGGGACTCACGGCTGTACTCGGTCAGAACTAAGTGCCACTTATTCAACGCATGCATCCTGACAGTGTTGCTTTACGGTTGCGAGTCATGGCACCTCACCAAGGCACAGGGTAACCGTATACTGTGCTTTGAAAACAGATGTTTGCGGCGAATACTAGGGGTACGGTGGTTTGATTTTGTCAGGAACTCGGAGGTAAGAGAGCGGACGGACCAGCCTCTTATTACGTCCAAAATAAAAAAGCGACGATGGACCTGGCTAGGACACGTGCTGCGGATGCCCCAGGGGAGCCTGAATCCTGCCTGTCTCTTCTACCAACCAGGTGGATTCCGTCGCCCTGGAAGGCCGCTGATGACCATCCATAGGATGTATTCGGCGGAGCTACGGGACGCTGGGATGACCTGGGAGGAGGCGAGGAGGCTGGCGGGAGACAGAGTAGCTTGGAGGAACCGCGTGATGGCCATATGCTCCGAATAGGGAGCGGATATGGTTAAAAAAAAAAAAAAGTAAAATAACAAAGTTACCACATATGAAAAATCTGTATGTGAAAATATCCGTTCGGGAATTCAAACTCCATCACAACCTAATACATACTACGAACGTTGACCACTCGGTTACAGGATCGGCGAAGTTCAAAATAAAAACAAAATATACAACGATAAACTTTACATACTTTATTCTTGAATACATAAATTAATATCTCCGATAATCGAACGGTTTTAAAAAAGCATTTTCTATTCCATATTATATGGTATTTCTTTCCTATTAGTAAAACAGCATACTCCAAGGATTTACTTAAAGGTCAAGCATTAATACAGAAGTATGCATTAGCTATACAGTGTTTCAAATAAGTCAAGGTTACAAAAGGATATAGTGACAGATAGAAATGCCCATGGTCATATCTGAGACAATATCGATAATCAGATGCGCTGTGTTAGGCATCACTGCTTAACTAGACTTCTAGAGTTCCGCTGTCCGTTTTAAGGAAAGTCGTGACTTGTTGTAGAGTATGAACAGGGGGGCTAGAAAGAACAATAAACTACTTAATAAATTACTGTAAAACCAGTTTTTTATTATTTAATTTAGTCATCTATCTATTATTATCTGCACAACCCGCACATTCATAATCCATGATGCTACACTGTAACAATGAACTAGAGACGATAAATATGGGCCTACCAATGTACCGTGGAGGTTATAAATATTTGGCGGACTATTCTATCCTGCACGAGAGCGAATGATTAAGAAGTAAAATATATGTTTTCCTTGAATTGATAATTGGATTGATTTTTTAATATCTTAATAGACTGGAAAACCCAAAGAATTTACATTAGGCACGACTAAATACAGCATTGGACTCTTAATTTTCAACAGACAATTTAATTAGTCAGACTTGCCAGTTGCAAGGGCCGTTCGGCTGATCAAAGCATTGCCTAGAGATGTGGACATTGTCTGCAATGAACTCAGTGTATTATTTTTGTATATATATATATCTTTCTTATATGAATTTTGTATGTAAATAATATTTCTTGTTCTCTTCTTTATCAATTCTTAAAAAGTTTTTACTATTTATTTTTTTATATGTATATATGAACTATACAAATGCATGCGCACTGACGTTAACTGTAATACCGTGTATTATAATTTTCATTAACAAATAAACTAACTTTGACAAACACTTCAGGACAAATTCCACAATTTTGTTTTTCCCTAATCTGTTATCACTTTCGTAAGTTTTGTCAATCTTCGATATACATACGATATATTTTTTACTAATTTTTTGGTGTCATTTCACCTAGATATTTTTTCCATTAATCCGTTAAATTCCAACACTACTGATACACTCACAATCCTTGATTATAGTAGCTGAGAAATAATGTTACAAGAAACAGAATTTCTAATAATAATCGGTGAAATTTGATGATAATATATGTTTTAGTTATAATAAGAGCTAGTTTGTTTCGCGAAGCTGTCTCCTCATAATTGATACTTTTTTTCACGTATATGTATATATGTTATACTAAATATACATGTGTATTTAAAACAATCTGCTTCAAAGCTGTATAATTAAATATTAAACCGCAATAAAATATGGAAGATTAAGCCTTTATCTTACCTTTCTCACGCTTTTGAACATAATTTTTCTATTTGATTTTTGACTCTCAAATCTACAATTCACTATAATACATCTGTGACTATCCTGTTGACGACGAAAAAAATCCCTTTATTTTTGTACTTTATGTTTTAGAATTAAATAATTGTTTACTTTATAATAAATAAACTTACGATACAGTTAGTCTGATGATGCTTCTCAAAAAGACAAAACACAATTACAAGTCACAGCTAGTAACACAACCTGCGGAATAACATATTATCTATTTTAATTGGATATTAAAAAATAACTTCTACAAAGTTATCTATAAATCCATCGAAAATAATAAAATACTGTATTTATTAAAATCGAAATTCAGTTCATTACATCTTCTCCATTCCATAGTAAAATAGCTGCTATAACAGACTGAAGTTCATTTGCAAATAGCTAAAAACCTACGCAGGTAAAACATTACTTCCATATTAAACCTTTTTAATCCCAGACGATTTTGGCATGTTTGTGAGTGTATTTTCAATGATGTATTAATTAAAAATAAGTAAAAATATGATTATCTCTCACTAGCAAACTAAAAGAAAATTTGGCACATTTGATTTCAAAAGTGTCGGGCTGAAATTTTTACCCATGAGAGTTTTAGCTAAAGTTGTTTGAGCTGATATTTCAGACCTGTGGGAATGAAGGGGTTAGCCAGGTACGATTCAAAAAAAAAACCGTATGTATTGTTTTCTGTTTCGAAAATAGCTCCTAATTCGTTTTATAAAGCCCTCCGATAATACGATTAGTTTGAGCTTTTTCAAAAGCTTTTGAGAAGTCATTGTAGGAACAGTCAACTTGCATTTATCTGTATATTATAATCCCCTTTTGATGTTATCCATGAACACCATCAAGTCTGTATCTATTGATCTTCATGTAATCGGTGATCTTCATGCTATTGCTTGATCGGTCATGCCTGTTGCCTTGTTCGACTGACGCTAATGCCGCGCTTTCATCGCTATGTATATAATGATTCTCACGATTAACAGTACATAACGTTACGTGTATTAAACTATTGACATCGTTATTTAATAACTGAAAAAAATTGTAAACAAATCAGGCATCGAAAATGTCGTATTTTAAATGCTCCAATTTGAATCGCAGTCACATTTCGTCTTCCGACTTTTGAATACGTGCCTGTTAGTTTTCACTAAGTGCCCATCTGGAACTCATTGTACCACAATAAATCGGTGGTTCTGAATCCTCAATTTAAAAATAGCAGAGGATTTTCCATCCGAAGAATATTTTAGAGCATGCACGTTGCATGAAGTTCATCAAAATTAAAACGAGGATTCTAGGAAGGGTCCTATTCATATAAACTTTTAAAACCTGGTAGAATAATAATACATAACGGCCAAACTCTATTATTTCAAACAGCTGGAGAGACTAAAAGTAGCGTTGGAAGAAAAAAGATCGAGTCTAATCCGTAGAAAGAGCGTCATGCAGAGTGCATGAAAATACGACATTACTTTTAGTTCTACCCAATGCTATACATTTGATTTTTCAATCGATTCATGGATTTCTGTTCATAGGCATGGATGTTGGTGATGTTTAGAATTCTTTCCCACCCAACTGGTCAGAAAAACAGCGTAGCGAGAGTAATTAGCTAATCCTTTCTTAGCCTTATCCTTCTATCCCTAATCTCTTCAAAAAAAGAGAGGTTAACCAAATGAGTCAAAAGCAGCTCAAAACTATATGGTACTTCATCAGGAGGTCATATGCTTCACATTGGGAGCAGACTTGGTAAAAAAAATACTGTACATAGATTATATAACTTAAAAATTTATCATTAATCTTATTTTTACATGCACGATCAATAATAATGGCTGACATTGCTTTTATGGACCAGCCTGTCGAAAAAATTTAATATCGTTCACTTTGCCTGTGGCATTAAGACTTGTGTCAGTAGTGCGGCAAACTTGGAATGGTAAGAATAGTTATCCGTTGCTTGAATTTTATAATACAGCCGTGAAAAACCTTTTAATTTAAGAAACAATGTATAATTTTATTTTATCGAGTTTTTAAAACCAAATTCACTCTAAATATGGGAAGTATTTAATTTAAAGTGGTGCAATGGTCAACGTCGTTTGCTTCGGTTACGTAATTTTCAATCGATTTATAAATTCCTGCTCGAAAATTTGAGATGTTTTATTCTCCCTCCCACCCATCCGAAATTCTAGAAATGAGGCGTAGCGAGAGTGATTAACTAACCTTATAACTGACTTAGCCCTATCTTTCTATCCCTTCTCTATGAGTAACAAGGAGATCTTGTAGAAAAACTTCTGTTAAGATACCTTCACTAGAATGCCATATGCTACACATTGTGACTGGATATGGTTCAATATATATGTAAAAAACATTGTTCAACCTTGTGAGTACTTTACCGGAACTTAAACTCGGCTGCTACCACTTCCCAATCATAAAATCATTATGGTATCGAGATTAGTAAATTAATGAAAACACCTAGTTCGTAGAATTGATTAATTTCGATGAAACAGTATTTTTGAAACTAGTTGAAAAATAATAAAAGCATAATAAAATATCAACACTATGATATTTTAATTCTACTAAGTCGTTGACTGGCAATCATTCCAAGGGTAATACATTCAATATCTTTTTACCTACGTATATTTACCTACTGAAACTATATTGAGTCTCCAAAGTGGGTACTCAGTTTCCTGAATGTTTTAGGGTTTCTAGGGTGGGAACAGAGTCTTTATATCTCTCATGTGTTCTAGCTAGGTACCGTATTGTATTCATTGAAAGCTTTCATGTGACAAAATATGGTTTTTTTTTATTATAAATGATATTTATATCTTTCTTTTCCATTGATTGAAGACATTAAATTTCGATGTGCAATAGATTCATAGAAACAAACAATTATTTTCTCTCGTGGTTGCACCGAATTCAGAAACATAATCGCGAGATTGTGTTGCTTAAACTTTTCGCATTTTTATCCGCATGCCATAGGTTGTGATCCGCTGCATATGCCAGGGATTTAGTAGGAATTGTATTGTGTTAAAAATAAAATGGAAGCGGCGTATTGGAAGGTCCGCGAGCGGCTCTTGAAGCCATGACCCCGACTCGATGGCGCATTGGCCGAAGCGAAAAAGGTAATCGCGTAGACTCAACCTCTGGCTCTCAAACTCGTAAATCTAGTCGCAGCATTTGTACCGATAAAATCTGGAGAATTAGATTCAATATGTCACCAGCATCTTCTTGGGATTGCTTTTAAGTTCAGAGACAAATGAACGTTATAGGTCCCTAATACTATCAGTGCCTTTAAATGAAGAAATCAGCAGAGAAATATGGCTTTTTGTATACTCAATCCATTCCTAATATGGAAAATATGTACTCGTAATAAATATATATTATTTGAGTATTTATTTTATATAAGTATATACTCAATCCATATTTGAAGTGTCCAAACATCCAAAGCAGTATCGTCGAACATTGTCGTCCAGTTAAGAATTATTATCACTGTTTACCTTATAAATAAATAACCTTGCAATATAGTTAGTTTGATGATGATTCTCAGTGTCTGAACATGTGTCACATTATTAACACATAGTGATGTAAGGTCGGAAAAAAACCGAATTTTCGCCCGTTAATAAATTCACATGGGGATATTAGGAAAAAATGTTTAAAACAATTATAATATAAATGAAAACTGTTTATCATTTTTAGCATTCGACAACACTCTTATTTTAAAAGCGTGACATTTTTACGAATGCCAAAATTGACGTTACGGTGAGTTATTAGTTCTTTAGCAATATGTGATTCCAATATTAAATGTTGACGTGATTAAACCGTGGGATGGATGATGATGATATCGAGGTCGGTAATACAGTCCATAGTGGATGCTATACGGTCGGAGAGTAGCGAGAAACTCATGATCGTTTTTCTATATTCTTCTCTCGTTGTATTTCGTTTTCCAAAAATCACGTAAGCACTCAGTAATATGACATTTCGTAACTGTTAACGGTAACGATAAATGTGTCATTTTATGGAATTTTTTTCTCTTTACAAACAATTATAATTTTCGCTGACCGAAGACAAAACATTCTCTCGGATATCGCATTTCGCAAATCCGCAGCGTCATGTATCCATATAGTTTGATCAGACAGATAGAATTATGAAACATTATTCAGTATCGAAACACCTATGTCATATGTGTATACTGAAAGCGTACACAAAATATCGACAGATAAACTTACCGTACAGAAATGTTGAAGGACAATCGGATTTTGCTGTAACGTTTGCCGACTCTCACGATCGGGTGGCAGCGTAGCGATCTTACTGGATTGTAACTTTTTGTATTGTATGTTTTCTGAATTGTATTTTTTATCGTTTCTGACAAGTTTATAGTTTTTTTTTACACGGGCATAAACAATGCCTTAATGAGACTATGAATGAGCCAAACATTAACACTAGTTAGCCGGAAATTTTGAATAATATCAATCAAAATGATCTGGTCATTAATCTCGTTGATCTTAAATCGTTAATTATCGTGTATGGCTTGTAAAATAAAGTACATTGTCATTACCGGTTGTCAATGGCGATCAACTCTGCAGTTAATTAACGTTTTTAAATATACAGACGGAGTACGTTTTGTTTCTATTGTTTAAGTGGTGAATAGAACATTTCAAAAATTGTGTTTCAATAAACATTTTTAAACATATTCGCTTCCAATTTTGAGCATGTTGAATCTTGACGAATTATTTTTACAGTTGGTATTAATAAATAATAAAATGGCTTAATTCAACATTTGACTTCGGAGCTCCAACAATTCACATACGTTAAAGCTAGAAAATGACTTTTTTCACCAATTTCCGCTTCAAATATATAGCATATCGCTCGGCAAACAAAAATATGTTGCAACTCACTTTTAAAAGTATTTGAGTTACGACAAAATGCTGTTTGTCGATCGATATGGAATTGTAATAGACGAATACTTTTTTACGAAAATGCTTTTTAATTCAGTCGCTCGACCTCTAGGATAGAAGGATGGTGCTAGGAAAGGGATAGTAGGTAGCTAATCACTCTCGTTACTCTCTTTTTATGACAGAACAGAGGGAGTAAAAGTAAGCATCAAATACATTAATGTCTTTTTAAAAAAAATTTATGTATCGATTGAAAATGAATGAATTAAAGTGATCGTGCGGGTATTTGAACCCGGGGACACCACCACTGAATAGGAACGAACAAAAGCGTCGAGTACACGAATGCAGGACTGACACTTTTTAATTTTCTTAGTATGAAGTCCTAATGCAATCTATATATATATATATATATATATATATATATATAAATGGATGTTTGTTTTTTTGTTTGTCCTGTATGCGTTCTACCATTCATCCGAGTTCGATGAAGCTTTGGTGAGTTGTTATGTGCACACCCGTGAAGGTTTCTGAAGAAAAAATTTTAATCTAAAAAAAGAATCAAATACATACAACTAGTGACATCTCTGAACTATGTGGAAAAACAGGAACTATGATAATATGGAAACGATAACATATATTGTTTGAAAAATACAAATGAATTTACTATATTTAAAAAAACGGGCTTTTTTCGGGCTGATAAAAATAAATCTTGGCTTCGGGTCGGGTTCGGGTAACGAGCGTGATATTGAGACTCGGGCTCGGGCCGGGCCTGAAAATTATGGGCTCGGACCGGGTAATTTTATGAAATTTCAGCCCGTGCATTCCTTTAATCCAAAAGCACTTCAATAAACAGAATTAAAACACTTTATTTCTTTGAGTGGCACTGCAACGAATGTCGGGTACTCACTAGTTTTAAATAAAATTGAATGAATGTGAATCTTCTATCGTCAATTTGGTCGCGAAACCGTGTTCGAATAGTGGCGTATCAGCGTTACCAATACCACGTTTATGGTAATATATGATACTGCTAGATAACAGCTTCCCCCATCATTTACACTTTGGTGCATTGATAGATTATTGTTTTTCAAATAGTTGAACAACGGAAATAAAATTAATATTTTAAGCAGTCACAAATTTAAACAAAGACGTTGATTAGTAACGTTTATTTTTATTCAACCGGGGCTTGAACCAAGTACCTAAGTACTCTCTACTGAATAGTCCACAGCATTTAAAATTAATACTGTTTCAGTTTAGTTCGTGATTGAAAAACATTATAATACACATGCAAAGTTAGATATAAAATTCTTTAAAAAAATGTATACTTTACACTTTTAAATGTACAATTGTTTAAATATATTTGAAATTTACCATAAATTATTTTTTATTCAATAATATAATATATTTATTTATAATACCATAGTAGCATATTATTAAATCCCTTCACTTTAAAAAAGCGATCTTGAATAAATAATTAACAAATATCAATAAATGACACCAATAGTTTTATTTTCCTCGCTACAAAATTATCAATTTTATTGACAAGGCCGCTGCATTTATTGAATGCAGCGCAGTGTCGAAATCGTTGCGACAAATTTAATATTGGCAACAATGGGTAAACATGAACCCGAGTACGGCCCTGATTTAAAAAGGTCGAAAGCTGAAATTGCGCAAACTGATTGGATCAACCTTGTATGCAATTTATAGCGCAGAAAAAAACACAATACAAAACCGTATTTCTCTTCACAAAGCTTTCTAAAACTTATTTCATATTTTACCGCTTGATTGGGTTGAAAGAATATTATTTTAAACTCTGTCCCGAATATCTTATCTATTTTTGATTTATGGTTTTCACCACACCTTCATAAAATGCATTTTTGTAATGAAAACCTAACCTATTTTTCTATCGAGTAAGTCAGTTGGTAATAATTACTTTCTAATGATAATTAATGTTCTGTTCCAATATTTAATTAAACACAGGCTAATCATATTGTGAGTAATACCTGTATAACAGTATACCAAGCTTCGATTATAGATGCTTACGTTGGATACGGGGGGTGAGGTGGTTTACCTTCGTGAGGAACTCGGAGATTAGAGAATGTACTAGGCAGCGCCCTGTTACATCAGCGGTCATGGAGAGACGTTGGATTCCTCCGGAGAGCCTTAATCCTACTTGCCTCTTCTTTCGAATAGTGGGATTCCTGTTTCCTAGAAGACCATCGGATACTATCCGTAGGATGTACTCGGTGGAGCTGAAGGACTCTGGCATGACATGGTTGGATGCAGAGCGATTGGCGGGTGACGCGCTGGCGTCATGACCGCCCATTTGCGTCTTACAGCACATGTCATGCACTTTGCTTACAAAAAAATATGATGCGCCAATGTCGGGCTCCAAATTTGTTAACCGATGGCAGTGTATATAAATGAAATACCTTATTCGTAATTTAAAATAAAATATCTGCGGAAAATTTCACAGATATCAATCATCTTGTAATTTTTATTTTTCTGTTGTTTCAATGTTTTGAATAAAAAAATTATTATTTTATAGAAAACTAGTTACATTATTTAATCTATTTAGTAAATATAAAAGTAGAAACAATTACAAAAATATAAATTTTAACTACTGACTTTATCAAAATCGGATGTACTCTTGGGAAACCTTAAATCAATTATAAACAAATCGATTTATATAATCATTGATACATTTTTAACGATTCCTGAAAATATATATGTCGACGCATTTAAGAGATATAGCTATTTTAATAAAAAGCGCGATATTTTTCGCCATTGCAAAAAAATTGCCGTTACCAAGTCATCGTTTCATGCAATTACGCTCGATAGCTAAAGTGCAAGAGAAGCAAGATGTTATATCTTTGCTAATAATAAAAAAAATTATTGCCAGTTTCCATGAAACAAGGGAGGAGAAGTCATTACTTATATTACCATCACTTTAAAAATTCTAGAATTCCTGGAATAGAACATAATGGAAAGAGAAAAACTAAGGCTTACAATAAAATGTACTTTTGTTTAGATCATATTCACTTTCATAAAAATAGTTTTCACTTATAACAAATACATTCCGCAAAAAACAAATTCTTTCACTAAAAATAAAGTGATCCCACATAATAAAATATATTTTAACATTGAAAAAATATATTACACTAACGGAAAAATATTTTCATATGGATAAAATAGTTTTCATTCAATATAAATACCTTGAAATCTATAGTTGCGCAAAGCTTTAATGAAATGTCACTTATTCTTCTACCCTATATTAGGCCGCCTATATTGTCTTTGCTGCACGCATTAGAATACATTTCACAAACCAAACCAGACCAATCCTAACATAACCTACTACAACTTAACTCACTTTGTTAAGAGGATCCGTGACTAAGTGGAAACTTTTAAAATCAATGCTTGAGTGTACTAAGTTAATACTATCTAATCCAAAGTGCAAACTATCGAAATAAAAATTCAAGTGTACCAAGTGAATACTATCTAACACAAAGTGCAATTATTTATAACCCAAAAACTAATAAGCGTTTTGAAATATTCAAATTAGAGCCTTCCTATTAGTCCCCATTTACATGTTTTTGCAAGATGAAAATATTGTTTTTCATACAACGGCATTCAAAACTCAATTTCACACTTTTTTCAGATGTGGTTTTGCCGTGGAAGGAACGATATAACATATAACCTTAATTTAAGCGGTCACAAATAATTTGTGCGTGCTTTTTACACTATTTCCAATTTTTTTTTCAAATTCAGCCCGCCTCAAATTGAAAAGCACTGCTTACCCTCGAAAAGCTTACCTTTTTATATCAAGTATTCCATTTTATGATAACATTTTTCTTAGACGAATAAACTCCACAATAAAACACAAAGCGTATTTCAATGCTCCTATATTGTTATTCTAGTCGATCGATTTTAACATACTACGCTGCGACTTACAAGGGTAGAAAACTGTCAAAAAGTCACATCATTTTCACAACATTATTTATGAAAAACCTTCACCCTATTATCATTATGGGTATTGCCGTCGTCATTACTTATATCATCATCTCCGTCAATAGTTAGCTAGTAGAATGTCGCACAAACTCTTTCTCGTTTTAAAGCACACAAACCACTCGATCGCTCGTGGAAGCGCCTGTGCTTAAAACCGGCTAATCCCATCATTGAATTTATAGATTTCTGTTTGTAGGCATAGATGTTTTTGATGTCGAAAATTCCGTCCTACCCATCCGATCATAGAAACGGGGCGTAGCTAGAGCGATTAGCTAACCACTAATTCTCTCCTAGTTCAAGCAATTCTCAAGCCATTTGCTGCGGTAAAAAAACCATCATTATTATTCACGCAATATTATGTTTTCCTCGTAATCTTCTCCGTCATCACGTTATCAATAAATACACAGCCAGGAAACTGAGAGTGCACTTCGCTGGCTCCATATAGTTTCATTGGGCAAAAAATATAAATAATTTTTAATGCCTCTCAAAGGCATCATCATATACATCAGCTATGATTCATAATCACCACCAACATAATAATCATCATTGTTGTCTTCATCCCCATCAATATAATTATCGTCATAATAATCATTGATGCCCCACACCATCATCATATTCATCGTCTTCGTTGTCCTTATCGCCAACAATATCTTTATCGTTTTCATAAACATTGATGCCTTAGCTAATCAATACAGATGGCAATACTGACAGGAAGCATAGACACACAAAAAATCCAACTACCATAATTACGAAAGACGTCAATTTTCACTCAAAAGTTGTGCGGCCGAACAAGTCGGTCCATATTTCCAGACAGGTACCACGCTATTCCAATATAATTATACAAATCAGGGACGCGATTCCTAAATGATGATCGATTCCCCGCATAGTCTTCATGATATTCATGTTTGCCATCATTATCATCAGCTTCGTTTTCATAATTAATGTCATCGTAACGCGACCATCATTAAAACTTTCATATTATATTATTTCATATCGAAAAAAGTTCAATTATCAAACATACTTTTTTCTTCGAAAAAATCAGTCGTGAAACTGTGGCCATTATATTATATATGTAAAAAGTAGAATTTCTCATTTCATTATCATATTCATGTAACGAATAAATTTTAGCGATAGAGAACACTTTTTGAAAAGGATTTGTAAAGGGTATTGAGACTACCCTATCCATGCAGAGTAATCCTTGAGGGCCCGAACCCAAATCACTCACTTAAGCGGCTCACCACTATAACAAACCATACCATGTCGTCCAAGATACACTGCGGATACAGAAAGGGTCAATATCCACTTTATCCAAACCCCTAAAATAGGGATTTGTAACACATTGATGCGTAAAACATTCATAATATTTCTATCTGTCAAGTCATAAACAAAACAAATGCGCATTCCATACTAAATAAAGTTACAGTACGTCTCGATATTTGAATATAAGATAATTCAATTGTTAATCGTTGTTATATATTTTCCAACTATCTGAAATCAATCAAATACTTTTAATTTGTATTAATAATAAATATATCTTAACTCTAACAAAGAAACACTCCATCTTAGTCAGTAATTGTTTACAGTAAAGTTGCCTTGCTTAGATTGAACTGTCAGTCAGATCAGCTGTCACTAAGCGGTCATGTTTGTTACATCACAGATGTTTGTCGGGGAATTGATCCAATTATCTCGTTTTGTTTTATTTATTCGTATGTTTTTCGATATTTTCTTTTCGTGTTTTATATCACCACAGATTGGTACTCGTATTTATTTAGATTTATATCACTACCAAGATATTAATTTGATGTTAAGCGTAAAAGTCGACGTTTTTTCTTGATTCATCAAGAACCAAAATGTAAGCCACATGAGTACTTACTTGAGAAAGAACCATTTTATGGAAATATAATATTATTATTAAATATCTCTTATACACAATGTTTTTCCTTAGATGAGAGGTTCTCTGTGCTGAAAATCGGAATGCTGAGCAGACCAAAGCAACAAATACGCGGCATAATTTTTCGGAGCATCAATATGTCTCGCCTATTATATAAATTAGTGTTTTTGGTGTTACCTTGTAACGTAATTAAAATCATTATTTTTTTTTTCTTACTATTAGGTATATAAAAACAAATATTTAATTTAAAAAATGGCTAATTTGCTTATTTTCCTTTTATAATATGTGTACGTATCGCATAGGTAAAGAACAATTTCGTAAAAAAAATAGATCGCAAGGATATGAAATATGAAAATATAATACTATTTTTGAAATGATTACAGAAATCTTTTTTTAAATATAATAAAAACAGACACAATTAAATTTGAATAGTTTGGATTGAAGTACGCACCAATTCAAGACGAGTGTGCGAGAACATTAAAACTGTTGCGCGGCCGCGCACATGTAAAATAAATAATAAATATTATGTTGTCAAAAAGAGGTCGTTGTGGTAAAATATTGGTCAGCTGGATAAAAAATGTCACCATTTTTCTATTTGTTGACGTCGTTGCGGGTTTATTTAACTAGTGAATGGTGACAATAAAAATTTGATTTGTGAAAGTGACGTCACATATTTTACCAAAACAACAATCCATCTTATATATATTTCTTACACTATGACCACTGATCTCTTTCCTGTATTGCGATGGTGACCATGTACCAACTTAATTAACATGTATAGAGCACATACATACATACAAAAATCATTACGTTCGGCGTGAATTGTACTGACCGGGCACTGTTTGTGTTCGGACACTAATAATTAGCACGTCTTTTAGATGTATCTTGTTTAATTTTTTCAACTGACTCAGTTTACTTAAATGGTGTAATCATGCAAAAATAATAATTGTATTGCAAACTTTGTGAAGTGTTTTCATAGTACCCGGGTCCACAGTGTCAAAGGTTTTTTCGTTTATTTTGTTCTGTTACCTCTTTGCAAATATTTACAATGTCAACAGTTTTCTACGAACCTTCCCTTGTTAATTGAATTTGTGATGGATACGATATTGTTTTTTGAAATATACGCTTGGCTTAGGGGTGTGTAGGTTAGCAATCGTTTATCAAGCCGGATTATTCGGGAGCGTTCACCAAATAAAACTATAATAAAAACATAATAAGAAGAATTTTAAAGCCTAAGAACATAATCACATCCTTAAAAATCTATTTTCTCACTTAAATAGTCGATGTATGGATTCTTTTGTATAAATTATCCAGTTTTCGATATTTGTTTGACAAAACCACAAAGATACATTTGAATAACATAAAACTAAAGACAAATAACAGTAAAAATTCGTCAATTTAATGTTCGTCAGCAGTAATCTGGATTAGGTCCAGACAGTAAAAAAAAATAAATAGAAATGAGATTATATCTACCAAAAGTGTAATTTAAGATATCGACTTTGATGTGCTTGATGGAATTTCAATATCAAATTTGAACTGTTCAAATTGTGTACATTTCATGTATTCTATCACTGACGACACGGACTTCACCTTTCGGCATCTTCAGGTATTCAAGTATACGAATCAACTAGAACTGACAGTTAGTAAATCGTTTATTTGTAAGACAAATTAGAAAAATGTTATCATTAAGTCTAGCAACATTGATGTCTGAGTTAATTTTAATACTAATTTGATAAGAATAACTTTCAACCTTAATTGCAATAAAATTATAAATAAAATATTCTTTTAGGATACCAAACTATTTAACAGTCAATTAATATTATTCAATCAAATATTTACAGCATTTACTAACTTCATATAAAACATAAAATACCCATTTTGTAAAACGTCAAAAAAATACTGCATAATTATTACAAAACACCAAAATACAATTAAGCCACCCCTTCATTGTGATTTAAAGTTTATACACATTGCGAAATTTCATTGAACTTTCAAATTTGAATAAAAATTCAATTATTTTTTTCGGCCCCAAATTCCAGTTTTTTTATTTAATACGCGTCATAAAGTTTTGCTCCAAAATTTTTAATGTAGATTCGGAAATTATTTTAGGAATTGAATGTTATTGAATCACACTTCTATGGCTGGTACTCCAAATATGATTTTGACAGATTTCTAATCGAATTTATGAAAACAAATTAAACTCGGTATTCAAAGTACGCATTGCTATGACTTTCGAAGTCAATTTTCAAAGCAGCAAGTGTGTTTTCATCCCATCAAAAAATCGGTTTTGAAAAATTTGTCTTAGCAGTCATCAATGCCATTTTGATTCGTCGACAACCTTTTTCATTAACACAAATTTAATAAATTCAATAAGAAAAAATTGCAACGAGTAATATGGTGGGAAAGAAATAAAAATTCTAGTTTTTTATACATAGACTAGTATTTTTTACCCGGCTTTGCCCAAGATAGAAAACACTTATGTTACGTTATTAAATTTAGACGTTGGCTAGCTAATGCTGAAATTTGAAAATAATACTATCGACCATACGTCTTGTGACACCCACAAAATGTAGTCCACTAATTAATAATAATGTTAATAGTTGAAAACAGCCATTGCACTCTAGTTATGGCGCCGCAGAATTTCTCGGTAGACAGCTTTTTGATCTGCATTTAATAATGGCTCCTGCAGCGCCACAAATTAAACATACGATACACTAATTCTCGATGACGACTCCATCAAGTTGTACGAATTTACCACTTACTTTCTTCCAAATCACACATATGAAACTCAATATTCAACACAAATATCTACGATCGCGTTACTATCTCAACTGTCACTTGCAGAATATGTGAGCATTGAGCTGTTGTTAGGCGTCTATTATTATTACTTTTTTCATCCCGCATTGAAACGTTAAAAATATGGCGTTTTCAGTTTTAGGTTAAAGTTGAACTTACAATTGCAGCCAGAATGACGTGTGAAAATTTCACGTCGCTAGTGTACACCGCTTGAGAGGAGTTGTTGTGACCGATAGACATACAAACATGTATTCTGTGCTATATAGTAGACATTCCTCCTCATTGAATTTCAGCGAGATTCAGCGCGTGAGTTTATAAGATGCGTTTAAAAGTGAAAACCGGTATGTCTATTACGTAATATTAGTTCAAAGCAACTTTTTTGTATTTCACGCTTAAATTATTAGTTCTATCAATAGTTTATTTTTTCTATCGTATTGTATTTCAAATTGAGAACAATATGGCTATGTTTTATATTCCACTATATTATCAGGACCAACTGATGTAAAATATTCATAAAAAAGGGGTTTCCTATCACTAGAAGGAGTAAAAATGAGGGTTGCAGTTAGCCGTAATCAGGAAACAGTTTTATTCCACTGACTACTTACAAAGGTGAACATTTTTGAGTTGTTTGGAAATTCTTTTGTTCAAAGTGAAACGTCTTGTTGAACATTCTTTCATCCTAATATTATACATTTGAGCTGAAATTTACTGGTATGCATCATTGTTTCGTATTACATCGACATTAACAACGGAATATTTAATCTCTGACTATTTTAAATAGCTTGTTTTAGACTTACTAACTTTAGGTACTATTATACAAAAGTGGTGCTCTGTTGGGTTCGTGGTCGAACGGTCAACGTCATCGACTTCAATTACGGTTCTTATTGACTCTGTTCACTATTGTTGTCGTATTGACTCAATAATGTATGTTAATAGTTAATGAATGGCTCTTTTTTACTCGCTTTCTGAACAGTTTTCTTGAAATAGACCTTTTGCAGTATGAATGACGATATTTCAATCGAAAATAACATATTTGGATCACATAATCGATGTTCATTTTACAGTTTTCTAAGCAAACTTTTATTTACCAATTTTAGCAGGTGTTCGACGGCATTTTTTTCTTTGGTAAACTGCATTGAGTTAGATCAAAAAAACTACGGCACATAGTAATTTTCTATAATTAATATTTTTGAAAATGAAAAACGAGCTCAACGTCACTGAGAACACTCAAAAATTAGAATGCATGTTCTTAGAATTTTTTAAATTCTTTTCGGAGGTTCGAATGAACATTTCATTTGATTTATTATTGTTATGAATGTCAGCGATACTATACCAAATTTTATAAAATGTGCACAAAGAAAGCGACTAGCTTTCTAAAAAAAGTAGCCGTATAATGTCATTACCACTCTATACAAATTATTATAATATTTTTATTTAATTAACAGTAGAAATCAAATTATCAACCACAAAGTATTCAGCTTCTTTAACCAATAATTATGATTTTCCTCTACTTTTCTAGAAAACTTTGTTTGGTTTTGACTTGTTTATCAAAGCAGCAAAATAAACTCAGATTCGGTTTAATAAATATGTAAATGTTGACTCTTGTAAGGTTTTTCATTAAATCGTTTCGTAATTCATTTAATTGACTGATAAATATTTTCATGGTTACTTAGCCATGCGTCATAAATTTTACAACGATATTTCCATCCCAAATACCTAAATCCCCTACGGTACAATTTTACTTTAATATAAGCCTAAACTATTAATATGTTATTGGCATAGTAGAAATTCAAATTAGGATAATAATAATTTATGTAATTATCGTCACTGAAAAGGGCACTGATTTAGATAACCTTCTCGTTACCAAGATTGCCATACGAGTTGAAACATTAATATCTCTCTTATTAGCTTTTATATAAATTAAGGATTTTAGCTATTTGTAGATAAAATAGTTATGTAAAAAAATTAAAATAAATAAGTGGTTCGATTCAATGTTTTCATCATTAATTTAATAAAATTACAAAACTCTGATGACAATATTATTCCGAACTAAATGAAAGTGATAGCGATATATAAAATTCTATACGCAAGAGTGATGCACGATATATATTTGTTAAGTTGAGACAAAGCGAGAAATGGTATTAGTTAGTGGGAAAAAAGACCGGATGCATCATCGCTTGTATTTATTTTTTATGCAGCGGCATCTGGTGGAGTTACTATCTCTATCGCACAACCTCACTAGTATATGAGCAAGTAGGATACAAGAGCGTGCGCCCGCAAGCCCTCGTATCTCACTCGCACCCTTCACATTACATGGGGTCGAGCGAGAGAGAATGGCACGTCACTCGCTTGCTTGTGCTCGTTATAATATGAGTCAACTCGTATAAGGTACTGTATAAGGCAGAAGCGAGACATGCCATTAAGTTAATTATCAAAAGTGAGTCTTGTAAATTGATTCATAAACGCATTCATTGCTGGTTTTTTCACATAAAATATCTTATATATAATAGCCCGGACAGCTCTGTAGACGTCTTATTATTATCACATATCACACGTAGGTATAAATTTGTCTCATGACCTAAGCGTTCACGGTTATATATAAAATAAAATGTTATGCAATGCACACACAGTTCTGACGTACTAGCAACTTTAGGCAGTATTTTAAGTTCAATACCGTCATCTATGACGGGTACGGTTATAATAGTTGTTAACAATTGCCTTATTATTGCTAGTCACCAGTAAACGTGCGTTGTGTACAAAGGAATTCCCTAGTATCATGAAAAGAGTATTGGTACAGGTACTGGATAGGGCATCCAATCCCGGACCCTTTTCCTGATCCCAGGATTTCGGGATTGACATTGCAAGGTTTTCATGTTTGAAATCGTCAAAAATATTTTTTTAGATTCCCGAAATACCGGGATTCGTATTAATTCAATCCCGGAATTACGGGATTGATTAATTGCTCTGGATCCCGGGATTCGAAGCCCTAGTACTGGATACAGAACGTAATTGATTCTTTCGAACGATAAAAATAAAATTTTAAATATATATCAAGATTTCTTCACTCCTTTGAATGCCGTTTGTTAGTGTGTATAGCGATTTTCACCTCTTGAAATCGACTAACCAATTTATCTTTATTACTTACACCGAAATAAGAGGGTGGGCTATTGAATTATTGAACAGTTTTTCATAGTAAAAATATTTTTAACTATAAAATTTCACACACTCCTCTTTCGTAGCCAGTACATAGTAAATATAAACATGACCGTTATTCATAAATAATTAAAAATACATGATTGCTTTCAGCGTGTGCCAAAAATCAAATGTAGACATAACTATGTAGCTTTGGCAGCCGAAGTGTAATTTTTTTTATAGTTTGTCATCAAAATTCATATACATACTTTTTTATTGGTTCTATTTTGTGTAATATAACTTTATTTTCGAATACACGCCCGTCTAAAAAGCATTTTGCTTGGAATTTATTCTATGTAAATAGTAAAAAGAGATTTTTTCAAAAGGATTTGAGGAGGAGATGAGAAAAGAATCTTGGCGGGGAAACCAAGAGGAAAAGTCTACTTTAGAAATTTCATCCAAAGTAGGATTTACGATATAAATATTTGTACAGTAGTGTGCAAAATATTTCGAATGCATACACAATTATTATTTTACTTTCGATCAACATTGATCAATTTACTGTTAAATTTGGATTATTGATAAATTCCATCAAGCACCCTCAGTCGATGTCTTAAATTTACTGTTAATTTTTTTTTACCAAAGGCAATGAAACAGTATATCTTTATTAGCCTGAATCGTGCATTTATTGCAAGCATGAAAACTGAAAAACTTGCAATAAAAAGTTATGAATAACATTTCTTTTTTGTAAATTACAATCATGAGAATATGCATGATTCTTCAGTTAATATCTTCTTTAGATTGGTAATATTGGCTTTTGCAAACATTACTACACCACACTAGACATTACATAGTTATGCATACAATTTTGCAAATAAATACACATACCAAATCTTTCAATTGTTTTTAATTTTGAATAAAATTAAACGCTTATTCTCATCATTTTTTTATTTTGGGACATAATGTACCCTTTCTTACTTTCCCGACCGATCTGTACATTATACAACTTTACTGTGTCCGTGGTGCAGTGGTCAACGTCGTTGGCTTCGGTTACGAATCTCACGGGCTCGATTCCCAGCACGGACAGTTTCATAAATTGATTTTTAAATCGAGTTATGAATTTTTGTTCGAAAGCATGGATGTTTGTTATGTCTAAAAATTTCCTACTACTCATCCAAACCTACAAAACGGTAGCAAGAGTGATTAGATAGCCACTATTCCTGCCCTATCCCTATATCACCATTATCTTCGAAAACTGTGAGGCTGAGTAACTGAGTAACAAGTAGTTTACGTAGAAAATCTTCTTTTGAAATACCTCCATTAGGAGTTTTTACTCTATACGTTGAGAGCGGAAATGGCCAAAAAATTGCTTAGAATTTCATTACATTTTTATATCACATAAGATACGTATTTTTGTAGAATGTTATTAAAAATCCCTAGTAATCCAAAAAAAAAACTATTCCTTGATTTAAAGCATATAAAGTAACTCCAATTAGAGAATATAAATACAATTTTTTGCAGTTTTTTTTTTATTTTATTTAATGCAACCCCCATCCCCCACGTACGGCTTTGGAAGTTACATGTGTTATATTTGCAAGTCCTTGTCAAGTTTCTGAACAGAGACTGCTTAACATAAGTCTCCAGAAATGAAAGATTACACGCCAACCCTTTTAGGCAACTGTTCAAAATGGATTCATACAATCTTTTTGATTTTGATTTTTTCATTAAAAAAATAATTGAATATGACATTCTGAATACATGGAAATGTACAAAATCTCAACAATTCAACAAGCATTGGTTCAAATAGAAATTATACATAAACAAAATTAAATAGTTCTACGTTTAAAATGTTCTTACAAATCGATAACTACTAATCTGAAATCACATTAAATGGAGCAGTGGTCAACGTTGTTGGCTTCAGTTTCAGATCTCACGGGGTTGAATCCCAGTATAGACAGACGGAGATGGCAATCCGCGTAAAGGGCCCGCAATCCGATTAGGGATAGCTGGAGCAACTTTTAACTCAATGCGGAAAGTCTGGGACTCACGATTGTACTTGGCAGAACCAAGTGCCACTTATTCAACGCATGCATCCTGACGGTGTTGCTTTACGGTATCGAGTCATGGTACCTCACCAAGGCACAGGGTAACCGTATACTGTGCTTTGAAAACAGATGTTTGCGGCGAATACTAGGGGTACGGTGGTTTGATTTTGTCAGGAACTCGGATGTAAGAGAGCGGACGGCCCAGCCTCTTATTACGTCCAAAATAAAAAATCTGTGAATGCCCCAGGAGAGCCTGAATCCTGCCTGTTTCTTCTGCCAACCAGATGGATTCCGTCGCCCTGGAAGGCCGCTGATGACAATCCATAGGATGTATTCGGCGGAGCTACGGGACGCTGGGATGACCTGGGAGGAAGCGAGGAGACTGGCGTGGGACAGAGAAGCTCGGAGGAACCGAGTGATGGCCATATGCTCCGAATTGGGAGCGGATATGGTTTAAAAAAAAATAGACAGTTTCATATATTTATTTTTCAATCGAGTGAATGTCATGAATGTTTGCGATGTCTAGAATTTCCTCTCACCTTTCCGATTCTAAAAACGGGGCGTAGCGACAACAACTAGTTAACCATGTGTCCTGTTATCCCTACTTTTTTAGAAAAGTAGCGGTTGAGCAACTGGTTAACAAGCAGTTCTCGTAGAAAAACTTCTATTAAAATACCTCCATTAGAAGTCCACATGCTCCACATTGGGAGCAGATATGTTATAAAAATATATGTGTCGGAAAAAAAGAGTTCATTCATAAATATTCATGAGAGCAGAAATGAAGGCGAAGTATCGGCATCCAATAACCAGATGAAATGTGATATTTCAACAAATATTTCTTTTATACTGTCATATAAATACGTTTTTTTTGTTTGTATCTTTGATCGGCGATTATTGATACGAAAATGTACTAACTGTAAACCTTTTTTATTGTAATCGTGTATTTTTTTAGTAGTCCAAATGACAATGTTGCTATTGCTATAATTCATAAATATCAATACCAACCTGACCACAGTGATGAAATAAACAAAATTAGTAAGTTGTTTTGACACAAACATTACCAAACCGTTTCTATGGAGAACCCATATTAAATTATAAATACAATGATTTTTCAGAAAACAGTTATCACACAAACACAACAGTCCGTGGCTTGTAAACCTCTGATATAATATATCGATGGTGTTTTGGTCAATTAATGTAACCCTCAGAATACGGAAATGAGTTAATGATTGGATCTCATTTTAAAAATGACAGAACAGGTCTCGACCAAAGGATGTAAATTATAAAAATAAATTGACCACTTTTTGGTAGGGAAACATCATTTGACATTGGTTTTAGATTTAGAAATTCTGACCCTGCCACTTGATGTAAGTCATTATTATATCGACACTCCTTACGTATAATCCCGTATCTACAAACATGAGAATTTATAGGAGTACATTTCAAAGATTCATAACGAACTCATTATATAATATAATTTAAAATATCGACTGAGGGTGCTTGATGGAATTTCAATATCAAATTTGAATTATTGAGAAGATGAAGATGCCGAAAGGAGAAACCCGGGTCGTTAGTGACGAAATACATGGAAATGTACTCTTCTGAGTTATCAATGCAGTAGAATAAATTTTTGGACGGTCTGTCGTCTGAACAAACAAACTTAGTTATGTTCCAAGTATTTTTTACGTACTTTGAAGAATTCAATGTGAATTAAGTCAATTTCAATTTCGTTCACAGGTATTTTAGTGGCAAAAAAACTGTTATAAATATTACTATAAAAAGAATTATTAATAATTAAATCAAATTCTTAAATGATTAACGAATTTCATAAAGTGGTTAGTTTAATATATAATGACTACGGTGTATAAATAGAAAGACTCAAATTTCATGATTTACTTAAAAGTGAGGGTTTTTGACCTAAAGCCTTCTACCACTATACTGACGGTATTATAGTGTGGCAAGAAATGTTCTTTTTAATATATGAACATAATAAATCATTTGTTTTACATTTCGAAAGTAGAATCAATGTTTTCATCCAAAAAAAAATAATAGACAAAACTGACGAAGATTACAAGTACCTTCATAAATTCTGAAGTTAAATCCCCGCTGTTTTCAAAGGTACAGCATTACCCTAATATAACGTTGTACATACGTATATTATAATGTACAAATGTAATTTCCTGGGCATCTGACTCTGTCTGTCCGAGTTCAAAGCTAGTATCTGATTTCGACTTCGGAAACTTTTCGGATACAATAAACTTTGTACGTATCTATGAACTTCGTTTATTCAACAAGTTTATTTGTCACTGTCAGCAGTGCGGTCACATAAATTTCATATTTTTTTATATTGTTCTTCATTTTTTTATATAATTAATTGTAATTTTGACTCACTACGTCATTGAAGCTGTGATTGCCATTTGAAGATAAAAATTTCAATTAATACTTAACTCCAATTGCAGATACATTTTCCATACAGAACGGTATTGTATAGTGTATAGTCTTAATTTAAGAATTGTTTTTGAATTTTTAATCCGAAAAATTCTGATTGGACCCTGACTAGCGCGGGACAGATCATCAGGAGGGTCAACAGGTCCAGGTACCTCGGTGTACACATCCCGGAAGACGGTAACACAAATAAATAGCTCTCCATTACCTTGGCAATAGCTGGAGCCACATTTAACTCAATGCAGACCGTCTAGGACACGCAGCTGTACTCGATTAAAACGAAATGTCATTTTTTCAACGCTTGCATTCTACCTGTTCTGCTTTATAGTAGTGAATCATGGCACCTGACAAAGACTGAGAAAACCGTATACTGAGCTTTGAGAATAGATGTTTGCGTTGGATACTGGGGGTGAGGTAGCTTGACTTCGTGAGGAACTCGGAGATTAGGGAACGTAGAGTATACGTCGTATATATAGATTTTCACTTTTTACTACACTGATACGCTTTCTGTATACTACACAGTGCGTATGAGTGTATTAATATGTATGAATCGGGTGATCTTAAATCCTAGAGTCGTACCTTAGATCAGGAGTGTATATTATATATTATACGGCGTGTACTCTACCAGGCAGCGCCCTGTTACGTCAGTGGTCATGAAGAGGCTTTGGAACTAATTTGTAGTAATCTTTGCTAATGACAAAACCAGTCAAAACAACATTGCTTATTATAATCACTATCTCGCAGACTTAGTTAATCTGGCGGGCTTTAATTGTAACGCCACTGTCATTCAAAGATAAACTCTCTGATACCACCACAAATACACAAGGAAAACTTTTGACAGCTTAACGTTTCAATTGGTTTCGTGATTTATGGATTTCCATTGGCTTATTTCTAGTGGAAAACTCTATCTCTACTTCGAATGAAACCTTGCACAAAACACACAGATTTATTTAAATATAAATATTACGATATAGAATGCTACACGGGAAATACATTTAGATTTAGGGTAGTTCCTCAAATGACGTCAAACAGTTACCGCACAACTCCCACTGTCTTATTGTTATTGTCATCTACAGCTTTTAAAGCTTCTCGCAAGCGATTGTTCTGGTTCCCGTAAAGTGCAATATCAAATTAACATTCTTTGAATTTAATACATGAGATTTTGATTCGTGAAGCCTTTTTTTCTCGAGTTGATCGCGAATCACGAGTGACTTAAAAATCGCATCGAGGTTATTCTGATTTTTTTTAATATTCATATATCTGGTGCTGTGCTACTCTTAGCCCCTTTACATACTGAAATGGTAATCAATACTTTTACTAACGAAGATAGTAGCGTTCATATTTAACCACCTGGTGTAAGTAAAAAAATCAAACAAGTACATTTGCATACTAATAATAAGTTGGCACATACTAAATCGATAGAGCCCTTTTGTGACATTGCATTACATTATTTTTACGTAAAAAGCGTGATATTGTCTATGCACCCTGTTTAGATAGTACTCACTCTTTGATACCACAAATTTATAATCTCATTTTAACCATTTGACTTGTTGAAATACTTGGACAGTAACGTGAGAAATAGAGACCCCAGCTAGTCTTTTGAATCTATAAATTACCAATTTAAGATATCGACTAAAGGTGCTTGATGGTATTTCAATATCAAATTTGAATCGTTGAAATTTTGTACGTCTCCATGTATTTCGTCAATTACGAAATGGGTTTCGTCTTTTGGCATCTTCAGGCATTCGAGCGCACGAATTAACTCGAACTGACAGACAGTAAATACTTTTAAGGTGTTAACTGTCAATTCTTAGTGAAAAGACATTATATTTAAAAGAAATAAAACACAATTCATTTGTACTACTTCCACATGTTTATAATGATCAGGACCGGTTTCACTCATCACGAGCATTATCAACTGATAAAAATACAAACATAACAGGCCTATTTATATAAAATTGAGTGTTAAAATTAAGGTATATAAAACAGATGGTTCATGAGCTAAGACAAAAAATTATACAAAAAAAAGACAGTTAATAGTTTACATCGTTTATATTATAAGAAAAATTATCATCATTAAGTCTAGGAACAACATTGACATTTGAATCATTTTTAACACTGTTTAACCTTAATTGAAATTGTATGCGATTGTTTCTTATTGTATCTTATATGCAAACGGTATAAACTATTTGCTGTCTGTCAGCTCGAGTTCATTCGTGCGCTTGAATGCCTGAAGATGCCGAAGGGCGAAACCCGGATCGTTTCAATGTATAAAACTTCAACAATCTGAAAAATGATAAAAAAAAAATGGAATGAACCCGGTATGTCCGTCGGTCCAAACCCATTTTTCAAAAAATTCAAATGTTACAATCGAGATTCGCATGAAAATAATTGTAAATACTAAACATTATTTAAAGTTATACCTACAACAACCCACTACGGTCTTTCAACTTTTTACGTGGCATTCTTAATTTCAATAGCAATTGCTGTCACCTTGAGGGAAATATTAAAAATAATTGTACAACGTATACCTATTTACTTCTAGTAGCAAATTTTGCCAGTGGGACACGAAACAGCAAACGTAATTTCAGCCCCGCGGCAGTGTTTGGTACTCCCGCATTGCCTTTGTCGCGCTCCGCACACAATGGGTTAACGAGCATTCTCCTCTCCGACATATTCATTCCGTCATATGATGACTTCACATAAACTGAAGGATCTCTGTTAACATTTTTACATGTTCGATCATATTATATTGCCAGTCCCGTGGCTAAGTGGTCAATATCCAAATGGAAACATTCAAGCAAAGATTTTTCAATTGACTTATCGATCAGTGTGAAGTTTCAATCTCTACCCACCCTCACTGTAAACGGGGCCAAGAGAGAGACATCGATTATTTCATCATTCATCAGATTATTTTTTCAGCCCCGTAGCCAAGTGGTCCATGCGTTGAATCCCCAAATGGAAACATTCAAGCCAAGATTTTTCTATTGACTTATCGATCAGTATGAAGTTTTAATTTCTACCCACTCACACTGAAAACGTTACGAACAGAGAAAAAGAGAATGATAAGCTAACAACCTGTTTCATTCTTTAACGTATCCGAGAAGTAAATTTGACCTAATTTTTTAAACCATATCCACTCATAATTTGGAACATATGGCCTCCTAGTGGAGGTATCGTACAGACGTTTTTCTACGAGAACTGCCTGTTACGAAGAGAGTAGGGATAGGGCTAGGACAGTGGTTAGCTAATCGCTCTCGCTACTCCCCGTTTTAAGAATCGGATAGGTAGTAGGGAATTTGTATACATCACAAACATCCATACCTAAGAACAGAAATCCATCAATCAATTTATGAAACTGTCCGTATAGGTATTTGAACCCGAGACAACAGTAACCAAAACCAACGACGTCGACCACTGCACGACGGACCCGATTTTATTTACAAAAATAAAACACGTTTTTTGTACTGATTCCACAACTGTATGAAATGATCATTAATAACCCTATTAGTTCTTTGCGATCATCTTCAATAAGTCACTTAATAGAAGAAAAATTGTCTAAAGGGTATTTATTTGTCATAGATTTGTTTTGTAAGTAATGTAAAAGTTGCTCGTAATTATTCTATTTGACGCGATGCTTTCGACGTGAATCAATCGTGGGTGTATACAGTACATATCCTTCTATCTCTACTGTATTTGAAAAAGTGAGGTTGAGCAACTGAGTCACAAGCAGTTCTAATAGGAAAACTTTTGTCGATGCCTCCATTAAGAGTCCCTATACTCCACATTTGGAGCGGACATCGTAAAAAATATATAAACACCTTCCTATTTTCGAATTATTTATTGACTCTCAGCACCATAAAGCTGATATTCAACATTGCAAAAGTATTCACTACTTAATTAAATTTTACGAATAACTGAAATGAAAAACAGAAAAATATATATATCTAAGCAATTCTTGATTCACATAGCTCCGCTCCAGATATACTGCTATTTTTTAATATAATTTTACATTTATACGGCTGCGCGGCTAAGACAGGTGTGAATAAAGTTCTAGTACCAAAAACAATCCTCTTGTTAATGAACCTTGAATGAATTTTCTAATATTCGCTTTTACATTCGTTTCCCACAAACGTATTTTAATTAATTAATACAGACCTTTTAATCTCCTCCTCGGAAGCCTTTTCAAAATTTTCAATAATTACTTTTGAACATATAAAGTGCGTCATCAACTTATCACATTATAGTCTTTATAGAAATATTATAAATTCATAATGAAGTCGGTATTACAAATAATAACCAAGTAATTTTGTGGCCTCCTGGAAATTTTGGCTTAACCAATTAATTGGTTATTAATTTTAAAGGGAACACTCATAACCTTTGTAAAAATTACAATGGATCATATTGATAATTAATAAACATTCATTTGCGAATATATACATTTTTTTATTAACGATTTCTGCTCCCTGTGTGTTTATAGTTTATAGAATTCTAAAAGAAAACTTCAAAATGTTCCTCTTACAAACTATTTGGATTATTTACATAACAATAATATTGAATTATTTTTCCGGAATCGAAAACAGTTTTAGAGACCTAGCTGTGCCTTGTTCCAATATTTCTAAATCTGAAACACTGAGCGTCGAAGGTCATAGGTCGTGGGTCGAGGGTTAATAAACTTCCTGAATAATTCTTCTGATTATTTTTTGTGCAATTTTTCTTTACTTTAAATATAAATTTGTCTGGTCCGTGGTACAGTGGTGCAGTGTTCAACGTCGTTGGCTTCAGTTACGGATCTCACTTGCCCGAATATCAGTACGGACAGTTTCATTAATTGATTTTTCAATCAATTTATGGATTTCTTTTCAAATGCATGAATTTTTGTGATGCTTAAAATCTCTCCTCTCTCACTCATCCGATCCTAAAAACGGGGCGTAGCTAAAGCGATTAACTAACAACTAGTCCTGTCCTAGCCTTACCTTCTATACCAGTGGTTTCCAAACTTATTATGCCCATGGACCTCTTCTTAAAGCAAAAACCTGACCATGAACCTCTTAAGTAAAATAACTACGTAACTGTATAATAAAAAAAATGTAAATTTAATTTTGATGTCTTGAATGTGATGTAAAAATAAAACATTGTGATATTTTAAGTATAGAGGTTCATAACTGCACCAAATCCACGTTCTACTAAATAGAAAGACAGCCTCTGTACAGTGACCCATAATGCAGGATATAAAATTGGTATCTGTTTTTGGAACCAGAATTTGTGGTATCTTGTTCAAACATTGGTTTTCACTCCTCATTTGTGAATTATTCAATAAATTGCTCTCGTATTAGTATGGATATATATGAGTTCGCGAGTCTGCTTGCAATAGGTTCCAACACTCAACAAATCGCCACCAATTTATGTATTGCTATTTATTTCAACTTTTTTTTTTCGATTTGCCGACGCACCACCAAATTATTTTTAATTTGCCACAGACCCCTTTAGCCGTCTCAAGGATCCCTGGGGGTCCGTAGGAACCACTTTGGAAATCACTGTTCCACACATACTCTCTTCAAAAAAGAAAGGTTGAGAAACTGAGTAATAAGCTGTTCTTGTAAAATAACTTCTGTTGAAATACTTACATTAATAAGCTCTACATTGGTTCGGTCATGGTTAAAAAAAATCAAGGTGGAACCAATCTAAAGAGATGTATGAAATCGAAACTATATTCATTGAATTGATTAAATACATATTAATTTAAGACGGACTTAAAATGCCACAGCATCCGGAAAACTGTTTTCTTGGAAACGATCTTCATGTCAACCCTGCTCAAAAACTTGGAAATTTTTTGAGACTCAGAAGAAAATAAGGTATCACTAAATCAAAAACTTACTAAACTAGTTAGTTATTGGATATTCGTAAATATCTTCTTACGAAGTAGAACACTTTTTGGGGACATTTTTTAGTTTTCTGAGTACTGAATCAGATAGAGTGAAAAAAATACATATAACTGCATATTTTATTCAAATTTCTTTTGGGGATGTCTGACTAATGAACTGGATGACCGATATGAAAGTAAATTGTATTATATAATATGCATGTTGGTACTGTTTTATATTAGGTATATCGACAGTGTTTTGGCCAATTGATGTAACCCTCAAAAATACGAAAATGAGTTAATGATTGGATCTCGTTTTAAAGATGACAGAGCAGGTCTCGGTCAAATGATGAAAATTATAAAAATAAATTGATCACTTTTTGGAAGGGAAACATCATTTTGCATTAGTTTTTGGTTTATAAATTCTAACCCGACCACTTGACGTAAGCCACTATTATATCAACACTCCCTACGTATAATCCTGTATCTTTAACCTTTCCGTACTCATGGTGTAACATTGGGTTACCTCGGATTTTAAACCGTTAAATTATCTGTGAAATAGGACATTTTTATATTTGTAAATCAAATAGTACTACATATAATTAAAAATACATTATAGTATTTTCTTGTCTTAGTTCATGAACCATCAGTTTTATATACGTTCATTTTTACACTCAATATTATATAAATATACCTGTTATGTTTGTATTTTTATCAGTTGATAATGCTCGTGATGAGCGAAACTGGTCCTGATCATTATAAATATATGGCAGTATTACAAATGAATTGTGTTTTTATTTTTTAAAACAAATGATAAAAATTAGAAAAATATTTTTTTCATTTTACATTAGGTATAGGTCTAAAAATTCTGACTCGGCCATTTGATGTAAGCCACAATTATAACGACACTCCCTACATATAGTCCGGTATATGCAAACATGAAAATTTACAGGAGTGCATTTCAAAGATTCCATAACGCATGCAACTCGCCGTATAATGTTTTCGATAAAAACAGTTTTTACTCTCTCCTAAAAAGTTTCAACTTTGATGGGATCAATTATAAAAAAAAAACCTTCGATATAAAGAATTGAAAGTGCTTTTTTCGTGATGTATCTTTGGAACCAATGTATCAAATTTACGGAAGACAATATTTTTTTACGCATTAATTACTGGAACCAATCTACCGCGTAAAAAGAGGATAATATAACGTACATTGTGTAGGTATAATATATTCAAATATTTCAATGCTCTTCATGAATAAAATACATAACAGGTAAAATACCACAATCGTGGAGCTCTCAATAGCGGCGTGGCGTCTAATTACTAAGCTAGCATCCTTCATTAGTTAGGTATGTTTATGTTTACTGAATGATCGAGCCCCTCGCTTGTACCCTACTGCTCTTTCATTCATTTTTCAAAATTGTTAGTCCGCGGTAGCCGAATTACAACAATACATTTAATAGAAAGTGTCATACCAACTTGGCCTTTTTCTAGCCGAAAAACACATTACTTTACCCCTTTTTCTAAGAACGTTTTCAATACAAAGGTAAAGAAAGGTACTTGTTTAATTTTTAAACTCGTTACCTAAGTGTACGCTTATCATTCAAAACCGATACGATGGTGATTCAGTGATCAGTGTAACACCGTGTGATGCGGTACTTTTTGTAATATAAAATTTAGCCTTTCGCTTCAGTACAAGTTTTCTTCAACTGTTATTGGACAACCGATTGCTGCGATTTTTTAAAAATAATGGTGTGTGCTTCCGTGCTGCAGTCCGAGGCTCAAATTCTTATCCGGACATTAACTTATTTACTACTACTGTCAAATTTTCAAATCGTAAAATTAAAACTTTGCAATGGTACAATTGAGCCAATGAAAAGTGAATATTTTCGAAAAAAAATAGTTAGGTGCTTTTTGGTATTATTCTACACGTCATTGTGTATCATGTGTCATTAAGTGAATTGAGCTAAGTAAATACAGGCTGTGAAAGTATTTTATTTCGCAATAAGTTCAAATTAATTTAAGAAGTTTATTAAACTAAATGTTTCGATAAACAAGTTTCACCATTTCACCTCTCGAGGGCTCAATTATTTTCTCTACGCACGAAATTGAGAAAGACAAATGTGCAACTAAGTTCTTAGTTAATTGCGATGTTGGATTCCTTCGTCATTTTAAAGTGTAATATTTTAATAATTTATGTTTCATATGTCTTTCAGTCGCAGTGAATCCGCTCTCAACAGCCCTACAGAACCTGACATATCAATGGCTGCGTCACTCACGGACCAACCACCCGAGGCGCAGACTCTTGAAGAAGCTAGAAAGATTATAAGGTAATTATTGGTGTTTTATTCATAACTGTGCGTGTTGAACTCTTATTTACCATTAATAAATCAATAGTTTCTTCAGTCGTTTCATCTTGCTAAAAATGAGTAGACATTAAATTTGATTATGGGAAAAGGCTAAGCATAATATACTAAAATAAAACAAAATCACTGTCAGTGAACATAGTAAATACTATAGAATATATAAATGACAAAGTTTTCAGTTCTACAAGAATTTTATCAGGTTGTTCTAATGGTTAAAACAAAGCAATAATGTTTACTACTTATTTGTTGAATTGGCCTTTACTTGATTAAGAGCATGTGTTATTACGTTTTCTTTATTATCTATCAGGTTAAGTTTGAATTAGCAATAAGTAGTAATATATTCAGAAGTCTTGCTGGGGTCTCGTGCCTTGGGCCTTAACGTGGGAAATCAAGCATTAATTGAATTGGCGTTTACTTGTTGGAACTCGATTATTATAGGGTAGAAATAACATCTTATTGCGGCTTCACGCATTTGTCACAACTACTGCGTTAATTATTTAAATTTTAAATAAAATTATGATGTTTGCATAAGTGATATGATATAATATTGTATACCTCTTCTAAAACAGTATATATAGCTAAATTAAGGTGTTTTCCCTTCCTACCGTCTAATCCTAAAAACGGGGCATAGCAAGATCGATTAGCTAACCACTAGTCCTGTTTTTATCCTTCTATCCTTACACTTTTCGAAAAAAGGAGGTTGAGCAACTGACTAACAAGCAGTGTAGAAAAACTTCTGTTGAGATGCTTCCATTAGGAGGCCATATGCTTCACACTGGAAGCGGACATGGTAAAAAAAATATTCAAACAATCTAACGATTACGTCAACAAACAAACTGATAAAATTCTTGTATAACTGAATGTTTTGTTAGTTGTATTTTATTATAATGGATATCTACCAAATAAATGCCAAATAAATCAATAAGTAAATTTGAATTAATTTAAGACATCGACTGAGGGTGCTTGATGGAATTTCAATATCAAATTCGAATTGTCGAGGTTTTGTACATTGCCATGTATTTTGTCACTAACGACTCGGTTTTGGCCTTTCGGCATCTGCAGGCATTTGAGTACACGAATTAACTCGAACTGACAGTTTACAAAGCTGACGATGTACAAAATCTCAACAAATCAAATTTGATATTGAAATTCCATCTAGACCTTCAGCCGATGTCTTAAATTAAATTAAATCAATCAGTATTAAATATTCTTCATTTGTTTTAACCATCGGAAACGTTAATTAGCTAGTACGCATTTTCAACAGTTAAAAATGCATCCCTGTTGGTCAAATATATATTGTGAAATATTTATAAATACATAAAGTTGTTTTCATGATATCGTATAACGTCATTATACCCAGAATAAGTGGTATCAATAATGTCCGAATATAAAATAACTCGTGTCACTTCTAACAAAATAAATATTTGGTATATACGAAGTAGATAATTTTATATTTATTTATTTGCTGCATTAAATACAATCAACAATCTACGGTAGTTTCATAAATCTATCAAATATAAATACATTTTTATTGTTTTGATCATAGGTTTACAGTTTTAGTGTGCTGTATTCTTGGAATTAAAATAAATCAAGTTTGTTTTCTTTCTTACATTAATAAGATAATGCAAATTTGACGTTTAGTGTATTAATAACTATAGTTAAATGAAAATTTTCCGCAGTCTCACTTTTTTACCGGCTTACATGATAGACAGTTGATGATTACGCTCGCTGCGGTCCACAATCGATCGTTACGCACCGAAAAATTCCATAATCAACCTGTGATAACTATATTTAAATGGTTTTAATATTTATTTCTAATGTAAACATTAATTCTTTAATTAAAAATGAAGGGTTTTTTGGATTTGTTTCCTGTGATAGTACTAATTACCATTATGGAGGGGAAAATTTCAAAGGAAAAATAATTTTATAGTGGTAAGCCACATGTTCTATTCAAAATGTTACCATTAGTAACGCAACCAGTGGAATAACTAAGTTATCGATTTAAATTTTACATTGAAAATGAATTTCTAGAAGTAACCGCGGAATCCTTCGAAAATATATGTATATTTTAAGCCATGTTTGCTCCCAATGTGGAGATTTACAAAAGTTTTTTTATGATAACTGCGTCCTACTCAGTTACTCAACCTCTCTTTTTCTAAGAGAGCAGGGATATAAGGATAATGCTATAACAGGACTAGTGGCTAGCTAATAACTCTCACTATTCCCGTTTATTGGATCGGATGTGTGGTAAATACTATATAGACATTACACCATCCATTTCTTTGAACAGAAATCCATAAATCGATTTAAGCTAAAAAATGTTATTATCAACATGAATGATGTAGAAAATCAGAAATATAAGCTATTTATGTACATACCATTGATGTATAAGTTAGTCTATTATTTCTAATTATGTTTTGCATCAAAATCGACTTTCATCCAAGGTGACGGGACAGAGCCCCGTCGTAAATCACTCACTGTATAACCAAAACTCAAAGATGACCGCTTTATAAATGCTTATGTTCTGGACCTAAAGGCTTCTATGAAATTTATATCCTGTTGAATTGATTAAAATACATGACATGATTTTATTAAGGCTGTCGATCGAACCCTACGCATTTGGATTGCAATGCGGGCTTATTTTCACCGATAAGCTAGCTACAGGGGGCGAAATTCCGAAACCTTGGAATGTGGTTGGGATCGGTATCTCAAAAATGAAACCTATAAAAATTGACATACCGTATGTGTAATATTTATTCATGTTTAGATAAATTTATTTTGGCTGGATTCGGCTGTTGCTTGTAAATAATTTTCAGTTATCTTTACTTAACACATTTTTCTTTTGTTTCAATAGTTAAATATATATCACTTCTTGTGACGAATCAGATTAACAGTTATAAAAGAGTCGTCCATAAAAATCTCATTATTGGTTATTTTTACTCTCTCTTTTTAATTGTCACATCTTTCAACCACCCTCTTAAGATCCATAACTTTGATAAATATAAAAATTAGAATTGATAACTTAGTTATTCTACTTGGTTTATCACTAACGTGACGCGCTTCGCCTCTTTACGAAGCATCTTCAGACTCGCCATATCGCAAGGTTGTTTATATCTAAGGTGGGGCGGGTTGTATTCCACACTTCCATGTATTTTGTCACTAACGACCCGGGTTTCGCCTTTCGGCATCTTCAGGCACTCGAGCACACGAAAGGCGAAACCCGGGTCGTTAGTGACAAAATACATGTAAGTGTACAAAATCTCAATAATCCAAATTACATAGAAAGCTTGACAGTATTCACAAGAGAGGCGCTATATTCCACTTTTATTATTCTTATTATTATTCAATAAATTTTTACCTAAATTGTTAACTGTATAAAAAGCTGCCTGCAAGTTATCCGGTAACAGCTTTGACATTTTTAATGATGTCACTCCAAAATAAATGATTCTACCCCAGCTAAAAGTTTTATCATAAGTTTGGTCTTTGCAGGCATAATCTAACATTAATTTATTTGATTGCGTTCGTTTTAATATATTATTAACTATATCTATAACCGTTACTGAACGTGGTTTGTTTTATTTTAAATATCACGCAATTTGTTTGAATATACGACTTTGTTTTTTCGTTAGTTCAAACAAACAATAAATACCTATTACCACTATTTATAATTAGGGGTTTTACAACATATATTAAAATGATTAAAATGATTTATTTTCCAGGGATCTTCGAATGCGGTATAGAGCACAGGCTCACCAGCTACTGATATGGAGACGAGCCCACAAGATCCAAGAAGACATCTCTTCACGAGTCCAACGTGAGAAAGCAGAACAACTCAAATCCTTATCGAGTCAACTGTTACTTTTCGAATCCCGCCTCATACGAAAACAGAAAGAAATCACCGCACTTTTAGCTCAAAGAGAAACCATAATTATGCGCCAGCAACGAATCATAGAATCATTGACTAATAAACTCTTGGATAACGGCCTGGAGCCAGCTCATCCAATTGTGGACTATAGAGATTTGATCAACGAAACGAATCTTGTAGCGGACTTCGATTCTTTGAATGACTCAGATTCTGCTGTGATAATGGAAGATCTAGATTCAGACTATAATAATCTGTCCCACATGTTACCCAGATTTAGGTCAGCGTCCACAGATTCTGTCACTATCGTAAGATCAATTTCAGATGCCATAGATCCCAATTTAAAATACACATCTGTCAGAAGATCGAACGGGTTTTTGAGACGGCCTGAAATATTGGAAACAGTGTACAGTGTTGAAGAAGAACCGGACGGTGATGGAGGATCAAACAAACTGAGCGCCCAAAACAGTACCGAAAAAGATATTTTAAAAGATGGAAACGCTGATAAGGATGATGCGAACGCTTTTATGAACCAAGCGCAAAATAGAAGAGACATCTTTAAAATGAGAAGCGAAAAGGTATCTGGAGAAGCAAGCAAAAACACAACTGAAATTGCTAAGCTAGATACAAAAAATTTGGACGCAAACGCTTTGACTGATGTCATGTGTCAACAGATCGCATGGGCGTACAGTTATGTTCCTAAAAGGCAGATCTCAAATCTGGCTTATTCCGATGATAACCTGTCAGACTGTCATATTTTGGATGGAAGTCTACTTCTCGGAGAGTGCCCTCTAGAAAAGTCTGCAAAAGGAAATCAAGTCACCACTTACAACCGAGTTATGTCGAATCATCGAAGCGTTACCAAACCTAAAGACGTGAAATATAAAAGGATTAATAAGGCAAAATCAAAGAGTCTGGAAGAGCTTAGAGGAAGACTGAGGAATTGGGTTGAAAAGGGGAATAAGCTCACCGGTATTTCACTGGATCAGGCGCAGAGCTATGCATAGCAATGACTGTTGGCTTTGGACTTAGCCTTAATGCCCTTGATACTTTGAAAGGTATCAAACTATAATATTATTATTATATATTTGTATGTAAAAAGATTGTAAATAATCTAAAATAGTTTCACACTATTTTCTGCTAACAACAGAAACTAATATAGCAAAATAATTTAATATGTAACATTGCTATGATATCTACCTAATTTAATTAATAAAAATATAATAATTGTAAATAATATAACATTTATGTTCATTGAGCTTCTATCTTAGAAACAAACCACACTTGGTTAACATACATATCTGTTATTATTATACATTATGAATTTTCAGCTTATAATTAATTATGATCACTTTAATTTAAGACATCGACTGAGGGTGCTTGATGGAATTTCAATATTAAATTTGGATTATTGAGATTTTGTACACTTCCATGTATTTTGTCACTAACGACCCGGGTTTCGCCTTTCGGCATCTTCAGGCATTCGAGCACACGAATGGACTGAGTTCGAGTCCATTCGTGTGCTCGAATGCCTGAAGATGCCGAAAGGCGAAACCCGGGTCGTTAGTGACAAAATACATGGAAGTGTACAAAATCTCAATAATCCAAATTATGATCACTTTATTCGAGACTGATATCGCCACCATACTGGCAGAAGTTGCTAGGTAATTATTTAATACTTCCGAGTAAACAGCAATTGAAAATTTGATAAACTTTGGATAAACCCTTTGGCCTTGATTTTTTATGTTACATAGATAATTATTAAATCAAAATATAGATGAATTAGTGTCAATTTGACACAAATAAATTTAGAGTTAATAGACAGGAACAATAATTGCATGCCTATAAATCTGCATTAATAATAATTATCAATAAAATTAATTGCTATTTTTGCCAAACTGGTATAATAAATGCACAAACTGAATTACTCCAGACAAAGGAATGATATCCAAAAATCCCATCATGTACTTAATTTTTGCTAATATTTTTACTTACTAACTTCTGCCAGTAAGCTGACTATATTAAATTTGTTGGTTGTAACTTCATGTATGGTCAAATATCATATGATCTCATAACACCAGAATAAGCAATGAGCATATCCACTAAATTGACTGTTCAGTATTCACCATACTTTCCGATAATACATTTACTCTGATAATAATCTTTTATTCAAAAATTTAAATTGCATAACGTTTTTAAATGTAATAATATCATAAAATTATAAGTAAATTAATATGTCATATTTAAGAGCCTGAATAAATAACAGTAAATTATTTGTGCAATTTTAATATATGAATATTTATGAAGAAAATTACATTGCATGTCTCATTAAACATGCTATTTTTTTATTATTACGAATAAATCTAATGAAAACTTCTATTTTTCGTAAATAAGTAATTCTCATAATAAGAAAAACATTTAAGAATTTCTATCAACCAATTTTTTCAAATCGTAACACAAGAAAATTTGGCATATTTTTGAGCAAATTTGAATTTCATGAGTGATAAATCAAATGTTTTTTTCACATGCCAGACTTTACAATTGAATTAAATCATAGAACTGTAATTTGTTATTTAAATTTTTCAATGTTGTGCTAAATTAGCATATTTTTGGTCGATATTTAAATTTATAAACAATACTGTTTATTAATCTAACCTTACCCAAAACCAATCTTACTATTAAAAACATATTTTGGGCCGGCAATATTCTTCATTATACAAATGTAATGTAATCAAATTTAAAAAAAAAATCGATTGAAGTGCTCATTTAAAAAACCCCATAACTTTTTCTTATTTTATGAACTTCACAAAAAAAAAACCTCTGTTTGCTGTAGAAAGCTGTAGAATAATAAAAGGAGCATTTTGACTTCAAAAAAGACATGAAATTTCATCTACTTTAATGGAAAAATCCATTGTATAATTTTTTGTAATCGAGTTGTTTTGAATCAGTTATCGCGTTTTCAAAATGTACAGTTCAATTTCAATGTCTCGTCTATTATTTTAATGCAGTGATATTATTTTTAAATATCACTATATCTTGTTGGTATTTCTTATATTTTTAAAACAAATATAAAAATATTGTATTTTTACATGATATGCCACCACACAGTGTCTCCAAGATTCTCTGTTCCCTGCCAATCCCTTTACTTTCTCCCAGCTACCTCTCCTGCCAGCGTATTGTAGCTGCACTGAGGACACTCTACGGAAGGGCATCAGAGGCCTTCCAAAGCAACAATGTATTTACGTGATTAATAAGATATTTCGTCGATTAATACCGTATTTCCTCGATTATAAACCACATGCTTTTGAGGGATGCATATAAAATAATCAATGGTGTCTTAAAATCGCTGGCAAAATACAGCAGTCATGAGTCATGACGATTCCCAAATGTAGAAAATGGCAGAAATGTTGCCAACTTATCGGAAGATCATATATAAAATATGTAGAATACTCTTTGAAGAAATTCTGTATCACTAATGTCTTTGGTGAAACAGAAGACAATATCTCATAGGAAGACACACACGACAAAGATAATCTGACACTGAACCTCAAGAAGTTTAAAACTTCGATGGTGATACTAAAGAAGTACATACATAATATATACCTACTTTAAATGCTTTTTACAATCATAATATGACTTTGTTACGGCAAAGTCTTCATAATATTTTTACTATTGGTATTAAAAAATAAGGGTATGTTTTATAACCAAGGAAATACGGTATGAAAAATAAATATAGAATTGCAGAAAAAAAAATTTTTTTTGATTCTATAATTATTCTTGTAAGAAACAATTTTTCATCTGTATTAAATGAATATGAACCCATGAACTTGTAGAAAAAGCCAAATTTTATTTTCGAGTATTGCCATGAAGAAAAATTTTACTAAACTATATTAAACAAATTATCATTGTATATATTACAAACGGCAACATATTTTTTCAATCAAGTGTAAATTAGTAGACGTGAAAGTCTATTCGCGAGTGCTCACGCGTTAAAAATGGCAGTAAATTGTGAGGAAATGTACCTGAATATTAAATATCACGTAAACATTTTCTCTAAAGAAAATTATTTAACGTAAAATATATTATTCTCGGTGTTTTTGTAATGAAATACAATATTTTATGTACTATAGACGTTTATTATTAAGTTAAAGGGGATATATTCAGTAAACTAACAGTATTTGAATTGTTAGATCAAAAATAATATAACAAGGATTTTATTAATTTTATAGGCTATGGGATTATAATATTTGTTTTTAAGATAAGACGGTAAATTTCGTACGAATTTCATATTGGGAAGACACCTGATATTTCACCCAACTTGCAAAGGTTTTGAAATGTCGGGTGATTAACACCTACCACAACATGGTGTCACTCCAATATTTCATTCATACAGATAATATAGTATAATCTATGTATAGAAAATTTCTGTCACATTTCGAAAACTTGCTTATCGATCTAATTATTATTCTTACAGACGTAAAGAACATAAAATGATTAAAAAAAATTAACTTATCTTTGATAGATTCACAGTCAAAATATTCAAACATGCAAACATATAAAGAACTAGAGGTCAGGTTTTGCATTTCCCTAGATCAAGGAATCTTCAAAACAGTTATCAACTTTACTAGAGATGCTTCTCCGTATTATTGATTTAATGAAAAGTTTACTGTACATATTTATTTTAAAACATTGTATTATAACTTTGTATGATACTCGATATAATTCACTTTAGTACTATGATGATTTAGTTCCTTTTAATTGACTATATGCCACAAATGATGCTGCAGACTTATGTACCTAAAATAATTGTATATTAAATGAAGTGGTGAGTTGAATAATTAAGGATATACAAATGAATATTTCTATAATAATTATCAATTAATTAAATAGTTAATATGTATGCTAAAAACGCATTTTTAATGATATTTTCAACAGCATTATAATACGGTAGCCAGAGATAAATAATTGTCATTGCAGATAAGTTCATCTATATTGATGTGAGATGTCATTTTAACTTTACAACAAACGAATACTATGGAGAATTAAATGCAAAATCACATCGCTACATGACTTAAAATGTAAAATTTATTATCTTTGTACACAGTGAAAACCTGATTCATATAGATACCGAAAATGTATAAAAGAGTTTAAAGTATCACACTGATTGGACTCTTTTTATATTTTAAAAGGATTTGAAGATTATGTCATCAATATTAATAAAATACCTTTTGAGGTCCTCAATATAACTCATAGCATCTTCTTTGTTGGAAATAGATAAGAGGACTGCAGAAATGACACCATGCAAATAGCGTGAAAACATTTCAAAACTGTGTTTGTATGTTTATAAATAATGAAACAAAACATTAAGAGCTTCAAAATACCCAATAATCCAAATTAAATTTGCAGTTTTTAAATATCAGAATTAGTCGTAGAGTCTTTCAAAGAGGTGTGAGTTTGTATTAGTATTGCTAATACACGAGGATGAATTGTAAACAACTTGATCTCAATGGATTGCAATTTTAGCAGATAGACGTTTATTATTAGATGTTAAAATACTGCATTAAATATTATATTAATAATTTTTATTATTCATAACAAATTGCTTTATAAATTGCATACAGATAATAATTAGCTTGTTAGTTTGGTAATAAATGTACACAAATATATGTCTAACTATGTTTGGATGTCTATTATATATATAAATACTGAGAATAAAATTGATGATTTAATCATCAGTTTCCTGAAATGATTACTAAATGAAATTCTTACAATAATAATAATGTTGCTTTTATACCAGCTATGGGATATAATTGTGTACATATTTTAGTAAGCACGTTATAATTAGTTAAATTGACTCATGTAAAAAAATATAAAAGATGCTTGTAATATTATCACTCTCCACTGCTTGTATATTGATCTTATATAATAATTTTGTTTAGGATGTGTATAAACCAAATAGTTCATATTTAGAAATAACCACTTGTATGTAATATATTTTTAAAATTCGCTTTTTAGGTAATAATTATTAAAATTACTAGCAATGCAATTGTATTTGAAAGCCAAAATATTTCTTTAGCTAAGTAAATGGTTGCCAATATGAAAAATGTTACTTTTAAGATGCCTTTACTTAATTGCTTTGATAAATAACAAATGACTGCACATGAGAATATTTTAGTTTTCATTTAGCTGAAATATTGACTGATTATAACATGTTGAACTCACTAGATCTTTTGAGTGATTAATGTTTCTATCTGCCACTAGATGTCAGTGTGTTGTCGTAATTTTATTTTGATATTCTTTTTTTAAATCAATCAGTTTAACCGAAAATATTTGACTCGTTTCATTTCGATTGCGCATGAATTAATCGCTAGATAGCAATTTTGTCACTATATTACGGTTGTAGTTTGTCTACTGCTCCCTAGATGTCTATATTGTAAAATAGTAAAAATGTCAATTTTCTTCTAAGATTCATGAAATTTGTAAGTCTATAATCCAATACTATATTGTAGGTATTTTTACTGTTAAATATTATGATATGGAGATGATAAACTGATCTCATATACAAATATACTATAAATAACTCTTTTTCTTGGTGCATAAATTCTACTTTAATTTTCATATCTAGTAAATAATTATGTATCAAAGATTTTATATAAAATCCCTTAATAGATCCCTGCTGGTTTTTTTTTCTGTTTTCTCATGATGGAATTGAATTTTGAAATGGCATTTATTAAACATTATATCGAAATCTAAAAAAGTTTTGTTATTTATTATTCACCTTATCCCCTGCTGTAGCAGCCAGTATTTTTGAAACATTCTGCATCAACAAGAAAAGAGCTTTTGATCCAAATGGGTAAATGTATAATAATCATTACAACTATGGAAGGAATAAATTTGTCCTAGGCAATAGTCCAGCATTATCAATTAAAATGAGTGAAAATGAACCAATTAAGGTACAGAAAAAGAACTGAATTTAGCCAATGGTGAGGGACATGATCGTGAAACACAGATTATTTACGTGATTGCTTTTCGATCGGAATTTTACATTTCAGACATATAGTAATATACTAATTATAGAGGAGGCAACACCAATATACCATGAAGTTGTTCAGAGTCTGGTTGGAATTGTCACTAACTTCTACTTGGAATAGGATATAGGTTTAATATGCTTTTATTCAAAAATGCCTTGAAAAGGTAGGGATTGATTTTTAGGAAAAAAATGACAGTTGTTAAACACAATATATTTTATTGACAACAAATTCTCACATGACAATAAATACAGCAAACAATGTATAGGACACAAAGATATTATCAATTTAAATAATTGAATATGCAACATATATTTATTTACTACCTTTATTAAGTAAATAATAAGGTTATGGTTTGTTTTACAGTAAGTTCAACAAATTTAAATAAAATTAATATTTCAGCAGAGATGAGTATAAAAAGGTAGTCATTACAACTGATTGCAATATAATTTTAAAGCAAATAAAAGGTAAATTTTGAATACATGCAATACATAAATAAACAATATTGTTTCAAAGAAAGAATATTGCCTTTTTGATTCTGATTCGAAGTACCAGGCTAAAAATTGACTGAGTATAAATTAGCCAAAGACACTAATATAGCATATTCCTGTAAGAAAAACAAACATCTGTACTTGTCGATATGCCCCGACACTAACACGTTCACTGCCATGGTGTTCATCGGTGCTCGGCACCCAACTATGCCAGTGCGCCATGATGTGCATCGGTGCCCGGCAAAACCTGCATACAAAAAAATCCATATGCGCCATCGGCCACATCCGCGGTGGAATGTATCTCCAAATATGCCCGACACGGCGTCTCCCAGTCGAATGCATACCGTAACAACCAAGGGAAAAAATCATTTTGGTTTTAATAAATTAAATTAAATCAAAATTTGACCCTTGAATACCATTTTTCTTTATTGCTCCAAATAGTGTTTTGGTGGTATGCAAATCTCAAATTTTATCCTACTTGAGCAAATAATAAAATTATTAAAAAAAATACTGATATTTTATGATATATTTGATTCACGAAAATATTTTTTTTTAATAATATGTTATTATCAAAATATATTAAATTTCACACATGTTTTTGTGTTTAGAGTTTTAGTTTCGAGCCTCGTCGAGGTCAAAAAATGTAAAAACAGCATTGTGTAGGAAAAGCTATTGAGATTAAAATTTATATCTTATATATTTTTCGGAATCATGGATTTTATATCAGTTTGCGTTTTTTCTCCATAACTCCAAGCTTTGAGTTTTGAGCAAAAATATAATACCATCGTCTAGAAAACTTATCGAGATTGCAACTGTAAAATATTTTTTACAGATTCCATGGATTTTTATACTATTTGGCGTTTTTATTGGATACGTTAGTTCAATAGTCTATAAGTATTGTTTTCATGCCTCGAAAAATATTTTACTTATACCTTGTTAAAGCTAATGCTATTGGAATCCATTTAACATTGTTTTACTTTATTTCCATAAAAACAATGGTGTAAATGATTTTTGACCACAACTGAATGAGAAAACATTAGTTAAACGGTATCCTACATTCAGATTTTTCTACTATAAACAAATTATATATGTAGTTTACGATCAGCCCAACAGTAAACAACTAATTTTTTTTATTTCCTTGGAAGAATTTTTCAAAATTTTGTTTGGCAGTCAACGTGTTAAAGAAACACACTCGCTATTTTGGCATAATTCTTTAACAATATAATCCATTCGCTTGTTTTGAAAAAGAAACACATAAGTAACTTAGCTTTTGTAACATGAATAAAATTGGTTAAATTTAAGTACAAAAAGAAATTATAAACAATACTCACTTTTAACGTGTTAACTGTCAATTCTTGGTGGAAAGACATTATATTTTAAAAAATAAAACACAATTCATTTGTACTACTTCCACATATTTATGTTTGGACCGGTTCCGCTCATCACGAGCATTATCAACTGAAGTACACTGTACGATGATTTAGTATGATTATAATGATTTAATTATATTAACATTAATTATTGTGAAGAAACATTGTACTTAACCAGTTAAGCACTAAAAAGAAAGAAAAATTAATGCTTTGAATAAAAAATATTCCCATAGATATATAACCGGTTGAAAGGATTTCATACATCAATAATAAAGGCGTTGAAATACCAAGAAGTCCAATGTTACTTTCTCTGTATAAAATGAAATCCATACATCCCGGTTCCCTTATAACTGAATGCTGAAGATAAGAAATAAATAATTATTTATGTAAGCTTTCTTCCACGGATGAAATTCCACTGACAATTTATATTTAATCATATTACTGAAAAATCAAAAAATACGATTGTAGAGGGATAACTAATTTTTAGATTCTCTTATTATTAAAGTATTTTTTATATCCGATACTTTGAAACACCTAACAGATGTCACTAAATGTGGAATGATTGTATATATTTACCCATTCGTCGAATTACATCCCGTCAAAACCCACAATACTATTATAATTGTCAAATCACTGGTATTTCTAAAAGAAGTTGAAAAGCGGCAATTCGCCACTCTGTTAATATGGTGTTTACAAAATAAGGATTGGGGCGATTTCCGAAATTTTAACTCAGGTATCGGTGTGGCTCTCAGACGTATAATGTATTGCCTCGTAAATGATATTTGTCGCATTTGTATCTTCTATATAAGCGTTAGACACTGTTTACTGTCTCTCAGTTCGAGTCCATTCGTGTGCTTGAATGCCTGAAGATGCCGAAAGGCGAAACCCGGGTCGTTAGTGACAAAATACATGGAAGTGTTCAAAATCTCAATAATCCAAATTTAATATTGAAATTCCATCAAGCACCCTCAGTCGATGTCTTAAATTATACTTTTAAGGTGTTAACTGTCAATTCTTGGTGGAAAGGCATTATATTTTTTAAATAAAACAAAATTTGTTTGTAACTATTCTACTATGTGGAAGTAGTACACACAAATTGTGTTTTATTTTTAAAATACCTGTCAATTAGCATTGCATTATTGGATTTAACTATTATACATACCGTTCTAATTAATTGAAAGGTATGTTTTCTTTATTACATATTAATGTTTTTTTTTTGAATAAACTTATGTACACAAAAATGATTCGAAATAAAATGATGGTTGAGATAATTTTTAAATAATCGTTGGGATCTCCCACTAATGTTGAAAATGTCGATAAAAATGATTCAGAAATATTCAAATATGCTGCTATGCCACCATCATTCTTTGAAAACATTATATTTATTGTGAAATTTCAACACTTCAAAAAAGACTGGTGCGACTGTGCACAGCTTTGGGAAATACATTAAAATGCTTAGAAATAACAGATATCGCTGGGAAAGTAAACTGCAATATTCTGGAAGTTAAGTTGTACAAATAAAAGAATATCTATTGATAGCATAGTACAGTTATTGCCGATAAAAAATAAAGGGGATCAAAATGGTACTGAATTATCAAGGAGAAGTGGAACATTTGTTTATTTTCTTCTACTATCATGTTGAGTTCCTTACTAAATCTTGCAATGCTGTACAAAATTGCAATCGGACAAAAGTTTTTAGATAAGAGGCTCACCTAAATGGGAGTTGACTCTCAAGGCCTGAAAGGCATTTAAAGAAGAGATAAATCTATTTCCGCGCAGAATATATTGTAATAGTCAGACTTTAAAAATATAGCTCAGTGCAATTCTACAAATGCATTCGACCCGGTAAGAAAGTGGGAGATACTGTGGTGAAATATATTCGGACAATTCAGTATAATCCAAGTTGTTACATTGATTATAAATTATGGTTTATATATACACTTCCTTTCCCCAGAGGAAAAAAAAAAGCCATAGCTCCAGAAACATTCGACAGTCTACTTCCTTTATATTCAAGTCAAATTATTAAATGACGGTTAACAATTTGATTACTGCTATGAAAAGTAACTTAAGTATTAACGGATGGATATTTAAACCAAGTTTTATGGACACACTCGCGAGCATATTCCTCTGAAGCTTTGTTCCTGTCCCATGGAATATCCTTGCCTTGGCAAGAGTAGATGGACGTGTGTCAAACCTACACTAGCCAATATGCTTTTACTTATCTTATCTGAAACAAAAATAACACAGAAAATGTATTATTAATTGGCCGTCTATTTTCAAAAAATACAAAACTATTGTGTGCGTTACAACAACGTGAACCAACTAACCTTAGTTCCAAAAATCTTAATAGTATCCAGGGTGTTGTTTTCCAATTGAACCGAGAAGAAGTGACAAAGTGGGCTGACTAAAGACACAGCAAGCCGCTGCAAGTTCTCTCAGCAGCAACAGAGATGACGGGATATCTGGAATGATAAGACAACTCTAAGAAGTTAATCCATTTCAGTGAATAATCTACTCAGCATTATAGCACAACACAAACTGTGAATCTATAAATACAAAAAATGAATAATATATATATATATATTTTTTAAATAAAGCACAATTCATTTGTACTACTTTTTTTTAGAATAATTAATTCTTACTTAATTAAATAAATTCTCTTGCTGAAATAAATCACACATCACATTAGTAAAATTAGACAAATAGTTACAATAAAATATAGCTTACCCAGACGAGGAGGAGGTGAAAGACACGTTTGCAATGCAGGCTTTTCTGAAATAAATTAACGTTTTTCATTATATAAATAGTTTGCAGAAGCATATTTATTTAGTGGTTGTAGTTGATCATCACATTAAATATCTATGACAAGGCATAAATATCAAATTGTCACAATTATTCGAGTTTGACACATAAGAGTATTTTGGGTAAATATCGAATACACGGGCATAATATTGAAATTCATACAAGAAAAAATACCCAAAATGATGCTTATGAAGTTAGTTTAGGTTTGGTTTGTTCTACCTTGAAACATTTCATTTCGCGTATTTTCTGAAGCGAGCGCAATCTGTTATGTCGGCCACCATTTTTCATTTCAAAATTATACAAACTATTGTGTAATTTTGTTTTTGAGTTTAATATAATATATATAAGTTTTAAGATAGATGTGACGAAATCTAATACAGTATGTTGCTGTGAGAGATTTCATCAGTACTTGGCATAAACAGAGTATGCATTAGGTGTTCTACGAGATGTCAAATCACTAAACTTAAACGAAGTGCGCATTATAATTACGGTAAGCTATGGCGGTATTCTGAAAAGTTTTGTGCGTCTGTCAGCCGTCGCGTCTGTTTACGTTTTTTACGTATGGATAATAGTCATAGATAATATACTATTAATAGTATATTTCTTTATGCTTATGGTTTACGTCATAGACATTTTAATGTTTTTGCCATAGACATTTTACATTTAAAAGAATAGTCATATTTAAGTTTCAAATCTGGATTTTTTCAACCAAAAAAAATGTTCAGACTTCTTACCCAGTATTTTAGCCAAAATAAAAAATAATTAGATCGTTTTTTCTGGATTTATCGAAAAAAATTAGTTCATCATTTCACCATACCTATTTTTATTTGCTCATTTTCTACATTTGCTTGATTGCCATCCATCTGATGAATTAATGTCTCTTTTTCCAGCATGCCATGTGTTGAGGTCAACTAGGTGTCTTGTGAAAGGTAAAGTGAGAGTTGGTAGTTTTTTTAAATGACGGCATAACCCTGGCATCTAACAATAAAGAGGAAACAAAATTGAAAGTCATTATTTATTTAAATAGTTTTATTATGAGCATTTTCCATTTACATTTTACAAATATTTATCATGTTTTAAATCAATAAACTCCACTGACTTACAGCGAGTGCATTTAATGGCACTCACATAATTCCCCAAAAAGAATTTGTAATTGTATAGTAATAATGTATTCAAGTATGAAAATAATTTCAATCACAAATCAATTCAGTCATTCCGATAATAGAAGTAAATTATGGATCCCACGGTTAATTTCTGATACCTCTAAACACCCTTCCTTCATTGAAGATCATACAAGACTGTGTGCATATTATTTACTATGAAACAATTAATAAATTTTCCAAATGTTAACATATGCATCTAATGAATATTTGGTCATCCACGCCTTCGAACAGAAATCCATAAATCAATTCATGAAACTGTCCATACTGGAATTCAAGCCTGTAAGCACCAAAACTGAAGCCAACGAGTTCACCACTCTACCACAGACTCGGCTCTGATCGAAGGCATGGATGTCTGTGATTTCTAAAACTCCCTCCTAACCCATCCGATCCTAAAAACAAAGCATAGTGCAAGTGATAGGCTAACCACTAGTTCTGTTCTATCCTAATCCTTCGATCCCTGCTCTCTTTGAGTAAGAGGGGTTGAGCAACTGAGTAACAAGTAGTTAAGGAAGCGTACACGGTTAAAAAAAAAAAAATATTTTTCTGACTGCCATGCCCTAATGGTAACACTATGTGCTTCCATTGTGGGGTCGGAGGTAACATATTGAACTTTTAATCAAACCGTAAAACCACATTGTTGCAGATTAAAACAAATTCATAAATTGTAGACAAATAATTTATTAGGCAGTTTGCAAAACTATCTATTTTTATATCTTGTAGTACTTTAATGTTTCTTGAATAAAAAGTCATAAACAATACTGTATGATTTTCAGTAAAAAAGGATGTTTCAGATGATGCATCAGATTATCGTATCATGTGACTTTGAACAGTTAAATTTAAACACTACAGCAACAAATACACAACACTTTTCATTGTCAACAGTCAACTCTCACATTCTTCAATAAAATATTGGCAAACAAAACTGCCAAGCTCAAAACATGATTTTAAAAATGATTAAATAGTTAAAGCTTATAACATAATGATTTAGCGTAAAAATTTATCCATATCACTTACGAACAAGTTTCAATTATTTATCATATTGTATAAACAGATTAATCTAGCTGAGAAACAAAACAATAATAGCTCAAATTCTCCTTTCATTCATCAACAATTTTAGCTAAGATCACTCTTTCTTTACATGTAAGTATTCAAAAAATGATCTTAAATATGCCACTAGGCAAAAGTAAACAAAGAGAAATTGTAAGATAGATTATGAAAAACTTAATGCAAATAAATTGATTAAAAAATAAGGATCATTTTTAAAGGACATACTTTTGTTGGGGTCCTCGATGTGTGGCATTTTTTTTTTCTTTGAATATATCACTTTACATATTGTCGTTCAGGGTGCAACAACCCATCCCCTGTTAGCATCAAAAAATAAATTGTGTAGTAAAGAAAAAAGTTGATATTTTTTGAAGTTGTGAATACAACTAAATATGTGTTACAAGTTGTTTGAAAATCATTCATTAAAACAAACACCCAGTATTCTGTAATTGCACATTCCCAGAAAAACTAATTTAGTAATGAATGGTATCAACAATAAGTTTTAGTGAAACTGTCGCTCATGCAGTATTACATGTCGAACAATGATATATAACTTAGGGTCTGTACAAACTCTCTTGAAAAACTGATAATAATTATTTCAGAGATAAACTATCAGGGAAAATTTCCTAAGCACCAATGAATAGACAACTAATTGATCTGAGTGACATGGCATTATCAATCATCCAGTTCAGATGGAGGGTTATTAAAAATAGTTGAACTCATATCTGTTTTTAAGTGGAGTCGTAAAGGTTTGAATAGAATGCTTCAGTGAGACTAACAGTATACACCACAGATACTCTTCAAAAATTATAATGAAATGAAGTATAGATAAATGAATCTTTCCCACTGAAGAATTCTTACATTTGGAATGTTTTTTGTATCTACTGTAAAATGATCAAAAATGGAATTAAACTCATAGATATTATGGTGAAGTTTTCATCCTGATTCGTATTTCAAGTAAATGTAAATGATGATGCATTGTTATTAGCATCATTTAGTAAATTTTCATGTAGAATAATAGTAGTATGTAATAAAGCATATTTACCTCAATAATGATAAGTTTAAAACCGTGGAAAGTCTGTTACTTGTTGATGTATGAAAAAAGAATTTAACTTATATGAATGCAGAAGCTTAGATATTCATTTACATTATCGATATTATTTACATTCGCAATTAGCTACTTAAAATATAATAGCACAAACACAAGATATGTATTAATCGTAGTAATAAAATAGCCTAAGTTAACTATACAACATTACTTATATCAATCATGATTTAATAGTGCGTAAATTTAATCAATTATTGATAAAATGGAATTCCAGATAAAGCTGAATTAGTATAATACAAGAAAACAGTCATAATCATTTACCTATTCATTCAATATTAATTTCTACATTTATATTATAAGAAAGTTATCGACAAACAATATTACAAAGCCTGCTGTCTTGTAGTTTGATGGATAATAATAATTGTCTAAGGATATGAATTCCTCAGCCGAATAGAGGAACACTGTTTAAATTGATTTTAATAATTTGGTATACATCCGACTTTGCTGAATATAAATTTATTTTTACTAGACATGGAAATGTGGAGTAAAAACCACATAATAATTAACTATGAAATTTGGTATTAAAATAATTTTCATTCATTAGTTAGATTGCTACTACAGTACTTTTTGCTGGTGTTTTGTAAAAAGGGCGATTTAAAAAAATGTTATTTTACAGGGGAATTCAAAAAATTTTCACACTTTTTTTCTAATATAATTTAACAGCCAAGACACTAGACGTTTTGAAAATTTTTAATCACATGAGATCAACAGAATTGAGAATATTTGTAGCCACTCGAGGAGAAGAGACATAACAAACACCCATGTCCAAGATCTCACATTTAAATTGAAATAATCCAAATTTAATATTGACCTTGCTGGTGCTTGTTACCCACCTGATCGCTAGAGTAAATCTCTTAATGATGACCGCAGAGGCCTACTGTTACTTTATTAATTATCAATGATTATAAACTTTATTACAAGTATAATTTAAGACATCGACTGAGGGTGCTTGATGGAATTTCAATATCAAATTTGAATTATTGAGATTTTGTACACTTCCATGTATTTTGTCACTAACGACCCGGGTTTCGCCTTTCGGCATCTTCAGGCATTCGAGCACACGAATGGACTCGAACTGACAGACAGTAAACCGTGTCTAGCGTTTATATAGAAGATACAAATGCGACAAATATTATTTACGAGGTAAAATATTATACGTCTGAGAGCCACACTGATACCTGAGTTAACATTTCGAGAATCGCCTTAATCCTTATTTACACATTAACAGAGTGGCGAATTGCCGCTTTCCAACTTCTTTTAGAATTACCAGTGATTTGACAATTATAATAGCATTGTGGGTTTCGACGGGATGGAATTCGACGAATGGGTAAATATATACAATCATTTCACATGTAGTGACATCTGTTAGGTGTTTTAACGTATAGGATATAATAACGGAGAATTAGGAAGGTTCAGCTGCTCATTCAGAATTGGCAAGGAATTTAACTGGGCTCTATTGATTTCCAAAATTTCTTGATAAAATAATTTATGATCCCCCATGTTTTTATGCAACAGTTTAACCCCATCATCCGCATTAAACCTATGGTTCTCCATTAGCAAGTGATTTGCAAATGTCGAAGTTTCTTTTTTTAATCTAAAGGCAGTTAAATGTTCTGATACCCTTATATCGTTCTTAAAATGGACTCTATCTTTATAGTTATTAAGTAATTTGCCTAGAGAATTTTTGCAATAGAACGCCGGTCTGACACTATCAGCGAGTTGTCTTTTAATTTTAAAATTTGTGCATCCTAAATAACTAATTCTATGCCAGTTCCTAGGTTGGTCTATGTCTTTAGACAAGTTCCCGAAAAATTCCTTGCCAATTCTGAATGAGCAGCTGAACCTTCCTAATTCTCCGTTATTATATCCTATACGTTGAAACACCTAACAGATGTCACTAAATGTGAAATGATTGTATATATTTACCCTTTTGTCGAATTGTATCCCGTCGAAACCCACAATGCTATTATAATTGTCAAACCACTGGTAATTCTAAAAGAAGTTGGAAAGCGACAATTCGCCACTCTGTTAATGTGTAAATAAGGATTAAGGCGATTCTCGAAATGTTAACTCAGGTATCAGTGTAGCTCTCAGACGTATAATATTTTACCTCGTAAATAATATTTGTCGTATTTGTATTTTCTATATAAACGCTAGACACTGTTTACTGTCTGTCAGTTCGAGTCCATTCGTGTGCTCGAATGCCTGAAGATACCGAAAGGCGAAACCCGGGTCGTTAGTGACAAAATACATGGAAGTGTACAAAATCTCAATAATCCAAATTTTTTATTACAAGTATATAAAAAAAGCCAAAAAGGAATCGACAAATTTGCTATAACGGTTGATTCACCCTTTTTACAAAACAACAATTTGTAAGTTATATATATTCTTGATCCTCACAGCACCATATTAATACATGCCAAAGTTTTAATCAAATCTGTTGCAGACAGATTAATTGATTTATTTATTGAAAGAACGTCATTTTTAATAGTTATTAAAGATAACAGTGAACCCATTATCTAAAGCTGTGATATTTTTTCAATACATGGTAATAGTCAGTTTGATCTGATCATTATAAATATGTGGAAGTAGTACAAATGAATTGTGTTTTATTTTTTAAAATATAATGTCTTTCCACCAAGAATTGACAGTTAACACCTTAAAAGTGACATGGTAATAGATTAAATAGGATATCAGAAAAATATCAAAACTAGAATACAGATAAATGAGGGGACATTTAAACAACAGAAGACTGAAAAAAGTTATCATTAAACTGTAAGGTATTATTAACCTCTTGAGCTACAGAACGCTGACCTATCCGCGCCCCGAAACTGTGTCACCTGCCAACATTCATTTATCTGCACCAAACAAAAATTTATAGTAAATCCAACAAAAAGTGGAAAGAATCCGTTCCGCTGATTGTCTTGAAGGCAAATTTAAATATAATAAAATATTAAATGAAATAAAACAAAAATTAAAAAAGAAATAATCTTTAATATGAAAATAAAAACATAATAGTTATAAAAAAATCATATTTCCTCTGAAATTTCAGCACATAGGTTTATTTACAATCGTTATTTTAATATAATTATTCATTTAAAGGTCTTCTTGAAAATAAAATTCGGATAAGGTTTTAATGAAATTAAAATAAAATAATCTCGAAGGATTAAATTTCACAGATATAATTACATAGGCAGCTATGTATGAAGACACCATAATATTGTTATGCAATGGAAGATGATTAAAGTCTTATGAAACGTTTTTAATCGATCTCATTAATTCTCTAAAGAAATAAAGAGGTAGATGGAAGATACAGTTATAGATAAATGATCATTGCCGTTAAAAAATGCAAGTAATTATATAAGTTTTCGTGTCTGAAAATGATCAAGTTATGGAAGAACTCATTTGAAGAAGTAAAGTATATGAGTAATAGGCAAATTTTGTTAGTTAGGTAATCTATATTGGTTTAAAGAATATAATAACTCCCAATATTTTTAAATTGAGATAAATGAATGTATAAACACGTGAAGTCATTTATATTAGATTCAAATCGCAAATTTAAACTATTGCAAATATTTTGTATGAGACATATGAAGTACACAATATTTAGGCAAAATTCCCGATAATAACAAGAAACCATTTGTTTGTCGACGAGAAATTAGAAATTCAGATATTTCAAATGAATTATATCCTTAAAATGTAATATTTATTTCGTATTACTGAATATGTAAGATGATGCACACATTATTATCGACTTAAAAGATAAAACTCGCAAATGGACACTTAGATCAGTGGTGTTTTAATAAAAGCAATTAAAATCTTACAATGGCGATTCGTTATATTCATGGCGTAATGAAAAAAGTTACGATTATTTCAAATTCTATTAGAAACAATGATAAATAAATGCTAAATGAAATTCGTTTTTTAAACTTATTTTCCTTCAAGTGTATTACACATTATTTGATGTATATGCATATGCATATGTAAATAACAGTTATCAAAAAGGATGTGAGGAAACTATTTGAAAGGAAAATGTTGAGAAAGGCCTTCAGTTATGCATTAGAACATGGCACGTAACTAGAAAAGTAGAAACTCTACATCACGCAATCGTTTCGCATGTTGAATTGGGGCGACAAAGTTAGCCACCCAAAAGCTATATTCGATAGATCAGAAGGGAAAAGAGAGTTGGGTGATGTGAGTTTATAGAAGAGTCAATAAATGTTTCTTGTAGGTGGGCAAAAACTACATAAATACATGCTGAAATCTATCAATGTTGCTAGTAGAATTTGTAATTTTTACTACAAATATTTCAGCATTAGGCCATCTGTACATTTTTAATATGCTTCTCGTCAGATTATTGTACTAACGATTTATCGGTCAGTGAATTTAAAAAATAATTACATAGATATATTATGACATCAATGAAACTGCTACGCGGGTATATTGTTTAGATTTCTGTTTAAATAGTATACACATCGAGCTGCGGAATAAATACAATACAGTTTCGAAGCCGACAATAAATAATCTCAAAAATCGATTCATTCAAATATTAATTTTAGTATGCGGACCGTGGAGAATAATTGACCCGACGCAGTGCACCGTCACTAGTGATTAATATTATATTGATCGTAGACCATTTACCATAATGCAATGTCAAATATGGCGATTAACTCTAGCATTATATTATATACATTTAAGCGGTCGTACACAAAGAAAATACATTTTTTCGTTACAATTTCATAATTTTATAATAATATAGATATTACTAAATGATTACTGTACAAACATTAAAATATACATTAGCTCTCGCTCTCGTAAAAATAAATACATTCAACTATTTTCCTGCTCAAGGAAAATTAGTTGAAGGTATGATCAATGTTATCAAATAAGATGGCATGTATCAATATGACAAATACAATATTATTATTACGGTTTTAAATTAATAGATTTTTAAAGTATGCATTACTAATAAGACAGAGATAGAAGAGAACATAATAATAATTGCCATTAAACAATAAAATTAATTATATTGCAGGGTGACCGACTTGAAATGATGAAACAGAACCATTCAATGGAATTCATTGGCCGTGTAAGCATTCACAGTCGAAAAGAGGTGCATTATCCACAAAGCATAACTAAGTAAATGAATAAAGAAGCAAATCAAGTTGGTTACAATACAGTAATACTAAAATATTCCAAATCGACGATTATCTTTTCATAATTTAAGGAATGGTTTATTCGGTTAATTAAAATTCTTTTACTTCCCGTGTGAACTGTTTGTTGTTGCCAATAGCGAAACAAAATGATAATGCATAATTTAAAACAAATAAAAGTGTTTCAACTGAGGCCCATTTGAAATATCAATTCACAATCATTACTGAATTCTCCTTTAACAAATTTGGAAAATTAAATTCGTCCATACCATTCCCAAAAACAAATAAATTAATTAAAACATTAGTTAATATTTGATAATATAGTTTTTATTCACCGTCCAAAAACATATTAAATTACCTATAAATTTACTATTTATCCTATGTATAAATGGCTTTGAAAAATTAATAAATTTATTGGAGTTCATAGAAAACTTAGTTTCAACTACACAATATCAATTTTGTATGCTCTACAATGAAATAGTTAAAAGATATAATTAAATACATAATAGGTACCATCAATTGAATCAATTGATTTATTTATTAGCAGCATAAATCAAATACAAATTATCCATAAAAAATGACACAGTTAATTTCCCCGAATAGTTAACAACTTTGCAGTTACTGCACCTGTTTTAATATAAATGTGTAATGCCAAAAGCACTCAAACAAATAATGACATGTGAAAAAATATACACTTAAAGAAAGAAAGATTATTCACTTGAAACTTTACAAAAATAATAATGGAATGCATGAAGAATCAAGTGTCCTCAATAGATAAATGATACTTTAAAAACGGGGCATTCCAAACTTGTTTAAACTAAAGTGGGTCAAATGACAACATTAAATAAAATATGTATTGCAGAATGCCCCAATTTTAAATGTCATTCAATCAATTTATACATTTTTTAATGCGTACCTATTGGACCGCAAAAGCTATTAAATTTAATTCAAGTCACAATGATGAAACTGTTTTAAAACTTTTTGAATTTGAATTAGTCTCTATAAAAGATTACTATTTTTAATTATATCTATAGAATTGAATGATGAATTAAAGATTTTTAAAGTTTTAAGTGGTCCAATACGTAATATTACATAAATTTTATATTATTTAAAATAAAAATCATATTTTTGTCAAAATAAAATTATTATGCACATATCTGATTAGTACAACAAAACAATAGTAATAAGTCAGCAAGAAAACATTGAAGAGAAATAAAATACATTTTACTAATTATTCATCTTCAATACTTGCAAAGAATTTTTTCATTAGAAATTCATGTAGGAATTTTTATTTAAATTGATATTAATTTACTCTCAGAGATGTCTGGCTAGCATCAAAATTAGACATTCATGTTGCAAACGCTTGACGAGTTTGATTTTTTTTTTGCCGACATCAAAAAAAAATATACCTAAAATTGGGAGAAAAGTACTTTTCCTTATTACACAAGCTTAGAAGCACTTACACTGTTACATTGAGCATTTTTATAACAATCCCGCCACACTTTTCAACCGAATATTTTTTGATTACCGATGCCGCGAGCATTAATGTTGCTACAGCAATAAACAACAGTGATAATATTTATTTCAGTTCTAATAATGCGACATGGCAACACATAAGACATCATCAGACACAAAATCTACAATGGGAAGTTTTATTTATAATTATTTTAATGAAGCACTTATCACAAATGATCCGGGTTAGACCGTATTTTAATATCACTCAAAAGCACTGACATAATTTAACTTTATCGGATAAATTGAACAATTACTACAAATGGTTGACGATTCAACCGAAAGGGCAACAATACCAGCTTATTATTAAAAAGTGGTCATTTAAACTGATATATAATCTAAACACATTGTTTGCGGAAGACGAGTAAACACGTGCTTTATATACGATTTTAAAAAAAACCCCTGCTTTTAGGTGCAATTGTGCGAAAAACATTATGTTTTAATAAAACGTATTTTTCGTTTAAATTGAAAACACTTACTGTCAATATTGAAATTAATATATATTTTGTGGAAATAAACTGTATTGAAGCTATCTAATATAAAGTAAATTAATTACTCGCAGTAAAATTGCCTTAAAATAATAAAAAAAAACTGATTAAATGGATATTTAATAATACAATCTGGGTGGAAACAAATAATTTTATCAGAATCCAACGTATGGTTATTATAAAAAGACGACATATTTCATGACACTTTTTTATTATATTTTACGAATTTTCTTAGTGAATCTTTGCTTAAACCAATTTAAATGACACATGTAAATTATCAGCGAGTATTTTCGAACATCATAAAGGACAGTCTAACCCAAATGAAATCTTCGTAATGGATGATAAAATTCACTTATTATACGCACAACATGTCACCGCAGACAGGACTTTCGTATCTCAATCTAGGAAATGTCTACAGCTTCCCTCCGGTGGAAATCATCATCAACCGATAAAGTCTCGCTCAACATTTCACTTTTCACTCTCGGCAGCCTGCATCAACACAGCACCAAAGGACTTATAAATGGCTTAACATATTTGGCAGGTCGGCCAAGACTCTCTGAAAAGCAATTATTCAAAACTAAGTCAAATTATCTGACGATTTATTCAGATTCAGTGCAGATGTAATCCAAATTTTATGAATAATATATATATTGTTTTAAGAAGCACTAATTTAATGCAGGAGTATATATTGTCTTTACCCGTCCTATGTATATAGTGTGCACTGTATATAAGTGGTGGGCACGAATCCTTCTTGTCGAAGATCAGTTCTTCTGACCCTCGTCCATCCGTCTCCTTGATCCAGCTCAACCAGAAGAAGCTCCTCCCCTTCTTGCATTCCCATAGAACCTTCAGACGTTGCTGGAATAGAATGTCATTAAAATATTAATATGATATAAGAGGCAGCTTAGCTTTGTTTATGATGGAAGCTAAGAACATACGAATGCACCATAGCCGGGAAACGCTAATACTACTCACCGTCAAATGGATATAGAGCTCTACACGTCCCGAGTGGTGCGAGAGGTTCAGGTTCGTAGAACTCCCCATCGTCTACGTCCCCTCCGTCCATCTCCACGCCGCCTTGCCCCCCAGCGGCAACCATATTATTGCCTAGCTGTCCATTGTTGTTGTTGTTCATGCCCAAACTGTTGTGTGACGTGCCGAGTCCTGATTCGGGACTGCCTCCAGAGCTGCAAAAGTAAGCAGTCAAATTAATTAGGATGTAATATATAATCTGTATTCTGAAAAGAGTTGGTCATTTTCTCTTTTTGCATCTTTTATTTCAACAGAAAAGACAACACGAAAATTTTCAGTAGATGGTAAATGAAACCGACCCTTGTTCTTTTCTCATTTCATAAGTAATGTTGACATAACAAATTGTTGCTAACCCGTGGTGGGGTTGTGGGGTGTTGGGTGCTGAGTGCTTGACGGCGCTCACGCTGCTATCGCTGGCTGATCTTGATAATGATTCTTCGTTACTGCCAATGGAATGTCTGCAAAATAAAATGATGTAGCATTCATTACGCACATGTTTAAAACACAATAACAGTATTTTTTGTTTTCGTCAATAATAAGAGTGTGTTAATGTGAAAAGACTAGAACTACCAGTTGTACTCAGTCAGAATCACCAATTCACTCTCTGCGTTCTGACACTCCTGTTCTATAGTTAATCTTATAAAAAACCTAGATAATCATATACTGAGATTACAAAACAGATGCTGCCGGCGAAAACTTTAAGGCAAGTGATAAGAGTTCGGACTAAATTACAAACTCAGAACAGCCAAGATTAAAAAGCAGCGATAGACCAGGGTTGGACATGTGCTGCAGATACCCAAGGAGCCTAAATCGTGCCCGTCTCATCTTCTAGCTGGATTGATTCTCCGTCACAAAGGAACTAGAATATCATACCTATGCCCCCCTCCGTTAAGTCTCGCATGTGAAGAAGGAGGCGCCCCTCCGGTCACCGGCCCTCCACTCTCTCCAGATGCAGCTTCTAACCAATTTCCGTACTTCACCGATTCCAAACGAAGTTTCTCCAATTTGTGACTGCATTCGTTTAATTGACCTTAAAGATAAGATAACAAAATTTACTATGGTAAATATAGTATTGTAAATAATTTATCTAGAAACAACAACTTGTATGGTATTTTATGTGTTAAGCAGTATGCCAAAAACAATTGTACGGTAGGTATAAGTTTATCAAAAAGAATCAGCCTACTCTTCATTTTAAAAAAATCCACTATTTGGCGAAATGGGCAAAGAATGATTGCAGATTATTATACCCAAATTTGTATTGATTCAATTAAAATATTCATCATTTTTCACAAGTTAGTAAAGTGGGTGGACAATTGGTATACGCATTATTATGAAAATAACTGATAGTTTCAAAAGCTGAGGGTTACAAAATCTTTACCTTCAACAGTCATCGGGTCTCCTAGAGCGGGATTAGCTTCATAGACACCTTTCATTTTCATGAGGCCATCCATGGCGGCTTGTTCTTGATTAACCTAAAAGTCATTTCCACAAAGTATCAGTTAGTGCCATTTTCAAAAAAGTTATTACAGATGTAGCAATAATAATAATAGTCCAAATGTAATAAAAAAATCTTTATCAGCAATGAAGAACTATGAACACCATTCTTAATCGGTTAGCTTGTTTAATTAATATGAGCAGATTTCTTGAATAAACTGACAGATAGCTTGAATTTAAATCATCGAATCCAAAGCTTGAAGGACTATAATACAAGGAATTAATTAAGATTTATAAATCTTTTTTTAAACCATTATTGTAATAAAGAAAATAAAATGAAATATTGTACAATGTGAACTAACCTGTTTTTTGAGTTCTTGTACCTTAGCTGCGAGCTTTTTCCGTCGCTGGTTCGGAGGGAGGTCAGCATAGTCCTCCTTTCCGTCCATTGATATATTATTCTGTTGAAAAAAATTTTAAAAATCAAACAACATTCAAGAAGAATCAATATGATACTAAAATTGCATATAATAATTACAAGTTTGCAAATGTATACATCATAATTTAAGAAAGTGCACTGCAGGTAAACAAATCGCAAGTGAATTATTGCAGTTTATGAATGTTAAAAGAATTACATATATTGTTTTTGAATAATTTCTATTCATATCAAAAATAATATTGATGTATTCAATCGAACAAAAAATACTTTTATTAGCTATAAGAAGTAAAGATAAAAAATTATTATTAAATATAAATGTTGCAGTATTATTATTGTCAACAAAAAACTTATAGATAGATAGAAACTATATAAATATAAATAATTATTATTAAACTAAGCATAGTTCCATTCATGCACCAGTAGGTGTGCTCTGTGATTGTGACAGTTTGCACATAGTATTAAGTTAGTGCTGTTATTGAGCTTTTATAAAAAGGTTAATTAATTATAATTTTATACACCAACAAGCAACCCTAACCATTTACCGTTGCTTGTGTACAGAACTTAGCCCCACAATTCATAATGGCACCAATTGCCATCGTATAATATTTTTATCAATAAGTGGCATTAGTATTTTACATGTTTGACTTGGTCAAAACAGGTAAAATAAACCATAAAATTTATCTGTTTTCTGTATTAAAATCCTTTCGTTTAATAGAAATAAAGGACACTAATAATAGATTCATCGCATTGTTTACAATTCGGCCTCTTAGGGTCTTTACAAGACAGCCCAAGGCTTCCCAAGTAATCAAAATCATTAACAAAAGTATTTTCAGCAGAAAAAATATCGAACTATTTTGTATCTGTTGATCTTTTTAATAAGTCTCATCGTCACCAATACTAAAAGTAACTCGAAATCGCCTAAAATTGAGGTACGCTTCTTTGACCTTAAGGAGTCGAATTGAAATGTCAGAAACTGAACACTGTGGTCAAACTGAAGTAATTCTTTGATTGATTAACATTAGCCCATTTGTCATGCGATGCTTTTTTTATTTTTAGCCCTTTAATAAAACGATGTATGGTAAATAAACGGTAGGTTTCCGTATTATTATGATAGCATATATATATTATACGAATACTGAAAAGGTTTGCCATCTTTCCAGTCAAGTCTTTGAATGTTTTTTTATGCAAAAGCGAATAATAGACCAAAGATAATATCACCACTTCTAATAACTTGAAATATAATGCATATAGACTGGTGTATATGCATTGATATGGGCCAGAAATCATATATTAAAAATGAATTTCCTCAAAGATTTAGCGATATTCATTTACCATTCAATATCTTTTTGCATTCAACAGTATCGATATTAGTGAAACATATAATATAAACGTAATTGCTGCTCCTTTTGTGTTCTCCTGCACATTATTTGCTAAGATAGATGTCTTTACTTCATTTACAACAAAACATTACAGTAAATCTATAAAGCAACAAAGCGTTCATAAGCCACATACCTTGATGGAATTACAGGTTTCAATCAACTTCTGATTCAGTCCGAAAGCGGGAGTGTTATAGCAAGAAGGAAAGCATGGAAATAAAATAAAACTAACTTTACACAGAATAAATTCACCTATAATAATTATCAAAAACAAATCGTGATACAACAATTTATTCGAACCATGTAACATTCATTGATTGATATAACGCACCTTCAGAAGTAGATTTTCGTATGTCTGAATATTGCTGTTTTGAGTTATGAATGCAGTATTTCCAGATTTTTTATTTAATGAGGTATAACCAAAACATCGCTATCCTTTTGAATGAATTGAGTAAATACAGAAAAAAACAATGCAGAATATTTTTATCTTTCCATTAATGATGCTAAAAATATTTTACTATACTATTCAAAAAAAAATTGAATGTAAATTCACAATAGATTAAATCAATAACATTTACAAAATTCAAGTTTGTTTTAGCTCTCCCGAAATTTTTTGTCTTACTGCAATGTGCATGCTTATCATATTATATACAATAGCCCAGACTGCCCTGTAGAGATTTTATAATAATCATATATCGCATGTAGGTATGACATTTTCTCGTGATCTAAGCGTTCGCAGTGTATTTACAAAATAAAATATTATGCAATGTACACACAGCTCCGACGTAATATCTACTTAGACATTGAGTATTTAAATTTCAATACCGTCATCTATGACAGGTACGGTTACTAGTTTTATATAGTAATCATACACCCAGAACAGTAGTGATAGATTTCAACTTGAAGTCAAACCACTAATAATAAAGAAATAAATCTCTAAGGCTTAATTTAAACATCAAAACAAGAATTGAAAGGCCATTATAATGCCAGTGTCACGTGTGTAATGTTGTCACACTAATTTACCTGTCATGGCTGCCACGCGATCCAGAACATTATTACTTGGAATTTTTAATTCTTTTTTGAGACTTGCCGTCGTTGCACAACTTTCAGACTTGTAGAATAACCTCCAGCACATTTCCGCCAATCGTTTTCGGAACGCTTGACATTGCATTTAATATTTATTTCACAGTATTACTAATAAATACAACTTTCGAGGCACTCGTGAGCTTACGTTTGAAAACTACAAACCCTAGATTGATTTTTATTCCAACTTCTGCCAGAGGCCAATTTATAATGGTAAATTAATTGTTTTACTATAAATCTGATTTTGCATCAAACTTAACAAGGTTCAGACAAATTCTGGTATGACGATATATACATATATTTACAAATTAAGCGACATTCCCCATTGATTTCATACGCATAATACAGAGCATATGGTAACAAAAAAAAAGACAGACTGAGGGTGCTGGATAATTTATATCAGCTCCATATGTAGAACCGTAATGAGTTTCACAGTGGATCTGCTGCAAGGACAGGTAGACTGCCATTCGCTCAACACCTATTTTCATTTGTGTATACGACTTTATTAACGATTGACCAATTTTTTTTTATTTTTTTTACATATCAGTTTTTTTAGATCATTCGCAAATTGTGCAGTGGATACAGAAAAATACAGTGAAAAAACATGCCTATAGAGTGTTAGTGTAAATTTAAACAAGATTGCTTGAAATTTAAAACCATAGAGAAATGCGTAGCCAAAAGATATCCAAACACAGTCATGCAACAAAAAATAAACAATAAACTGGCAAAGAAAAACAAACTTGGCAACACAAAGGCTAGAATTGCATTTTCAAAAACGCCATCCTACTTACATTTCCGTTTTTAATTCAGTTGGATATTTGCCATATTGACCGTCGGCATCGAGAAATAATTGAGACAGATAGATAGTGATGAAGTCCATCATTGGATCGGTACGTACGAAAGAAAGAGAAGGTAGCAGGAAAATATTTTGAAGGGCGGGGGGGTAGGTGGAAAGGAGAAATAAACAGAAAAAAATACAATTAAAATCTTGTAATAATAAATAAAGCTGTTGATTCAAGTTTAAAGGAAATAAAAATATCACAATAAACTGAATTCTATATAAAGCAATTTTTTTGATAAATGATAATATTAAGTATGATTCAACCTTTTTCTTTTGGCGTTTCAACAAAAAAAAAACTTTAAATTTATGTTCTTAAAAATAGTACATTCTTAACAATACAATTATTAAATGCATAACAACAATGTCACATTTCAATTAAATCAACTGTAGATTCTACTTTTATAAGAATTCATAAAATTCTACCATGCACTTGATGAACCAAATTCATTCCCGGAAAATAGTTTTTCCACCACCATTAAACATATAAAATTACCACCAGTAAAGATGTTAATTACCATCAAACAAACATGTTTTAAAAAGACAACAAACATGAAAAAACACACCCTACCCAAAAAAGAACATTTGGTAAATTATAAGGCAAGTCGTAGTTTTTTAAAATGATAAATGTAGTATTAAAACTTTGAAGGTAAATTGTAACACAATAGTATGTACCTATGTTCGCTAAAAAACTTCCTAAACGTGATAAAAGTTAAGGTTTCAAATTATGGTAAAATGACAATGTAAGAAAGAAAGGTATTTGTTTGTTAAACAGTATAAATCCTGCGTGTTCCAAATTTTGAACCCATATTTCCGTGATAGCGTTCTTGTCATTGGTGACTACTTTTGGAAATAGTTGTTCCAATTCAATAGTTATCAGGGACTGCTAACATTCATTTAAAAAGGTCTCTAACTTTACACAGATTACAGGTTGTTTTCAAAATTTGAAGACAATACCGAATTTTGGTTACTATTATAGGAATTAAAACAGCATTTGATATTACAGCCAATAATTGGCAATGTGCCAGACATTTTTAAATAGCATGAGATGAGCTTGATGAGAACTTTTATAAGTTATAGTTGTCAGATATCGATCAGCTTGAGGAGAAAAGAAATCACGAACAATGGCCAAGATCTCAAATGTTAAATTCTATCTTTAACCTGCTGGGACTTGAACCCAGAACCATTGGTAAAGCTCTTACCGCATAGAGGCCGACAATATAACAAGAAGAGAAAACAAAATGATCGCTATCGTTAGAAGCTTCAAGAGAGATGTCCTTTGACAAGTGGAATAATCAACTTGTAAAATAGAGTGCATTTTATGTGTGCTATATTATATGTAAAGTATACTGTGCAATAAACATGTACCGAAATATAATTACTGTTAAGGTACTAAAAACTTTTTCAACCTTCTTTAAAAACTATTTATAAATAAATGAATCGTAATAATTTTACTAATTTTACAAGTAACTAATTTTATTTGTTACAACCCTAAATAATATAAAACTTAAATATGATTATTTCTTCCAATAATTTAACCAATTCCCAGAAATAAATAATCGAAAGAAAATCTCACCTTATTAGAGCTGAAGATACCGAAGAGGTTAACTCTTTTCTTGAGTTTACCTCCGGAAACGGTACCTCTAGCGGTGTGCTGGTACCTTGGGGCAGCCGGATCCACTGAACCGGCTCGGATTCCGTCTGTGGAGTCGTTTCCCGGCGTGTTACCACTTCCCACTACGGTGACACCGCTGTGAGGTCCGTGCGAAGTCCCTTTCGATAAGTCTTCAAACGGATGATCTCCGGGCGGTAAGAAGCCAGATTTATAGCGTTCTATTACCATCGATGTGTCCTTTAAAATATATATTTTTATTTAGAAATGCACCTAGTAAAAATCTAACAATACAAAATTTACACATCGTTACCAAAATGCTTCTGTGTAGCATTGGTAGCAAAGAAATGGTTTTTGCCACTGACTATACCGGAAAATTCTTAAGCAAATGTGGTATTTTGTTTACTTTCTCGCTATGTTCCAAAAGAGGGAAGAAAGTTATTCGTATAGCTAGTAGTAAGAATCTTACAGCTATTAACACATTTCATGCTGTGTAAATAGTGTATCAGCAACTTTTATTGCGATAAATATTTTCAAAGAAACACGAAAATAGAATGAGGTTGATTTTTATTAGAAGACTCACAACTAAGCTTTAGATCATGACTATAATTATGAATTTGATACCAATGAAATCAAATGAATGCAAATTACCTCTTTTTCGTCAATCAGGTCGCCGGCTCTCACGATTCCATCGAGGCATTTTGAAATAATTGGGAAAACGTTTCTCTCAATATTTACAGAATTGTGTATAAAGCCCTTTATATTTTTTATTCTCCTTTCATCTAATTCCTGAAATGAAAAATGAATACTAAGAATCAAATTGCACATTTTCCAAGACCAGTAGAAATACTACCATACAAAGTATGATGTATTGGATATATATTGCACAGCCACAACTACAGTACCAATGTATGTGTTTTGAGTTAAGTCAAACATTCATATTTGTTATATGCATCTAAAATGTCATCTCAATGTTGTGCAAAATCGCAAAATAGGACTGTGGTATGTAATATCAATAAGGAACATTCTTATTTGTTTAAATTGTCACAACTGAAATTTTTAAATATAAAATCCTTTCAATATTCAATTATATTTAAAAAAGAGAGTATACAATATGAAGGTTAAAAACGTCAATGTTGATTTTCACTGTTTTGACGTATTTTGTATTGTAGCCGTTTAGTAGTAAAGGTGGGTTCCGCAGTGCACTGGTCAACGTCATTGGCTTCAGTCACGGATTTCACGGGTTCGAATCTCAGTACAGATAGTTCCATAAATCGATTTAGGGATTTCTATTCAAAGGCATCGTAGTCTGTGATGTCTAAAATTTCTTCCCACCCATCCGATCCTAAAAACTGCATGTAGCGAGATCGATTAACTAACCACTAATAATGTCCTACCTAGCCCTATCCTTTTATCCATACTCTCTTCGAAAAAGAGAGTTTGAGAAACTGAATAAATAAGCAGTTCTCGTAGAAAAACTTCTGTTAAGATACCTACATTAGGAGGCCATATGCTCCACATTGGAAGCAGACAGTAAAAATATTTTGCATTGTTCAAAGCATTCCACTCTAAGTTAGCCATTTCAACAGAATCCAATTGGTGATTTATCTTGTGTCCCAGTCATTAATCAGAATGCCAAGATATTTATTATTTCGCAAAACTGTGTTTCAGATAAAAATAAACTGACTGCAATTCAAAGAATTTCCTGTAAAAAGACACCACACAAATAAAGAAGCCTTCTGAAAACAAATTGGATAAGCAAAATGGCAGCAGAATATGTAAACACTGCCTGAGAGTGATTCCTTATGCACAAAATTCTCAGCCTATTTGAAATGTCAATAAACAAACTTGTCTTGAAACAATGGGTGAGTCACTTTACAAATTCTGTGAAAGAATGCATAAAATGAATGAAGTAAAGTAAATAAAATCGAAAAAAACCTTGTAGCTATAGATGCTTTGTTTTTGATGCATAATATCAGTGCAGTACAGTACTAACCTAATCAATTGTATAACATAAACTAAACAAGTTTTGTTTTCAATTTCCAACAATCAAGAGATTGTGGCACATATTTATAGTTACAAACCCAAGAATGCTGATAAGCGAATGTAAACTAATATATTTGTAAACTAATATACTAATATAAGGCATATTTTAAATCATTTGCAACAAGCACTAGTAACAGATGACTGAGAAGATAATTGATCAAGTGGAAACTTGTAAAAGTATCAAATTATTCACACAACATTCAAATCGTGTGGAAACTTTCCAGTTTCTTATCAGCTAAATTAATTTTATTCTCTTGCAATTACAGTAACAAAATAAAATACATAAGCAGAAAATTGCTTTGCAAGTCCAATAATGAATGTAAATAAATCATAAATAAGATTATATTATTTTATAATATATTCAATACGAGTGAGATATATGACTCTTAGGTTCCAGACGGATGAAACATGATTTTAACAGAACAAAATAGAAATCGTTTTCTATTAGGTCAGCTAGTGTCAATGCTCAATATTTTCTAGTTTATTCAAAATACACTGATAAGTACAGTTAATATAATATTTTTAAAAGTTGCAATACTGCAGTATTGGTTGGAAAAAGCAATATTTGCACATTTGGATATTCTTAATGCTTGGTGCATTGTCAATAATTAATAACATTTAAAAATCGAGAGCCTTCCGAGACAAAACATGGCATCATCGGATTTCGGACATAACCTGTCTACAGGTAACCATAACCTCAAAATCACATTTGCATAAAACGAGACTTTAATGTATACTCAAATTAGACAGACGTAAAATTATTTTGATCGACATAAACAATAGCGAAAATGGGATAAGGTGTGGAATAATTCCAGCAGCAAGGATTTGTCTGTTTTCTTCTTAGTTATTTAATTTATAATTTAAGACATCGACTGAGGGTGCTTGATGGAATTTCAATATCAAATTTGCAAATTTGCCTGAAGATGCCGAAAGGCGAAACCCGGGTCGTTAGTGACAAAATACATGGAAGTGTACAAAATCTCAATAATCCAAATTTATTTAATTTAGTTTATTTTCAGTTATTTATCGACAAAAGATTTCCCTTAGTACCTGTAACTGCCTGAAGACTTCGGGAAGGGATATGGTAAAGTGTGATCTTCTGAGCTCATTAGTCTTCTGCAGCTGATTGGCATACTCTGTCTTGGCTTCCTCGCATTGCTGTGATTTAGTGGCGAGGTTTTGTCTCTGTTTGTCCACCTGGAATAAAAGCAGCATTTGAGATAAAGTCAATATTTTTTTTTGCATGTTCATTCAAATGAAAGTCACTAAGCAAAATCAAGATACGTCTTTGGGTTTTTTTTACCATGTCCACTCCTAAAATGGATCATTAAATTAGTGGTTCAATGGAAGGTATTTGACAAGTATTAAAGTTCAAAAAACATACGCAAAGTGGTCAAAGCAGATGAACAGTGACTAGGAAATTGTCGAGATAGCAAAGATACCTGCAAATAAATAGATATATCTATCGGTTACTGAAAGAGTATTAAAATAAATGAAACCTCTGCTCTGCTAAGGTTGTAGTCTGCGTCAGCTCTCTGAAAGTGTTCCAGAGCTCTTTCGGTTTCTCTAAATGTTTTTTCATAATTCCTCCGCGCTCGTTCTAATGCTACTTCTTGTATTTGGAGACTATTGGACATCTTGGCCCCTTCATTTAATTGTTTCTGTGAAGAAATAACATATAATTAATATCATTCTATGCAATTAATTGACAGCACCATAATTATGTGGGTAAAGTAAGAAATATTTAAGTCTTAACAGTTCTCATTTTATATATTTTCTTTATTTTTATTACTCTTCAATAATTATACGGAAAATTATTTTGAATGTCATGGTCACTACATTTATCTTGCATATGATACATATTAATGACCTTCACACCTACGCGCTTTCCTACATGTTTAGTTGGTGTGCATGCTTTAAAGCGAGATAGCGTAGGACACAATACGATCAGACACAATCCCTTCAGCTTCGACTGTCTTTAAGAAAAATCTTTAATGTCTTTAATCGAGCAGAAAAGCGCTAGGTGTAAAAGCCGCTATTGACAGTAGTTGAAAGGGAAAAAGCATAATTGCTTTCAAACTAAGCTGTGAAGAGTTCAAAGGTGTTATAACGGTTAAAACTGAGAAATGTGTTCTGTATATAAATAACTTATTCAGACTTATGGATATCCCATATGCTTCATATCATAATTGACATTAATTTGAAAATATTTGAAATGTCTATATCTTATAGAGCTCCTAAAATGACTTCTCTTTAATTGAATTTGTTTCTTTCACAAACACAATAAATGTTTTATTACAACCATACTTTTCAATCTACTACAAGCCAAAGAAAAATAAGTACTTAAAAACAAAGACTCGAAAAATATCTTCAAAATTCACTTTCTGTCAAATCTGTTATTAAATATAAATAATGCAATTGTAAAAAATTAAGGAATTAAGGACACTTAAATTAAGCTGGTATTATTTTTCATATTACAAAGAGACGAAAACTAAATCAATATAATCTATGTAAGACGATTTTTCGTACAATATGTGCTGTTCAAAATTCAAACCGCAAAATCGCCTAGTCAAAATGCAAGAATGTATCTATTTAAACCAATATATTATATGAACACTGCAAGTCACCTTTCTCTCATCTTTTATTTCCTTGGTTAAAAATCCGAGATCTCTAACGACGCTGCCTAGCAGGTTTTCGGCTATAACCTCGTGCTGCCCTGCCAAGTCGTTGATTTCATTCATCATCAGCTTGAATGCCTTGCAGGGTGTGTATCTGAAAAAGTAAATACAATAATATAACATCCGAAAATAAATTCTTTTTCATTCATGAAAATAATCAATAAAATCGAAAATAATCCTGTATTTCTATAGATTTTTCTTCATGTTTGCTTTCAAAATTATAACAGACCCTTTCCATTTCTTCTATATAAAAAAATATTGATTGGTATAATATATTAGTATCCCCAAAGTAATTTATGAACCCTAATGATGATGATAGCACAATAATATCTATGAAACATCTAAATTGAAATCACTTACGAGTTAATTTGGTAGGTAAATAAATTATTTACATACTATTACACTTTGTTGGATATAGTGAGCAAACTATCATTAGCATATGGGTAGTCAGATAACAAAATGGCCCATCTGCATATTAAATTAATACGCAGATGGGCCCTTTTGTCATCTGACTACCCGTATATTTCACGATTTATATTATACTAAAAAAAAAAACATGATTTATAAAAATACAAAAAAATATTTTTAAGAAAACACATATTTGTAATGTATGTCATTTTCTATTTCTTTGTTTAATTTTCCAATACCAATATTTGATCTTTTAATATTTTATAAAAAAATAAAACACTTCTCTTAGTACTATTCATCGCGAGCATTATCAACTCATAAAATATAAATCTCAACAAGGAAAATGAATGTTGACTAAGTGCGTTCAATAAGTAAATGAATTTGTATGTAAGGACAGGGATGTCTGTCAAATGTATGCTTCCAACCCTGAAAACGGAGTGTAGTGTGGTCGCTCAACAGCAATTATTTATTCTTCCAAGCTCACACTAAATGCAAAACTTGAGCGACTGACAGACAACCAGCTTCGTTGAAATACTCTTAGGTATCCATATACCATATACTTCTCATTGAGAAAAAGTAGGAGTGGTTTAAAGCCGGTCACACAGAAAAGAAACAAAGGCGTGAGAAGTATCGATCGCTACCCAATCACTCTATACCAAATTTTTCCACCCCTTAGTAACGGTAAATGACAAGTGTACAAAAATCGTCGTCACAGTTCTATCAAATTAATTCAGTTAACACATTAAATTTAGTGAATTTAGCAGTTAATAATAAAACAGTCATTACTCAACCTTCCATTATACTAAACGAACGTAATTTGATAGTTATCTTGAATAATTAGTACAAGCCCAACCTATAAAGGTAAAGAATTATCAATAACCACGAGTTATCATTTTGCTCAATACCCCCGAGAATCATACCGCCTGCCACACCTGAAGAAACTGTGATGATTTGATAGCATTGCCATTTTCGTAATAATGAAAAAATAATGTAGGCTATTTTATTCCTTTGTTATGCTTCATTGTTGGTAAGACGACTCGCGTAAATATTACTGAGATTGTGTTTCCAAAAAAGAGAATCGGGTGTACATAAAAATATGAGGGGAAAAATTTATTTTCTAATGCATATACAGTAAAACCCCCATTTACGCGGAAGTCGGACCCGCGTTATTGGGAGTAGCGTAATTGGGGAGTGAATCTCGTATAAAATTAAGGGTTACGTTTTTTATCGCAAAAAATGCAAAAACTGCCAAAACTAAGAATAAATGAAAAAAAATATATGGACGAAATATTTAGTTACTGTGTACAATGAAATGCAACCGCACAATTCAGGAATTTGCGGTGAATATTTCTGTTCGGCGCGTAATTGGGGGTTTTACTGTACTTGGGATGAATTTTAGGTCAAATCGACGTGCGTGATTTAACGTATTTCGATCTCAAAAGCGCTGTCAAAAGCTAAATCGTTACGTACAAAAATCCTGAATAAAAACTGTATAGAAGCATACTAACTGTGAACTCTGATTACATAAAAAGAGTGCATAGAAAAAGACAGGTTGGTGAATCACATTACGCATACAAAATTTCTCTTAAAACAACTAAAGTGACAAGTCCGCGACACACCGGGCGTGACCTTCACCGTGCAGATTACTACGCGCGTTGTTCATAACGCAGCACAAATTCTGCATAAACGCAACTCTCTTTATGCGATTTTAAATAAAAAATAGAACGATGAATTTGGCAGTCGTAAACTACGAAAACAACAACATATTAAAACCGTGACTGCAAAACGGATAAGGACGATATCCTTAAACCACGGAAAGCGCGATCCCCACGTTAGGAGGGCGTCTCTATACTGTAAAACAATAAAATACGATCAAAATTATTATATCAATATTTTTCTCGATGTTCGTACGAAAATTTGGACAAATATGGCGATATTTTAAATCGTGAGGGTAGCAGGTTACTTGTCTATTATAAAAGAGGTCGCTAGTCTAAAAACATAGGTAACCCGTGCTGTAAGCCGTTACCATTCAGACAATACAAAAGTAGCGTAGGTATCTCAAAAGTAGAATTTATATAATACGCCTATGTATGACGACATTCCATAACGCCAGATTTCCTATTTACCGCATATTTAGCATATTACGGAGAATGAGAAGATTTATTGCGACTCACGTTGAAGCGCATGCAGATGCAATTGAATAGAGCGAGAGTTAACAGCCGTCTCATTATCGCTGCATATATGTCCACACACTTGCAGATGCACTGCGGGCCTTATTCAAAAATAATATTATGCCAACACGATACGAATGTATAAATAATAGTACTAGTTCCATTTACTGTTGACTGGTCACATCGCAAGTACGCTGAGAATGCTAATATGAAAGAAGCAACGAGACCATGTCCATGTACAACGAAGACCATGGGATGTATCGCCGTTTAATCTTTACTATCGATCCCTACTCTCTTTTTTCGAAGAGAGTAGGGATATAAGGATAGGGCTAGGACAGGACTAGCTTTTGAGAATCGCATGGGTGGGTTTTAGACAATACAAACACTACGAACAGAAATCCATAAATCGATTGGAAGATCAATTTATGAAACTGTCCGCACTGGGAATTGAACCCGAGACATCCGTAGCAGTAGCCAACGACGTTACCAACTGCGCCACAATGATATATTTCAAAGCCACCTATAATTACAACCCATGCTGTACGGCCCGGCCCGTCAGTGGTTATTTTTGCAGCCGAGTGACCCATTACATTTATACACTTTGAAGTCAAGAAAACGACATGAGAAAATTTACATCGGCTAATGTGAGATATTAATTTTTAAGAGTATTACTATTTGTGTCACTTAGAATAGTAATGGTGTATTTTTGAAGTTTTGAGAAAATCAAGGTTTTGTAAAATGTTCTTAGGATCAAATAACAACCATTAATAACTGTTTGTCAATTAACTGAAGAACTTAAACGTTAGTGTAGTAGTGAAGTCTGTCCGGACACTTCACTATTATTCTGAAAAATAGCGTTAAATATAGGAATATAAAAACAAAAAACAGTTTTTTAAAGAAATTAGGAGTATATATATGGAGGTGCACCACTATTAAACTAATAGAATAACATCTTTTGAACGTGTTTGAGGTATTAACTCATTTTTCGTAAGTTTGAAGTTACACCATTACTATTCTAAGTGACACATTTTTTGGTTAATTACGATGAATTCTAGCATATTGTAATGTTGAATTTTCATTACGAATCCTAGCCGTAATGAAAAGATTGCAATTAATCAAAAATTCAAAATGTGTATTTTGGGATAAATTACGATTCTTTTACTAGATATATTACGACGATTATTACTTAACTTACATATATGATGGTTTTCGATGAATCGTGAACTATGTAATGACAATATGCTAAATAATCACAGAATAACTCACAGGAAATGTTTTCAAATATATTATGTTATATTCGGCGAAAAACGTAAAATCGTCATACAATTTGTTCGTAGAGCCTGGGACTCCTAGAACTACTCTTGAATTGCGAATTTTCTTATAGCACTGATTGTTGTAGCTTAAGGTTGCTTTGCATGTTAACAATATCATTTTTTTTAACCCATCTTAATCGTTTGGAAACATACCCAAATGGCCGAGTTTTTTTTTTTGGAACATCATCAAATCATGAAAAAAAAAATTAAATGGATGATGTTTTGAAAATTAGATAAACAAGACGATTTTTTTTTAGATATAATAACATGGTATAGGTCAGAGGTGAGAAACCTGCAGATTCTTTTATTCCTTACTGCCTTTTAACCGATTCAAAATATTATTCTCATTCATTTTACAAAATTATGCACGTGTACTTCTGAGGATTAACATCCGACTAAAAAAATAAGCCAATTTGTACACACCTTACATACTTATTACCGTTATTCATCGATAAATTGGTGCTTTTAGTTTTTTTAAGTATGCATTCTACACAAAGCCTTAAAGATAATCACTCATTTGGACAACAAAATAAATCACTTATTCAGGTGTCTAATCCAATTATGTTGGCCCAATCATTTTGGGGGGTAATTAATGACCGCGCGGCTTGAAAGGATATATCAGTTTCCGATGCAGATTGGTTAAAAATACATTAACTATTATAAGTACAACTGGCAATAGAAAACCGGTAGTATGAAAGTACTTAAAGTTAATGTGAGCACACGATAATGCAATGACATCTGATTAATTATCTACCATATTTAAAATAAGTTTGAGAAGATCTTGACCCACTCAGCATCAGAGGTCTGATCATAAATCGGTAGTACTATAAAAGAATCCAACAATGAACAACATCAATACATGAATACGTTAACATTCCAATTTGCATACATGTACAATAAAACACTGTTGTCTTATTTACAATTGAAAAAATAAAAAAAGTTCGAGAGAATAATACACGACGGCAATTCATTCAGAGCAATACAGTATATCCCCCCTCCATAGGGACGTCTATTTATTATGTCAACATTTTTTAAGTAATTTTTCACTTCCATCCCTCTTGTCACTTAACAGTCAAACTTTCACCACGTGACTTGTGACCAAGTAATAGAATTATGTCAAAAAAATTACCCCCCACAAAAAATATATTTTAGGAGAAAAATAAAAGTGCCATAACAACGCACCGACTAATTTTCTATTTTTTGATTTATTTTAAATAACAACATTGCTGACGTCAATTAACTTGAACTCCCCGCCTCAATATCAACAATTGCTAAACTTCTTCAAAGCCCCCCCCCCCCCCAATTTGTTGACATAATTAATGGACTTCCCGCAGCCAGAACGTTTCAATAATCTAAAATCATTATATTAAACATACTATGGGCGTTGAAAAAACCGTCGTATCATTGTTTAACGGTTACATCAACCGTATGCCGGGATTTCTAGTTTCCATGCCGTCTCAGGTAAGCGAAAGTAAGCCGAAGAAAAACAAAATGCAGGAGCATACAAACTGTGCATATACTTTTACACGGACAAAAAAACTATTGCCCATTTCATGAAACCAGCATAAGAGGAAAATATGTACATTTAAATAAATAATTGAAAATATCGCCCGAGGATTTGAGAGCTTGATGGAATTTCAATATCAATTTAAAATTGTTAAAATGTTGTATATTTCAATGTATTTCTTCACTAACGACAAGGGTTTCGCCTTTCGGCATCTTCATACACTCGAGTACACAAATGAACTCAACCAGACGGTAAATTTGAAAATAAACAGGGCACAGTTAGGTAGCTTACCAACTTTGGACGAACGACTTAATATTCCTAAGTCCGCTTTATTGTATCCTTTACGTGAGACGAGTTCGTAAAATAATCATAAATTACTCGAGCAAACAAAATAATAAAATTCCTATAATAATACGCCATCTGATATCTGATAACAAAACCCGCCAATTTAAAACTAGACTAATCTCCACGCAATATTATTTTCCAAAATGCATTTTAATGAGAATTGGTATTGGTCGCCTGCAATAGATAAGTCCTATGAATTTGAAATTGTTTACGCGATTATTTTCTCAATTACGGTTAAGTCAATATTATTAAATACGTATTAAAATTAATTCAAATTTCAATGTAGTTAGTTCGTAGCCTTAGTGATAATATTTTTCTTAATTTGTCTTGTATATAAACGATATAAACTATTTACTTACGTCAGTTCGATTTCATTCGTGTACTTGAATGCTTGATGAAATACGTGGAAATGTACTAAATTTGAATATATACTGGATTGAATGATTTAGGTCCAGTGTCGTTTTGAAGCCTGAGCACACTGATGAAAATCAACTGGCAATACTAATATGCGCTCTAGTAAATAAATGCAGTACGGTTATTTATTTAATGCATTTCCCTGAAGATTGATATCTAATCAAACGCAGATGTGTCTAGGCTAGGCAAATAAATTCCCAAGAAATCTGTCCCATATAGAAATACTAGCACGTAAACAAAATTATCGGCAGATGGCACTCACGGAATAAATGGACAGTACCGTGAGGCCCACAGGTGAGAGGTCACTTGTAAGTAAAAAGCGTAAACCACCTGTGACTGACGTGCCAGACCCGGTACCGGTTTACTTATGTGTGGATTTCAATTTCAAATTATTATTTTTCATTAGGCCATCAATCATTATAATGTAAAGCAAAAGTTATAATTGCAGTTTCTTGTATAAAAAAAAAATTAAATACAACACCGCCCCATCGTTAGCTGATCACTAAAAAGTATCAAAACTATTAAATTTTCACGCGGTTATTATTTGTTCAAAAATACATACGAATGTAGGTTGATGAAACCAATCATTTAAAAATTACAGCCGAATTCATAAACATCAGCTGTACAAAATTATCTTACACCTTCGGTGGGGAACTTTTTTATTTCGGAAGGCTGCATTTACGCATGTGTAGTCCAAAAAGACTGCAATTCATTGACTTTATTCAGATTTGTTTTTAAAATAATGCACGATATTTTTTAAAAGAGTGAAACAAATAGATTCAGTCAAATGGCTGCGCCTGAGGACACAGATTCCCGACACTGTTTTAGACCTGAGATTAGACAATAATTTGGGGTGACATCTGTTATTAGATATTGCAATATTCGTTTTAAGTTTTAATTTTAATGACAAAGTTAGTGACATACGAAACGTAAAGCTAAAAACATTAGTAACATTAACTGTCGCAAGGAGTCATCTTTTATACTTCCAATCGAAAAAATATATAAAAAATAAAACTTACTGATAGTCATCTTCCTCTTTTTTCTTGGGTTGATAATTTTTTACTAGCCTCCTGTGAAAAAAAAACAAAAAAATGTTAATACCAAACCGATCTATCAATGTTTTACTCAAAAATATTATCAACATTGCGGTAAAGTATAAAGATAAAGCATGAGAAAATATTAGCGTGCTCTTTGACGATTTCCCGGTACACTTAAAAGTTCTTTGAATATAATTACCACATTATCGAATATTGCTTACTGTAACTGAGAGATTGAATACTTAACTTTCGATCTAATCACTACTAAGAAGACATATTGGGAAGTATGTACATATCAGCAAAACCTTAGGAAACGAAATGATTTCAAAATTTTTAATCAAATTAAGTGTGATTTTGTTTCAATGACCCTCAAAAATGCTATGATGTTAAAAAAATACTGATAATTATTTGAGTAAATAAATAATTCTTTCGATCGAGATAAGCTCACCTGAGTTTTCCTGCATATTCCGTCTCTATGGCGCATCGATCCTTGATGAAGTGGTTGTACTTCTCCAAGAAGTCGATGCCCTTCTGCGTGTGCACGGCTAGGTTGTCGTACTGATCCTGAAAGCAAGAAATACACAAATAAATGCAAAAATTCTTAAAAAAACAGCTGGTACAGATTATAAATTGAATATTGTGTATTGATTTATTTATCTTATTATCGATTTATTTATCTATTAGCACCACGATAGCTGACGCAAAGTTTTATAATACATACTGGTAGAAAATTTAGAGTCAATAGAAAATTCTAATGATATTGACGTAAATTTATATAATTTGTAAGATTCAAGTAGATATATGATTTGCAAAAACCTTATATATCTATTACAATGGTAGCAATAAAACCAAGTTGAATTATACTACTATTAGTACAAATAATTCTGTGCCTTTAAACATTAATTTCATTATATTATGAGCGACCCCATCTGTAATTTATGTCAAGTAAAATAATCGTTCATAAATTAACGAACTTTTACGATCCACTCGATCTAAGGATTCATCTTAACGAATCGAAAACGATTCATTCAGTAGTACTCTTTTCACGCGATTTTTCGGCTGAAATCTTTACTTTTTTATACGATTATTTCTTTTTCTTTTAAAAGCGTTTCATTAAACGAGTTAGGGCAAAATTTAAATTCGAGCGAAATTCAACAAATCCGTTATCCGATAAAATGTGTATGTTTATATTAACACGAACACTGCGTATGAAATGTGTCATGTAATACAAAGTAGCTGAAAATTCGCGATATTTTGCAAATTTTTGAATTTCTATAACTCTGTTAAAAATCAAAAACTATTAACAATATCATCACCCCAGACTAGTATATGTCTTCACTACCCCAAAACACGTTTCACTAGCGACGTATCCTAACCAGGTGACATAACTTGAGCAGTAATCACCGGCAGAGCGAACGAGCGACTCTTTCAACCCACTCTTATTAAATTTGGATTATTGAGATTTTGTACACTTCCATGTATTTTCTCACTCATATTATATTTTCAACAAAAATCTTAGCCTTTATTCGTTTCATTTTAAGAAAATTAAAGGTATAGGTATATGTAAATAAAAGACTTCTTTTACACGAGGTAACAGAAGTAATTTTAATTTTTCAGACATTCTTGATACTTTTTACGCGTCGATTTCTGGAATCAATGTATCGCGTAAAAAAGGACATCTAAAAATCGACGATAGTGGAACTAACTAGATGTCGTATAAAGTTACCTGATATAAAATTCTTATACTGAGCACTTTAACATCTATGGATACAGTTTTTTTTCCAACATTAACAAAATATATATAATAATTTATAATTGATTGTTTTGATTCATGATAAAAATCGAAACCAAAATGCTCAATAAAATAAATTATGTTCTCAGTTCGAAACCACAATTTGCGTTTAATTATTGCTAAGAATATGTGTTTTGCCGTCAGCTGTTTTCTATCACTTAATACAGAATGGTGAAACGCATATGTAAAAACATAACTATCTCAAATCATTCGGTCTATTTAATATCATATTAAAACATTTCATAAATAATGTATGCGTCGTATACCAGGGCAATAATTATTTTGTAAATAATATATGTAATAACGTCATTTAGGAAATGATATCTAGAATTAATTTCCGTTGAGCGAAATTAAATTTGTTGATACATAATACTTGAGTTGAGTGAACGCAAAATTTCTTACGTAATGTATTATTGTAATTGTATGAAAATATTCGAGAAAGCACGTAGGGACTGTATTGCGTGAAAGAGGTGGCTCTACCAATAATAATATTACTATTGATTTAAAGTTTTAAAGAAAACAATAAACACTTGAGACCGAAGAAATCGCCGATCGAGAGTTGCGTGCAGGCTCGCGGAGATTTCAAAACGCTTTCAAGTTTCATCTATAAACAGCCGTCGAATAGTTTGGCCGATTACAAACACGATATCGTTTCTGCACGCATAATCAACAAACAAATATTTCAAATTTTCTCGGATAATAATGACGATTTCCCACATTTAAGAGTAAATAACAAAGATTATTATAAAAAATGTGGAAGTAGTACAGAATAAATTGTGTATTATTTTAAAACACCCTTTTAGCTTTGTTTCCGTTGTGATTTAACCCCTTCCTACACACCAAATTCACGAGAGAGTCGATTGCCCTACTCCCTGGTGCTGGCTTTGTCTCGTGTGAAGATGTCGCGCATATTGCTTTTAGAAATGAAGTTGTGAAGGCATATGTCCATCAATATATAGCAAAACAATTATCTTCCCAGAATAGTAACATTTAAAAAAAAAACCATGAAAGCTTTAGATTCAAGTACACTCGGAATTAATTGGCAAGCATGATTACTTACAATAAAATGATGAGAGTTTTTATTGTCATCGTAAAGTATTTTTAGAAAGATTTAACTCCATAACAATGTCGGTCTATCCATGCTTTGTGGTGCATTAACGTAACAATAGGCCCACGGTGAAAAACGTGAGAAAAAAGATTATAATGCTCCAGTAATTATTTCCACAGCGTAATTCATTTATTACATCACAAGTGTTCTCATTAAAGCCGCTTTATCGTCTACTTAGAAACATTAAATAAGTGTAACATTTACATCGATGGCTAAAAGCACATAATATATATATTCACACGGCCCAATCGTGTTTGGTATGACCCAGCCGCGAATTGTGGCCCATACCTCGCCTCGAATCATCTCTCGCCAAGACAACCAGCAAGGAGGATGGGCAGTGATAATAAATGACAACGATGCTTCTATTTGTAAAATCGTACATTTAAAATTCAATAATAATAACAACCCTATTTACCATTGTTTCGAAACCGACCAGTGTTATGGGCTGAGAGAAATTAACCGACCTCTTCACGTACTCAGGAGTTTACAAAAAAAGCTAGCCCTTTTTGAAATTCCTTGGCAGTCGGGATTCGTCCTCGAACAAGTGCGAGCGTCTGCACGCCCCGACCGACAATAAAGTTAACCATTTGCCCGCGCCACTTCTACGCGCGATGATTTTTAACACTTTAATTTGTAATTGTGTAATTTGAAATTATAAGCCCAAATCTTTACGATGATTAGCTCGAGGTTATTGTATCAACGATCAATGTCACCACCATCAAGATTTCACCGATTCACATAGACCCATCATACCCCACACAATTTTCCCAGAGATGAAAGGAGAAATAGGGCTTAGCCCGGGTATCCCCCATCTATGGTAAATAATAATGAAAAAAAAAATTAAATTGTAAACTTTTAATGTGTATTAAACTAACTGTAATAAACGATAACTTTTAATGAACTGGAGTTTTTTGACTGTTTCAATTCCCCTGAAAGCTGAAAATCTAAATAATCATTTCCAACCTTATCAATATTTTAATATGTTAATTTTGGTCAAGATTGATTTAATAAATATTGTTATTCGATTTATTTCGTCCGTATACAGATGTTGTATCGTAAAAATTATCGAATGCGATTTCAAATTTTAGAATCGTTACCAGAGTTCCATATATCCATACACTTGTCTAATGCTAAAAAGTAGTTTGTCACCTCACATATGTCGTGAATATAAAGCTGAAAATACTGTTTTGAATAACAAATTTACATAATAAACAAATCGCAGACTTCGAAAGAGCTGAAAACTATATTGGACGATAAAGTAAACTTTAAATTGTTGCTTGCAAAATAACACGTTTTTCAAGCTCACTTCGGTACAATGAATACCAGTGTTGGTCCACGAAAATTGTCCGCAAATATTTACCACTCATTTTAAAATTCCAAGTAATAATCGTCATTGGAAACCCTTGCAACTGCAATAGTTTAAAAATTTTAAATGGAAAACTCGACGGCACGTTGACGTATTGTTTTGGCATATAGATAGCTACACTCGATCATCTTTTTACACGGGGAATACGCTCCATGCAAATTTCTTTTACGATTTTTAACTTTTATCCATCCGGGCACTCCAGGTCCTATAATATAAGAAATAGTATTTATTCCCGTGTTGGTGGTCCGCAAAATATTTCTTCCATTTTTAGTGACCTACATGTGTAGAAAGGTTGAGAAAATGGTGGTTGCAACCATTGCATACCCTGGAAAACCCTGTAGTTTCTTCATTTCGAATTTACAATGAAAAAAATACGAATCGAAACATTCAACTGAAAATAGCACGTACATATGTGTTCGTATTTATATTATCATCGGTATGTATGTAAATGTCGGGTCGTGATATCAAAACAATACAAACATGTACGTAGACCAATTAGGCCGATAATCCAACAACAGTTTCTTGAAACACATTCAGTTAAATTCGATAATTCCCCTTGACTTTGACCTGTACAATAATATGTAAGTTGACCATACGTATTCAATAAAACCGATTAACATACCACTGAGATGTTTCATATCGACATCTACTGACTTGGAATAATAATAACATTGAGCGGCGTCCAGTCGAGGCAACGAATTCGTCCTTGGTATGTGGGAAAGAGCCAGAAACTGATAATGTCACAGGGCGAGCAATACTAAATATTTAAAATAACATATGCATGTTTGGTCTCACTGAATTAGATATGGAATTTATGTATGGTAGATATGTCAGCTTTTGAGAATCAAAAAATATCACATTAACCATGACATATCAATCAAATCCCAAAAGGCATGTTTTGGACATTTGCCACAAAAATAGCTCAGACAATGCAAATCGTAGACAATTTTAGTAAATCAATGTTGGATTTTGTATTCTATATCACTTTAAAACACAGCCAAGCTCAAACATCGTACAAAATATTTACTTCTAAGAAATAATATCGTTCTGGAAAAAGACTTTAAATATTAGCATGCTTAGTAAACATGTGTGTGCTCTATCACTACTGTTTGTTTTTTTAATAAAACACAATTTGTTATGTACTACACGTCCACATTTGTATAATAATCAGGACGGAGCATTATCAACCGACCAAACATTTTGTTTTGATGGAAAGGGTACGAAATAGTATGTCGTTAAGTAATTATGTACCTCCATAATAATTACTATCATGTGTAGGTAGAGTATACGCTTTATAACTTTGAACTTTTTTACCACACTGCCACACTGGTGTATATAACACACAGGGCGTGTCAGTGTTTAGTATCTATGGATCTCGTGATCCTAAATCTTAAGCCGGATAAACTGATAACCCTATATGCTATTGACATTAAATTGATTCCTTGTGTTCTGTTGACGAGTTTCCTACAATATTTTTTAAATGAAGATTCCTTACACGCGGCATAGTGTACTGTCAGTTTAGTATAACTATAATAAGTATTATAGACTTTTAAAGTGTTAACTGTTAATTCTTAGTGGAAAGGAATTATATTTTTGAAAATAAAAGACAATTTGTCTTGTACTATTTCCACATTTTTATAATGATCACGATCAATTGATTAGTCTATTACTTTTAAAATTTGTATTATGTTTTAGTAGATTTTTGAACGTAGCAAAAGGGTTTCATGAATCGTCTAGAAGTTCGCAGAAGAAATTACTAACTATTATTTGAAACCGGAAAACATGCTTTGTGACACGTTACAAACTATCTTTATATAACCAACAATTATTTAGTGTGATATATTGACGGAATATTGCTCTTCGTGTAGGCTGCACAGAAATTGAAAATTATTTAGAGACTCACATCACGTAATTGCACTATCGGCACACTAAAAACAGTCGTAACCCTCTTTGGGCAATCCACATTTTACGACGTACACGAGCGAACAGACCGGGAAAATAGTCAAACAAAAAATTATTAACTTCGCTTTGTTTGAGAAACAAGCAGGTCTACCCTCCACCGCCCCGATAATTCCAGAGTCACAAAACACATACGTAAACTGAATGGACTGAGCTGCATTCACGGAATATGATAAAATGTGAAAATTGCTAACAACAGCTATGGTAACTTCTTTATCTTCATTCGTCATCAGAGTATAATAATTAAAAAAGTTTTAATATTGATAGTACTCGTACAAATCTCGATACTAACCGTTAAAATTACAGTATAATGACGTTAGGTAGAGAATAAATAAGAAAAAAATATATTTGAACAAAATAAAATTACATGACAGGCTAATTAATAATAGCCAGGGGGTCGGATATTTTTAAATCACATGAAATCAATTCGATAAGATATCACAAACACCCATGCCCAATCTCAAATATTAGATTGAAAAAAAATCTAAATTTGATATTGACCTTGTTGGGACTTAGACCCATCCGATCGGGAGCGTTCATCTATTACCACTAGACCACAAAGACATACAAGCAGTATTCATTGTCACGATCACTGAAGAATACGCTTAACGAGAAGATAAGAAAGAAAAGCCAGAAGAATATTTAGCATTTTATTAAAATAATATACATAATCTGCAATTGTCTAGTGAACTAACTAAATGTTTACTCAATAGGTATATTTGACGTATACAAACGATTTTCTTTTTGTACAGTCTAACAAAATGTACCAATTATTTTTTACACTGTTTTTTTTTGCTTTTACACTTTTTAAAAACTCTTCGACCCTTTGTAAATATTGGAATCGTCATTTCTGTCATTTGGGCAAATTTTAATAAGATGCAAGTGTTGATGAGTCATGAATGACTTGTCATTGTTTTAACACATTTATGTTGCTCTTCTATATTTCGATTCTGTTCCCTATTTGGTTTTTATTTTTTAGTGAGTACTGTCGCGTATCATGTCAATTTATTACTTATAAATAAAAAATAAATTCGAATTATTTTTGAGTTCGAGAATTTTATATCTTGATGTGCCCATTATCTTTTTTACACGATAGTCTCTGGAACGTATACCCAGTGCAAAAAAGCTGATTCAAGTGTATACACGCTTCGTGCGTTTTTCGGAAAATAAGAATAGGTGCCAGTTTCAAGAAAATCTATGTGACTTGTCAGTCCTCGATCGGCTGATGAATAAAAAGCTGGGTTCATTTTCACAACTCGGCTGACGATGACCGGCCGGAGTGAATGGGTGGGCGAACGATATCGTTGCGACCACACGTCCGGCGATAAGGGGGCATGGCATCCGCTCCTCTTGTCTGCTGGCACTGCTCTCTCAGAAAGGTTTCGGTCGGGACAACTGGTAGTGAAACTTTCCACTCGGTAAGAATGTCACAGGAATAGTTATTTTGACGCTGACGTCTCAAATACATTGCGTTAAGAATAAAGCTGTAAAAAATGTGATTATGAGAGCTACTATCGGTATATGCGCTACGGATCTACAGCCCGATATAAACGTCTCATCATGTTTTCAAATGATTGGTAATGCTACAGATATTACTCGGTGGGCTGGATAGGGGTGGGTTTGAGTTTATTGATTGAATTGTAATAAACTCTATTATAATAGCGTAAAAATAACAACGTGTTTGTTGATAACTATTTCGGCGTCAGACATATTTTTAAACTTGATTTAACTTAGTTATATATACTGTTTTCGAAGAGATAGATAATATTATATCTATATCTATCTTCCAACTTACTCCAACATCATAACTTTTCTTGAAATGAAAATATTTAACGTTTTAATTATGTTTTTGAGATGTTCTAGAAAAAGGAACATACAAGGTTTTATTAATTAATCGCTGTTATGTAATTACGAGCGCTTCTTGTAGTAGTTTAAGTAAGGGTAATGAATTAATGCTTGTTTGGTCATCAAGAAGGTGATTACCTTGATTATATGCATTCATTTCTAGTTATTCGAAGACATTGAGCTTAGGGCACTTATGACACAAATGCAGGTATACCGGGCCTGATTTAGAAGCTATGTTGTGTGATTTTAAGATCTACGTTCTCCGGAAAATCAATATTCAACACAACGTAATTTCTTGGCATACGAAAGTTGTCCGTGGTCGGCCCTTAATGCCGCAGCATCGCACACGGTGTTATATTTTTCTCAATATCTATAAACCAACATTCATTAAAACAACAATAAACCAAACAACAAAATTTTACGAATTTAGCAGATGCGTAACAAGAAAAAAGATTTCGGGTCGTGGTAAATATTTATTTCATCTAGACATACAACAGATTCACGTATTTCACAAACCCAGAGGCAAAACAACTTGCCATCGACCCCGATGACTCACAAAACCAACTTCCCTAGTAATGACGTCACGCGTCGGCTGCCTCCCTCGCCATGGCGTCCCCAGTTTTCACTCCCATCTGAGTCATGCAACCCCGTCAGTGAAAACCTCCCTCGCTCACCCTGGAGGCAAGGTCGCGTGGAGGAGGGGGGCAGGAAAGCGCAAGGGCAACATTAGAAGAGACCCTTGAAATCATTGAACGTATCTAAGGGGTGAATTCTTTATATTTATTTATTATTATGTCAAGGTAGCAATAATCCCACCTTTTAAATTGCGTGCGAAAACGGTTGGGTGTTTTGTATTATATATTACAACATAGGGTTGCATAATATCGTACAATGCAATAAAAATTCGACGTGGGGATGTACAGATGTGGTTAATAAAATTTATATTGAAATAACGATCGTTTCCTCAAACACTTGAAACCTCCTTTTGGATATCTTAAGTATTACGTCCGTAAAACGACCTGCTACCGCAACCCCCCCCCCCCACCCCTCGTCAACAAAACTCTTTGTACTAATTAAATACATTTAAAAAAAATCAATCTCGTACTGTACGCTAATATAGACTTTATTGTACATAACATTGGACGCTGATTTCCCCTGTCCGCCAATTATTTGTCAGTTAACGAAACTCGCCACACACAAACTTCTCTTATAAGGTTCTTCCAGTCAACTGTCGTATTTTGTTAAACGACAAATTCTTCTCTATAGCTAACAATATGGAAGTCATCTCTTCCGACCAACCGAAAATAAAATGTACTACACTTTCTTGAAGAAACCTTGAGCCCTCTAGCTCCTTATTTTTACGGATCCTAACACGGGTCAAACAAGTGCTTTCATTATACATCCATTGAGGGCTTTCAGAATATGACATTTTCATATGACCATTATCACAATTCATTTACCTTGCAATGGTGCCGTATGTTTGTAAAAACGAAACAGCGGTTTTTAAACCAAGCAAATCATCTTGTTCAACTCGCATAAGGGGTACACATATAATATTAATTTCTTGACATTTTCAAAGACATTTAGAAAGATGTAAAAAAAGTTTTCGATAGAATCATTATTATACGAAATGAGTGAATATAGTCAATGAAAATATTACTAGAGAATACCACCATTTTAAATTCCAATTTGATCAATCAACTTTCAATTTCATATTATAAATCTTCCCTAAAGCATGACGCAAGAAAGAATAACAATAACTCATACATTAAGCGATCCGAAAAAAACCCGTGACCAATTCCTTCTGGAAGGGCAAAAACCAGACGCAAGTTCAATGAGTAACGAGATAATATCCATCACAATACGTCTACTCGGAGATCCTTCTTCTCGAGCGGGTCGCGACCCCGGGTTGAGAGTTAACGAGTGAAGCTAGGGAGTGAAGTGTGCAGTGCAGGGGCGGTTTAAGATTTACTGGTGGCCTTGCACGAGTGAGTACTCGCGCATGCGTGGTTTTCCGAACAATAACAAGCAATGTTTCAAGATCGCAACTGAATTTTATTTATTCGTATTATAAGAGGGGCAGATAAATTGCATGCGTTGTGCTGGAAGACAAAATATGAAAGTAGATTTTTCAGTCAGATGAGAAACTACTACATAAACATGATGGTTCGGTGACAAATCAGAACAGTGACAAAACAACACAGGGGAAAATCCGTAAGTCCGTCATAATTAATTTAAATAAAACATGTCAACTATAAGGTTTGAATAAAATTATATTTGAAAAACTAACGAATTTCAACTACGGAAATATCTGTTAATTGAATTAACTATCTATGCAACCTGAATTTATTTAAAATTGGTTTGTATATATGCATTTAATTCATACATAGATACGACAAAAATATTGCATGTTTTTTTCGCCTGTTTTGTATTTTCACTGTACTGATTTGTACGGCTACCAAATATGATAGAGGAAGGTTCGCGTAATGAACATTATTTTAACATTTTCGGCTCAAAGTAATTTTGAGTTTTGATCTTACTTACCCTATTTATACACCAAAATGAATACACTGAAATCAAAATTGCATATTATTGTGAAACAATCAATGATGTAATATGTATTTTGCGAATTTTTTCAACATTGTATTTGTTAAGAGTAAAAGAAGATTTTGCATTGTATTGACATCACTGCTATCCATCCTAGATTACTATTATATACTAGTACAACCGTACACGTCATAGGTGACGGTATTGAAATTGAAATACTGAATGTCCAACGTAACTAGTACGTCGGCCCTGTGTGTCCATTGCATATCATTTTATTTTATTATACACCGTGAACGCTTACTTAGGTCATGAGAAATTTCATAACTACATGCAATATGTGATAATAAAAAGGGTCTACAGAGCTTCATTGTGTAATTCATCAATTACATATTTATTATATTGAAATCACGACCGCTCCCAATGTGAAGTATGATACATATAGCCATACGGGAGTAGATAAATAAGGAGGCCTAGTTATAATCCAACCACCCTTCGTGCCATATTGCAAGTGTTGTTAAAAAACGGTGTAATTACGGACACCCACCCACTTTGGGAAATAATCATATAGCAATGTATAAAACCAATAGATAACAATGAAAAAAAAAGAGGAAATCGAACAAATAATATTTTGAATTAATTACACATTTAAGTAATGGCAATTCAATAGAACGAAATTACAACTCAATTTCGTTGCACCGACTCTCTCTCGACAGATAGCCTTTTTTCTCACACCGACACTTCAAGCTGACGATAAATAATGCAAATGTCCAGCTGGTACTTGTGCCGCTGACAAAGTGTTCCCATAGAGAGTCGCTAAGTAAAATATACATTATTACTTGAAAAAAAAAAACAATACAACACGACTGTATACGAAATAAGCAGACACACCAAAATGGGTCTAGTACTATGTCCAACACGCAGCCCATTTTAAGATTTTTTGCGGATCAAGCAAACGAGTTAAGGAAAGTTTGAAGGAAATAAACGTGAATTTTATCAAAAATAAATCCTCGAGGATAAATTTCCGAAATTAAAAAAGCTAGCAATGTAGATTACTGCTGCATTTGGGACCACATATCGCTGCGAGTCGTTCTTTTCAAAATTGAAAATAGTGAAAACGAAGTGTCGCAACAGGTTGGCTGATGAAAACTTGACAAATCAACTGCGATGTGCATCGAATAAATTACCAGTCGATATAAAAAAAATATCAAATAGTACAAAAAAATAAGTGCCACATTAATTACTATTCAAGACGCTTACTGGACTTTTTTGGCCACATCGCCAGCAAGCCTACCAATAATCTTGAGAGGCTCTTCGTTAAAGGAAAAATCGAAGGCAGAAAGGGACGCGCAGGGACCCAATTCGCTAAAGCAACCAAGTGAAGGACGCCACGGGCGTCTCCTTACCAAATGACCCTCAGAGAAGTGAAGTGCAGGCGAAGTATCGTCAAAGAAAACAGAATTGTTGCGATAGGCAGATTTCACGACACTCACCAGTGAGGAATACAACTGAAGAAGAAGTATACGAATAAATAAATACATATACCGTAGTTATGACACCATTTCGCTTTATGAAAAAGAGCTAAGAGCAAGTGAATGAGACGATGATATTTTGAATTGTCTCAATTTTCAATCTAATAATAATTAAGAAGTAAATAATATTACATTTAATGGAAGCGGTAAAAAAACTGCAATCACGATGAAAAAAAATCTTCAGCTGCAAGAGCTAAGAAACAGCTCTTTATCGTTGCATCATTTCGTACCAATCTCTCGAATTTATTTCAAACAAATTTGGCAGTAATGTTCTCGAAATAAGTTAACATTACCGCTTTTTCGGACATTTTCAGTATACACATACACACTACAAAAAAAACCTGTTTACGCGATGATTTCATATTTTAACGGTCGGCTTTATAAATATATATAATATTACTAACCGTACGTTCGCTACAAGGTCTTGTATCCAAATTAGTTGTGGTTTAATACTCGAAACAATTGGTAAGTCTTCGAAAGTAAGAAGTCCACCAACACCAGCTAACTAAATAATAGTATATACGAGACAAGCAACATAATATTTGTATGTATATTTAGTCTTTATTTTCGGCGATATAATATTTGCAAGGTAAATGTTTGAATAATTCTATGTTTTTATCTGGTTAGTTTTGGAGTCTTAGACCAGTGTTTCTCAATCTTTTTACACCTGCGGACCACCAACGCAGGAATAAAAAAAAATATATTCATATATCGAAGGAGCTGGATCGCCCGGCGTTACTCGGATGGAAAATACTATGATATTGAAAAAGACATTAAGTTAATTTTCAAATTCAAAATGAAAAATTCCAATTTTTGTCGGTTTTGCAGTGTCTGTGGTGCAGTTTTAAACGTCGTTGGCTTCGGTTACGGATGTCTCGTGCTCAAGTTCCGGTACGTACAGTTTCATAAATTGATTTTTTCGATCGATTTCTGTTTTTAGGCATGGATGTTTGTGATGCCTAGAATTCGGTCCTACCACCCATCCGACCCTAAAAACGGGGGGCAGCGAGAGCGATTAACTAACCACTATTCCTGTCTTAGCCATATCCCACTATCCCTACTCTCTTAGAAAAAGAGAGGTTGAGCAAACGCGCAACAAGCAGTTGTCGTGGAAAAACTTATGCTGTAATACCTCCATTAGGAGTCCATATGCTTAAATTGGGATCGGACATGGTAAAAAAATGTTTATTAGTTTTTAAAAAGTAAAATATGAATCAATATTTAAAAATATGAAAACAGAACAAATAAATACATAAAAATATTTAAGTTCTGCACGGCTTTCGAATCAAAAATAATTGCTTGGAATTTTAGCATGGGCATTTTAAAATGGGCGCTGACTATTTGCTGAATGCAGAAAATTTCTGCGGACCGAATCTTGAGAAACACTGTCATAGCCAACACTTATTGCGTGATATTAAATATCATAATTCATTTGGAAAATCGATCTAGCCAATTAAACAAGAAAGTTTATTTGTACCATCAATATACATGGTCAATATAATTGCCTAGCATAAACGCACGCATCCTTTTGAGAAATAAAAATTCAGATTTCGAAAAAATCATACACTTCATTACACAATTGAGCGCCATTAAAAGTAATATAGCGTATTGATTGAATTGAGATTTACTTAGTACAACTGCTTTATAAGATTTAAATAGCAAATTATAAAGATACCTTGATAGATATATCGGTATCACGCCATCGTCAGCAGAACTTGTTCATAAGTCATAAATAAACTATTTATTTTAATTGCTTACGGTAAATTAATGGGTTAGTTAATATAACTTGTTATAGAATATATAGAATTTCCGAAGCGCTATATTCAAATCCCCGTTGGTCGATGTACTTATTCCAATAAAGGGTGAATAAATGCCACTGGGGTCTGTCGTTTCATCAATAAAATAACCCCTAGATCCAAAGGTTGAGTTAAAGATGTAACACAAGGCCGCCCTCCGTTTTTAATATAATTTCATTTGGATGATAAGCATTATCTAGTAACAGCTCTGCTTTCTGTGGTAGTCCCTTACTTTTAAAAACATCCCTCACCTCCGGAAGCCATTTAGTTTTTAGCAAATCTTCAATAATTATTCTATCCATCCATGCTCCTTTTCGGCTGTAATAATTAACAGTTAGATGTTTTTTCTGCTCTCCTATGTGATAAATCTTGGTTATGTTCCTTTTCCAATCAACAAATGTTTTATTTTATAAAATATGACACGTCACGCACGGATAATCGAGAGTTTACTGGTACATACAATTCTGGTTTTGCAATCATTAGGAACAATATCTGTGTCGGCTTCGGTGGCCTAGTGAAGAGCATTACCCTAGCGATTTACCTATATCAAATTTAAATTTCAGGTATTGGACATGAGTGTTTGTGATATCTATTCTCTTCGACTTGTTCTCAAATGACTTAACAAAAATTCTCGATTAAGTTGATCTCATGTGGTTAAAAAAAACAAAATGACTGTTAGCTTCAATGCCAGATTTTCAACTTAACTTTACTCATAAGAAAGCTAATTTGAAGTATTTTTAAATATTGATGCAACATCATTATGTAGCAAAATCGACTACAAAAGATATAAGTATGGATAAAACTAATCGCTTCCTTCTAATCGTCGACTTCTCACAGCCGAAACTAATAATAACGCAACCAACCAGTTCCTCGTAAATGTCAAATATGCTATTTGCATAATAGATGCTGTCATGGTGTAGACATTTTAATATTATTTGCTATTCTCCGACCATGCCACCGAGAGCCGTTACAATACACATGTCGGTTAAGTAAATCTCTACAACATTATCGAAAACAGCACTCAAAAAATCGAATATGTCTCGGCACTGTATACTCGGCAACGCAAATAATTAATAATTGTTTCGTTGTTTTTTCACTTCACAATATTGTATCACAATAAGTCCGCAATCGTGATGTAACAGCTAATTGTAATGGAAATCAAATAAGAAAATATTTAAACAAAAAAATTGATTTATGGATTTCTGTCCCAAGAGTAGTGACAGCTATTACCTAACCACTAATCGTTTCGTAGCCCTATCCTTCTATTCTTCTATCCCTACTCTCTTCGAAAAAGAAAGGTTGAACAACTGCCTAACAAGCAGTTGTCATTGAACAACTTCTGCTAATTCATATGCTCCACATGGACATAGTTTTAAAAAAATTATCTACCTATTTGACTTACGTAACCGAATGCACAATTGACGCATGGATTATTTAAAAGGAAGGGTGTATATACCAAGAGAGAATTTATAGGCCGAAACGGCTTCATTTAAAAAATGAATATTCTGAACGAGTAAAATATAACACCCAAGAATGATATATACACATATTTCTTGAATAACTAGTGACATACATGACGGTATTGAAATTGAAATGCTGAATGTTCGATCTTCTTCAGCTCTTCTCTTATTCTTTGTGGTCATTGTTGTCTGTGTACCTCGGCATCAGCATCACGCCGGGATTTTGCACCTTCCGGAGTTTGCCTCGCTCTTCATCTCAACTGTCACTTACGTCGGAATCGCAAACGCCGCTGTTCTTTAGTTTCCATACTGACGGACTGATTGTTATTGTCATTTTTGTTTGTTTGCCTCGGAATTTGTGTTACGTCGGAACTGTGTGTTTTGTTGGGTGTGTGTGTGTATCTATGTGCATTGCATAACATTTTATTTTATTTTATATTCACCGCGGACGCTTAGGCCATGAGAAAATTTCATACCTACGTGTGATATGTGATAATAATAAAACGCCTACAGACTGGTCTGGGCTATTATATATAAGATATAGACACGTACGTGAATAATCAATTATAATTGAGCGAACCCATAATACGTATAATCGAATGAATATTTTTGCATTAGTTATTTTCTTTAGGCTTTGGGTGACCCATCTCCCATAAAAATGCTCTGTAAATATTCATAAGCATGATCATCCGATAGCCACCTTTTTCTATGTAACACTTCAACAAAACCATAATTTCACTCTAGCAAACGAGAAGTAGTGGTAAAGATTAGAAAATACTACAATTTACTTCAGTGCTAAAAAGGATCTGCTTTTACAATATTTACTCAATACTCGATACTCAATAGTCGATTAACAATATTAACATGCTAAACTAAACCGGATATGATTTTTTCATAACATACACATGAGTCATCTCAAAACAAAAACCGTTACCAAATTTGAATTGAGATATCGTGCATTTCGATGTATTCCGGGTTTTGCCTTTCGGCGTCTTCAGGCATTCGAGCACACGAATGAACTCGAACTGACATGTACTAAATACATGGAAATGTACAAAATCTCAACAATTCAAATTTAATATTGAAATTCCATCAAGCTCCCTCAGTCGATATCCTAAAAAAACCTATACGTCCACATTTTATCAAAATCGAACAAAAAATACTTACATATACCAAAAGTTATTTTAAACAATATTTAATGACAAATAATTTTCAAAACCCGACAAAAGCATACGGAAAAATTAAACTCTTAATGTTATGCAGAATCTGATAAATTCAATAGTTACAAACAAATACCGATATGCCCAATTGTATTTCGCTTATATTTGTTGTATAAAAATAAGCATATTCTTCTCAATTAGAAATGCAATACGATGAAAAATAAACTATAGTTAAAACTAATAATTTACGCGTGAAACACAAAAACGTCGTTCACTGCTAACATTACAAAGTGACCATATCAGTTTTTGGTTTAGACACGCAATGTTAGGAATATGCTTGAAATTCTATAAAACTTCTTAAAAAAAACAGTTAACAATTTACCTTTTACACCGGGTACTTAAAATTAAAAACTAGAATAAAAAGCACAATTATTTAACCCCGAGTGCTGGGTCAAGGTATGCAAAATATCAAAGAAAAATTATTATACCAAAACAAAGACCGAGTGTTGTAACAAATTTTACCTGGGCCATCGATCGCAAGAAAGCAAAAGGTCAAAGATTTTCCCGTCAATAACTAAATAAATGCCGACCCACGCATCCGTGCAAGAGAAGAAGAAGAGGCCAAGTTAATCGCGCGACCTTCCCCAACCTCACTCCACTCAGCTAGAGCGTCGCGTCGTACTTCCCGCCCCCCTCGCGTTGTCGATATTTCCTTTTCCCATTATTTCAGAGTCTGGCTCAATAGTAGTAGTACGCCGTACTAAAACCGGCGGCGACGCCCCGTGACGCATGCGACGCCTTAGCTTGTCTGAGGGACGGCGAACCATTACAGGACGAACTCTTTTTAAATATTACATTTACTTATCTCGTATTGGACCTCATCGAAGTGGCAGAGACTCTCTCGTCTCAATGTTGTAGCAATTAAAGTATTCAAAGAGTATCCCTTACCTGAAAATACAGAGAAGAACATATAAGTATGCGATAGTAAAGTTAAAAACAATTGATAGCAGAGAATTGAAAATCCAATTACAGAAAAATGTATACGTTTTAATATGAGGAAAATTAACAATAGTAGTAACAATGTAAATATGGCGTATGTGCGCCAATATAAACAACTTGTGTACCATTCTTTTTAGAACCACCACCACCCACCCCCCTTATAAAATTCAGTAAAAAAATTAATTCTAACGAATAAATATACAGTTATCGTTACCCGGATGAATGCTAACAATTACTAAATGGATTATTTTTCATAGAAAAAATGTGTAAGATTTAAAAATAGGATAAAATATCAAGGTATGTAGTTCTGATTATTTATAATCTTCAGATTAATTCTGTAGAAGTAAATACTTTGATGCATTGTCATATTATAATAGAGTTTTACCAAGTAAATGCCAATTCAATTCATATATAAGATTTGATATTTGTTTCCGAGTGTGACAATCATATTTTAGAAAATAACTATGAGAATCGATTGATTGAATTGGCATTTACTTGGTAGAACTCCATTATAATAGGATAAAATAACATCGTCAACGTCAGAACTAGATAGTTCAGTTCAAGCCGAAATAATTATCAACTACCTAATAAAATTTTGTAGAACTAAATACTTTGCTATTTTATCCTATTATGAGAATTGACATTGCCGGAGGTTTGTCACCGCTGAATAATCCGAACCGGCGTCTCGTGACGTCAGCACGCGCGATCCATACCTACAGACAATGAAGCCTATCTACCAAACCAAACAAAGTGGGAGGTGAGATCAGCAATTGAATTGTTCATAGGGATATTAGTGTGTCTATTGTAGCACTGAATCGATTAGATTCAGAGGGATGGCAATATTTATTTGTCAACGCGAGAGCTCAAGTGGGCTAAGTGTATTGATACGATTCGATGGGATTTTTTACGCAATAGAAAATGCAAGAAACTGGGAAATGTTTTTTTTTTTTTTTTAAACTCGTAATATAAAAACAATACGATGTCTTCGTTCATACAATATACTGACTTTATACAAAAGCTTTTGGTTGTTCTTTTGCTAATACCGTCATGCACTAATGTATTTTCACGCCCACGGGAATCGCCGTGATTCCGCCTTTACCTTCGTACATCGCCAATTAAAATCGAAACTTATTCCCGAGGTCAGCCGGCTGCGAACCATCCGTCTAATTATGTAAATATATATATTTTATTAACTATATATTAACTGATAAAACTGATCACCGACCTTGACATAGGTTGCGACGATAAATTATAATACTTGGTTCGGTGACAATTCAGAACAGTGACAAATCAACTCAACTTTCTTCCCCAATTTTTTTTGTTTAGAAGATCATGATAATTATAACAGAAAATAAAGGAACATACACAATTGAAACTCGTTAAGATATTTGAACAACTAAGGCCTTCTTAATGAGTCTCAATGTATTTATTTATGCAACCTGCAGTTATATTATACTATATTAAATATATCTTAAATTGCATCTATATTATATCTTATATTATATCTTAAATTTGGATTATCCAAATTTGATATTGAAATTCCATCAATTCCTCAGTCTTAAATTATACATTAATTTTATCCCTACAATCTTCGCAAAAGACCTATCGAAAAACTGAACAACATTGTTTCAAAAAAAAATGAAATTCATTGCCCTCAATCAATCTGAATCTATTTTTAAAAAATGAAACACAATTCATTTGCACTACTTCCACATGTTTATAATGATCAGGACCCGTTTCACTCAACACGAGCATTATCAACTTTTTTTTGAAAATACGAACATAACAAAGCTATTTATATAAAATTGAATGTAAAAAATGAAGGTATATAAATTCCATCAAGCACCCTCAGTCGATGTCTTAAATTATATTTATATTAAATACTTCTTTGAAATTGTACTGTACATATATGTATTTAATTAATGATGTTTTATTTTTCCGATGTGTTGTTTTATCACTGTTCTGTCTTTGGGTGTGCTATTTTGTCAATGTGTTGTTTTATCTATAATTTAAGACATCGACTGAGGGTGCTTTATGGAATTTCAATATCAAATTTGAATTGTCGATATTTTGTACAATCCCATTTATTTCCTCACTAACGACCCGCGTTTCGCTTTTCGGCATCTTCAGGCATTCGAGCACTCGAGTGAACTCGAACTAACAAAATCTCAACACTTTAAATTTGATATTGAAATTCCATTAAGCACCCTCAGTCAATGTCTTAAATTACTTAAATTTATTGTTTGGTCACTATTCTGATTTGTTATATTCTGCTTTCTCTGGTTACCAATAAATAAATCAAGACAAATGTATTTATAATTTAAGACATCGACTGAGGGTGCTTGATGGAATTTATATATCTTCATTTTTACATTCAATTTTATATAAATAGCTTTGTTATGTTCGTATTTTCAAAAAAAAGTTGATAATGCTCGTGTTGAGTGAAACGGGTCCTGATCATTATAAACATGAGGAAGTAGTGCAAATGAATTGTGTTTCATTTTTTAAAAATAGATTAAGATTGATTGAGGGCAATGAATTTCATTTTTTTTTGAAACAATGTTGTTCAGTTTTTCGATAGGTCTTTTGCGAAGATTGTAGGGATAAAATTAATGTATAATTTAAGACTGAGGAATTGATGGAATTTTAATATCAAATTTGGATTATTGAGATTTTGTACACTTCCGTGTATTTTATAAATATATATAAATAATATATAAATACATGGAAGTGTACAAAATCTCAATAATCCAAATTAAATATATATTTATATTAATATCGTAATATATTTCTCGTAAATGATAAGAAACAAATATTGTTTGAATAAATATGCAATACTTTAAAAGGGAGGAGACTTATCAATTAATGGAGAAACATTTTGTTATCAGAATAAGTCATACAACGGATGACGAATTGGAAAATTAACTGTGAATCGGCAACCATATGACAATTATCAATATGAATTGTCCCACAGTTACCGGTAGCTATCTAAAAACATTTTTTAATTCTATGCGATGTATAATGCTATCAATTTGCAAGATCATAAAAATGAATAAAGTGAGATATTATTAATTTTACGAAATTACACTAATAGAAGGGTTCCCGACCGGTCGATCGCGGAGCAAATTTTAGTCGCTCTCAGTTGCGATTGTGAATTTTGAAAATAATAACGATTCCCATATTTTAAATTTACAACCGTGGATGAAAAAAAAAATATCCCGGCCGTAATTACATATTTGCTCGAATCTTCGTTTTCTCATGTGGACTTTATTAAACCCAAATATCAAACGTGTTTGGCGGATGATCACCTGGACGGCTGTTTGCGCTTTGCAACAAGTAATAATTATTATAAACCGAATTATTTGAAGATTGACAATGCCACATATAAATATCTCACTGATTATATTATTATACATAATAGGTAAATATAATATGTTGGATAGTAAAAAACAACAGAAAGATTTTCATTATTATTGTTCCCCTTCCGTTTGTGGTTTTTCGTGTCGCTCAATATCGCGTTCACTACCCTGCCAAGTGCCAATAGAAGTTTCACTTCAAAAAACGTATAAGATACTTAGTAAAAACCACGATAAAAAGTAGCTCCAAGCTTCAAAAAGGTTAGATACACTGCTCTAACAAAAAACGATTTTGTTTCTGAGAGAGTTATCTGCCACTTCGTCAACGACGATAATAAAAACATAAATACATCAGAAAAACACAAAATGTTTAAATATACTGGGTCACAAAATATTCCAACCTAGACAGACATTGGTAGCATGCGTTTGTGAGATATATCGACGGTGTTTTGGCCAATTGGTGAAACCCTCAAATTTGAAATTGTTCAGGAGAGAGTTGAAGCTGTTTGTATCGAAAACGAGTTGCGTTATGAATCTTTGAAATGCACTCCTGTAAATTATCTTGTTTGAAGATACGTAGTGAACGACGATATAATAGTGACTTACATCAAGTGACCGGGTCAGAATTTTTAAATCTAATACCAATGTAAAATGATTTTTCAGTTCAAAGTGGTCAATTTATTTTTTTAATTTACATTATTTGGTTGAGACCTGCCCTGTCATCTTTAAAATAAGATCCAATCATTAACTCATTTTCGTATTTTTCGAGGGTTACATCGATTGGCCATAACACAGTCGATATAAATCCGGAGAATTTTATGCGATACTTCCATTGATTGACGTCATTCCATGAACAGATACGCGTTTGAGCAATCGGAAGAATCTAGAGATGTGCAGATTATATGTAGTAAATGACACCATTTCTTTATACCATATTCGATAATTTTTTTAATTTGCTCGCTCCAAGGTTGGGCGAGAGATCTTGGACCACGCGCTGTCTATTTTCGGAGAGGATAATTTAAATACAATCAATTTTGCGAATGTCGGCCGTGACAAGGAATTTTTATATCACGGGGTTAATTTCAAGTCATTAAACGAGCAAGTGGTGTGAGGTTATTCTCATAAATTCATGAGGTAAAATTTATTTCGAAGCTGCGAGAGCAGTGCTGTCAAGATCGAAAGAGTAAAAAAATCGTCTTCGCGTACCATCCCACGTGACACATAATCAAATACGCGTAACTACAAATCATAACGTATCCATTGGCGGGCGATGTATTGCACCTTCTGGCATGAAGTCAACCAAGCACAAACGTTCAGTCCTTGTATTGGTACCATACCATACATGGTTTAATGAATACGACAGCCTTCTACATTCTTTTCGAAAATAGAGTGACAAATGGAGATAACCAAAGTTTTGACTCCTGATTTCTATACCAGCCGATTCAAAATTGGCCATGGTTACTTCGCTGCCAAACTCTTCCAGCTTCACCGGTTGGTAGATAGTCCAATGTGTAAATGAGGCAATATGATGTTGGTCACATCCTTTAGGAATGTGCAGACATGGACAATAAACGGGACAAATTGCTCAAACCGCATCAGTCGGATCTGATTGTCATGGTTGACCTGGTTGCTTCTCTGACAAACTAAAAGGCATTCAAATACTTCACTGCGTCCCATGGAAAGCAATTCTTAAAAACAGCAACTCGATTTTTTACATTATTATTTATGAGTTAACTTCCTCCACACTAGAGTACATACAAGCAAGTGTTGAGTATGTTCTCCTCGGACATTCCTGGCAAAAATTAGAAACACGCATAACGCTGTTACGCCCTGTAAGAAGAGAGTGAAACCGTAGCGGTTGGTGGTGGGTACAGCGTTGAGTATCGTAAGGCATTAAAAAAATACAATTGTCTTGAGCAGTTGCTGCCCGGTTGAGGAAAAACCTGTAGATACGCTTAACATTTGTTACGTCACTGGGTACTGTCGTATAAAATTGACGCGCGGGAAAGCAGTGTTGGGTGGAGGAGGGCAAGTAATAAAAGTGATCTCAATCGATAAAATAAATTATACGGTTGTAAAACCAAATAACGATACCAGCACACGATAAAATATGTATCATCTGATAATATAAAAATCATTGAGACTTAGCAGAGCGGCATGGAGAATTTTAATAATTTGAAGCCGGCGATAAATAATATTAGCCGAGTTCAAGACTAGATACTGAAATTGAATTACTAAAATGACAGAAGACTATATTCCATTGTAAAATTAAAACGCATTACATCCGAGAGATGCAGGTACATCAATTGTGTAGTCAAACTTAAAATAAACGACAACACTTACTGAGAAGACGAAGAAAACAAACAAAAAAAAAATTAACCACAAATCGCATGTATTTCTGAAACATTCAGCATTCATATCAATTGGCTAGTAATAACTTCCGTTTGCGGCACTGCCAACCGTAGAATAGCTGATCGAAATTCACTTGAGCAAAAATGGAAAACCTGCCAAATCCACCCTCACGGTTGATGTTATTATTTCCAATATAGCAGGAACAACGTTATCGCAGTGAGTCACGATATCCGAAAAGCCCCGCGGCGATAAGGGGCGGCGATGTTTACCGATTTTCCGAATCGATAACGCCATTCCGTTATTTGCAATTGTGCAAAACTTTATGCCCCTTTGTGTCAACAGAATGATGTGTACTTATGTTCTTTGCACTGTTAGATGTGATGTGGAATAGGGATTCACGTGGAGATAAATTCACGGTAAACCAAAACATATTTTTGCATCAATTCTGAATTAAAACTTCTTTCAAGTGATGTTATATCTCGTGGTGAATATCTCAACAACGAAATCTCGCCAGGGTTTTCAAATGCGGTTCCGCGAAAAAGTTTAAAAAATTCAAACATGAAAATTAGTTAGGCATAATTAGTATGACAAAAAAATTTGATTTCATCACAAATTTTACAAACTCAAACCTTCAGTTGAGAACATCGTACAACTGTATGCAGATTTATTTAGGCAGCAATGCTTTGACAGCAATTGGTCCAGGAGTATTATGAATTGTTTGTCATTCAGGGATGACACAATATGTAAAATTAAAATAACCGATAATGGGTACACATCCACTAACGGGAATAATTTTAGAAGATGCCGTAATTGTGTCAAAAAAACATAGCGCATATTTTTATTGAAACACTTGTTTGGTCGAAATAAAGAATCAGGAAATTTTATGCAACTGAATCAAAAAAATGTAAACTTACTTCTGATGATAGTTTAGTTAAGTCCAATCCGCGCAAATATTTTGTGATGAAAGCTTATATATATAATAGCCCAGACCGCTCGGTGGACGTCTTATTATTATCACATGTAGGTGTGAAATATTCTCATGACGTAGGCATTCGCGGTGTATATAGTTCCGACGTACTAACTACTTTAGCCATTCAGTATTTTAATTTCAATACCGTCGTCTATGACGGATACGGTTATTTGTATTATAATAAATATCCAAACTCGTAAACATCGTTTTCTGACAGACCGGTATTGATTTTTTTTCTTCCGCATTTGATAAAATTACGTCATGTTTGTTTATTTGTATGAACAACAATTCTAAGTTAAAAATAACACATAATAGACATTGAGAAACAGTATGTATATACCTGCAATATTATGAAACGCTGATAAAAAATAGTATTGCGAAGATTAGACGGAATTTAATTCACTCAATCGGCAGCTGTACAAATATTACTTCAATACTACGATAGGTTAAAATAAAAATATTGTTTCATACGCAGCAAGCAAATGATAAAAAAGTGAAATCTAGTAATTCATGCCAATTATTGTCGATACGCCGAAACGGCGCTGGTTTTTATGTAAATAAAGACGACGATGTTGAAACAAAAAAATCTTTTACCCTAGAAGACGCAGTCGGTAATATTTCATATATTATGCTTATCAATTGCATTGCGGGATGAACATTTATAATCTCGGTTTACAGGTAGTGAACGCCCGCCCCGCAATGCAAATATCTCGTCAGTGATACAAATACAGGCGGACCTCGATTTTCGAACGTTCGATTTTCACACAATTCGCTATTACGCACATTTTAAATATATTGTTTTTGACAACAATGCAAAAATGTTTTTAGTTTTCGTCCGCTCCACGTCGCATTCTTAAATGCATATGTACAACGGGCCTACATTAAAAGATTTCTGGAAGAACCATAATATATGGAATGCAATAAACAATGTTGGAGACGCAAGAAAGAGAAAAGAGTCAACCATGAAAGGTTCATGGAAACAATTTATGCCTACAAATGACGAGTGATTTTATAAATTCTGTCACAATTGATATAGTCTTCCTAATGAATGAACTAAACTTAGATGTTAATGAGATGATAGAATATCACTCAGAACCCCTAACAAATAAATATTTAATTGAGCAACAGGAGTACGAAAATGAAATATATAATGAAAGTGAGAAAGAAGAAACTGATAACATCATCAAGACTTTAACAATGAAAAATGTGAATGAAGCCTTCATGCTATTGACAAATTTTTAAATATTTTGGAAGATTGTGATCTCAATGGAAAATGCATATCTCAAGTGCGTAGGGCGACCAATAAAGACATAGCATGTTATAAAATACTATATGAAGAAAATAAAAAGAAGAGTGGCTAACAGTTTACTCTTGATAACTTTTAAAGGGAAACACCCGCAAACGCCACTTTAACATGCCTCTTAAACATCTTATATTTACTTGATTAATAAAAAAATCAGGAACCAATTATGTGCGAAAGTCGAGGTCCTCATGTATAATAATTAAGACCGCATCTTAATGCGAGTGTTTTAGTAATTCGACGACTGAGAGAGGTCCGACGTGTGGAGTCGGCGGAGCATGGAGGAAGACGTCGCAATCGCCCATTCATATATTCATTCATTCGCATAACTGAAGTACGTTTCAAATTCCGCAGAACGCAGCCAACGGCGAATGATAAAATAACATTTCGCTTTGATACGGAAGCGAGATTTTGCAGAACTGTCTGAGAAACACACCCACAGCCTCACTAGACTAAACTATTTTTACGAACCGTTCACTGGGGCATACAAAAGTCAATGATACATTACACACTCATATAACGTGATCACTTTTAAAATCATCGTACATTTTAATCTCACACATGAGCCTACGTTATATGAAAAAGTTTGTTTAGAAAGTCATGTAACTTTTCGGTTCTACCACTCTAACAAATGTGACGGAAAGTGAAACATCATCGCGCTAGTTGTTCGTTTCCATATAAAAGCAATAATTGGAAACCATCATCATCACCGACTTTATCTTTGCTGTTTTTAAGCTGTCAATTCTCGAAACCGGGCGAGGCTCTAAGGCTTCGTTTCCATTCCATTTAATTGCTTTATAGCCAGGCATGGGTTTCTATATTGCTTTTCTACCTTCCCATCCACCCGTATCCCATCTCGAAAACATAGAAAGCGATTACCTAGCTACAAGTCCTTCCCATGCCATATCTGATGCGAGTGGTTGAGTGATTGGCTTACGAGCATTTCTCGTTCAAAAGAGTTTGTGTAGAGAAGCTTCGTAAGGAGTTTATAATGCTCCCAGACCGTTTTTAACTCTACGTAGACATTAACGTATAGTAAAGTATATATGTTTACAAAAACCAATTCCTTCGGATAAAAATTCATGTCTCAATCGAAAACTCAATGGATACATGAGAGTAAATTAATCAAAATTTAGATAAATTGGCGTAACTGTCGTTAAAGTCTAACGTGACAGTAAACACCCAGTACCCATTAGTACTACGCCTCAACTATATGCCTACACATTACACAGATTGTAGAAACGTCTGTCTAAGAAGTTTGAAGCACTCACAGCAAGTTGAGACAGTGGATATTTGTTGCTTTGAAGCTTATGTAACGTGGGAAGTGGGAACCCATGAGAGCTGCTTATTATGTCAGTACGATAAAATTCAAAGCAAAGTTACTTTCGTATGTATGTGGACATGAGACACAAGTTAGTATGGTCGATTTAATAAAAGTAATATTCCTTACTCTTAGCCCTTTGTGGAAACAAACTAAAGGATAAAATGAAACAAACATTTGGTCGTACATATTCCACGAAGTTGGATTTGCTTTTCAAGAGTTTTGAACTTACTGGAAAATTAAGGGAGGTGTTTTAACCGATGGCCAAGTGTGGAAACGGTAAAAACTCATCGCTCACTAAATGGTATAAACAATTTCCACTTCCTTCAATTATCCATCGCTTTAAGCCTGTTGCAAAAGTTACATATTTAACGAGTGTTTAGTTTTAGACAGATAGTTTTCGTTAATCTAACACTTTATGCATTAAATTTGAGTTTCAATAATATATCGTTATGGAAAATGTAAAATTAACAACGTCATAAATTTTAAGTATTCAAAATGAATTAACATAAGAGTGATCGACAGGTCGGATCCGTGCTTCGGTTACGGTGCTGACGGGTTCGAATCCCAGGACGGACAATTTAATAAATTACGTTTAAATTAATTACAATCGATTTCTGTTCCAATGCTTGGATGTTTCTAACGTCTAAAATTCCCTTCCACCCACCTGATCCTTAGCTAAAGCGATTCGTTAATCACTAGTCTTGTCCTAGAACTAGTCCGACCCACAGTCACAGGCAGTTCTCGTGAAAAAACTTCTGTCCAAATACCTAATTTAGACGGCCATGTGCGTCACATTGAAAGCGGACATAGCTTTAAAATAAAATCGCCAGATCCACCGAAAATCTTTCTTTTGATAGATTTAATTCACAGTTGATCCTATATCAATCTTAAGATCATTAATTGATTCTATTGATTGATTGAATTAGCATTTACTTGGTAGAACTACATTATAATATAATAAAATATCGAAGTATTCAGTTCTACGACTTCTTCATGTTGAAATTGACGAATGAATCGATAAATTTATGAATCCGACGTTCACCATTCATGTGATGAAAAGATGTCGAGCAATAACTCTCTTATCATACAGTTAACAGAAAGAAAAAACAAATCTGTATGTCCAACATGTGCAGATGAATTTATCCAGAAAAACTGTTATTTAAAGTATGCTGGAGTTGAGAGCAGCTATTGCAATTTCTTCAGGTGCTAATTGCTTTACAACTTTTATTGTACATGTATAACAGATTCGTACTTTATCAGAAGCATGTAGCCCGCAATTTTCCGCCGCCGTTTGTTTTTCCTACATCGCGTTTTGGATTACGTTCCCGGCGTGTTGTTCCGATGGGCCGGAATTGCGGCACGCACTGCAGAATTCCACCGAACCAATGCTGCACTTAAAAAGTGCAATGAGAGATCTCAAGGCGGCGCGCAATGCAACTGCACGAAACAATAATCGACATGCAATCGTCGAAAAAAGCGCAGCTGGTTTTCCTTTCACCCGGTGGGCGGAATAGGAAGGGCGTTGCATCGACAACGGTGCACGAAAATATGTATCACTGCTAGTTAATTTACTATTCTGTAACATACCAATTTCAGCTGGAAGTATTTGTGGTCATTTTCATAATGGTCTACCGGCATAACAACATACACAATAAGACAAATTGGTTTGGTACTTGGAGCTATACGTTTACGTTTTCAAGTCATAGAAACAGCTCGAAGGAATGACGACGATGCAGATTTTAATTGCATACATACATATGAGACAGCACGAAAACACATCTTGTTGATTAAATGCAGTTGTTTTACGACACCCACATTAGTTTAAAGCTAGAAAAATAAATACAAATTATCTTCCAAATGTATAGCAAAACCACTTTTAAGATGTTAACTGTCAATTCTTGGTGGGAAGACATTATATTTTAAAAAATAAAACACAATTCATTTGTACTACTTCCACATATTTATAATGATCAGGAACGGTTTCGCTCATCACGAGCATTATCAACTGAGCATCACGAGCATTATCATCAGTTGATAATGCGCGTGATGAGAGAAACCGGTCCTGATCATTATAAATATGTGGAAGTAGTACAAATGAATTGTTTTATTTAAAAAAAAAAAAAAATGAATAGCAAAACGGTATTTACATACTGCGTACTAATTTTTTTTTTTATCGAGAAAGCTTCTATTAAAAATATTTTACATTATTCTTTTACCTTTTATTCATTTTGCTTTTTGCCAGTTTACTTCTCATTAAATCAATTATTACAGTAATAAAACCTATCATATTAAACACAACATAGTATCGAATGTTACATTTTTCTGTTTGTAGCATGCCTTTCGACAAACGTATGGAAAATTTAATCATTTGTATCGAGTTGTCGTCAATTTATTAATTAATCTCATAAAAACATCGGTATGTTTCTGTCATTGTGATCAAGATCACGATTTCCATATGAAAATAGGTAAACACAAGGGTTACAGAAACAACATCTTCATCGAAAGTCAGTCAGGCACTGTTCAAGTTAGTTTTTTTTTTTTTCATATTTTAAAATTTTAAAGGAAAATATCTGGCATTTAAGCTGACAGCGAATGCGCTAAATATTTTGAAAGATCATAAAAGATAAACTGGATGAGAATTGAAAGAATGGAAAGATCACAAATTTAAACTGAAAAAATATAAATTTGATATTGACCTTGCTGGGACTTGAACCAGGGACCCACATGATTGCTAGGACAAAGCTCTCACCACTAGACCACAAAAGGCCGACAACTGTTGTTTACTGAACACCCACAATCAGTATACGTAAGAAAGTTTCGTAATTATTTTCTCCATTCATAACCTACAGCTGACAGAATCGTTATTAACACAGTACTTTGCTAGAATATGCGTGGGAAAGGGATACTCATTCCACCATCCTAGAAATATTTAAAAAAAAAAAAAAAAAACATGAAACTGAAAGCCCGCTTCGAAGGTTACACATAGTTTGAGTATGTAAATATAAATAGGAAAAAATACGTTTTTAACTGATGCTGTACATTAACTTAAAAAAAAACTGAGAGCTTCCGAAATGTGAGTGCATTGCTTTCTCAATCGAAACAGAAGAACGCAGAGAAGCGTAATTTTTGGTGTAAACCAAACGGCGTAGAGATAATAGAAGAAGCATGAACAGCGAGGCGTCCATTAGCCCCCATTGTCTTCAATGCATTCCGCGTCCAAGCGGGAATACGAAATCGATTCATGCGTGGCGTTTTTTACGGCGAAATACTTGCAACAAATACTTGCCGCACATGTAATATTAACGGCTACCTCCCGACGCAATTAACCATTCCATTAGTGTTACTATTAACAATTTTTTTCATGGCGTCGGAGATTCGCGGTCTGCGAATCTTAAGCTTATAGCCAATAGCCAGTAGCCATAGCCATGGATATTCTTTTATCTAAATTATATTCGAAATTATTACAATGAATTAATTCAGCATTTCAATCATTGTATACATATATATATATATATCATGAGCGCAATAATACTCAGCAATTATTCCTCTGACTGAATTACCGTAATATTTATATGTGACGCGCATCTTCACACTGAAGAATCTTCGCAGAGACGAATCATGTGCCACCCCTACTAAAACAACCAATGTATGTAAACAAGCATGTCAATTGTAATTTTATATTCAAAACAATTTTTCTCAAACTTACCGCCGAATCGATCGAAATTGTAGAATTACTCAAATATATTGAAAATGGGTAAACTGCTTTTATAAAATGTCGAAAATAAATACATGTGATAATTAAATTTATTTTGTAACCATGACCGCCTCCAAATGTATGTGGAATTATAAGTTATGATGAGTTATAATGGAGCACCTCAACAGAAGTCGCTCATCTTATCTGTTTGTATATAATATATATCTACATATCGTTGGCTCAACCAGCAAACAGCGTATATACATTTCAGCAAAATGTTCAGGAGAGTTTAAAACATAATAAATTCATTTAAGACATCGACTGAGGGTGCTTGATGGAATTTCAATATCAAATTTGGATTATTGATATTTTGTACACTTCCGTTCAGTTCGAGTCCATTCGTGCGCTCGAATGCCTGAAGATGTCGAAAGGCGAAACCCGGGTCGTTAGTGACAAAATACATGGAAGTGTACAAAATCTCAATAATCCAAATACTAAATTCAGTTTTAATCAATGTTATTTTTGAATTTCACATAATGATTTGGCATTATTCATATCGATGGTGTGTTGGCTAATTGGAGTAACCCCAAAAATATACGAAAATGAGTTAATGGTTGGATCTCGTTTAAAACAAAGCAGGTCTAGGCCAAAATATGTGAATTAGAAAAATAAATTGACCACTTTTTGGAAGGGAAACATCATTTTACATTGATTTTAGGTTTGAAAATTCCGACCCGGCCACTTGATGCAAGTCACTATTATTTCGACTATCCCTACGTATAACTCCGTATCTGCAAACGCGAGGATTTACAGGAGTGCATTTCAAAGATTCATAACGCAACTCGCCATAGTGTTTTCGATAAAAACAGTTTTTAATCTCTCCTGAACAATTTCAATTTTGATGGTTACTTCAATTGGCCAAAACAACTTCGATTTATACATTTGTGCGTAAAAATGCAATTGTAATGACATGTCAAAACCTTCGGTTATTCGATATGAAATTTACCAAAAGAAATTCAATCATTAAGGATTCAACGTCAATTCGATCACAATAAAAAAATAGTGGAATTATTTGATTCCTGTTTATTTATTGGCTGTCCTATTTTTATTGAACTTTATAATGCACGAATGAAGAATCCTAACCTCATTTCGTTATTTTCATATTACGACGGTTGCTGAAAATCTAAAGCCACACGAAAATCAGCTAATTTTAAATTTATTCTACCGACATTTCGAATACGTCATTCGAATAACATGATTTTGTTAAACGTTTGCGATACCTGAAAAGAGAAAAAATGAGTTACTTTCTACGTGCGTCATGGTCGGCAGGTGAGCAAAACATACACCTCCACTTATCGCGAAATACCCGGAGAAGCAAACTGGAGAAATGCTTCGACAGTAGCGGCATTTGCTTGTTACGTGATGTCAGGACGTGCGTGCAATGTTTGCTATAATAGCACAGAACCGCACCAATACGATTGGGTATTTACTATTATTTTATATTATTAACGACGAAGCTATAAGAAACTTGCGTGATACGAGTTTATACGCATCGACGAGTTTGATAAATTGTAAAAAAAACTATTTTTGTCATATAAAAACGATCTGTACTAGCACAGATACAATAATTACAATTGTGTCATGTTAAACAATGATTCATTTTAAGAGATGAGTCGGTCGGTGAATCGGGTGCGTGGTGCAGTTGTCAAAGTCGCTGGCTTCGGTTACAGATCTCAAGAGTTAGAATCCCAGTTCAAAGGCATGGATGTTTGCCTAAAGTTCACTCACACCCATCCGATCCTAAAACAAGTACATAGTCCTGTCTTAAGCCTTATCCTTATATCCTTATACTCTCTACGAAAAAGAGGTTAGACAACTGTGTAACAAGCAGTTCTCGTAGAAAAACGTCTGTTGAGATAATTCTATTCGGAGTTAATTGAGAGGATACGGCGAAAAAAATTAAGAAGGTCACGTATCCATTTAAATATAACAACGTCAAAAACCGGCAACGGTAAAAGAACAAATTATCAATCACCAAAAGTGGACATTGTGTGACATAAAAACTCTTAATTACTTGGGTTAACTAAAAAAAAACTATTTGTAAATTATCTTAATAAACCTTGATACGTGTTTTGTGAATTAAAACAACGATAATTAATAGCTAGGGTTTTTGACCACTCGGGTGGTCCTTGAGGTAGCCCCCCCCCACCCCCCCGCCTCTCGCCGATCACCCAATCATCCACCAAAAATGATGATTGTAAATTTAAGGGTATTTTCATAAATTACCCACTTCTTTTGTTAACCATCAATAAATATTGCCGCCTCCAAAAAGTGTGTATGTGAAAGATTTAGTATAATATATTATATGCTACAGTAAAATATGTTTTCATTCATACTCAAATATAAACATTAGCGCATCCCACGCATAAAAAATGTTTGTATTAGCATTCGGACATCATATCTAGAATAAAAAATTGTTATTGCCTCCTGTGGTTTCAAATATCTCTAGGTAAACTGAATCCTTTTATTATTTATGTTGGTATGCATAACTCGAATTGATAATTATAAACTTGGAAATGCGATCAATTTCACTGTGTGTTGGTAACACACTGCATAAAGCCTTATTACGTAATTAGCATCAGTTTAACTTGACTATAATTAGTAATCTTAGTGTTTAGTGTGAAAAACAATATAAATAGTGTATATTCATATATCGACCGCTCAGTGTCAAATAAGCGTATCTCACTGTTTGAGGATTTAAAGAATTTTAGTATTGGACATAAAATGATAATATAATACTGTTAGCGACAATGAGACTAATCAAAAGCATCCAAAGGATTGATACAATGATAGTCCGATATTTTTTCTGTTTAAAACACTTTTTTGTTTTATTGATTGAATTGGCATTTACTTGGTAGAACTCCATTACAATAGGAACATATCAAAGTATTTAGTTCTACAAAATTTTATTAGATAGTTGATAGCTATTTCGGCTTAACGCCATCGTCTGAACGTAGTTCTGACGATATTTTATCCTATCACTTTTTTGTTAATGATTGATTCATTAGGAAGTCTTTTTGGGCTGTTTTGTATTAAAAAATTAGATACGTCTCTTTGACCCGAAGGGCCCGATATGCAATAGAAAAATGCGTTTACAGAAGTTTTATTCTACTTTAGGCATACAACACGTCAGGGCACATATTGGCAATGTTATCATAGACAATAACTTTTGAACGAAAGGGATGCTACATTATAATGAGATTTATTGTTTACACACGAAATCTTAAAATATTGTTTGCGCATTCCCTCTCGTGCGCTTAGATTTTTATTAGATATATGATAAAATATTTTATTGATCGAATCGGAATTTGCTTGGTAGAACTCCATTAAAAAAGAATAAAATATCAAAGTATTCAGTTCTACGAGAATTTTATCTGTTTGTTGATAGCTATTTCAGCTTCACGCCATCGTCAGAAATATGTTTTTACACTTACTTTAGCTTAGCAATATAAACTGTTTGACAAACTCTAATTCATCACGCTTACTTAAAACTTAAACCATTATAAGACGTTCACATAATTACGCATAATCAATAAAATTTCAATGCATAATTTAAGACATCGACTGAGGGTGCTTGATGGATTTCAATATCAAATTTGACGTTAGTGACAAAATCTCAACAATTCAAATTTCAATGCGTTTATTTAAATGATTAATTAATTATTATTATAATGTAAGTTCCTTTTCCAAAAACACAATTAGAACGTTAAATATTTTAATTTTAAATAAAAGTTGTGATGTTGGAATAAATAATATTACATAATATTTTCTATCTCTTCTAAAACAGCATATATAGCTTAGTTAAAATAATCACTTTTAAGGTGTTAACTGTCAATTCTTGGTGGAAAGACATTATATAATCAGTTGATAATGCTCGTGACGAACGAAACCGGTCCTGAGCATTATAAACATGTGGAAATAGTACAAACGAATTGTGTTTTATTTATTTTAAAAAAAAAAGCTAAAATAAGTATAGAGATGGCGTGAAGGTGAAAAAGATATCAACTAATTAATAAAATTTCCTAGAACACTGATATTTTACCCTATGATAAAATATGCATCTATGTTTTGTAGCTTTGGACTGCGCATAATGAAAACATTTTTACGTCAATCGCCACTTCATTATTCATGTTCTCAAAATTACTGCTGAAACACCAGTAGTATAATTCAACAGTGAGAGGGAGGAGACAACAGCAGTTACGTAAGAAAGCATGCAAAACCAAACATGAACCATACCTATCAATCAACGACGTAGCGTTACTAAAAAAAATACGATATACGAGTATCAAATGCTATTAGCGGATGCTTCACCGGCAACTACTGCGACTCGGCATCGCGGATCGTCAGCAATCCGGTGCCCGCATACTATCCTAGATGACGATGACATAATTAATCGTGACGAAGAGTTGGCAGTGAGAGACCAGCTGAGAGAGAGACGCCTCGGATCGTGATCGGTAAGGAGGTCACAACGCTTATAATACGTGTGATGGCATCGTATTACTACTCCGGCCATACTGCTGACAGCAATCATAGCGAAATCTGACGTCAAAACTTCAACAATGTGTATACATGTTAATTTATGTGAGCTTGTCGTAAAAATTTACGTCATCGTGTGATATATCCCGCCTACTCTTTGTATTAACGCAGCGGTTTCAAACGTTTATGCTACAACGCCTCCCCAAAAAAAAATTTTTTCGCGCATCCCCACCTTTAATTTTTTTTAATCGATATTGTAATAAAGACACGTTTTAAATGATAAAAACTTTACTAAAAAAACTGATGAATATAATTAACAGAATGAGCTAGGGGTTTTGCAGTCCCCCAGTCCAGTCCCAGTAGTTTGATTTTTTTTAAATTGTTTATTACCAACGGAATATTCTGTTCAAAAATGCTGCCTCCAAAAGTATATTTCGTCAATGAGTAAAATATACATTCATTCGCTGAATTTTTACTGTTATGTTACGATATGAAGTTTTATGTTTTTGTAGATATTATGGTATGAAAATTATTTTTTAATTACAAAATTTCGGCGCCTCTCCAGTTGGAAACCACTGTATTAACGGACAACTGTTTTTAAATTAGGCGAAAAGATGGCAAAAAAATCTTTTTTTGAAAGTTTTCTTATGATGCCGAAATATGGTCAAAATAGTGTCGGCAGTGATTCTAATCAAATTCATTTTTAAATCATTTATTATTTTATTTATTAGAAACAACTACATGCAGGTCACTAACGTAACGCTAATGTATATCCAGAGTTACTCTTCTGTTTGAATGGGATTTCGTTAATTTTTTTCTTTGCTGTTTAGTACCTGCTTTGTAGTACCTTTAATAAAAAAAAACATAATTTTTTCTATGTGCATACTTACTTCAGATATTTTCATATTAGACTAGCAATTTCTGGCCAAATATAACACGAGTGGAACAAGTAATTATATCTTTCCAACGACAATTGATAGTTTACCAACACATTATATTAAAATTTTTGTTTTATTAACCATACCCGCTCCCTATTCGGAGCAAAAGGCCATCACACGGTTCCTCCACGAGTATCTGTCGCCTAACTGTCTTCTTGCTTCCTCCCAGGAGCATCTCAGCGTCGCTCCCGCATAGTACATCCTAATGACGGTCATCAGCGGCCTTTCAGGGCGACGGAATCCACCCGGTTGATAGAAGAGACAGAAGTGATTCAGACTCCTCTGGGGCATCCGCAAAGTTTTGATAAAGCCAAACCACCGCACCCCTAGCATTCGCCACCATATTTGACAAACCTGTCGAGAGTATTCAGGCAACAATGGACAGACTGCAGGGCAACTCGTATCGCATTGGTTTCGAGGTCAATGCGAGTAAAACCAATGTACTCTGCAACAGTTTATGCCCGGACCCGTCGTATTCCTTTTATAAAAATAAAACAAAATTTCTTCCATTTTTAAATGAAAAGGACAGGTTTCGTTCAAGCAGTAGTTGAGAATACTCACTCGGTGAGAAATATCGCTCCAGTGATAAAAACAACAGTAAAATAATGCGCAAAACCGGTCCTGATCATTATAAACATGTGGAAGTAGTACAAATGAATTGTGTTTTATTTTTTAAAATATAATGTCTTTCCACCAAGACTTGACAGTTGACATCTTAAAAGTGATTAGTAAAATAAGTGACATAAATATTGTGAAGATATATTGTAGTCAATTGTGTCCCAAATGTTTCAGCGTTTCCCGTAATTTAATAATGGCATAGAGAACAGTTCTCTCCCGTACGTAGCCTTATGGTAAAATTTCATTTCATTACCTTCACTGCACAATTAATTCCGTCGAAATACTTTCTTTTAGTTAAATATTAATTTGTATCGGACACTTCTAAAATCTAGAATCCAATTCAACTACTCTACATATCACCAAATAGGCAGTTTCTTTTTTTTTGTAGAGAACACGAGACTCTTATGTAACAGCTGACGACACTTGCATACGTTAAATTCGACAGCAATTGCAAAGAGTTGATATGTCGTTTAAAAAATCGAACGACTCTATTACGCCAGCGGTGGAAGATAATGGCACATATCTGGTACACTGCATTAAATTCAATTATCTAGAAGCGTACGCAGAGAGAATATCTTAAAGTTGTGAAACATTGATTATTTTTTAGAATGTACGCATTCAATTGTGATGATGTGATCAATGTATTATGCACAATTAAACCCGCTTTCTAAATAGTATGAGTAAATAAACAGTGAATGACTTAACGCCAGCTGGTTACTGCTAAAAAGATGAAGAGGTGATCCGCTTTTGACAGTGATTGTGTAAATAGGAAAATATACATCCTTCTAAATCAGAAATTTAATCTACACAGTGGCGGATTAAGCACTTGGGAGGCCCCAGGCGCAAAAAAATTTGGAGAATTCTAGATTGTCATATTGCCTACACATACAAATATTCTTTTCTCTTTGTGTAATCTGTTCTATTCGCAAATCACTGTTAGATTAATCTCATAATTAATGTCGACGGCGTTCCAATGAAACAGATAAAAAACACATTCAGTATGTATTCAACAAATTTAAATTCAATCGCATTCGTTGAAATCTATCCAACTGATTTCAAAATTAAAAAATAGTTAAAAATCCTTTACGACATCATTGTAGCATATAATATATAATATGATATCCACATTTCTTAGATATTCCAGTTGTAAGTGCATTATAAATAGCCACGTTTATTACAAATTGTGTTTGACATATTTCATTTTGAGTGTTTTTGATGTCCTTAAGATTCGGAGACACCAAGCGCGTATATATGCATATAGGGCAATCCACTACTGAATCTATGAAATATATCAAGTTTTCGGAATTTCACCGCAATGTACTCTGTTTTATCTATTTAATATGTAACGTCGCAGTTTAATATAACATTAATGAAATGACCAATAGAGACGATTCATTTTTACTAGCTAATAGCATGATTTAACCAGAATTTAACGAAATACATAAGCATCTGTGCATATCAATCGTAGATTAATCGAATTTGAAAATAAAGAGTGTTATTACTGTCATGGTTAGAAGAAAGTGTTATTGGTAGAGATTTTAGAACTAATTTATAATAAGATCGAAAGCCGCCCGCTCTCCGTCACAATATTTGACAAAAATTGCACCAATTTGCTAAAATCCATTGCGATCAGTGAACGAGCACACGCAGCGTCCAAAATGACATTATTTAGTTTAACACCAATTATTGCATGGAGCAGAGCTGGAGCAAGTACTTTGATACCGGAGCGCAGCAATTCAAAAAATTGTCAGCTCCAATCTTCAGGTTAATAACAACACAGTGCGCGTGTTTATTTTGTGTGTGAATTGGTATGTCCAGTTATTCCGATGTTGCTACATTTTTGATTAACTTAAAACTGGTAATCCTTTGCAAATATACATTATAAGATTTTATTTATTATTATTTAATCAGTTTTCACACTAAGTAAGCATTTTCATTATACGCTATGTGTAGTTTTTTTTTCATAATATCGCATAAATTATTATTCATGTACCCATACACGGTTCAATTATTCGTACAAGAGAGGTTAAAGTAGAAATTAGATCTTGTATGCGACTCTTTATTATAATCAAACAAGTTTTTTATACGACCGCTGAACAGGAGTGAATCGGGTCGCCCTTCGCCTTGGCATTCTGTTTTTAAAAAGCGTGGGACGCACTCGAACTGCGTGGGCCCATAAACAAGGTTTTTTCAATCCGAGCAAAGTAAGGCGAAATCAAACATACATACCCATAATACATTATGCTACACTGCACACACAGAATGAAATTTAGATTTACGACATTTTGAACGCGTTACTGACAGATTTATATAAATAAAACTGAGCCAATAATGTAAATGTTGTAAACCAAATCGCGTAGAAAGTGAATAAAATTATAGTTATGCGACATCAATAAATGATTATGTCATATACAGCGTGACCTTTTTTCTTTAGTATCGATTATGCAACGAGCTAAATAAATAATGTAAAATTTTGCATGCATTATCTTCTTTCAATGATCGGTAAACGAAAACGATACTTAAGACGATATACTGATAGAATGCATCAAGTCAGTTTTTGATGATTTTCTGTTTTAAATGTCAACATGTATGCAATTTAACGCTCTACAAACTGGCACAACACATGAATTCATATGATATAAATATTGGCTTTGAGAAAAACCAGTATCAAATCATATTATTTTTATTATTCTGGGAAAAAGTATGACAGACCAACAATAAGTGTGTGTTAGTGGATATCTGTAGAAAAAATTATCCAATGATTTATTAAGATAAATTTAAGACATCGACTGAGGGTGCTTGATGGAATTTCAATATCAAATTTGGATTATTGAGATTTTGTACACTTCCATGTATTAAATACATGGAAGTGTACAAAATCTCAATAATCCAAATTTGATTTATTAAGGTAAGTTTATTCTATAAAGCGAATATCAGTAACTTCAAAAAGAGTATATACAAATGCATTCATTAATTTGACAGTTATTTCAGCAGCCGTTTACAAATCTGTTAAGTTGGCAGTTAACATCTGCCGGTAGCAATTGCAACTACATTATCACAGCGATTATTCTGTCATTTAGAATTCGCTTGCAATGCGGCACTGACCACAAGAAGTAGCATCTGTCCGCATAGGCTTTGAAGACTTCATTCATGTGAATTTATTATCTCAATTGGATAATGGCCAATAAAATGTATTACGGAATTTCAAATTACCGTTATAGTACACAGATGGGCATGGCCAGTGCATACTAATAGACAGATAAATAAATATATCGAAGCGCATGTCACAGCTGTTATCGCATAAACAATAACCACGTGTGTTTAGAGAACTCATCGATCAACAGCTGAGTTCGCTGTCAACGTGTCCGGCGAGACAAGTGACAGCCGTCAAAATTACGCATGTGTCGACAAGCAAGTTATGAAATAACACAGCAATAAAGCGTATTGTCAAAACACAACTGGTCAGTAGGGAAATATTTTAGAAAAGAGAAGTAAAGTAACCAAGTACCAAGTCTAACATTGCCATTTTTATTGGATTATGTGTGATTGAATGGAATATTCAGAAATTTGAGATACCATTTGAACGTGTAAACACAACAAAAAATTTCGCATGCTTGATAATTGATTTGATTCAATTAATTCCCTGGATTTAGTGATATTTTTTAACACTTAGTAAAAAAAATGTTCTATTGCAAGACGTCAAGGTAAAGACAGCTATTTGAAAATATTTCGATGTGAAATTGTCAGTAAACGGGCTACAAACACAAACCTACATAATTCGATCGTCCAGTTCATTAATCAGACATTTCAAAACGGTCACCATTCAATCAAATATTATTGAAAGGTATCCAAGTCTAATAAATTTTATGAACAGGTGTTTAAAAAATTATGTACTTTCCTAGTAGTGTCGTTAGAAGGATTTTTAGGAAAAACTACATTTTGTTGAATTCTTTAGAAAGTTATCTGCCATAGCATTTTTGTTAAGTGAGTGCAACATTTTGCATATGACTGCATATTTAACTCAAATTTCATTTATTTGGAGTTGTCTGACTAATGAACTGGATGAGTGAAATACTCGCCTAGCCAATTAAAACAAAAAAAGATATTTTATTTATTTTTAGAGATGGTCACTTATGATGATTAATTACTTTTTATTATTCACACCAAATATTGCAACGTGATAAGGTCGCCGTTTCGCAAAAACAATGCAACCGGCCGAATTCCAGCGAATACACAAACAATTTTCCGCCGGATAAAGTAAACGGAACCGAATGCATACTGCAAAACGTAAATGAGTCGGTAGCCAAAGCGGGTCAGGGCCGAAATGCGAACGGGCTGACTTTATTCGCGGTACTTACCTAAATAATTACGTGTACCACACCTAAAGTAATCCCCACATCGAAGTAGATCTTTGGGGCTGAAGAAGTAATTAAAATATAAACTATCACGACAAAGATTAAATATTTTGATCTCTACGGATATTTCAATATTTTTAATATTTAACGCTAAGTTAGAAAACTATTAATATTATTTTTCATGTCCGCTCTCAATGTGGAGCATACGGTCTCCTAATGGAGGTATCTCAACAGAATTTTTTTCTATGAGAACTGTTTGTTACTCAGTTGCTCAACCTCTATATCAAAGAGAGTAGGGATAGAAGGATAGGGCCAGGACAGGATTAGTGGTTAGCTAATCTCACGCTACGCCCCGTGAGAATGGGACGGGTGGGTGAGGAGGGAGTTTTAGACTAAACAAACACTCAGACTACGAACATAAATCCATAAATCGATTGATATATCAATTTATGATCAACTGTCCGCAACGGGAATTGAACCCGAGACATCCGTAACCGTAGCCCACGACGCTATCAACTGCGCCACGGACGCCGACGATTAATATTTATACAATAATAATAGAGGCCATAAACAATAATATTTTGAATTTATATATAGTTCATACTTCCAAAAACACATGTAATTGAATCGCTTTCAGTCGCGCTTCTTTAGCGCTAATATGCATTGGCGGCCAGCCGCAATACGACACGCCGCGACATTCATGTTGTGTACGTAAACCATCGGGATGCCTTGCGTATGGTGCAGGCGTTTCACATATAAAAAACGATAGGCGCTAAGGAGTGGACAGCGTTGAAAGGATTTACTGTAACATTTACAAACGCAAAAAGTAAAACATAATATATATCGCCGCCCTGGACCCAGACTGTATGGGGTATGTTAAAAGAACAGTTTTGTGATGGTTTAATCCAAAGTTTTAAGCCTCACTAAATGATGTCATAAAACAATGAATTATTATTGCTCTTTATTTATTTTCCCCACGGATTCTCACTAATTCTGGCCGGGATAGTGCCACTATAAAACATTTATCTTTTACAGCCAGAGTCAGAAGCAAGTATTTAACTACAGTCTAGCTTCAGGGCGTACGCATAATTTAATGTAAGAATTTTAAACTCTATTTGGTGGGCAGATGTTTTAAAAGTTTTAATATTTCATAGTAAACTCAATGTTACATTATCCCAAGACCAATGTTTTCTCCGAAAGAAAATCGATAGGCTGAGCACGTCAAGCCAACAAATGCGCTGGATAATTTAAACTTTTTTGCAATCAAAAATAGGTATGTCATATTTTTGTCTCGATCTTAAAAATAGGTTATAGCGAGAGCGAGTCGCTTGTCCTAAGTAGTTCTCGTACAAAATAACTCCATTAGGAGTCCATATGCTCCATATTCGGTACGGATATGGTAAAAAAAGGCTATATTTCTTCAAATTTTAAATATTAGTTTGTATCGAAGTACGAGATGCAAACTCGAGTGTGGGGTTTCTAAAACTGCTCCGCAGCGGCGTACAAGCGAAGCTTAAAGGGAACACTGTCCATAAAAACACAGTATTGTTTAAGGATGGTGGATATTCAATTATACAGTTCAGGATGATTCCAATTTGATAACTAGTAAAAGGCACCAAAATAATATTGGCGATCATATAAACTTAAAATAAAAACACGTTGGTGTAAGGAATACTTAATTGCAGGCGGAAAATACTCCCGAGTTAGTAAGCAATCAATAAAATAACAAAAAATTTCTGGCTACTTTGCGGAATCGTATAGGTATTTTTCGATGCCGTTGCACAATCGAAACTACACGATTTTCTGTATACATCAATGACAGCGTAATTTTTTGTTTTCTGTTGTTTTTTCGTTTCTAATGCACAGTTTCACGCCGTTAATCAATCAGTCATGACTTTATTTCGTGGCACAACAATTTACATTGTGAAACGCACACAAACACAAGTTTAATGGCAACTTATGTATGTACAGGTAGCAAAGAGCACGTAGCTCAAAATTACCGAAATGTGGCCGCAGAGTAATGTAATAAGTAGTAAAAAAAAAAAAAATGATTACAACTTTAGTGTACAGCAAAACCAGATACAATCGATCGAACTGTAAACTGCTACAGGTTCATAAAGAAATACTAATTCCAACAGTATTTATTTGAAGCTAGGTATATAAAAAGATTTTTAATAGTGATTAATACAAATTTCATTACAATTGAATAATAGTATATTATAACCAGCTAGCGATTTTGTCGCCCGGGCGGTTTTTGAGTTGACGTGGTGAATTAAGGGTATTTTTTTAAAATTATCCAATCCTATTTTGTTTTAACTACAAAAAAATACGAAATATAAGAAATATCTATTCATTTTCAAAAATGCAACCCCCAATAAGAGTGCTCCCAATTCAATAAGATTTTAGAAAAGTACATTTCGCAAGAATGTTATATTTGCGAAAGATAAGTGAGTTAATATGCCAAAATAACGACAATGCATGTATAAGATGTATAACTAATCGAATCAATGCTGCTGAATTAGTAAAATTCAAGTTGAAACATCACATTTTTCATACAAATACAAATGCAAACCTTGTTTTAGTAGCTCTTGTGAAAATTACCAAATTAACACTTAGCGTCATTTTCCTTTCGCACGCAGGTTTAATCCAACATTCCTTCTTCTTTTTCTGGTGTCGGGTGGTATCGAAGATTAACAACCAAATTACAGCACTTCACGCTTTCTGTCCTGGGTTAGTCGTAAATGATCAGTAGTATCGCCAATGTTTCAGTTTTGATTCACTTGCGGAGATTAACGTAGTCAAGAGATTCTCTTTCATGACATGAATAAGTTTTAGTTCTTTTACTCACTTCCTTATTTTTTTTCCATGTCCGCTCCCAATGTGGAGCATATGGTCTCCTAATGGAGGTATCTCAACAGATTTTTTCTACGAGAACTGCTTGTTACTCAGTTGCTCAACCTCTTTTTTTCCGACGAGAGTAGGGATAGAAGGATAGGACTAGGACAGGACTTGTGGTTAGCAAATCGCTCTCTCTATGCCCCGTGAGGATGGGATGGATGGGTGGGAGGGAGGAAGAACAGAAATCCATACATCGATTGAAATCTATGAAAACTGTCCGCACCGGGAATTGAACCCGAGACATCCGCAACGGTAGCCAACGACGCTACCAACTGCGCCACGGACGCCGACATATATTACATATTTATTAAAATGCCTTCCACATTTATTACCATATATATTTTAATATTCACTTTCACAATATAAGGCGTGATATATTTATAATGTTGTCGTTGGCTAAATTGATCAATAGATATATGGGTTTCTGTCCATAGACATGAATGTTTGAGTTTTCTGGAAATCCCCCCACCAAACCGATCGTAAAAACTATCCGCCTATCCGTATTCTCTTCGAAACAGAGGTTGAGCAACTAAGTTCTCGTAGAAAAACATATCTCGAGATACCTCCATTAGGAGTCTATATGCTGCACGTTGGGAGCGGCAGACATGGTAAAAAAAAAACTCATTTCACTTGGCGTGATGTCAGTAACAATTTCAAAAGGCGATTATATAAAATGGCGTAAGTAAAGCTTGTTTTAAAACCACGAATCGGACTAGAACTTGTATCGTAATCCTAATAGAATTAAGAGGGAAACCTCAAGCGTGCGCGAGTTACGCAAGACGCTAAGAATAAAATACACGTAAGGACTACATAAAAATATGGCTACCGAATTAGCCGAGTTTCTAATAAGTAGAAAGGAAGTCAAGCGTTCTTAATTTTAATACCCGGGATCTAAGATGTAATGCAGTACTGCGGGTAGTTAAAATAACTACTTTAAAAATGTGAAATTCGTTTTTTTTTCAATTCAATGAGTACTAGTCAACGCAGCTGCAGTGGTCAACGTCGGTGGCTTTGGTCACAGATCTCAAGGATTTGAATCCCGGTACGGAGATGGTTTCATAAATTGACTTTTCATTAAATTTATGGATTGCTGTTCGAAGGTATGGATGTTTGTGAAACCAATTGTCATATCCTGGCCATATCCTTCTATCCTTTACCAAGGAAGACGAAAAAAGAAAAATAGAGGTAGAGCTAGTGCGTAATGAGCAGCTCTCGTAGAAAAACCTCTGTTGAGATACCTTAATAAGAAGACCTTTAATCTATATTCTATATTAATAGGGGGGTTTCAACATTGTTAATGGTATATAATACTATTATAAATTGTTTATTATTGTTCGGAATGTACAAAAAACCACATTTTAGCCATTAATTCTATCCCTACAATCTTCAAAAAAGAGCTATCGAGAAACTGAATAACAAGCAGTAAACTTTTGTCCTTCATAAGGAGACAATATGCTTCAAATTGGGAGAGGACATGGTTTCAAAAAAAAATGAAATTCATTCCCCTCAATCAATCTTAATCTATTTTTAAAAAATGAAACACAATTCATTTGCACTACTTCCACATGTTTATAATGATCAGGACCCGTTTCACTCATCACGAGCATTATCAACTGATGAAAATACAAACATAACAGAGCTATTTATATAAAATTGAATGTTAAAAATTAAGGTATATAAAACAGTTGGTTCACTTAATAATCTAGTTTGTAAAAATAATCTGTTTATTTACAAAAAACAAAGAATAATTAAATCTTCTATCGAACAGACTGAATTCTGTCATACGATCACGTTCAAAAAATACAATGACATTGATACTTTTTTCTGTCGCGATGTTTAATGTATATTTTTTTTTATTTTGGCGAATATTTTCTGAAACAAGAGAGCTTGTAACAAGTGTAGTGGACGATAATAGACAAAGTAAACCGAGGAAAGTAACAAAGCATGGAGAAGGTGAAGTGGCCAGTTGGTGAGGTAAGAAGATTGCTGCCAGTCAGTTGCGGTGTAGGGTCGACGACACGCTTCACGACTCGGCAATCAACCAACAATATGATTGCCAGACAGGCCCAACTGATTTTCCATCCTTGCTTACTTACATTCAAAGAGAAAACAGCATGAAAGAATTCAGTATTTTTCAATACTTACAGCGTATTTCAGCGACCAATATTTTTACAATTAGAGATGACGCTTTTTGGCGCCCGCAATCTTAAATCGGGATAGTAATTAGGGATTAAAATCGAATAGATGAGGGCTCTAGTATTATAATTAAGAATCTCCATCAATGCTTGTTTTTGGGAAACCATGTAAAACTGGGTGGAATAGACGCCTAAACCGTGATAGGTACACAAACACTGGTGGCCATGACAGATCAATGCTGCACTCTCATTGGCTGTAATGGAGATTATTACTTTAGAAAATTATCGGGCATTGGAGAATATAAGTTTTAAAAATAAAAAACATTTTCACATTCATTTTTGACACGAGTTTGTAAGTTTAGAAAAATATTTTATACTTCAAACGGTTGGTGTGAACACGAAGAACAATGCTGCATTCCTAACTCATTGTTTGCATATGCTGGAGATTATGAGTTATGATACAAAACCCCTCAGATATTCGACTATGGTTCGCTCGTAGAAGTTATGTATATTAAACGACTGGGTTAACAAAAAATTTCATTCGGTGTCGCATTATATTTTGATACAATTGATTTTGTCTATTTTAAAACCTTATTACTCACTCAAGACACGTGCTGACAACTGACAACTAAGCAATTACTAATACGTATATCTCCAGGAATGACAAAAAAACAATGAATATTCATGATAAAATTCATACTTTTAATGTTCGTTATTCGAATATTTGTTTACAACGAATATTTGGAGTGTTTAAATAATTAGTAGTCTTTTACAGCGGACATGTAAAAAAACTGTTCATTTTACCTGAGATATATAGTTCTAAATGTCAATTCATGGAACCCATGGCGATTGAAACATCGAGCAATGTAGATAAATATGTAGTAGAAAATGATGCCTTACCTGAAATAAAAGAAAATAATATATTAATACACATTCAATCGACAAACAAATAAACATCAAAATATATGAGGCCAATTATTCAGAAATATACAATATCACATTAAATTTGTTCGATGTGTATATTATTTAGCTGAGACGATTAGATCACTGCTATCAATTAATTCTTATTTATTCGGAGTTCTATTTTAATGTTTGTCTGCCAATGTTTACTAGACAAAACGGATTGTCACACATCAAACGAAAAACACTTCGATTCTCAATCTGTTTGCTCGAAATCAAAATTAAAACTCTTCAAAGATCATTCTCATCGGACACATCGATCATCCAAATAGCCCACATTGAGATAATGGGAAAAGCAATATTCAAATGGTCACCATAAATCAAATATTATTGATTTGTACCTGTGATTTATTCATTTTATAAACAGATGTTTAAAAACTAGGTACCTTTCGAGAAGGATATTTCGAAATATCCTTACAATGACCCGGAAATATCAACTCGCGAGCTATCAGTTGCACATCACTGGAGAGAGAAAATTTCAATTTTATTGATATATCGCCGTCCTAGAAGCGGACTGTAGCAATTCGAAAATAATAGTTTTGAGATAATTGAATGCAAAGATTTTAGCAGCACTTAACTATGCCATAAACCAATGAAACTATCTATTATTGTCCTGTCTGATATTTCCCCTTACGTTCTTATTAATTAAAGCCTTCTCGTGACTGTTTTTGATTTCTTATTTTCTTTCTCCGTTAAATTTAATAAAATAATGTATTTTATTAATAATAAACTATTTTAGCGAATATCTACAAAATTAAATGAATGTTTTACTATTGGAGAGCAACTCAGAAGACCTCACTGACCACTAACATGACTATATAATAACTGTCATAAGAATAAAAAAAATTATTTATGAAAATGTGATAACGCTTGTTCAATAAGATTATGAATTTTTAGCTCCAATAACGCAACTGCAACAATTTCGCGGACCACCAAAATTGGTTTACGGACCACCGGTTGGCGACCCCTGGGATAGAAAATCTGAAAGAGAAAAAGGTTGTGCAGTGGTGAACAACTTATTTAAAAGAATGGCCAGTTTATCCATTTTCATTGTAAAAGTGTTGGATAATAATTATACATCTTAACGATTTTATTATTTTTAATTTAATAGTTACACAATTTAACTAATTAGGGTCGTCTCGCCAGTGATCAGCCAGTTAAGCGACAGGTGTAATTTCAAAAGGGATTTTGAGTCAACGAATGATAAATACATATTTTTGTCGCAGTTATTCCATTAAACAGGGATTAAGCAACTTAAAATAAAATAGTTGATATTTTTGGTATACCAAGCATAAAATAGTAGAAGTTTACAAAAAAATGCCAATTGCTCCAGTGGTCGGCCTTTCGTTTCCCAGTGTTCGGCCATCACTATGAAACTTCATGAATATCGCGAAATAATCTACTGATAGAACAATAAAAGACATAATGATGCAAAGCATTACAATATAAAGTATGTTTTGTTAGCGATCCCCATACAACATGAACTTGCGAAATAAAAATGTGCTTTTTTTAATGCGTATTGCATCATATAGGTTAGTATAGTGCAGATATACATTGGCAAGTAGCAAGACTACCTACACGAATTTAAAAAATCTGTTTTTTTTTTTAATATATCCACTAATTATTTAAGTTTTAAGCTCAAAGGCCGACTACTGGCGACGACTGACATTAGGAACAAGCACCCTATAACATGATATTTTAGACCGCAATAAATGTCATTTTGGGCCGCGATGTGTGCAACACTTGCTCTAGTGTTAAAACAGCGACATGTAAAATTTACAACACACTGATCGTTTTCTATTTTATCTTCGTTAAATATTTGGTTTCGGGATAGGTAACAAATACGAAGCATTTATTTTCGGAAATCGATAATGCTATATTATTATCTATCATTATCGCAGAAGACGGTTTTTTTTTTGTTACTCGCACACCGGTATTAAATCTGTGATTTTATCATGCTATTTAGGTGTAACGTAATCTATATTTCCAACTCATACCAGGTAACCAAAATTAATACCTAACGGTATTATTCGGATTAACATATTACATTACAAAGCTTCTAATAGTGAATTCGATCTGCATTCTGGGATACCTACTATGAGCATAATGGTAAAACCTGTGATTAATTACCTTGAATACTGTTAATTTTACATTGAAATTGATTTATAATTTTAATAAAAATGCAGCTATCACAATTCCATTAAATATTTTTTTTTGGTCGTTGTCTCGTGCCTTAATAATAGAGTTATAAATAATTGCACTTTGTGTTAGATAGTATTCACTTGGTACACTTGAACTTTTATTTCGATACTTTGCACTTTGGATTAGATAATATTAACTTAGTACACTCAAACTTTGATTTTAATAGTTTCCACTTAGTAACGGATTCTTTTAACAAAGTGAACTAAGTTGTAGTAGGTTATGTTAGTGTTGGTCTGGTTTGGTTTGCGTCATTACAGCTTCGTGCAACTATTGATTTATTTTGAGTGAAAACTATTTTATCTTTTTAAAAATATTTTTTCGTAAGTGTAATTAATGTATTTCTTCAATGCTAAAATATATTTTATTATTTGGGATCACTTTATTTTTAGTGAAAGAATTTGTTTTTTGTGTAGTGCATTTGTTACAAGTGAAAACTATTTTTATGAAAGTGAATATGATCTAAAGAAAAGTGTATTTAATTGTAAGCCATAATAATATATTATTTGTTTTTATATTTCGGGTGAGTGATGGAGTGGTCCAATTTAGTTGTCTACGATTACGATGTTACGAATGACAGTTTCATAAATGGATCGCGATAAGGCATGCGTGATGTCTTGAATTCTGTCTCATCCATCCGATCCTAAAAACGGGGCGTATTGAGAGCGATTAGCTGACCACTAGTTCTGCCCTACTCGTATCCTTCTATCTCTACTCTCTTCGAAAAACGAAAGCTTGAGTAACAAGTAGTCGTAGTAGAAAAACTTCTGTTGAGATACATCTATTAGAAGTTCATAATTCGACGGTGTTTTGGTCATGGTTGGATCTCATTTTAAAGACGACAGAACAGGTCTCGGGCAAATGATGTTAATAAGAAAAATAAATTTACCACTTTTGAAAGGGAAAAATCATTTTACAATAGTTTTAAGTTAACATTTTGACCCGGCCACTTGATGTAATCTACTATTATAGCGACACTCCCTACGTAATGATACAATAACATGATAATTTACAGGGATGCATTTCAAAGATTCATAAGGCAAATCACCATTACGTTTTCGATAAAAACAGTTTTTACTGTCTTAAACAATTTTTAATTTTGAGGGTTACATCAATTGGTCAAAACAACGTCGATTCGCTTCCACATTGAGAGCGAATAGAGCGAACTCATTCTCAGACTGAAACTTCAAATAAAAAAAAGATGAGAATAAATCAATCAACAAGGCAGTGTGATCTTTGGAGGAATATGTAGCTATATCCTCCAAATTATGTAATCAGATATGCTTGCATCAGTTTGTCTTGTATTTTTTCCGAAATAAATATGGATGACAACGTATAAAGTTAACCTACTCTGATTGTTTAAAATATTGCAGTATATCTATCAATAATTAAACAGTCGTATTTTGTAATTCCGCGATTGAACTAGCTAAATCTCGAAGAAGACACGAAGAATAGACACGCATGTCATCTAGTAAAAAAATACATACGGTAAAACAGACAGCAAAATATAATTTTAATGTTCTATGTTTTAGACACGCAACATCTCAAAGTTGACCTATTCGACATTAAGGAGTTATTCTTTAATATTCCAATTAGCGCCAGAGCGTAGCATTGATTTCGATGCGTTTCGGACGCCCGTCGCGACCCCTCCGCGGACGTGGGAAAACAAACAACTAACCGTGTCGAAGCTACACTAAGCGCGGCGAGTGGACCAACAGTATCAACAAAATGATATATTAACCAGACATAAATATGTACGGATATAGATGCACTTTCAACCATTCCCATAATAGATGGCTCCAACAAACACGCGTGAGGGTATTATCATGCACACACCGTATCAAAACCCACCCCGATGTTTATGGATACCCTGACGGATTTATTCGTGGTATTTGTAATCGCACTAAATAAACTTTACCCTATAAATAAAGTCGATAGAAATCAATACCAAACTAATGCTGTTGTTAACCATGTGCATACGAATATTCATTTCAACGATAAAAATTCAATATTAAAAGATAATATAATCGAATCAGATTTCAGTACAGTTTACTAATATGTATATTTAATATGAAAAAAAAACTGGATTTTTTTTAATCATAAAGTACACCAGTGCTCCGCAACCGCTATGCCGTGAGGTGATTTTGTTTCACTGGGAAAAAATAATAATTTGTCTATTATATCCAATACTCTGCCCGGGCATAAAATTATTTTATCATATGTTTGTATTTATCAAATGAAACACATAACATAATATAATTTCTTTGTATACTTTTTTATATATTCTTTTTTTTTTAAGTTTGGTGTGCTGTGGAAAAGGAAAGGTGTCGGAGCACTGATGTACACAATCACTAGTGCTCCGCAACCGCTATGCCGTGAGGTGATTTTGTTTCACTGGGAAAAAATAATAATATGTCTATTATATCCAATACTCTGCCCGGGCATAAAATTATTTTATCATATGTTTGTATTTATCAAATGAAACACATAGCATAATATAATTTCTTTGTATACTTTTTTATATATTCTTTTTTTTAAGTTTGGTGTGCTGTGGAAAAGGAAAGGTGTCGGAGCACTGATGTACACAATCACTTGTAAGGTGTTATCTGTCAATTCTTGGTGAAAAGCAATATATTTATAAAAATAAAACAGGGCTTTTTCTACCAATTCAATATTTTATTATACTATTTAAAATCGGTCCTATATTGTACATATTATTTAAAGCATTAAATTATGTATAAAAATAATTTCCAATCATTAGTCATATAAAGAGTGAATTAAGAAGCCAAAAGACTAATGAGTAATTGTAGTCGTATTTAAAATTATGCTTAGATAATAAAGTGACAGCCACGGTATCAGATTTATTTCCGATTAAGTGATTTTTTTATGTTGTGACAATGGAGGGAAGGGGGGGAGGTCAAAAATACTCAATGTAGGGTGTCCATCACCCCATAACTCAGGTAACTGTCAACATATTTCCATCGGCTCAAATAATTGATAGACGAACTATAAACAGCGTTTCTTGCGGTTAGTGTAATACAGTATAGTGTAGCCATGTCAATAATCAACAGCTTCAATTGAATTACAATGTTACAAATACTCTATTATAAGTCAATATAACACATTTAGTGAGCTAGCAGGGTAAAATGAACTTGATTTAAAATAGTATCCAATCGAACATACATGATGCACTCGTCGCTTCACGAAGTAAAAGTAACTCGCCGAATGTAAACACGGCCCGAATTAATTATTATTCGGGCTTGCATCGATATAAATAGCCGAGTGTAATCGTACATATTACTATGTTCTACTTTCGGTTCAATTAATCAGACAAAAAATAATTAAGACGTCATACATATCTTTCACGCATGCCGTTTATGAATGCATTCAATAATAACGCGATTTCAAATTAGTTCGCCATTGAAAAAGTGAATATATCATTCAAATTTTTGCTCACTCTAATGAGTCCAATGTTAGGAATTTCTTATTTTACAGTTACGTTAATTGGAGTATAGTATCGGATTTTATTACACTATCAATAATTATAATAATATATCAAAGTCAAAAACACAAAGCCTAGGGAAAGCTCAAGCATGACGAAAACGCAACCCGTCAAAAAAAAAACTCTATTAAAGATGGTTATTTGTTATTTCAATTAGATGGCGGAGCTATTTTTTTTTTGTCCACTCCCAATGCGGAGCATATGGCTTCTTATTGGAGGTGTCTCAATAGAAGTTTTCTACGAGAACTGCTCGTTACTCAGTTACTCAACCTCTTTTTTTCGACGAAGATAGGACTAGGACAGGACTAGTGTTTCAATCGATTTATGGATTTCTGTTCGTATGCATGGCTGTGAGTGATTTTCAAGTATTTAATTGTAACTGAATGAAGTTTTACTTAAAGAAAATACATTGTGAAATAATCAAGCTGGTTTTCTCTACCACTACCCCTCTCGCTATGCTAAATTTACGGCCTGCTTCCTCAATACAATAGTGAATGAAAAAAAAAACACCTTCACGCTCTGGCCTATTGGCGACAAATTTTGGACAAAACGTAAACGCTTCAAGTATTGGAAATGATCCTTTAAGTGAATGTGACCAAAAAATACGTATAATATAAGCATAGTTTCTTTCTGTAAATAATTACGACAAATTACACTTTAATTGCGTAAAACACGCGATTTTCAAATAATTCAAAACAGATTTCTTATCAGGAACGTATGGATGCACGATAACATCTCGCATAATAATATATAACAAGAGAAAAATGGGTCGCCGACATTATCCAATAATAAAAATGAAAAAAAAAAAACGGAAAACATTGAGCCACTTTTAATACACGAAAACCAAACGACCGGAAGGCGGTCATCTAGCATGCGAAGATACAATTCAAAAATAAATAGCACAAACTTTGAAAAGGCTCGATGAAGCTGGGTGCAAAATGTGCGCGATGGTGGAGGCAGAGTAGATACGCATCTGGCGATTCGCCATCGTGTCGCGAATGCTCCGCTAGCCGATTAAAGGTCAAATTAACATTATTATTTGGCAGCGGCGAGTTGTTAAGCAGTTGCACATTGCGTTTTCGTTGTACCACCGAATAAGGCAAAACTGAATACATAAATCATACGAATGGAGTAAGTGTCACGAATTTAAAAGTGGTTCACGATTATACGGAGAAGTTCTTTACGCAGAAGTTCGGAACACGCACTGTAAGCGAATGATTTTTTCTTAATTCAATTTGGACGATATCTAACCACGTACGTAGAGTCATCGAAGAACGTTACATTACTCTGAAAAAACAAAAACTATACGATAAAAGCTTAGTTACTTGAGTAATTTCGAATAACCACAACAATCAATAGTGAAATAGCAAGCATTTATGGGATTGGTGGATAAATCGTTTTCCGATTCACGCATAGAAATTATTATAGTTACTGACAGCTGTCAAATAGTTTCCCATAGTCATTGACTTTGACAAACGCTGCTCCCTCCCGATGTGGAGCATTTGGCAGCCTGATGAAGGTATCTTAAAAGAACTGCTCTTTACTCAGTTGCTCAACCTCACTATTTTTTAGAGATTAGGCATAGAATGATAGGGTCCTGTTTTTAGGATTGGAAGGGAATTAAAGAAATCACAATCATCCATGCCTTCGGGCAAAAATAAATAAATCGGTTGAAAAATCAATTTATGAAACTGTCCGTACTGGGATTCGAACCCGTGAAATCGGAAACCGAAACCCGGTCAGGGTCAATACCTCCAAAGACCATCGTTTATCATATCAATCCAAAAATGAATTATGAGGCTAGATTTTGATGAAAATATTTCTTTATTGTAATCAAATACCAAACATACTCTATGACGTCTAGTAATCAATGCGAATTTAGCTTAAATACAGTGAAAATATAAGTGAAAGATATTGAAGCGACATTCAAAACAAGTTCTTGAAAAATTATAAAAAAATTATGACGGCCATCCAAAAGATCGTGCTGCTCTATATTCGACGGAATGCGTGCACGCATTTTTAATTTTTTTCGATGTGAACGATTTTTTCTGTAACAATTTATGTGTTTTACGTAATAACCAGTACAGAACCCCCTATTAGAGGAGCTACCACTTTAACGACCGGATAATATCTCGGAACAAGATAATACAGCAGTTTCCTTTGCTAAATTGACTGTCAAAAAATGTTAGCAGCCGGAGAAGTTTGGCTAATGGATAATTTGTTAGTCGCTCAATTGTTTAAACTGAGACATGCCGAAATGCACGGGTTTGTCTTATACTTACGCGAGGCCATTATCAAAGTGGTTTTTGTCTTTGTATAATATTTAAGAGTTTCGTATCCATGAAACTTGTACTTGAAGGTATTATACACCCATTGAGACAGCCGCAAATTTTAACGACTTTAGCAGACCCAGCTCAACGTCTCAATTTCCCAATGTCTTGTGATTACCACTAAAAGTAAAGAAAGTGGTAGTTTAATTTTTTTTTTTTTAAATATAATGTCTTTCCACCAAGAATTGACAGTTAACACCTTAAAAGTGAGTTTAATTATTCTCAACAAGCAACACAGGCATTTGAATGTATTGCCCATACAATCACGTATCCAGTTTCCATATCAGTTAATTATGAAGTAGATTTGATTATTAACAAATGATCATCCAGCTTTCGAATTAAAATCTAAAACAAAAAAAAACGAGTATACTAGCCTTAAATAAAACAGCACGAAACCCTCCAGCTGATAATTAGAGCAACAAAAGAATTTTTTAATGCACGGTAAATATTAGGTGGGCGGACCGCTTTTCAGAATATTCAAATCAGAGCAAGTTAAAGTGTTGTAGGACCGAATCCTGCTAACTTACTGCGTGGATTGCACAGGTGAAAAAGTTTCGGGTCTTGTCTGCATACCTGAGGCGTGGAAAAAATATAAAAATTGCACGCACACCTTGCGTGAATAATAATTGTTGGTGCCGTGGAATCCGACCATTACGACATTCCCTCGAAAGTGAAGGCGGGCTATAACTAAAGAAATAGACATCGTATTAACTTACGTGAAAGAATCCTAATACGTCAAATAAATTATGTTATCAGGGCAAACAGGGAAATATTGATAATATTATTCAAGTCCTTAAGGGTCATGCAAGGGTATGCCGTATCTACAAAATTACAGTTTCTAGATAATGGAATAACATCGTATTCTTACTAGTTCTTCTAAGATTACGTATTATTTGTACTTTAATGTGATTAATTGACATGATTTAAATAGACGGTTTCACCCAGAATTAAAGTTTAGATTTTGTTTTAGTCAATTATCAACTCGATAAGAGACGCAACGAGTTTAGAATAGTCGCTTTCGTCCCGAATTCAGCAAATCACTCAATATTTGTACCACGATCAGTATCGGTCTCTCTATACGGCGCAATATTCAACTGAAAATGCTCGCGATGAGCAAAAACTAACGACCCAGGCTTCGCCTCATATTGCGACATCACACAAAAATATTGATGACAGTATTTTTAATCCGGCCACCGATGTATTTCGACGAATTACTTATAGCCGAAAGCTCGTGTGGCACCCTAAAAATATGACCGAATAAATTGCAGGTACAAAAACGAAATGGGCCCAATCTCTCTGCGTCGAATATAAAATAATGATCGGCGAACACGCGAGGGTGGCCGGTACACGGCCCAGGCCCGGCACGCAGAGCAACCCAATCGAATATTGCGAGCGTATATTTGCCTGAAAAAAAAATACAATTAAGGGTAAGTATTGCGTAACATGTTTGGAATTTCGAACTCACTTCTACTTGCAAAACTTACGTCAAAACAATCTAGCGATAAATTTGGACTGATTACGTAAGCGCTCTTTTGACTTTAACTTGCTGTTTAACATATTAAGAATATTCGTTTACGTACCTAGTAAATAAAGTAACAGCACATAATTCTTTTGTTATATATTATATTAAGTAGTCTTGTGTTTTTATTAATATTAATCGATTTTATATGAAGGTGACTCGAGCCTATCATCATCGCAACCGAATAGAACGAACGACCAAGAGCGCTGACCACTCGGCTACAGAGTAACGGAAAATTAAATAAACACCATTTTTTGTACACTCTTTTGCACGTTTCAATGTATTGAAACCTATCTTTCATGAATATATGTTCAGCCGGATCCATGGTGCAGCGGTCAACGTCGTTAGCTACGGTTACCGATGTCTCGGGTTCAAATCACTGTACGGACAGTATCATAAATTGATTTTTCAATCGATTTACGTATATCAGTTCATAGGCATGGATGTGTGTGATGTCTAACCCATCCGATCCTAAAAACGGGTTGTAGCGAGCGCGATTAGCTGACCACTAGTCATACATTAAGCCCTTCTTTTTTTTGAAAAAGAGAGGTTGAGAAACTAAGTAACAAAATGTTATCCTAGAAAAACTTATGTTAATATACCTACATTAGAGTCCACAAACTCCACAGTGGTAGCGGACATGGTAAAAAAAAATGTTAACTCCGTCTCTTTATACGTTTCTTTTGCACTCGTGTTTTTTGCATGGAACGTATCCCCACGTGAAAAATGAGAATTGAGTGTATATCACAATTTTATGAAATGATTTGGACCGGTCTCGGTCACCGCGAGCATTTTCAACTGATTGTAATGTTGAGGAATTTAGTACAAAAAAATGTGTGTTGTTTTTATAAATATAATTAATGACTTTTCGCCAAGAATTGACAGTGCTTATTTGAGATATCGGGAGGCGTGGCTAAATGTTTCTAGGATCGGAACAAGAAGTAATTCGTGCAATATGTAGCAGTAAATGTCTACGTCAGTACATGTTTATGTCTACGTCACTGTAAAATAGGGTCCGTGGTCCAATAAAGAGTGAACATTACTACAACTGTGTTCCTCAACAATTGAGGTCAATTGGAGGACCAAATGTAGCAATGCGGTACCGATAATAGTCGATCGAGAGCAATATGAATATTATTAACTACCGTCGATTATAATAGATGTCCGCTTGGGGCCATTTGTAACACATTCAATTACTGGCCGGTCGATTAAACTGTCGAATTGTTAACGCTCAGTCAAAACAATATTGATGGCCAGCCATAAAAGTGGGCAAATGGCTGCAGCTAATGGGATAGTAACGCCAGGCTGTTTGTTGAGAATGAATGTCAAGAACACCTTTCAAGTAAAAGAATATAAAACGGTTTCCCAAACGTTGAGCCGCGGAGTGTTTATAAAAGGGTTGCCAGCTTCGACAGTGACGGTAAATTGTAAAACATATTGACAATGATGAATTCGATCACTATTTTCATATTTGTATCGAAATTTTGATAACAGATACGTCTACTAAAAACCGTAGATGTGTTATTTCAATGCAGTTGAAATAGGAAAGTAAATTTTAGACACATTAACTGACACGTTTCGAAAACTTTACAGTATTTAACCGTGGACAAAATTTGAATTTGAAAGAGGAGATTACCAAGCAACTCGATTCCGTTGAAAAATAATTCTAACCGTCTTTCCTCGAGTAAATAGAGAAGTAGCAAAACGATAAGCTGTACAGATTTAATATACGATTAAAATTGATAACCGTTTATTCCACTGGTTGACAACTAGTGGAACAACAAAGTTTTATATTTAAGATGCATTTTCGCCGAAGTTGCCACCGAATTCATTGAAAATGTGCCTAGGTTTAAGTAACTTTAAATATTTATTATGTTACTTTTAAGGTGTTTACTGTCAATTCTTGATGGAAAGACATTATATTTAAAATAAAACATAAATAAAAAATGTGGAAGTAGTCCAAACAAATTGTTTTATTTTTTAAATTTATTATGTTAGTTTTATTTTGAACTAATCTATTTTCAATGTGCTTTCACTGTCCTATAAAATGACTATTAAAAATACGAGTGAGTTACTTGGCTATATTGAATATGTATCCCGAAAAAGGTTGAGGATCTGTCGATTAGAACATGTGATGCAAACGAATCAGATCAGCGCTAAATAAATGATCATTATTACTAACCACCTGTGCGTATAGTCTATTACACCTGCATATAATTTTTTTCTCCTCCGATAACTATTTTTTATATCGTACAACACTGACGGCAAAATCGAGCGAATTGAAAGTAAGTATAAACATGCAGCGGGTTAATTTTTAAATCAACGATGGAAACTGAAAATATAATAAATAATATTCCAAGAGGAGATCAATTCTTAAATCCTTCTTTTAAATCTATAGCAACGTTTGTCGTAAGCAAGGTTAAAAATCAAATAAACTAGCTTGTATTTTATCAGTAATATATCGCTTTTTGGTATGCAACACCGCGTTAGCGACAAAAAAAGAGAAAAAGTTGAAATTTTTTAAATTATTGAATGAAATATAATACAATTAATTTGAAATTTCTTACAAAAACGTTAACTTTAACAAATACCCGGCATTATATGTGCTTACATTCGCGAAAAAGCAAATTCATTTGTACTACTTCCACATGTTTATAACTATCAGGACCGGTTTCGCTCATCACGAGCATTATCAACTGATAAAAATACAAACATAACAGGCCTATTTATATATACTGATAGCTGCTCTGCGCTCTCCACTTAAGATGACTGTTTATTGTTGATATTAATTACATACATAATATTTGATTGTTTTTAAATGGTTCACCAATTTTATCTTATAATTTTCCCAATCTACTATTTTCTTTAATGGACTTTTAATGTAGCAATATTTGTGATTTCATATTAGTATTTATTGATTTGTAAGAGGTCCATAACATTTTAATAGTAGACTATTGTATTTGATTTATGTACAATTTGTTTGCTAATAAGTAATTTCTTGTCTTAATTCATGAACCATCTGTTTTATATACCTTCATTTTAACAGCCAATTTTATATAAATAGGCCAGTTATGTTTGTATTTTTATCAGTTGATAATGCTCGTGATGAGCTAAACCGGTCCTGATCATTATAAACATGTGGAAGTAAAGTAGTACAGACAAATTGTGTCTTATTTTTTAAATGTAATGCCTTTCTAGCAAGAATTGACAGTTAACGCCATAAAAAAAAGAAATTTAATTCATTGAATATTGATGGCTTACCCACGACTTGAAAGCTGCGTCGATCAATTTTCTTGTATCGGTGGAAAATATTAATTTACAAACAAAAAATACGACAAGTCACTATGACTCATTCGATCCGCCAAAACCTACCCTTGCGTAATTTCCGATGAGTGCGAAGGTACAGACAAGGAAATAAAAACATCTAAAATTATCTTCAGTCGAAGCAACACGTGGCCAAACGAATCCCCCGTGACCTCGGCCTACGACTCAAAATGCGCACCGCCGGGTTACAGAAATAGCCGGCGCTGGAATTTCGCGAGCATCCCATTGAGCGATTGATCACCGGACATGAAGTCCCTCTCCAAATCAAATAGCGAAGAGCCCAATAAAAGTATGGCTTAATCCACAATCAACCGAGTGGATATGTGCGTGTATTATATTGTTACAAGTGGGCAGGCGCCAGTGATTGAGATGAATACGGGGGCTATTTTTAAGTTAAGCTTCGAAGTAATTATTATATGAAGTGGCTCGGAAATGAGCAATGAATGAATTCTGACTGTGAAAAACGTAAAACGAAAAATAAATCTATCGATTGCTATATCATTCATTATCAATACGTTTTAAATATCGGCATATATATCAGTGGTACAATTCTGCCACGCTTTGTCCATCTGAAGCCAAACACACAAACGAATAACATTTTGCAGACGAGTCAATTTCATATTAAATATGAATTAAATACCATTTGGTTCAGAGCTAAGAATTTGAATTGACATCTTTGATATTGCAATGGTTTCTCCTCTTTGAGATGCATCGTCGATTAAAAATGAATGGGTACAAGTTACCGCAGCAGCCATCGCGAAAAAAACCATAATGTTAGAATTTGCATTTTTTTTCAATTGGTAGTAGGTCAGTCGCTCATAGTAGCGAGTCGCGAGTCGCGAGTAGGGATATGAAGACAGCTTTACGAAAGGACTAGGCAGTAAGTTTATCACCACTCGCATTTAGATGGTCGGTTAAAGAAGTGTTAAGAAACGAAAACAACGCATACATCCATGTCTTTGGATATAGCTATTTTTTTTAACCATGTCTGATTTCAATGTGGAACATATGGCCTCGAAATGGAGGTATCTGAACTGAGTTTTCCTACGAGAACTGCTTATCACAGAATTACTCAACCTCTATTTTTTTCGAAGAGTATGGATAGAAGGGTAGGATTAGAACATGAGTAGTTAGCGATCGGATGGACGAGAGGGAATTTTACAAACATCCGTACTTTCAGACAGAAATCTGATTGAAAATTCAATTTATGAAACCGTCCGAGCTGGGAGTTGAATCTGTGAGATCGGTAGCGAGAGCTGACGACGTTGACCACTGCACTACGGACCGGATGAAGCCGGATGTAGCTATAAGTGTCCGTCACGGGAATAGAATCTGCAACAAGCAACCGAGTAAGACAAACCTGCAATTTTGATTAATAATTAATGTAACTAAGTAATGAATTTACAAAAAAACAATCTTCAAAGAAACTGCGGCTCACATTCGGTTTGATAATCCGCAAAATTAAGACCGCTCTTTTCCCATCGCTCCCGTAGTAAATAAAATCTCACTCTAGAAGTGCCCAATATAGAAACTCGCCTCGCCCAATCGAAATACTAATACGAGGCTGGCGGAAGATTTTCGAAATAACAATGTGATAGCTATTGAGGCATTAATATTAGCGCTTCATTCACCGCCGAGGAATCCAATAAATTAATAGCTTCACTTTGATTGGAATGCCGTAGGAATGGCGCGACTATTAGGTGCTTGTATATTAACCCATCAATCCCGGGTGACTCGCACAATACGAAAATCAATTGATGAACATACTTACTTAAAAATGTATGTAATGGCTTACCCCAGTATGTGTAGGTGAATATTTTTCCCTGCTTTTCAAGTGTTTTTTTTATCATAAATAATGATATCCACGTTGATTTTTGAATTTATATAATACAATTTTAAGAAAAACGATAGCGGCATAGTATTTACCGATTTGATAGTTGAATATTATATTGTAACTGCAGTCCACACATCGATTTGAATGATTGTAATATAATTAAATATCATATATTTTAAATAAATGACCAAGTGACAAAGGGATTATGGCGCTGAGAGTCAACTTTATTTTCAGTTGGTGTAAATCAATGGTGCAAAAACTATTTAAAAGAAGGGCCAGTTTATACTGTTTCTATTCTGTTATGGACTCCAAAGGGTAAAAGTGTTGGAAAATAATGATATATTATACTAGACGAGATATGCATTTCAATATTATCAATTTAATAGTTACATAACTTTACTGATTATGTCTTGTTATTTTGTCCGCATGCGTGGAAACAATCAAGCGTCTCACATTTTTTTTATAAATAAATTTAATTCTACACACTTTCTTCGGTTCTGCTTCTGAAATGGAGCATAACAAAAGTGCCTTTTCAAGACCTAGTAATTGTTAGTGGAACGAGAAAAGTACGATAGCCAATCGCACTCTGTGCACCCCTTTTTTAGAATCAAAATGGTGGTGGGTGAGAATGAAAGTAAACATCATAAAGTTTCATGCATTTGAATACATCGATAGAAAAATCAGTTCGGGGATTGTGATGTCATATAACTCAATACGACTGACGCCCAAACGCGTTCATCACTCGACTAATACGATCAATATCATTTGATTTTATTCTGATCATTATTCAACCAAAAAAAATCGTAAGCGGAAGTAGCAAAAAAATATGTGTCCGTACCTGAGGGGTTAACAAAACCTCTTGACTATACATTCACGCCAATTATTTTTTTAACGGCATAGAACTGCTTTCACCGTATAGCATAAACATCGTAATAGATGAAATACATACAGTATTATTACAGGTTGCCACAAACAAATTACATATGTTTGTACAATTGAGTAACAATTTCGGAACATGTAACACTGTATATCTCTCAGTCGCAGGTGTCCTGTTTCAGTCAAACGAATATTGCAAAATAACTATTCAAACAGTCTAATAACCATATTATATCGGACGACCCAACTCAAAGAGTCGAATTTAGAGTTGTATTGTTGAATCTTTCAAAAACGGCTCCTTTCACTACACGATCATCGCACAAAATATGACTGAAAAGATTAATATTTTTGGAAATAAAGCAAAGTGAATTCGTAGTAAATAATATTTTTAATAGGGCGGGTCGCTCCCTTTTCTAAATTGATTCCCCTTAGAGACCCCTCCCATCTTGAATAATTATCAATGCGAACGTTGAATCACTCGCGTCTCCGAAATGTCTTTTATGCAGTAGAAAGGGTCGGGTTCGGTTTACAAGTGTGATATTAAGATTCGGACCCGGGACTGAAGATGTCGCGCTCGGGACGGGTAATTTTATGAAATTTCGGCCCGTGCAGACCTCTAATTCCGTCGGAACATAACTATAACAGTGGTAAGCAATGTTACACCACTACGCCAGTTGAGACAGATTCATAAATTGTGAAAGTCTGTAGACAATTAGTATGACAAATTGTAAGATTATTTTTCAATGGATTCGGTGGTGTTAGTTGGTAATGATTGATGGTCAATAAATACCAGGTAATTGGTAGATAGATATTAATGTTCAATGAATAAAAATTGGACTTTTATACCTACGTAATAAACATGAGTTGGAGGAATTAACAAAGTTAGAGTCAAACATTTTTTTAAATTTTAGATTGATCAACCGTTCGCGATATATTTAAACAACGTTGAAGAATAAGAAATTCAATATTCGCAAGATAAATTTTTCGCTTTCAAAATTATCAACAGCGCAGCTTTTAATGGTATGTAAATGATTAAAATACTACAGTGATGGTTTTCGTGGGAAGCGGCCGGCAACAACAATGCGTCAAAAATTTCATAAAGAAAGTTCTCATCTGAAAACAATGAAAAAAAAATAATAATATTATAATTGTCACGTTCTACAAAGCGAAACTGTAATTAATTATTGGTAGCGTAATTTTAGTAACAGTTGTTAAAAATTTATAAACACGAGCTTCTCCTTCTTCATGCCTCCCTGATGAGAGAAGAGGCTGGCGAATTTGATGCCGACTCCCAAAAAGCTGACGTGAGGAATGAATTACATATATCTATATAATTTAAATCTGTCGGACTTGCATTAATATAATAATGGTTACAAGCAAGATGTTTTCTAGAAGGTGACAACAGGCATGTGGACTATTGTGACAACAAAAGAAATGAGGCCATTGAAATCCGCAATCCGGTACGTCTGGAACAGTCGAGTGTGTCGAGCACAAGTATTGTTTTGAAGTGCAACGTTCCCAGAAATGCACTCGAATACGGTGAAATAAAAAAAGGCCTGCGGTCTGTCAGAGACCGCAGAGGATGTGACGGTCGGCTCGCGGACCGGACGCGGCCCGAGCGAGCTGCGATTCACTCGAAGTGTGGCGCGACCACAAATCGGGGGGTAGGTCTTTTATTTACGGCCAATTAGTGCGGTGACGAGCATTTATAACGCACCGGATCTCCGGGGTAATTTCTTAAAAGATTTCTGGCATCATTATATGCAGAGCCGGGAGGAAAATAAACTACATCCCAATTTTCGTGAGTATTATTACTTATCCACATGGGACAATAGAAAGTGATGGCTATTTAAAGAAGTCACGGTGAAATCTGGCCAAGTACATTTCCCCAACATTTTCAAAAAATTCAATCAAACTAACACCAATATATTGTTTTCTCTTTTCTGCAGGAGACAAGTTTAGTAATAAAGAGCGAGCGATATAGGAATATACCTTAACCCCTAAACGCCCGTGAAGTACAGTGTACGCCATGTGTTCTGGATGCTTACACGCTAGTGACAGGACATTTTCGGGTATTTTACTCAACCAAATATGTTTTTTTTTTGTTTGATATTTGAAGTGAGATCTTTTTCCATGCTTTGAAAGCAGAAAAGTCTCATAAAGTAAGGGGAATACAGTCTTAGCGGTGTATTCAATTATTTAATTCATGCTGGGTCTTAAAAGGGTTAATAGCGTAAGCGCGAGTTTGAGCGGTCAACGAATTAAATTTGTACATCGCTCACGTGGATAAAACGCATACTTTGAAAAGTGTGCATCTTGTGTAAAAATGAAAACAGAAAAAAATTCGGCGAAATAACAAACTCGTGTTCTCCATCTGCCCTTGCGCGACGGCGTGTCGTTTCCCAAACCCGCACCGAACGGCGAACCGCCTCCTCGGGTCAGATAAAGGTGAACAGCCTCGCTGTGCGTACGGAGACCACTCAACCGCCGAAGCGGACCGGCAAAAAGTGGACCAGCCGGCTCCCGAAACAGACGATTCCGGTTCGGATCCGGAAAAGTTGTCCGTGCATTTAATGCGAACCCGAAATATTGAGGACCTGCCCGAAGCGTCACTGCAACGATGCGATTGCGGTCGTCTCCAACAGTGAAACGATAAGTGTACACCAGTGGTTTCCAAACTTATTATGCCCATGGACCTCTTCTTAAAGCAAAAACCTGACCATGAACCCCCAAGTAGAATAATTCTACATAACTACATAATAGAAAAATTAAAAATGTAATTTTGATGTCTTGAATGGTAAATGGTGAGGTGACAATAAAACATTTATATATTTGAAGTATGACGAGGTTCATATCGTTGTTCAAACATTGATTTCCGCTCCTCATTTCTGAATAATTCAATAAATTGTTCCTGTATTAGTATGGATTCATCTGATTTTGTGGGTCTGCTTGCAAAAGGGTCGAAAATGATAATGCATCACAAATATTTTTTATATTAGACCTTTCGCGGACCCCCTGACATTGTCCACGCACCCCCAAATTATTTTTAATTTGCCACAGACCTCCGGGGGTCCGTAGGAATTACTTTGAAAACCACTAGTGTACACCTACAGTTTTAAGATGACGATTCTATTATTTTGGGTATTCAATATAGTCTGGCGATGTTCTGCAAGTCAACGAAACACGTGTACGTGTTTACATTCATACAGATAATTTAGCGACGCGATGTTTTCATATTTTTCTAGACCAAGGGTCTCCAAACTACGGCCCGCGGCAGCTGACCGGAAATGTCCGGCCCGACATAGTTTTTCCACACAGATAAGTAGTGCCGAAAGTGGAAAAAAGCCACGAGCAAATTTACGCAATTGATGAACCAAATTTTTTTTTCGAAAGGACTTAATATGAGTGTATGATTTTTTCCTTGTCGACTGTCGGCTATCTCCGCCACAATGAAATGTCCTTGACACTTGTCCGTAAGTATCAACCGAAAATTACACGTAATTCAAAACTACAGTATGTTGGTGATGTGCTACCTAAGTCTTGGCCCTTGGGACTTAGTGGAAGAATCAGTGTGGCCCTTAGGCTTAACAGATATATTCCGTAATTGAAACTCATCAAGAAGATCTTAGTTTTCCAAATATAATTTAATTTAGTACATAAATCGACTTATTACATTAAAATTTATTATGAAGAAAATGTGCATCGATATACATTTATTTCTTTAAATTTTATATTTATGTATCTTCATGTTCTGTATTTAACACACGATTTATATTTAAAACATATATAATTGTATTTAATTCATAAATAGATATGACAAAAAGTGTATTTTTCCCCTGTGTTGTTTTATCGCAGTTCTAATTTGTCACGATCGATTTATTCCAAGCTAGTAGTTTCGACGCTGTATGGCTAAACGAAGATAAGAGGCATAACTCTAGTAGGAAGATTAAATATGAATAAGGCAAAAAGTATTAACTCAAGTATCCAGTATGTATCAATCATCGATGAAATCTATGAATAACTGTCAATATCACTTAGCAATGTGCGTGTGGTACACAATATTATTGTTACATGTCTAACCCTCGTTTATTTATCAATATGTATTTTCGACGAATCGTAAATCATAATATTAAAATCATGAATTATAGCTCAGTAATGGGAGTCTTGTTGTAAACAGATACGGATGTAAAGGGTTCGGTTGGAAACACGCCACCTGCAAACCCTTTCATAAGAAATAAATATTCTTACAATGTTCCATATAACCGAAAATTTCAAATGAAACTAACTAGAAACCTTTCGCAGAAGTAAATTTATGGCGGTTATGGTTTTGTTTTGATATTCAATGAAAAGAGAATTTATAATTTGGAATAATAGAAATTTATTTATCGTCACTCAATTAACGATTGGCTGAAAAGTAATGTAAATACGACAGCCCTATAAAAACAAGTCAATTTTTATATATGATAGATCAATCATAAATGAAATAATTATACTTCATAGTATTATCGATTGCATTATTCATGAAAACATTGTATGTACATGAATTAGAGGCCTGCACTGGCTGAAATTTCATAAAATTACCCGGTCCGAGCCCGTCATCTTCAGGACCGGCCCGAGTCTCAATATCACACTTGTTACCCGAACCCGACCAGATTTATTTTTGTCAACCCAAAGAAAGCCGATTTTTTTTTAAATATAGTCGTATAGTATCAAAAGTAGAACTATCCACTATTTGAAATTTCGAGATAAACACGAAAACGTTTTTTGAGATTTTTGATGTTTTCTATTTTATGAGCGGCCATATTGTGATATCACGTAGGGTAACTCTGTTATTGGTCGAAAGCATGATTTACCAAACCGTTCACTTCTGTTTCCAAAGCTGTTAATCGTTCTGATTTTGGTAGCAAGCATCATTTTCTTTTATGTTTTTATACTACATGTACATGATTTTGATACCAAAATATTATTTCTATGACCGGTAGAATTTGTGTGGCAGCATTAGTTCAATTTCGACAAATAACGATCCCATAATTAATATGGGATATAATTTAAGACATCGACTGAGGGTGCTTGATGGAATTTCAATATCAAATTTGGATTATTGAGATTTTGTACACTTTCATGTAGACACTGTTTACTGTCTGTCAGTTCGAGTCCATCCGTGCGCTCGAATGCCTGAAGATGCCGAAAGGCGAAACCCGGGTCGTTAGTGACAAAATACATGGAAGTGTACAAAATCTCAATTATCCAAATTTAATATGAGATAGTTCTACTTTTGATACTATACGACTCAAATCATTTATACTTTTCAAACAATATGTGTTATTGTTTCCATATTTCCAACGCTACTCCTAGCACATGTAAAATAAATTATTAAAGTTAAATACTATTTGCCTTATGGCTGACTCATGACCCAAACATAGTACGAAATATTTTTCTTAAATTTGAATTCTTTACCCGAGCCCGAATTTTCTTTACCCGGCCCGGCCCGTGGGCTAAGCACGGGCCCGTGTAAACCTCTGAACATGAATAGTATGCTGGGGGGAAAGTTGACAGTTAATTGCGAATGTTAACAGTGTCATAAAAATATATATAATGAGTGTTTATAATAATAACAACCGTTTATTCATATGTGTAGGAAACACCTATAAATCAGCGAAATAATTCATGTATAAAATTAAAAATAGTTGATAAACTTGCGGACAATTACACTATAATAAATAAAATCGTGACATTGAATCGAACTTAAATGAAGTCACGAATATAAAAATACATCCTACGACATCTCCAAAATATTTAAAATGCGTAGACAGCATTAATGTTACATTATCGAAAACAATCAACGGGCTTCCTTAAAGCTATCAATAATATCTTCCACACGCCCCAACGATCTAGTGGGCCCCCTTGACCGTGAAACAGCCTCATCAGAATGGATACGTATCGAGCCTCGCCTCGCCTCGCCTCATTTTATACCCACGGACAAACAGTACCGGCCTTTAAATAATTCTTACGATTATAATATTATTTCGAGTGTCACTATCACGAGTAGCAGCTGTTGTTTAACTACTGATAGGTAAATGCCTCCATAAAATATATTGAAATGAGAAGACCCCGGATCGAAGAGAGGCGAGCGGCTGGTTATCCGGAGTCCTGGAAGGGCTGATCTCAGACAAACACCATTTCAAATCCGGTTCAAAACTTATTTATTTTCCATTCAAGATGGTTTAACATTACACAAATATATAAATCTTAACACATAAAATTGATTCTACATTTACATTTACTTAGCAACTGAATTTACTTTAAGTTATAATACAAATGACACAACGATTTTAAATTAAGTCCAATGCAAATCAAAAAAAAACAAACAAATCACATCGTTATGTCACCTCCGCCACGAGAGCGCAGCTCGTCCCGCTCGGCGGATCGTAATCGACTGTCTACAAATACTTAAAAAAAAACTCCCTGCAAAGTTGGAGCTACCCTTTTCCGTAAAAATGGACTCGTCCAGCGGACCTAACCGGGGGCTATTTGAACGCCTGGCAACAAGGAAGAGCCTTTTCTGCGAAATATTGCTGTTGCCGCTGGCTGATTTCAGTTCAGGACACTAATGACACTTATACTTAACAAAAACCAGGGTGTGTCAGATTCAATTATTTGGTAGGACTCATAATACGATAAAATATCAATTCACCATTATAAGAAGCTCGCGTAATTACGTTTACTCAATAAAATTTCAATGCAATTACTTTAACGATTAATTCTGGGCCCTAATGCTACAAGTTTAGTGCCTATGTCAAACTTGTCAATTGTTCAGTACATGCGATTGTGTATTTCTCAATAACAATACATATCATTACCTTTCACATTAATTGCCAAATACAGAGGTGATTTTTTGTGCTAGAGCTTCCTAAGTGAACATAGACACTTCTTGTACTACTAGTATAGGCATTTCTTGGTGTAAAATATGCTGACACATTATTTTGACATACACTATAGATTTTCTCTTATTTAACACACTAATTGTGTCTTTGGGAAAAGAACATGCATGGTATTAATAATTAATCGTTAAAGTGAACGCATTAACATTGTATTGATTGTGTAATTACACGAGCTTCTTTTCCTGTAAGGGTGATGAATTAATCTTTGTTTGGTCATTACAGAAATATCTTAAAATACCCATCAACTAGCTAATAAAAATTTGTAGAACTGTATAACTGTATAAGTTCTACCAAGCAAATGTCAATTCGATCAATCAATCGAAAATATGTAAGCAAAACAAAAATATGCAAGTGAACCATATTGCTCGCATTCACAGATGGAGGAATCACACATCAAAGAAGAATAGAGATAGGTATGCACGCTATCAAAACAAATAAACTACAATAAGATACCTAATATACGTTTTGAGTCGCGTCACTTATTTGCGCTTAGTCAGAGATTTTTATGCCCGCTCTCTTTGTATGTCAAAAATTAATTTGTTCATATTTGACAGTTGAACTAATGAAATGTCTCCCCGCTGATGTATTTATTAAACTAGTTGCAATCATCCAATTAAATATCGTTTTGATATTCAGCCGAAGTTCCACGAATTAAAATGCACTGAACATCCTCGGCCGACCGGTCTGTCCATAATGCGAATTTAATTAACCAAATACTCCACTCTAAATCAGGAATTCGTTTTACCATGCGTAGTGCCATTTCGCACCGGACAATAGATTTTCTAAGCTGATTTTAAATAACAAGTGCAAAAATAGTTTTCGTGGTCAACGAGTGTCTCGATAATAAGTTTATTAAGACATACACGTAAAAGCAAGAGAAAAAAAAACACAAGGTACGTAAACGATGTTCGCTCCCAATGTGGAGCGTATGGCTTCCTAATGGTGGTATCACAATAGCAAAACTACTTGTTAATCCTATTATAATGGAGTTCTACCAAGTAAATGCCAATTCAATCAATATTTGTTAATCAGTTGCTCAACCTCTCGTTTTCGAATACAGTAGACAGAAGGATAGGGCTAGGACAGGACTTGTGGTAATCTAATTGCTTTCGCTACGCCCCATTTCATCGTTAAGATTGGATGGCTGAGAGGGAATTTTCACATATTTACATCCATGCCTACGAATCCTTAAACGAAGCCAACGGGGTTGACCACACCACCACGGACCCGGCTAAGCATATACATAATTACAAATTAAAATAATGTAGCTGTATCTAAAAGAAGTCATTTCCTTCCCCGAACAGCAATATTTTTAATCCATGTCTGCTTCAATGTTAAGTATATTATGAACTTATTATGGAGCATCTAAAAAGCAAAGATTAGACTAGGAAACAATGAATATTTAGAGTGTGAGGGAATATAATAATCAGACTTCCATGCCTTTCAACACAAATCTATAAATCGTCTTATGAATTTTTCCTTACTGTGTCGAGCCCGCGAACTCGGCAACTGAATAGGACGAACGCCCACGATTTTTGACTAATCAACAATTTGACCGGTGTTTATATTCGGAAAAATGTCTTAACTCAACGTAAAATCATATTAATATTATGAATAGTACCACGAAACTTTCTAATCTTTTATAATAAAGAAAAGTGTACTAAATATTTAGGTATGGCATATATTAGAAGCTGGCAACGAGCCCAGATAATGCATGACGCTCGTGACACAGAAAAAATGAAGAAAAAACTCTACATAATGAATACTCGATTATTTGATAACATTTTACTTAGTATCATTAAAACAAACAAGGTGGAAGTTGTGATTTTAAATACCTGCATGCTTCAATGGAAACATGCGTATCAACTTTCCATCAAAATATTATAATTATTAACTGAACCCAAATGTATCTTTCTAATCTAAGCCAAGCTCGTAAATACTGGATAACATCAGATCAAAAGTATGCGCACAAAAATCAGGCGCAACCGCAGGCACGCCTACGAATTTGGAGAAAGTAGGATGATGATAATGTGTATTATGAAGATGCGTAGAAGTCATAATCGTTAATCTGTAATACTTGGACACCCAGGTTGGTCAATTGCTCCCGACTCTCGAAGACAATAATCAATCAGTTCCGAGTAGATTACCTGTGACGAATTATGTCACGTCAAGGTATTAGGAAAACCTCAATGACAAAAAATATCTGACGACAGAACTGTTTTGTAAATTGTTTACTTCATATTTAAAAAAAAAATTTTGATCTTATTGTAAACTAAAAAGAAAGAAAGATTTTATGTACATATGTACTTGGGGATAGCTCATTAGCTGATCGAAACCTTATATAGCAGAAAATACATGTATTGATTTAACTCTCTTGTCACAAGAAGTCCTCCCAGATGGTGTAAAGTAGCGACGTGAAATTTTCACTCGCCATTCTGGCTGACATTTCTAGGTCTAGTGTGTTACTTTGAATATTAATTGATGGACTATATTTTGTGGGTGTTACACGAGTCGCAGAGTTGCTAAACACGCTCCCGAAGTTTTTGAGAGTTTTGAGTAAATCACAAAAAACTGTTAATAGATATATTGATAGTTTGAAGTATATTTCAAGTTATTTTATGTCTTCCGGTGTATAAGGAAAAGTAAAATATTATTTTAAACTGTCGTTTTTTCCGATCACGACAACCGTGTAAAACTAGGATCGAGATCGTGTAAAAAACAGACATTTTTATATCAGAAATAGGAACAAATTTTAAACTTGTAAATGGAAAACTTGATAGATCACATACGTACATTAAAAACTTATTGTAATAAAAAATTGCCAGAAGCGTGTTTAGCGACTCTGCGGCTCACATGAGATACGATCCACAGTGATATTTTCAACTCTAAACATTAATATGTATTGATGTACACTGTCTATGGAGGTATTTTCAACGTTTGACTTTATGAACTGATTGACTGTATTTTGTGGAAGCCACACGAGGGAGAGTTCACAGTGGAGTGATATTTTCAACGTTGGTTTGTACCAAAATAACGCCAATGTCTAAATATCAACGCCCTCTATTTCAGGCGAAGCTAGAGGACTAACAGTTAAAAATGCTCGTTGTATTATGTCCTTTCGCCAAGACTTAGATATTTTAAAAGTATCCCTACCTCTATTTTATTTTTAAAAAATCACATGGTTAATGACTGTCCACAAAACGCTGAAACAGTTGACTAACAAACAAGGAAAATCTTTAGACATTGCACAATATTATCAATAGAACAATCTATTATCTTCTCGACGAAGTGAAAAAAAAACGCAAAGCAGAATAATTTTAATCGAGCGATTGTGAGTCAGATCAGTACGGAAGGATCAAGAATGACTTAACAATGATTTAGTAGAGGCGTTCCACAAGAGAATGAATCAATGGACTCTCGTTCAACGAATCCAGCTCAAGTGCATTCGTACAGGCTTAAGGTTGTGCAGAGACTTGACACACTGCCGCGGCATGCGTAGGCCGATGAATGCAATCGCAATTATATGACATTTTACGTAAATGTAGCACACATTTTCAACTAAGGTTACATACAGTATGTATGTGCGCGCCTCGAGCCCTGGGCGCAACGAGGAGTCGAAAAAGTGATCGCATGCATGCCAAGCCGAAAACATAACAGCCAAACGACCCGGAGACCCAGATTCTACGTGTCACTCCCATTCCAACAGCGGTTTTCAAACTGTACAGGGAGCAATATTTCAATAACTATTTTTTTAGTATTGTTGTTAGATACTATTATAGAAGTTTGAATCGTTCAAATTTTGTATATTTGTAAAAAAAAAATATAAGTGTCTTACTCACCTAGTTACTAGACCAGGGGGTTTCAACATTTTCCCCATTCCCCCATTCACCAATGTTCAGAATATAATTCCCAAAATAATATAACTCTAACTCAAAAGATGCTTTCCAAATATGCATATATGTAATGTTGATAATCTTTCACGGGTGTTAATTTTTATTAATGGTCTAAATGTTCTCTGCTGTTGAAAGAGATAAATAGTCATTATCTTTCAATCAGTAAAAGCAGTCTTTGCAGGAATCGAGAATATAAATCTAATTGCATTACCCAAGTAGCAAATCTGCGTGATAAACTATAATATCGAAAAATCGATGAATAGAGAAGAAAGAGCTCACTTTATCCTGCTTCGTTAAAAAATATTTTCGTGACGTCCAAATAAATCAAACGAGGCCCATACATCGCATCAATAAGAACGTAACCATTTCCACGTGAAAGCTACGGGGGCGCCACTGCAGTTTCACGCGACACACGCATTGAGAAGCGGTTTTAAGATTAGACAGAAAAGAAAGTGACACTTGACAAGAATAAAATATACAAAAGACAATGATAAAAATATTAAAAAGAAAACATACACAAAACGAGCAAACAAACGCAACGGGACATGGAAGTGTGCCGAGCGAGTGAGGTCTAATCGGGTCGTTAAGACCGCCCAGATAACTGTTAGATATGCATATTATTATCTGTACTTAAAAAGACATTTTTGAGGAAGTACCTCGCTACAACATGTTTGGTGTAACTGCATTTTTAACCGCAATACGCTTATATTTTACAGCAAGTGCATTCATTTAACAAACGAACAAGCCAATGGAGAGAATTTACATGAAAACTTGTTCTATGTCCGAATATTCATTGAAGGTCTTCAATTTATAACCAGTTAAACGGACCAATCAAACGTAGCAATCGAACAAAAATATTTCTGTTTCGAGTTAATATTCAATCAAACCCTGTGTCAAAGTATTTTAATCATGCTATATATTAAATTCCTAATCTTGTGTTCATGTTAGCACCGAAGTTAGGTTTCACTGTTTGATGGAATATTCTTAGTTTTTATCCACCAACGTAGTCATGTGGATGCTTTATTTTATTATATGTCTTTTGAAATCAACGATTAATACATACATGTGATTACAAAGAAAAGGTTATATCGTTTAAAATAAGATATAGATGGCACAGTTATTTCGTCTAAGTACCGATTTTGTGTTGAATAATGTAATTTATTATCGTAGCCACAAACTATGAACTGGATCAAATCGAAAATGACCGAAGATTGAGTTAGAAGGACACGTGTGACGTAATTCTAACTGTTCAGATCCAACACAATGCTTTAAATATGTATCATCTAATAAAGAATGTACTCACTTCTCATTTATAAAGAAGAAACGGTAAAATTATTAAATTTGGATTATTGAGATTTTGTACACTTCCATGTATTTTGTCACTAACGACCCGGGTTTCGCCTTTCGGCATCTTCAGGCATTCGAGCACACGGATGGACTCGAAATGAGAGACAGTAAACAGTGTCTAACGCTTATATAGAAGATACAAATGCGATAAATATCATTTACGAGGCAATACATCAGTGGCGGCCGGTGACAGGAATATTAGGGAGTGCAAAAAAAGATTCACATATTTATGCAAGAAATGCATCCTCCACATATTGGATTTTGAAAGTACTATCAGACATATACGAAAATATAAGTCTGATATTGGCGATATCAACTGTTTCTCTTCACCAGGGTTTCCCAAACCTTTCCTGCGGATTAATTTCGACGGACCACCTTTTTTCTTTTTTTTGGGTAGGTAATATCAATATGAATTTGAGTAAGTCTAAATTTGTTGCAGCCCTAGCAGCATATACAACCATTCCAGGTTGTCGCGGATGATAGTTTGGGAAACCTTGTCTGTCTTTAGTCGTGGTATTTCTCAAAATGAATTGATCCTTTTTAAATTTTAGAAGTAACACTCACTTTCGACGGAAGTCATCGATATTGTATAAATTATTTGCAATGGCTTAACGGTTTAGCTAAATACTACATGTATTTTTTATTCGTGAAGAGTTGAAGTATAGACAGGGCTCCAACGACATCGTAAAAATCTTCTCTGCTGTATAAGACGGTTAGTTCAATTTAAGTTTAAATTCCTCGGTGAAATCATATGTTAAGGTTACCGTATTAATGTCTGCAATTGGAATAATTCTGTATTAAGCCGGAAATTTTTCGCATAAGTATTTTTTGGGGAAAGTAATTTGTAGAATTCAATATAGAAGAATATAAAAAATATTAGAGGAAGGTGCATTACGAAACTAAACCAGATACACAGTTGAATATTATGGAATAGGTAAGGCCAGCCAGGTAGAAAACTCGAAACTATTCTATTTTAAATATTCAATAATATCTACACGGTATTATACACGATCATAGTTATAATTTTATAAATTGTATTCATCACTCCAAAAGTTATAATGGTAGGTAAATATTATTCTTATTGAAGAGCGTATAGTTAAAGAATCATATTGAAATTAAATGAGCTTACTACGCTTGTTCCACTGCTCTTTTTCATTCATACAAATGACTGTTACAGGCTTGTAAACGCAAACGTCAAATCGCTTCGGTTACGTTCGGGAATTTCCGCCAGGGGGATCAATGCTCAAAAACAGTCCATACAAAATCCCCCCTTCGCGTAGTTCATACTGTTGCAACGTCACAAATATGTCAAAATACATGGAACATTTCAGACGTCTAAGGAGTGCAAAAGAATTTATGCTCCTACCGCGTCATCGACCGACTTTCATGCGTATTCTGAATCGACGCAGAATACGTTTGCTAGTCGTGTTTATTGATCATCGTTTCCTCCAATATTTTCCTATGGGAAACACGAGGAAAATTTAAAATTAGTGAATTGGTATAATTATTATATTTGAATATCGTTTATTAATGGAATATTTTGATGGGACTTATTGGAGTGCAGTGCACCCTTTGCTCCTTTACAAGAGCCGTCCCTGCAACACATTATACGTCACTGAGAGCCACACCGATACCTGAGTTAAAATTTCGGAAATCGCCCTAATCCTTATTTTGTAAACACCATATTAACAGAGTGGCGAATTGCCGAAGGCGATTGCCGCTTTTCAACTTCTTTTAGAAATACCAGTGATTTTACAATTATAATAGTATTGTGGGTTTTGACGGGATGTAATTCGACGAATGGGTAAATATATACAATCATTCCACATTTAGTGACATCTGTTAGGTGTTTCAACGTATCGGATATAATAGCGGAGAATTAGGAAGGTTCAGCTGCTCATTCAAGATTGGCAAGGAGTTTAACTGGGCTCTATTGATTTCCAAAATTTCTTGATAAAATAATTTATGATCCCCCATGTTTTTATGCAACAGTTTAAGCCCATCATGGGGTTAAACTGTTGCATAAAAACAATGCTGGTTGGGGGGTTTTGGCGTTGGCAATCCGCCGCGACGAATCAGTCCGTATTGGTACCACTCTCTACAATACATATCTCAAAAGAGATAGACAACTGATTTTGCAACGTGGAATAAAATTATAGATTTATTATACCAAGCTTCACTTCTATCGTCTGACTAACCCTGCCTCTAATATTGTATTGTATCGATGAAACATTTCTAAAAAATCCATGCAGATGTTTGGCGAGACGGAGAGCAGGCCAGCGTATATTATGTAAATCGCATGTAGTCATTGCAATCTCAGCGGATGCACATACATAGACGTGTTTATCGTTTCTGTATTTATGTTTCCAAATTAATTAAAGCGAAATCCAGTTACAGTGTGTTTTAAAATCGACAATCTAAGACGCGACTTAGCAACTGCCAATCGATATAAAATATCGTTAGTCCATAAAATAACGTGATAATAAAACTGTGACACGACAAGAATCCTCAGACTAAATCTATCGTATAAAATTATCTAAGACGTATTTATTGATTCAAAGTATATAGTTACAAAATATACTAGAAAATAAAGGCTGGAGAGATAGCGAGGGAGTGGTGGTGTAATCTTAAGGACAGAACAATTAAGCAAGACTAACCTTACAACGATGTTTATGCTAGTAAGTAAGAATAATAATTTTAAGCAACTAATTTTCTGTCTGCATTATTATTTTGAATAATATGAATCAAATAAACTGAATAAAGGTAGATTAAAGTAAAACGGAGCAAGTACAAAAAAGAAAAAGTAACTTTCGAATTATATATAGATTATGAAAAGAATATAAACTTTTTGAAAGCTTTGGATGAAAATAAAAAAAAACCTCTTTGTTCATTTCAAAAACCAAACAAAACTTTTAACAAAAAAGATTTAGAATTGTTTTTCCTGAGAAAATTTCCCTCCCTTCGTATTCGAAGATGTAAAGGATACCATAAGAAAAGCGGTTAGTTTTATCCAAAATTAAATCATTCAGCTGTTCTAAGCCTACATTGTTTTAAAAAAGAAATATCGAGGGTAAATTGACATTAAGTCATAAAAACAAGTTCTAAGGTAATCGCATTTAAAGAATTATTTTTTTCAAAGTACATACTCAAATCTCCCAGACGCAATTGTTTTGTTTTTTAAAAAGTTTTTTTTACATTATATTATTTGGCATACAAATCATAACATTTGGTATCCAAGAGTTATGCTATACTTTTTGCCATAATAAAGAAATAGCAATACGCTTTTTTTTTTCAAAGCCCATATTTACATCCCATGAATTCATGCGTTTTGCCAGTACGTAGAGCGTAAAATTGTATACATTTAAAAATCATCAAAAACCGACTTGATGCGTTCCGTCAGTATAACCTCGATATGTTTTAGCGTATACGATAAATTTTAACTGAATTATTTACAGGTGACTGACTTCCTGTTAAATGTAGATTTGCCAACCGGAGGTTATTGTACTGTTTTTAACTGATCATTATTAAAATCAACAATATGTGTGGTCTTCGCAAAACTACGATAAGGAGGTCGGGCGTCCAGTGCAATCTATCAGGCTTTTATTACACAGCCAAGAATAATTTGATCACATAATAAACATCAACAAAAAAAGCAGCAGCAACTGTATTTTCAAACTACATGCATCTATCCTCATACTGTTAGACAAAAATTAAATTTCTCTAAAATATTTCGGTCCTGTAGCCGAATAATAAACGGTATTGAGGTTTCGTCCACTCAGTTGCGCACTCGGCGTGTTTTTGATTCAATTGAAGTCAATTAATTATTAATAAAAAAAAAACAATGAATTAAGTTTCGCAAAACTTTTGTAATAGTATGTATAATAGTCGATAGCTTTTCGGCATCACGTAATCGGGAGATTTATTTATATTGTATAGTTCTTATCAACTGTATTACATCTATGATGTGCGTACTAAAGAGTAAAACTACATTTTGGTAATTTTACGATAAGTACGAAAACATATCCCAAATAAAAAAAAACGCTTCAGTGGCACAAACAGTTCACATCGCACGTGGTCTACAAAAATTATAATAAATGTATAAATTGGACCAACAAATACCTGAAATAAATGTTATGTAATTATTATTAGTTTCCGGCCCCTATAGTGTTAGTTTGCTCATTAAATAAATATTTTTTATGGTTTTAGAATTACAGTTACATTAATTATTGTTTTAATGACGTTTCGTTATATATCTACACTGTAGATTCTACATGCTGCTGATAAGAATAGTAAAGATAATAACATTATAGAGAGTATAATCATTTGCAGAAAAAAATGCTTCGGAAATTAGATTCGTTTTTGCTCTGCTGAAAAATCGTGTGGACATCTACTCATTCAAAAGTCCACTTATCATAGACGTTACCTTTGTAGAACTAAATACGTTGCTATTTTTTACCTCCTCAACTAAGCTTGTTTTTATATTATTATAATACTATTATTAGAATACTAAAATTATCTAAAAACACCAGTCTTCACCTTTCCAATACTCGATAAAGACTTCACTGAGTTCGATCTGCACTTTTCGATCTCTGGTAAAATTCCTGCGACACAAATTCATCGATTCAATTGTAGTAACTATTGCCATGGTGTTTTCTTTCATATCATTTCGTGAAAAAAACTCTAGACCATCAAATGGCAAATTATCATATAATATCACGTCATTACCATGCTATGTAGAATGTAGACCACCCACTTAATGCTACTATATCTCCTATTAGATCTTAATGCCTCAGTTAATATTCAAATTGGAGAACCAAAGCCCGGGGGTCAATATCGCATACGCAAGGTTACCTACGTAGATTTTTTTGCTAACCAATTAATAAAAATTAATTTAGCGAGATCCGCCAGAGATGTCAGCCGACGACAAACAAAACAGAGCAAAAAAACAACGTCATGTAACTTTCTCCAGCACACATAAAAATACAATAATAATTAATATCACACTTGATTTGTACTTAATTTATTCAGATTTTTTAAGAATGGTCTAGGTGGCAGACCTGAAGGGGGGACAACGGCGAATACCATCGAGATTATTGCATGTGATAAAAAATGTTGCTAGATACAATTAGACAGGCAGCACAAAAAATGTTATCTTTATACAAACAGGTTCTTCGAATCCCAGTGTAGTTACTTTATACGCGGTATTTTGTGCATGGTATAATGACCGGAAGGACTAAACATTTTCCTTAATTCTTCAAGCTTTGTAACGGGTCAATTCATACGAGTATAATTTGGAATATCAGATTTCAATTTACAACTAATTGAATCGTGTGATTAGCACACGTACGATAGCATCCTAAATTTTCAATATTTTTTAATAAACTCGTATAGCTTAACCCTAATAGCGCGCTTTACAACTAGGGACTTCCACGGGTGTGTGTGCTTTAAAACGAAAAACATCGGACCGTTACGCACTGTCTTTGTTGTTTTAAGCCTTTATAGGGCAATTAGTTTTTTTTCCAAATCAACTACGAACTATATTACTTCGAATTATATATCGTGTATTGAACAATAATTCTACTATAAAAATAAAAAATACTGAAATAAATAAATAAAATTTTGGAAAAACTATAATCTGTGGTGTTTTATTTATTGAAAAAAATACTGTGAATAGATAAAAAAATGCTCATTGAATAATTGCGTTTCTCTCAACACACAATATAACCATAAAAAATATTATTTGCAAAATCAAATGTTATACACAAATCCTGTTCCAGCTGTGGCCGCGAATGCTCAATTGTCGATTTATCAACCACTTACGTTACTTATTTATAATTACTTATGTTTGCTGGTGATTGATGCACACTGCAAGTTAGATGGTCAATCAATAGACTAAATTACTTTATCGATATCGTTTTTAGGTATTTAGGTCGACACCGTATGAATTACAGCCCTTAAAGGAGATGGTCGATATATCGACCGTTTGTTACTAAATTACTTGTTACTCAGTTGCCCAACCTCACACATGCCTACGAATAGAAAAATCAAATTTATTATTAAACTGTCCGAACTGAGATTCGAGCCCGTGTGATCCCCAACCGAAGCCAACGACTGCGCCACGGACCCGATCTGGCGATTATTCTATGTAAATATTTTTTTAATACTGTTAGAATTAATAACTTTGTTAAATTCATATTTTCCATAAGGATATGACATTGAAACCCAAATTGTTAATATGGTCAGTGGTTACGATAAATTAATCCATTAACAATTTAAAAGTCAGTTTTCACGAGATAAAATAAAATTACAAAATATTGGGTATTTAGCAAAATATTCCAACTTCTCAGTAGAAGTAATCATCATAAAAACGAAAACAAGTGGAATAATTTGGTTTGTTTTATAACAAACGCCGGCGATACTAGCACTGTCTACGAAACGGAATTTAATATATACTAGCCCAGAGAATTCTGAAGACGCTTTAGTGCTCGGCCAAAGTAAACGCGCGACGGCGGAGCGGGTGCGGCGTTTGAAACTAAAGACGCGCGAACTTCCAGTTGAACAGTCCGAACTTCCGGGCATTGCAAAATCATGCTACGCATTTCAGTTTTAAGCGCCGCGCCCGCCCCGCCGTCGCGCGTTGACTCTGGCCGAACACTTATTATTATAACATATCACATGTAGGTATGAAATTTTTTCAAGACCTAAACGTTTCGGTACGCGGTGTACAATATAATAAAATGTTATGCAATGGACACACAGTTCTGACGTACTAGCTACTTTAGAGAGTGAGTATTTCAATTTCACCGTCATCTATGACGGGTACGGTTAAACTAGTAGAAAATAGTACAACTGTAGTATAAACAAAATTCTTAATTAAATAGAACCGATCCATGCACTCAAGAATCTTAATACCAAGTAGGGTTACCATCAAAATGTAATAGATAGGCCACGTAACTGTAACGACTATAGCGCCAAGGAACCAAATGTATTTAAAATGACAAACTAATAAGAAAACAGCCGACGTAAAAAAAAGCAATATTTTTAATGAAATATTGGGACCGGTTTTTCAACGTTATAAAGGATACAAGAAACAATACACAGAAAATTAAGCAGAATGAGAAATAATTTACTAAATATTTTTTTTTAAATAGTCTTGCTTGATTTAAACGCCATCCATTAAACTACTGGTTCCGTACAGCCCCAATCAAGCAATATTGCCGTTAACCGGCCATAAAACTGTTAATTATTTAAATTTCCACAAGGATAAACAGACTATTAGAAAGCATTGGCTTGCCAATGGCATAAAACTAATCAATTACCTCCAAGCCAGCATGCGGAGTTTCAAAGTGAAAATCCTCATTTACGAGCATAGTAATTATTAGTCACAAGCGATGTCTACATATTACCGCGGGGTGAATCGGGCAATATTGGCCTATCGAGGAAATTTCGACGATTCTACATATTCGAAAGAAATATTAATTTTGAACTGTATGTATATTCCGTCGGTGTAATTGAGACAAAAACGCAGAAAAGTATCGTATATCCGTAATCTTCGATAATTTTTTTTTATTATTCTATTCAATTTAGTTGAATGTTTATTTATTACTCTCTTATCTTTTTTTTTTAAAATAAAACACAATTTGTTTGTACTACTTCCACATATTTATAATGATCAGGACCGGTTTTGCTCATCACGAGCATTATCAACTGATCAAACTCTCTTATCTGTTTTCTACATATATTAAAATGGCATTCCATCATATTACAACTGTGAAAAAATTATCATTAGAATATTTCAATGTTCGTCTATAATATGTTTTTATTACAATATATCATTGACCTGTCTGCAACTCACAACAGTGCACGATGCGCAGACAAAGAGTGTGTTTGAACCTTGGTGTTGAGCTTATGGTTTATATTATAAACTTTATAATACTACTATGATAGGTTCCTTAAACATTCTTGATACCCAGAAACCGCTCAACAATACAGAGTTTTTAAAACGTCAATAGAATTTAATGGGTTAACTACTTTTCGACAATTCTTCGGCAACTTTGTGGAAATTCCTTCTGTAAAAAAAAGATGCTTCTAAAAAAGGCGCAACACGTGTCACAATTGATAACACAAGCAGTGGAATAACAAAATTATCAATTTTGTATTGCCAACAACATAGTTATACGCAATGCAAGAACAAACAAAAATTTCAAAGCGTGTTAAGGAAGTGTACGAATGATTTTAGTAATCTTTCTTAAGTTCTTTATAGTAATCAGTAGCCTAGCTCAAGTTATCTGCGAATATCTTTTGTATGACTACCGATTCTCGGCATGTCAACATCCATCGACCTCAAATATTTCTGTGGGAAGCGTTTAATTAATTTGTCGGTGGCCAGAATCAGTATCAGTCACCCACCAGTAATGCACATAAAAATAATGTTGTGGCATTTAAGTGTTACTTTATAATAATTATTATCATAATCGTGACACAGGGTTTAACGTCACAGCACCCAATCAAGCAATTAACCGGTATAGGAAAGTTTATTCTCACGCAAGCATGAAACCGAAATTAAGTTTGATTTGTCATTGGGAAACATTGTGACCACTTAAATAACCAAGTAGGTAACTATTTATGTGGTTTGGTATTTTATACCTTACCTATGCACATAGGCAGCTGAACAAAATTTTATATCGTGGAAACATTTAATTAGACGGATAATCCTGTATCTGATTTTAAGATTTTACAGGAGAGCATTTCAAAGATTCATAGCGCAATTGCAAAGTAACGACTGCATGTATCATTTTCAAAATGGAGACAGTGTTATTTTTAATGTAATTTTCACTGTTGTTTGATGACCCATGGAACTAAGAGCATAGACAGGGAAAATGCAAGACGTGTAATCACATATTTGGCACTTAATTGATTAAGCGTAGGAAGTGTCGATATATATATTGAAAACGGAGCGTAAAGCGAACAACCAGTCCTCATACCCAGTCACACTGTTTTTATACTATCTTAACCGAAAAGAATGGTTGTCGTTTTTTGATGAAAATCCGAGGCATATGATAGAAAGCAGATTTTGAAATATTATTTACAATTGTAACAATTGATTATTGATGAATTTATTTTCTTATTTACCTTTCGTTTCTGAGTGAGTAGTCGTGGTTGATACGGACATTTGTAAAGATTGAAGGCAAACGGGATAAAGATCTCTCAAAATTTTTAGTATGCTTTGATCCTGTGGGAATCCGGGAAATCTCTTTCATTGTGAGACGAATGGCAGCCCTACCGAAAACAAACATTGACAAACTGGATAGTAATCCACATCGCGTAAAAATATATCTCAGTCGAGTGAGACACTCCGGAAAGGGGCAATACAACCATCTGATAAAGAATATTTATCACTTAAAACTATTCGATACATGAGATTTTCCGTTGCATAATATAATGTCCATTCCATGGTAATATTTTACTAATCTCCCGTAGAGATAATTAATGCATACGAATGATTCAAGCTTGCATATTTTCGCTTATATCATTGACCTTAAAAATAGTCGAAATTGACAAGACAATTATTATGAAAATCATCCAATCAGATCCTGTCGTGAGTCACAGGTAGGAAGAGGGTGACATTGGACTCAAAATTGAATGAATGACTCCAGCACAATTTACACAATGATAAATACTAAAAAAACCTTAGTCACAAATTGTGACGACAATGCCTACTATCACATATGAATGTTGTGTACTGAAATACCTATGGCTGAATTAAATTGATGATAATATCCATTTCTAAGAAATTTATGTACGCCGTTGCATACCTTATTACAGGCCTTCTCAACCAAAAAATAATCGCAACTTTAACTATCGCTTTTCGAAAGAAAAAACGAACATAAGTTTTGGACACTAAATGTTATATTATAATTTTAACAAAGAATCCAATGTGGCCATGCTGAGATTATTGACATAAAATTGTAAGGTTTATACAATGAATTAAAGTAAAGACGCGAAGCAGAAAACATTTTAAAAGGTCCTCCATAAGATGTTTTCACAACAGCGATTTATTATGTTTTCAATTTTACGATAATTAGGAATACGCCCGCGATCGATTAGTTCAATAGTGGAGTACATGCGGCCTTCCATGTCTGCTATTGCGGCCTGTCGACTTAAGTCATCATTCATACAATAGTTTATGTGTATTGTTAAATATATCTAATTGAAGTGTCGTGAATGCGGCTATTTTTACATATCAATTGTTGCAGCCCTTCATCGTGGCTTTTCGTCATTGGGTAAACAGAATCCAGTACAAGATTCGATTTGTATCTTTTTGTTTTGTTGTCATGTGGAACAAAATTATTTTTTATGTCTGCTTCTCTTTTGAATTAAATTTTGAAATATGGTATAGCAACAAAAAAATGTCAGTTGGCTACAATATAACATGAACAGACAGCATGATCCGTATCCCGGATCATAATATAAACAAAATATTTAAAATTACAATAGAAAATACGGTTTAGATATGAGTTAATCGTTACGTGTGGAAGTATGACTGGTTAGTGCAAAAACTCGATCAGCAACCATATTAAGCGTTTCGCTTTCATTTGGAAAACCGCAAAACGTAAAAGATATTTATTATAATTAATTAATAATAATTCTCATCGCATTCTCACACCGTTTTGAATATTCAATGGTCGTAACAAGGAAAAGTTGACTGCTAAAACTCTGTGTTCGTATCCGGTTTACAGCACTTAAAATACTATTCAAAAAGAATTTGGTGTGAGACGAAGTGTTATTGCGGACCCTATTTTTCGACAAGATCTTATTATATAAAGTTTGATGACAGACAGATTAAGCTTTTAGCACCACGGGAACTTTTACAATGCTATGTAATATTATAATGTTGGAATTAGTTTGTACTTCCAGCGCAATGCATAACAAACAGAGAAGCTATTACAAATAATCCATCGTTAAATACGATATAAAAAATAAATTATCGCCTGTGACTGTAACCATCGAACATTGAAAATTCTCTTGATCAAATCTTTACTGCATATATCAATAGGTATTCGAAATATTAGTACATTTAAAACACTGATAACATTGCTGTAGTTCTTAGTTAAAATTACTACCTCACAATTTCGTAGGTCAATAAATATAACCAAGGACATTGATATATTGTATGTGATTCAACCCTTCCTACCTACCGCGCATCTCTTTAAAAGGGGTAGAACGATCGACTAAAAAGAGATCCATCGAACTAAATGTTTTCATCTCTGGATTGAACGGTAGAGTATACGCCGTACAATTTTGTACTTTTTACTACACTGTGTGTCAGTGTATTTGTTTGTACGGATCCTGTGATCCTAGAGCCGTGTAGGGATCCCGTGATCCTTAATTCTGGAGCCGGAGTGCAAAGTTATACGGCGTGTATTCCAGGTGGTTCGATTACCTACTACTGCAAAAAACTATGATAGCTCACTCTTTTTTTAGAAATTATTTACGTAACAGATGTGAATCTTTTTGTAATTGTACTTATGTACATAATTGGCCGATTGTTCCGGCTGGACTGCCAGTTAGCCAACAAGCCTAGCGCACTCCTCGCACCTCGCGAATAGTGTTTGATAATAATCACAGGCATGTGGCGAAAATTGACACCAGAGAGCAGCTCGCCCACGCGTCCGCCGCTACACCAACGGCCGGAGAGTCGGGATTAACGGCCGCGGAACCGGTTGCCGGCCGGCTCTGCCGACGCATTTATTGTTTTCGCCGCTGCCTTTGGACCGGTCCTGCCTCGTATGACGCTTTTGCAAGCTTCTCACTCGCTACACCGTTCCATTGGCCGGCCTTCTAGCACGGGTGACAAAGAATTGACGATATCACCGTCCCAGTGCAAGGGTTAATCAATTTGGCTAAAAACCGTTTTAAGTTATGAACTATTTCCATAATCATTCTTGATACTAAAACTAAATAAAATAAATCGAAGAAAACCGAGAAGCTGAAAAATATTTAATCTACGACTTTGCAAGCAAAATGGCTGCAGCCAGTTTTTATATACACCGCCAACACGCACACAAGCAAGCACGTAGCGGCTATAGTATGTGTAATACATAGGGCTGACGATTAATGCTGCGTATCGGCAGTTAAAAGCTGAAATTCGAAGGACTGAATAACGAGAGCTCTTTTCAAAAATATATTTCCTTATGGTCTACTTGACATTTTCATGATCTGTTGCCTAATCTCTCTACCTAAAGGTTTGAACTATTTTTTAAAGCATATATCCATAAGTGTTCTTTTCTAGTTCCGCCGGAAATACAAGATAAAATTTTGGACATGTAAACATGTCCAGCCCGTTCACTGGGTTAACTCGTGTTCTGCCATTTTACTGAAGTGGGAAAACTCGAGTAACACTTAATGTACTAACCTTATATAACTTTATCAAACATTGTATAAACAAACCTACTTTATTGCGTACAAGAATAGTGCCGAGAGAAAAAACGAGTGCAATGAGTTCTCGACTTACGACGGAGTTCCGTAGAATATCTTAAATTTCTGATAGCTGATTGATAACTTCATGTAAGTAGATAATTACACACATAATGTATTTATATAAATTATTCTGGAGAGATGGTTCATTATATTTGCTACTTACATGCATTACTGAATCCTAACATTTTTCCTTCTTGAGAAGTTTCCGCAATTCCTTGGGCAAACATGATTCTTAAATAATGCAATCGAATTTAAAATAAATTTTATGATGTCGGAATCCGTGAGATGACATGATATTGTCGGTCTCTTCTAAACAGTATACATAGCTAAGCTAAAATAAGTTTGAGTATAGTTCTGACGATGGCGTTAAGACGAAATAACTATCAACTACCTACCTTGCCCTCCTCCAACCACAACTGTTTTCCCATTCGTTAATTTTATACGGCAGTATCCAGTGGCGTAACAAACTTTAAGCGTATCTACAGTTTTTTCCTCTTAGTTGGGAGTGTCTTTGGAGCAACTGCCCAAGGCACACAGCAAGTGTGCAGAAAATCAATCGCTCTAGATAAATGAAAAGTTTCTATGAGTTGAGGTCTACTCACTCTCCATATGACGCAGCAAATATTTTGAAGATCTCGTAACTTGCTTTATTCGCCACCAAGTCAGCGTGGCCGATCGGCCCAATGGAAAGTTGGACCTACTTGCTTAGCTCTTCCCTTTCTCCATGCATTAAATGACACTCCCATAGGATGTGCCCTGTATCCTGCTTTATAGAACTACATTTGCATGTTGGTCTATCCGCTAACAGGCCAAGCTCAAAGAACTTGGCAGGCAAACCACCGTGGCCAGTAAGGAATTAGCTCGTCCAGTGATTTGGAGTCAGTACTTTAGCTATCAACCACCTAATAAAATTTTGTAGAACTAAATACTTTGATACTTTATCCTATTATAATGGAGTTCTCTTCTGCCAACGGGATGAATTACGTCGCGCTGGAAGATCTACGGGAGATCTACGGGACGCTGGAATGACCTGGGAGAAAGCGAAAAGAGTGGCAGGGGACAGAAAAGTTTGGAGGAACCGCGTGATGGCCATATGCTCCGAATAGGGAGCGGATAGAGTTCCACTAAGTAAACGCCAATTCTATCAATAATACAATTGAAGTTAGCCATACTGTCTCGATTCGTTGGCTGTAGAATGCCTGTGGTGTAAGGAGGTAAATAAACCACTCTTATGCTTGGATGTGAGTCTCATCACCTGGTGCATCGTCAAACACCAATAATATTTTTAAAACTAAGTCGTCATCATTGAAATCTTTTTTCATAGAGAATATAGCGAAGATGATGTTTTTGAAATATGGATATTTTTGTTGTTTTCGAGTCGATAACTGACTGTATTGACACGCAGTATATAGATATCACGTGAAAGCGGTATAAAGAACCGACTTTCACTGTCTGGTGAATGAAACAAAAGGGCGACTTTTTGCACCCCAATCATTCAGCGTTGAAACTTATCCAAACCTGCGGTAATACTGTGTACTGATCAGTTGGTAAAATCTGAGATTAATAATTTTTATGTCAAAGTAAATCACGAGACGCCAGCAGTCTTCAAACAGGTCAGAAGATATCAATCTAATCCAGGGATTAAATTCGAAATTCCACAAACATTGACGCATTCATTAGATAACTAAATAAATCGAAAAGTTTTCCTTTAACATAAAACCACAGTAATGAGAAACCAACCATTGTATTTATCTGCATAATGAGATTTATCCTCATCCGTAATCAAATAACCTATTATGGCATCCAGAATGATATCTTCAAATAAGTTCACTTGTAAGACTAGTAAGACGCGCTTGAACCATCAAGTAGCGTTTACAAGTGTTTAGTTTATCAAACGGCAAGTTACATTACATGGCGATTGGCAAAGTTACCTTAACGACACTTTCACTGGCGACTCGGAATTAAAATGTGGGTAATTAAAACGTAAATCAATAATAAGCAACAACAATGCTAATTAGTATTTATCGGAAATGTTTAACGAGCGTTAATTGCTAACAGAGCCGAGGCGATTGGACCGGTATGCATGGAAATGGTAAACAATGAAAAAGAATCTATCGGAAAAACACAAAAAAGTACAATCAACACAAAAATAAACAATATATATTAATAAGTTTTCTTTACTTCGAAAAGAGAATCTTTTATACTTTTAGCCCTTTGATAAGTGAGTTTTTTTACACAAAAATATTCTTTTAAGTGTCAATCTGGGGAAAATATTACTTGTTATTTCAAGTAGTGAATATTAAAACGCATATTTAAATTAAATAATTATCTAGAAGATTTACTTCCAATTCGGATCTATAGTTTTATTGTCCACCAGTCGGCATGTGCTCATCTTATGACGTTGATTTCAGGACAAGAATGAGTCGAAATGATTTTTTTACGCTCAATATTATACGGCTATAGATTTGTTTCCAAATCACTGATAGATATTTAAAGTATCCATTCAAAGGTAGTCGTGTAAAATCGTGATAAATTGTCGTAAGTTAACTTGACTATATGAATGCTATAGTCGTTTTTAGGAAAATAGTAGTTTCAAATTAATCCACCGACATCCTCACTCGCCTTTGACGCACGCCCCTAATACTACTCCACGTCGCAACCATAGTTTTTCTAGAGAAAATCCAAATTTCCTAACGCCAATCAGTCGCTTTGCCACTTCCAGTCCATGTCATATAATCTGAAGGTATTTTAGGACACCAGAATCACACAGGTTCGAAGAGAAGGCAGGCAGGGTCGAGCCGTTCTAAGCCACTTTCAACGTTTCTCCATGATTACTTAAATAGTCATGCCACCACGTTTGGTCCGAATTTAAATCCTTCAATCAACAACTGAAAGCCGGGTATTCAAAATAATTGATTTTATTGTTTGATATTCAAACATCTTATAGTATGAAATCCATGTATGGCAAATAATATACAAGGCAAACTATTACAACATTGACCACCGGCATTGCTTTTGATAGGCAAGACAAAATGTCAGGACCATCTCAATGTATTTAACAGTTAGTCTTCATTTTAATAACATCAAACAGTTTATCGGACTTCAGCGGATATCTACGCTAGACTCATATACATTCTTTTTAGAACATAGTGTAGAAATGATTTCTTGTTCGCTTTTTGAGCACGGTTCAAAAATTTCATAAACACTTCATTAATATATGTAAATATAAAACACTTTTACGATATTTACTTTACTGCGATAAGATAAACAATTAATGAACTCGATATTACGATAATCAAGCGAGTACAACAACACTAACTATTTTTTTATCGGTATTCAATCAATCATTATTTATTATGTGCTGACATATTTTCTTAGCTAATTGATAAATCTATAAATATTAATTGATAAACGAAAGCACTGATAGAAACTTGTAAAATGCTAATGAAAACAAAGTTCTATTAAAAATACTAAACTGGGTCGCACATAAACATCACAATATTGCAAACGCAATATATTTATGTACGTTATGAATTTCAGCACTTGCTTGGGGTCTGTCATCGTGTGTGAGATACCGAGGCCGACTTGGGCTGTGTAACGTGATGTTCTTATGCGGTATGATGTTGTTAGTTGGATAGTGATGCAGTCGTATGTACTAGAGTAGTGTACTTAATCATAAAAAAAGTAATTTTAAACAAGTTTTTGTTCCCTTTTATAAAAGATCGTATCACTAAATATACAAACTGCATACACAGATAGAGCGTATTAGTTTATTTAAAATATGTATGTGCTGGCGATATCCAGATGGCCGTCCTTTTAAGATGAATATCGCTTTTCAATTGTTGTATTAGTAGAAGTATAAGATAATTTTTATTTTTATACTTTTTCATATCATAATATGTATAAACGAAGACTATTTCGGAAGTGTGTACGTGGCTATTGCATTCGAAACTAATCGTTTGAAAGTTTACAATTAAAAGCGTATTGAAATCCAATGGTTAACGATCACACTCGCTGTGTGAAACCCGCCTAAGTAACAAAACTTTTTGATATATTTTTTTGCCAATATCGATCGTCCAGTCTATTACTCAGGGAAAAGGCATATTCAAACGGTGACCCTAAATCAAATACTATTGATTTGTAAATGAGTTTTATATATTTTATAAACATGTGTTTAGCAATAAGGTACGAGAATAGTCAGTAGAAGGATAGAACTACCCTTTTACTGGCCAAGAAATATCAACATTTTGTGTAGTTCTTTAGAAGGTTATCTGAACCTATAACTACATTTTTAACTCAAATTTCATTTTTTTTGAGATGTATAGCATTTACTATGAAATCCAAAACATTATTTTCAATACGAATTATCTCATCGTTATAAATAAATACATTCCATACGTTACTGCAATAAATAATCTAATTTATCATGTCTAACAGGGTTCTTTATCCAGGATATTATGTTGTTACGTGGTGCACTAGTGCAACGTCTCTACGATTTCGAAACACACAATATTACATCTATCGCGGCGTTTAATCGTTTGATGAACTGGCCATAATTAAAAACCAGTCTATAGTCCTAGCGACATATAAATCGTATAAGAAAGTTTGCGAGAAAGTTTTACATAATAATTATCGAAAGAAACATTTATAAGCGAAAGTACATGGTTATAAATGTATGTAGACACACAAAGCCATATAATATCTGAACGTTCACAAAGACCACATTAGTTTACCTATGTTGATTATGCCAATGTTTAGAAAAGAGAGAATCTATATTCGTTTTGATACTAAAACACCGAGGATAAAATGTATATTTTTTAATATTCAAATATATTCAAAAATAACAGAACAGTTTTTAATTATGATGTCGTTTAAATTCTGGTCGTGACATTAGTATGTATTACGTAATATATATTACATAAATTTGCAATAATCGTGTAATTTTTACTTTTTTGTCGTGTGTTTTAAATGAATTTTTTGACGGTGAGCAATTTCTTTCGCTATTTAAATCTTTCTCTCGGCGCCGTCTTCTATCGAAGGCCGTCCACCAAACGGCGTTTCAATATCCTGGAGCCAGTCGTATTACATCGTCTATGCCTTCGACATTGGGCCACTTGCGTCGGTTTCGTAACCGAGTCAATCTCACTCCACCTTCGCCTCTGCTGCCCTCTATTTATCCTTGCATTATGAGTTGACGTAATTTTGTACACTTCCATGTATTTTGTCACTAACGACCCGGGTTTCGCCTTTCGGCATCTTCAGGCACTCGAGCACACGAATGGACTCGAACTGAGAGACAGTAAACAGTTTCTAACGCTTATATAGAAGATACAAATGCGACAAATATCATTTACGAGGCAATACATTATACGTCTGAGAGCCACACCGATACCTGAGTTAAAATTTCGGAAATCGTCCTAATCCTTATTTTGTAAACACCATATTACCAGAGTGGCAAATTGCCGAAGGCGATTGCCGCTTTTCAACTTCTTTTAGAAATACCAGTGATTTTACAATTATAATAGTATTGTGGGTTTTGACGGGATGTAATTCGACGAATGGGTAAATATATACAATCATTCCACATTTAGTGAAATCTGTTAGGTGTTTCAACGTATCGGATATAATAGCGGAGAATTAGGAAGGTTCAGCTGCTCATTCAAGATTGGTAAGGAGTATAACTGGCCTCTATTAATTTCTAAAATTTCCTGATAAAATAATTTATGATCCCCATGTTTTTATGCAACAGTTTAACCCCATCATCCGCATTAAACGTATGGTTCTCCATTAGCAAGTGATTTGCGAATGTCGAAGTTTCTTTTTTTAATCTAAAGGCAGCTAAATGTTCTGATACCCTTATATCTAATGTACGTGTGGTTTTACCCACAAAGAAATGTTGGCAATCATTGCATTGTAATTTATAAATACCAGATTTGTTCTTAAAGTTTACTCTATCTTTATTGTTAATAAGTAATTTGCCTAGAGAGTTTTTACAATAGAACGCCGGTCTAACACTATCAGCGAGTTGTTTTTTAATTTTAAAGCTTGTGCAACCTAAATAACTTATTCTATGCCAGATTCTAGGGCGGTCTATGTCTTTAGACAAGTTCCCGAAATATAGCATCTTTTCTGCTAATTTACGTTGTTTTTTTGATACAAGACTATTCCTTGACCTTAATATTGATATTAAAAACTCCATTCATGAATTTAAAATTTACCGAAAACAGACGTTTTCAGAAGCCACGATCCATTTTAAGTCAGACCATCCTTTCTCATATAAATTGGCTGCTTTCCATTCTCAGGTTCACAGATTAGTCACTATACCTCTAAATAAATTTAATTTTGAAAACGAACTAAACATTATTAAACAAATTGCCATTAATAATGGCTATGAGGCGTCTCTTATAGATAGTCTTGTATCAAAAAAACAACGTAAATTAGCAGAAAAGATGCTATATTTCGGGAACTTGTCTAAAGACATAGACCGCCCTAGAATCTGGCATAGAATAAGTTATTTAGGTTGCACAAGCTTTAAAATTAAAAAACAACTCGCTGATAGTGTTAGACCGGCGTTCTATTGCAAAAACTCTCTAGGCAAATTACTTATTAACAATAAAGATAGAGTAAACTTTAAGAACAAATCTGGTATTTATAAATTACAATGCAATGATTGCCAACACTTCTATGTGGGTAAAACCACACGTACATTAAATATAAGGGTATCAGAACATTTAGCTGCCTTTAGATTAAAAGAAACTTCGACATTCGCAAATCACTTGCTAATGGAGAACCATACGTTTAATGCGGATGATGGGGTTAAACTGTTGCATAAAAACATGGGGGATCATAAATTATTTTATCAGGAAATTTTAGAAATTAATAGAGGCCAGTTATACTCCTTACCAATCTTGAATGAGCAGCTGAACCTTCTAATTCTCCGCTATTATATCCGATACGTTGAAACACCTAACAGATTTCACTAAATGTGGAATGATTGTATATATTTACCCATTCGTCGAATTACATCCCGTCAAAACCCACAATACTATTATAATTGTAAAATCACTGGTATTTCTAAAAGAAGTTGAAAAGCGGCAATCGCCTTCGGCAATTTGCCACTCTGGTAATATGGTGTTTACAAAATAAGGATTAGGACGATTTCCGAAATTTTAACTCAGGTATCGGTGTGGCTCTCAGACGTATAATATATTGCCTCGTAAATGATATTTGTCGCATTTGTATCTTCTATATAAGCGTTAGAAACTGTTTACTGTCTCTCAGTTCGAGTCCATTCGTGTGCTCGAGTGCCTGAAGATGCCGAAAGGCGAAACCCGGGTCGTTAGTGACAAAATACATGGAAGTGTACAAAATCTCAATAATCCAAATTTAATATTGAAATTCCATCAAGCACCCTCAGTCGATGTCTTAAATTATCTTAAATGACGTAATTATTATTTTTCATTGCGGACAATGTTACTCAAGTAATTTTATAATAAACAACAAAAAAACTCTCATTATCACTATCGTTCTCTGGTGTATCTTTAAGAAATACCTCACGTCCCTTACAGCAATGCAACTTCCACCGTCCACATTCTACCTGTATAACAATCGCTCGGCTCACAGTGCCAACAAACAATGCAGTCTCGCGCAACCATACCGAGATAAGATTCTTGGATGGTGAATCACGTCACCTGAATACTTGCTTAGCGAGAAAAAAATTAACACCGAAGCAAAGTGTATTTATGTATTTGCGTTCCTTTCGCAGCATTCACGCCCACCATCAACGTAAGAGTGCAGGCGCACTGCCCTCCAAAGCCATTACTTTTGAGGCAAGATGGCGCCGCGAAGGATATTTGTATAATTTTGGTCATATCATCTGAAAAGGAGAAAACCATATGCTAGACGTTCATCTAATTGGAGTATTACGTATATATAGCGGTGTCAATCTGAAATATTCATTATGATTATTATTCTTCAAGATTTTTTTATTCATGATTACAAATTAATAATCATCTTCAGAGCATTATGGAGCACAATCAATTATTTTCAGTACCTAGTATAACCATCTATAATTTGCGAAGGGAACCTAAATCATTTAAAAGCAAACACGTAAGATAATTTATAATAACTATCCAAACAGCCAGAGAATAATTTAGGTCAGAAGCGAGCCAATCTCGAAAACATTTAATTGCAAAGAAATAATAGAAAAACAACTCCGGAATTTTAAAACATAACATGTTCATAAGTATATCAAATCCTTTTATCATGCCCGTCACGAAAGTGTGGGATATGGTATAATATGTTGCATTGGTTAGTCAGTCGCTGCCTGTTGTATCAATAGTATGTGCACGTTTGCGTCTCCACATAGACGCAAAATTCGCAGGTGTCTTCCTTTCCTTAATGGCGAATAAAAAAAACTTGGAACCTCTTCCACACTATAATACTCGACGCACAGCGCAGCGATAGATTGACCATTCGGAATACACAATTGCGTTTAAAGAAAATAAGAAGGAATAAAAATATGATCTATAAACTTTCCTGTTAAGTCCTTATACTATGATTCGGTCAGAAATCTCCGCTTTGATAAAAATTAAAGCATTCGAAAGAAAACATTGGAAATTTTAATACAAGTTTGAATTGATCTCTACCATATGTGGGGAAAGGAATAAATACGAATAACAACACGGACAGAACGCTATCTAACATCATAGAAGCCTGACGCACACTGAAACAAGCGACAATAATTTATAACTAGCCGTCGACCGCAAAGGTTGGCGGCAGATCTATTCCAAAATGTTAAATATCTGTAATAACACAAGTCGAATAAAAGATTCCAAAATATATTTAAAGTTTAGACTAAACCAAGTTCTGTGGAAGATGATATAGCCAAAACGGCTTTGTATATAGTAAGTCATAGGTCATAGCTAACAATCAACCCAAACAATGTCATCAAATTAACTGATATGAAAAATAAAGAGCATATTGGTAAAAAATTGTGTAATTAATTTCAATATATTAATTATTAAAGTGTTAATTGCAATGAACAAGGAAGGGAAACTCTTCCTAGATTTGTTATAGGTCAACGGATAATACGCGGACCTCCTCACCTTGGCAAAGGGAGTCAGTATAAACTTAGTGAGACGGTGAAGGCTTACGCCTCGTTCTGGTCAGAGAAGCCGCTGAACTAGCAACATGGATCAAACAGAAGGTAAGCTATATTTAATTACGTATCCAACACTGATATCTTTACAAATTTATTACGGTTATTATAAATTTATGTTTTTGTTTTACATGAAGAAATACAAAGGTGCAAGATGTTGGCAAAGGCTTCGACGACTTTCAAGCAGATTTGAAAGCAAACGAAGTGCGACTCGCCGAGATGAACGAAATTGCTGTTCAACTTATTGGACAGACTGAGGCAGCACTTAAATTATAATATCAAAATACAGTAAAATCTTTCCATAGGTCCATGTAACAGTATAATTTAAATTATAAAATTAATAATTACTCTCCTCGAATTCGATTCCGCCGACGCGATAGAGATTCAAAGAATATCGCTTACCTGAAAATAAAAAGAAAAATATAGGTTAGTTTACTACAAAAAAAAGGTTATCGTTCATTATAATTATAGTATTTTATACGTTTTCTCACTGTCTTATCTATCAAACAAACAAAAATGTAATGGAAACTAAAATTAGATTACAATATTCGGGCAAATTCGTCAACACTCAAATGAAAAAGTAATTATTTTTTACAGGTATTACGGCTATGACTAATCATCATTGCCCAAGTGAACAATTCCACACCTCATTAGACACGTCCGAACGTTGATCGCAAAACGGGGTAAATCCAACGTCTGTACCTTTCTTCGACTCTGATTTTATTTTGTTTCGGCATATTGTAAACTTTCCGATAATGAAAATTAAAAAGATTGGATAATTGATTCGTTCGTCTTCATGTATGTAAGTAGAAGCCGGATATCACGAAGGCAAAATGATAAACGATAGCATGCGGCGCTTGAGAAGACTTCTTCGTTCGTCCAAATTAACATTGTGATTCTTGCCGAAAGCTTTAAAAATAGTCCTGTTTGACAGCCATCTCATATATTCAAAACGTTAAAAAGAGACTTTGGACGAAGGTCTTCTTTGGGTCGAAACACAAGTAGTATTCCCAAATACGCAATATTAACATATTTTAAATAATAAATACCAGAATACCATAACGTAGCTGATAAAAATCGATTTACTGATGTTATTATGACGGGAGAATACGTTAATAAATAAATAAATAATGAATGCACACAAAATACTCGTTTTTATTATGCGAGTCGTAAAGTTGCTAACTTACAATAAATCAATTGGTTAACAACTTTCAAAAGATTGTCTAGCGCAGGGTTTACCAAACTTTATCTGAGATGGAACACTTCGCAAATCCTTAAACTTTAACGGAAAACTTTGTCTATTTTGTTGGGTACGTTAAATCAGTACGAATTCAAACATGTTTGAATTTTTTGCAGCGGTAGTAGCATGCAGGTTCTCATGGAACACATATCCACATGCCGTGGAACACCAGTGTCCCGCCGAACATAGTTTGGGAAACCCTGGTCTATCGCAACACCACGCCCCGACGAAGATAATTTTTTTGTTGCGTATTATATTGTTTATCTTGAAACAATGTGGTAAAATGAGCAAATAGTTATTATCTATATATCATAAATAATATGTTTTACTTCCTTAAATACACGAATAATAGGTATAGTTGGGTATTATGGGTCTGCACAGGATTCACTGAAGACAATTCAGATTCGGGCTCGGATAAAGAATTTAATTTTAAGAAAAATATTTCGACCTATGTTTGGGTCATGAGTCAGCCATAAGGTAATAATAGTATTCCACACGTCCAGTAGAATGTAGCAAACCCCACCCCCACCCCCACCCTTTTAAGAATAAAAGCATCGTTTACCTTAGAAGTAAATAACCTTATGATACGGTTAGTCTGAAGATGCTTCTTAAAGAGGTGAAACGCGTCTCGTTAGTAATAAACCAAGTGACTAAGTTATCAATTTTTAATTTAATTTAATAGTAAAAATGAACTTCCACAAAGTTACCGCCGAATCCATAGAAAATATAAAAAAAGATACTTCGACATTCGCAAATCACTTGCTATTGGAGAACCATACGTTGAATGCGGATGATGGGGTTAAATTGTTGCATCAAAACATGGGGGATCATAAATAAGATATTTACAGGTGGCACTTTCACCTGGGTGTTGGTGGTGATGGGTGGTGCTTGTTTTTATAATAATTATATCTCGTAATTAACATACAATCATCTCTTTTGTCATACTATTTTTTTAGTCTTATGCAGTTATGTAATATTCAACTTTGCGATTTCACTTATCGTCGATGTTCTAGAAGAAAACACTAGTTTTGAGTAATTGGACTTTGTAGTTTGTCAAATGTATGAAAATGCTATACCTTTTTCATTTTGTTTGGTATTCAAAAGTATAATTTGTAGAAACAAGGAACATTTTGGTATAACTAATTCAATGTCATTTTTTCGATTTAGTTTTTTCTTTCAGAACAGCGACGTTATGTACCTAAAAGTAACACAAGATATTTTCCAAAATGGTTTTTAAAACTTGACGAGTGATTATCGTCAATCATAATACGATCTCTTTTCAAAATAACAATACTGTAATAAGTCACACGCAGCTAAAAATTACAAAAAAGAAAAACTGCATTTAACAGGATATATAACGATGCTACAACATCCGGAAAAACTTACAAAAAGCGGCAAATTTACAAATCCAGTTTTTAGTTGCGCATTCAGTGTACAGCCTAAAACTTAAACACTGCGGTTACAACAAATATCCGACAATGGAATTAACAGGTAAATCGAATCTGATTCGCCTCACTATCGGCGGCCGTCAGCTGTTTACGTTTTTTTCCGTGACGATTTTACAAGTTATCCGTGTTGCAATCCGGTCATGCTTTCCGATAGATCGATGCAATATAGGGAGTAAGATATATATATTTTACCGTGAGAATTCGTAACAGAAATTGATCGCTGCCCTCTTTTACGTTACGCTTTTTCGACGGTTGATTTGTTTTTCTAGATTTGGGTCATTTAAACCGAGTGCCAAATAACTTGGATTTAGGCATTTGATTCGATTTGTTGTGACCGGTGTTGCCTCACGTAACACACAGTTGGAAAGCCAAGGCTAACACTGATTTTATTAACATGAACTAATGAATATGTAATTAAATATGTTTTAACCCGATGAACGCGCCGGGCATGTTTACATGTCCAAGACTTTATCTCGTATTTCCGACCAAACTAGAAGGATACAATTGTGGACATATACTTTAAAAAATAATTCAAACCTTTAGGTAAAGAAATTAGGCAAAAGATCATGAAAATGTCAAGTGGAACACGAGGAAATATTTAAAAAAATAAAACACAATTTGTTTGTACTACTTCCACATATTTATAATGATCAGGACCGGTTTCGCTCATCACGAGCATTATCAACTATCATCAGCTGATGAGCGAAACCGGTCCTGATCATTATAAATATGTGGAAGTAGTACAAATGAATTGTGTTTTATTTTTTAAAATATAATGTCTTTCCACCAAGAATTGACAGTTAACACCTTAAAAGTGACAAGGAAATATATTTTTGAAGAGCTCTCGATATTCAGTCTTTCCAATGTCAGCTTTGAACTACCGATACGCAGAATTAATTGTTAGCTCTATGTAATACACATACTTATGCGGCTACGTGCTTGCTTGTGTGAGTGTTAGCGGTGTATATGAAGACTGACCGCATTCATTTTGCTTGCAGAGTAGTAGATTAAATTTTTTTAGCTTTTTCATTTTCTTCGATTTATTTTTACGAGAATGCGACGAGTTTAGTTGACTTCTTGATCTATTTGGGATAACTAATATATATTTTACATAATTCTCTATTTTTTACTGTTGAAACTGATCTATGTTTAGCAATAGTGAGCGTTTTAACAGATCAATTGACTGAAAATAAATTCATGCGAAAACTTCATAAAAACATAATATAGTATAATGTAAACATTATATCGAGAGTATTTTATCGAGAGAAATTTCCTTACTTATATTTTAATAAAAATAAAACAATTTGGACCAATTAAAAGGGCTATGTGTACGAATTGCGTGTGGACAGGCTGGAGGAAATTGTGAAAGGAAATGTTATATGTTTAGCAAGCTTTACGACGGTTCATTCGTTTTATATTTCACATTTAAAAACAACGTGATATTGCTAAACGTTATTTTTTGTACATGCCTTAAAATGTAGAAAAATCTTGCGTACATTTTATTATACCAATTCATAAGAACCAAACAAAATCTCATTCTTTTTTGGTATCACTTTATGATAACGGGCCTAATTGGACGATGGCGTCATCCTAGTCTTACGTGCGCTAGTATGCCCACTTAACTCCAATATTAGCAAACGTAATTTTCCAAATAAGAGACAGCTCAAGTATGATAGAATGTAATGTCAATATTATTACAAATTTACAGAAAACAATTCAATGAAAATTCGGCAATTTTAAAAATATATCTACACCGGATTATCAATCATGTATGAACAATTCAAATTGGCGTGAAAGATTATCATAAATTAGACCAATTGGCTATTTCAGTCAAAAAAAAAAATTACGAAATAGCTCGTTTGCAAGATATGAAACTACGATGGGTTCAAAAGAAGGTGACTGATAATATGTATTCATAATGATAAGACTGATAAGATGCCAGCATGTTATTGCGTTGATAATAAAACAAAAAGCTACAAACGAACAGAAAACTGTCGTGATATCCCTCGATCATTGTGTATAATAGGTGTTCATAACCTTATTATGGCAGCGGGTGCATTTGAGATTTAAGGTAATAGTGGCGGCGCATACCCGATTTCTTAAAAGCAAAATTTAAGAATTATGGGTTACATTTATTATTTTATTACAAAATTATCATAGATTGGCAAATTATACATTTGTGCGATTGTGAGGTCATTCACAAATTAAGCATAAAAGAACTCATACAGTTACATAGATTAAATACAATAATGAAAAAAAATATTCAAAATAAAAAACACAATTAGAGCGATCTTTGATATTGTATTTCACTTACTAATTTCTGAAAGTTGGGAGTGTAAGATGATGAGCCCAATCGTAAACAAGCATCAAGGATGGCATTGGTGATTCGAGATCTGGTTTTTATTTTATTGTGTTCATGGTGGAAAATAAAGATTCGCACAATTATGTGGAAACAAATCAGGATTTCATTTTGTAAGCTCCTTTTTTTGATAATAGGTTACTTTTATAGTCAGCTAGTTTTCACATGTTTTCATTCGAACGGTGAGATTTGATTATGACGTCATTTTGAATATCCAAAATCGCTTAGATTTTTGGTGTTTTTTCATGAAGAATTTCCGGTATGGATTTAGTGATTTCAAGAATGTCTGATAACAGTACTATTAAAAAATACTATTAAGATTAATTGGATTTTTTTCGTTATTACATACCTTTTAGTAGGCGCATGAAAATAGTTTTGCGGGTGCACATGCGCCCGCGGGCATAGGGTTAAGAACTCCTGGTGTATAATAATTGACAACTTAATACATGCTTAACAATTTTTCCCACAAACCTTCGTGCAAAACCGAGATTCGGAGTAGTTCAGTATTCGCAGAGTAAGTGCTAAATCATCAGGTACGGCTGTCATAAAACGCAACCAGAAAACACATTATCAAATCGACACTCCCTATGTATAATTACGTAAGTGTCAAATTTGTGATTACATGTATTTTGCATTTTCATTGTCTACGCACTCGGTTCTATGGGTAGGCATCATACAACAGGGAAAATTAGATTAAAAATAATATCACTGTCCCAATATTGAAGAAGGTACATGCTATCGTTAATTTGCAATTGCGTTATGGATCTTTGAAATTCTCTCCTGTAAAATCTCATGTTTGCAGATACAGGAATATACGTAGGGAGTGTCGAAATATCCGTGTTAAATACATTTGGATCACCATTTTTATCGATAATGCTTCAATTTAACGCAATAAATTGTGGGGCATACTTATATTTATAACTGACCAATTTTACGTTATAACAATTCTTAGTCTATTCAATTATAAATGTTTACGTTATAAATTTAAAACGCATGTTTGTCTGAAGATGCTTCTCAAAGAGGTGAAACATGTGTCACAACTAGTAAACACACACTGTGAGATAGTAGTCATCAATTTAGGATATCGACTGAGGATATTTCCATGTATTTTGTGTCAGTTCGAGTTCATTCAGGTACCCTCGAATGCCTGAAGAAAGCGAAACCCAGGTCGTTGTCGTTAGTGACAAAATACATAATATACAAAAATTGAACAATTTAAATTCAAAAAGGTAGTGTGTCAATTTTATATTACGTATGTATTACGGGTCTTTGGTGCAGTCGTCGACGTTGTTGGCTTGGGTTTCGGATGTCCCGCGTTCAAATCCCGGTACGGAGTGTCTCATAAGTTGATTTTTCAATCGATTTGTGTATTTCTGTTTATAGGCATGGATGCCTGTGATGTCTAGCATTCCCTCCCACCCACCCAATTCTAAAAACGGAGCACAGCGAGTGCGATTAGCTACCCATATCCTTCTATCCCCACTCTCTTCGAAAAAGAAATGTTGAGCAACTGAGTAACAAGCAGACATGGTGAAAAAAATGTATTACGCTATGTATAAGATATGTTTATTTAATCCATGGACAAAGTTTAAGAAACGCTGGACCTGACAGATAAAATTCTCTATCGGTGAGATTTGGAGTGGGTGATCGAGAAAGCGACAGAGATATGACAGCGGTTAATATTTACAAGCCAGTCGGTGATAAAAATACGGAATCAAGTGGCAAAGATGTGGGACAGAAATTCACTTCGTGTTGCACAACGTGATATAATACACTGCCGCGAGAAATTAATTATTATTATGGATCTGGTCAATTTATTTACAATTTAAGTTCTAGGAAATCGAAATAAGACGAGTCCGTATAAATTATTAAATCAGCTGGTCGAATTCAACTTATCATTGGACTGAATTAATTGCAAACGGTACTAGGAAAACTGCAGCTAAAGATAGCCATAGGAAATGTTTTGTTGGCCTGATATCTGGGAGCTATATAAAGGCAAGTACATATACAAATACAACGACCGTACAAACTTGTTCTTAGAATAGAATCATTGTCACAGTGTGGAATATACCGCCTCTCTTGTGAAGACTGTCAAGCTTGCTATATAGGACAGACAGGGAGAAGCTTTAATATTAAAGTTAAAGAACATATAAGATGTCTCAAAAGTAATAATTTTTCAGAGTTTGCGAATCATTTAATTGAAAATGGTCATAATTTTAATAAAAATAATAACGTAGAAATACTCCAACGTGTAAATAAAAAAGGTATTAAAATGAAGAGCTTAGAGTTTTTAGAAATCAATAAAACCATTAACAGTAATGGAGGATTAATAAATAACATTTTAAACAGAACAGGCGGCTCACCATTATTAAATTTATTTCCCTTGGGTTTCTCACCTCCAAGTAATTGATTTGTAAATAGTGTAACAGTGTTCATGTCTTAACCCCCCTCCGCACGTCCAGTAGAATGGAATAAAACCCACCCTCCTACCCTTTATTTGATGTAAGAATTAGAATCATTGTTTACCTTAGAAATAAATAACCTTGCGATATGGATAGTTTGAAGATGCTTCTTAAAAAGGCGAAACGCGTCACGCTAGTGATAAACCAAGAGGAATAACTAAGCTATCAATTTTAATTCAATATTAATTATAATTATTTCATTATCATGATTGTGTTCGGTCTAATACGCTGCGAATCGTGTCACCAAGTCACCTATGTTTCCGACATCTGTCTAGTCCCAGAGACATGGGTTCATCACCTTTAGATAACCCGTCACATTCTACATGATAGATTTACCGAGTGACAAGCGGCCAAATGAAAACAAAGTATTAATCAAATAATAAAAGGGAGAGATTCAATTGAATTCAACAATAAACTATTTTACATTTATACACGTAGATACTTCCACAATTTTACAGTAGCCGTAACATGTTTTCGCTCAATGATAGGCATACAAAAAGCAATTAAATAGCTATCGATTGACGACTCGAATATTTTAAAATTACGAATTGAAAAAAAGAAGAAAGGCGTATATTTAAACGCCTTTCTTTCGGTCCTAGAAGAGTCCCTCATGACTTAGTTATCATCTGTAAACTAGTAATAAGTATTATACTTAGATACTTTCAAACAATATTGACTTGGGTATTTCTTCGAACGAAACCCTGAGAAAAAACAAGGAAGATTATATAAGTCTGACATCCCTGCACGCTCAATATCGAACTACTGACCCAGAAAGAAAGAAGCGGAGAAAAAATACACACTGGCATGTTTCCAAAGAAAACACTCAAACCAATGGTCTTGCATTTTCACGAAAGCAATGCTAGAAGATATCTGCGTAATGCACATTTGATACTAGTGCGATATATTAGCCTCAGTAGGAAGTAGATAAATAACAGTGATAGCAAACGTTCGATATATCCGTCAACAAAGACTGTGGCAGATTTAAAACGTTCTCGAAGTAAGAAGTATAATTTTTATCAATATCGCCAAGTCGATTGGAATAAGGAAGCAGCGTTCTAGGACCTATGTCAACACCGATTGAATAATTGTATGCTTATTAACTATTCAAAGCAAAACAACGTAATGTAAACGTCAACTGAATAGCAGCGCGGTGATTCATAATATACATAATATGAACATGTTAAATCAATCGGTTTTTAATATTAATTATTCCATACAATCTGTTTGATCATAGATCGGCTTGGGCCGAGGTTATCACAGTGAATTAATTTAATTTAAGCAAAATTAAAGATGACATTATACTAACATCTATGTTTCTATTTATAAGTTCTGATGATGGATGGTATAATGCCAAAATAGTAAGCAATCATAACATTTCATAATCCTAGTGGAACTAAATACTTTTTTATAATATATCTGTAACTGAGAGGCTAATAGTCCTATTTCCATTTTATCAACTTTGCAGGAGGAGCAAAACCGTGTTTCTAAAACGGTTTTAATTTTATGTCAATTAGCATAGTTGTTGTTCTCTTATATTTTTCGTTCCTTTGCAGTTGGATAGATAAGGGGCTTGGACTTAAACTTACAGGTAAAATCATGTTTTAATTTTTTAGGATTTAATGGACCTAGGATTGTTTACCCCATAAATACATTCTGACTGGGGCATCCAACCCCAGATTCATTCTCTGATCCCGGGATTTCAGGATTGACTTTTTTACTCCTGTGCCAACCGAGCGTTCACGAGTCCGTTATTAAATTGTCAAAAAAAAGTTCCGCCCGACTTTAATCCGTTATTGGTCGGACAAGCCAGGTCTTCATTATGTCTTTGATTATGAAAACAGCGGGTTCACAGATGGTAAGACCGTCGCGGGACGGATAAGGGATTTAATTTTCTAAAAAAAATGTTTCAAATTGTGTTTCAAAAATTCATGTTCGAAATTGTGAAAAAAATAATTTTTTGCTCCCGGGACACCCAGGCGTTCACGCGTCCGTCACACGGCGAGCCGGGTAAGGAATTCAATTTTGAGTAAAAAAATCAGGCTATGTTCGGGTTATAAGTCAACTTCTTGCGAATTGGTATTAAGTCAATCCCGGGATTATGGGATTGACTTATTGCTCGGGATCCCGGGATTGGATGCCATAATTGGCACATATGACTGATTTTGACAAGGGTATTTTTGTAACCAGCCCCCGCATACATGAAAATTTTATTTACCCATCTATAAATATTAAAATTTCAAATAATGTGACATTTATAATTCAATTTCGCTATTTTTGGGTATATGACTATTAGCCTCTGAAGTACAGATATTTTAAAAATATTTTTAAATGGAATCACTTTTATTACACGCAAATTCAATCAATAAACGCTGTTGCTTCATGTTTGAATATTTTAAACGACGAGAAATTGTTCTCGTAAGATGTGGGTAAAACTATCAAAAATCTTGATAAAAAAAACATTCAATTGCTTTTAACATATTAACAATAGCGATTGTCGGTGCTTCGTGTATGCAAACTCCAAAATCACAATAATAAAACTTACTGATTTACTTTCGCGTCATAACTGCAAAAAACGTCCTGTACATTTTCCCAAACGATGACAGCTGACGACCAACGTCTTACAGTGTCGTCGTCGAAACCGCACTTATTTTAAATGCAACATAACTGGATTTTCCATAAAAAAACATAACCCACTATGGTCAGTTTTCGCAAGAACATTTCCTTTACATAAGTGACTGAAACTACAAAATTAAAACCGATATAAATATCGATGATGTGTGTATTTGATAGTAAGTTCATACCATACTCGTGTCGTTAATATTTGAATTGTATTGAATAATTTGGCAGTTTGAACCCGTGAGCAAAAAAAACTCGTTTTAGAGTTTCACTGTGACGTCCTGTTAGAGACATTCGAAGCAAAAAATCATAACCGCCGAACATTCTTCAGCACAAAAGTCAACAAGGTCGTGTTTTTTTTGTGACCGTACGATGACAATTGCACAAGAGAAAAATGCGCACATGGACAATTGCTGATACACACAATGATATTTGTGCACAGATAGAACAGTGCTCGTGGAAAAACTTCCGTTAAGTTTCCTCCATTACGAGTCCACACGCTCCACATTGAAAGCGGACATGGTAAAAAATTTAAATGAATGTAGATTTGTTCTTTGACACGTATTTTACATTCATACTTTTTTTATGGTTTACAATAAAATTCTTGGATATAGATTCTTTGTCAGGAATACCTCAGTAGGTGCATTAATTAATACCAGTTTGGTAAAACACAGCAATTTATTTTATCAGTAAGTATGTAGATTTCTAGGCAAGCAATTGTCTCTGTCTATTGATTCCTAACTTGATCAGTGTTAGATTGACACAAATCCATCTATATCATAATCATATTTGTAACATAAAATACCGATTTGAATTATTGAGATTTTGTACATTTCCATGTATTTTGTCACTAACGACCAGGGTGTTGCCTTTCGGCACCTTCAGGTATTCGAGCACACGAGTGGACTCAAACTCGTGTGCTCGAATACCTGAAGATACCGAAAGGCGAAACCCGGGTCGTTAGTGACAAAATACATGGAAATGTACAAAATTTCAATAATTCAAATTTGATATTGAAATTTTATCAAGCACCCTCAGTCGATGTCTTAAATTATAAAATACCGAGGCTAAAGACTATCTAAAGAAGAGCTAAAATATTCATTTGCTGTTTACTCAGAACTGTCAATAGGTTACTTACAAATTTCTGCCAGTATGGTGACGATGTATTACTTTGAACACAATTGTTGTCACTGCACGCATGTCATAGGAACGTTTTTTAACCTTATTAAAGAAAAACTATTAACTTTCATATGTTTTGCGGGAATATCTTTTCTAATATTTCGGTAGTTTCGTAAGATACAATGACCCGAAGCAGCGAAGAGACGCTCCGTTTGCCAATAAAACGAAGACTTGTCAAGCTGTGTAGTGGGTTGTGTCGAAATACTGGCTGCCTTCCAAAAGGAATCCCCAAAACAGAAGTGTCTCTTCAAACATGCAAAATACAAACAGAATTTATACGTCTCGAAAGCTACCATATACATGTATAATGATATTTATCATCCGTTATCAGAGTTATCAGAGAGTTTATGACGAAATGGAATCTAAAAGAAAACACTTAACAATAAGATAAATGTATTACCTATCTAAATATGGAACCGTGATATAGGTGTGCTAAAAATTGTTTTTTTTAATATTCAGATCGGTACTATCTATTAAAGTATATTTGATACAAAATTTCTTTTTGAAAGATAAATTTTTAAACAAGATTACCAAAAAAAAAAACATATTGCACGTGACGTGCATGTCTTTGATTGATTGAGAGCAATGTTCACTTAAAACAAGAGGTTCTCTGCGCGGAAAATCCAAATGCTGAGCAGACCCAACCAACAAATGCTCGGCATAATTTTAACCAATACGTCATTTTGTATTCACTTTTTACTTAAATAAAAAAACAAATATTTAATGCAAGAAATTGTTGATTTTACTATCAATATTTTTCGAAAAAAATAGTAAGATAGGAAAATATTAGAAGAATAATTTTTTTTAAATAATATCCGGCAGAAAAATTAACGAAAGAACCGAATGAAAGAAATCATCACTCGTTGTATGATAACAATTTAATTAAATGTTCCATTACCAAAAATATCAAGTAATGTAATAAACTTATATATAAAAAAAAATATTGAAAAAATAAGAAAGTTTAGCTACTTACAAAATGCCTTGAGAAATTTTACGCATATTAAGAACCCATAAATAATATTTTTCTAAGTCCAAAAAAATAAGTAATACGGCCACCCTCAAGAATTGGGTGCATGCAACCGCCGGAATAATTATTTAAAACAAAAGAGCGAAGGCTTTTAACGTCACAATATTATTACGATAATATTATAATGGACGCAAAGCACCGATTCGCTACGGCATTTCTCAGCAATATTTAATTTTATTACCCACCCCTAACGTTTCGATATCGGACCCCGGCCGAGTCCTGAATTTTATGTCCTCAAACTGTTAGTTATACCCGTAGCGAAGTAACACCAATCGCTGAGAGCAAGGAAGACGTTGGGTCATAAAATGACACAATGAATGCAATGTATTTTTTAGAATAAAAAATCTAAAAATAATTCCACACAAAAACGGTGATGGGTAACATCTATCAACAAATGTGGTAATGTGATATTTAACATTTAAACCATGCCTGCTCCTAATGTGGAGTATATGGCTATACCGTCGTTAAATCAAAAAATCTTGTTTTGAGATAATCGACTTTTAAAAAAATTATGAAATAAGGGTCTTTCTACTTTCATACCTTTACCATTTTTTATTAAACTAACCACTTGATAAGCTCCGCTGATTAGATTTAAGAATTCGATTCAATTAATAGAAATTTTTTATAGTAACATTAATCAACATTAGTTTTTTTTGCCACTAATAACTGTGACTTGATTCAAATTTATTACCTCAAATTGATATACTTTAAGATATCTACTGAGGGTGCTTGATGAAATTTCAATATCAAATTTTATTTGAATTGCTGAGATTTTGTAAATTTCCATGCATTTTGTCACTAACGACCCGGGTTTCGCCTTTCGCTATCTTCAGTCATTCGAACACACGAATGGACTCGAATTGACAGACAGTAAACAGTGTCTAACGTTTATATACAAGATACAAATACGACAAAATATTATAAGTCTAGGACCCACACTGATACCTGAGTTAAAAATTCCGAAAATAGCCTTAATCTTTGTTGGGAAAACAAACGCATTGGCAAAGTAACGCATTGGCAAAGTAGCGAATTGCCGGTGGCCAACTAATGTTAGAATTGAATTGCCAGTGATTTTAAATAAATAGAATTGTGGGTTTTAAACTACAATACGAAGGGTAAATAAATAAACCCCAGGTCGTTAGTGACAAAATAAATGGAAATAAATGTACAAAATCTCAACAATTTAAAAATGTTGAAATTCCATCAAGCACCCTCAGTCGATGTCTTATATCAAATTTAATTCTTGCAACTTTATATACTTCCATGCATTTCGTCACTAACGACCCAAGATGAAGATGGCGAAGTCTGAAGATGCAAGGAAATGTACAAAATTTTAACAATTCCAATTCTTCAAATTGAGTTAAAACTACGTGAAATATGGCTGAGATTATTTTTTCAGGCGATAAACTGTCCTAAAATCTATCGTACTGCATTCATGACTCAAAACAGCCGATTTTCGACTTACCGCCTTCGATAAATTCGACTATAACCTGGCATGTAGTGATCACTTGAAGACGTGGATAGAAAAACAAGTGTATTTGCTTACTTTTTTTTTCAATTTTTCTTTGATAAGAATGCAATGTATTCTTGACAAAGAAAAAATAACATCGATTTCTTTTTATTTACTCTCGAGACAAGAGACAAATACTAATATACTAATATACCAACAAAAAAATGTCAACCATTTTGCCGTGGTGAAAATATCACAGCTATCTACACGACACATAAATTTAAAAATATTTACCTATAGGTGGCACGGACAAAAAAATCAATACGATAATAATTGTAAGTTTGCAGATATCAATATTCGAAACAATACATATTTCATTTGCAGCATTTTCAAACTTTTTAATTAAGAGGTGCACTGAAGACTATTCAAATAGAACAATATTTTTGGATTCGTTTAATAATTTTCACTGGATTAAAAAAAAATCATGATAAAATTGAGAATCACAGTAACAACATTACAAAACAATAAAACACACTAAAAAAAATACTCCAGTGAGTGGGCGTTGCGGTTTGGTCCATGGGGTATCTTAGGTTATCACGGGAAACAAAAAAAAAAGGAATGTTAGTTTTTACCTGGCTGGAATGGGCGACCTCAGCTGAACAGAATTTGGATTACGTACACAAACAGTGCAATAGAAAAGAGATGCCATAAAATACAATACATGCTGTGAGCGTGAAGCAAAGATGTTTATATAAATTATATTATTGTTTCCCTAAGGAAACTGACATTATTGCATAGTTACTGTAAGATAACCCGATTTTGGAGTTATATTCGAAAACAAAGACCGTAAAACTGTAAGTAGTCACTTAGTTAATCTTCAGGGTTTCAGATAGTGATGCGATGCAGGGAATAAACTCGCATTCGGCAACACTTATTTTAAAAGCGTGGCATTTTCTACGTATGCCAACATAAAATATAGATGGAAGTGAAGAACATATTCAATATCTGATCACCAGTAACATCTACGTATAACTGAACTCAACACAAAAAATTTACGGAAAGGTTTCTGCTTTTATGTATGAAGTTAAACTCGGCGAGATGCACGTTTAAATGTCCACATGGACTCAACATGTCGAAAAAAATGACAAATATCATAATTAACAGGTAATTCGCAATTTTCCCGCCATTTCAAAATTCCCTTATTTTTTGCAACACAACTAGAGTTACATCATAAAATGCTAGTAGAAGGAAATCATCGTACAATCAGGAGGCTCGAAATTATTTCATCAATATTGGCCATAGGTATCTTCCGATAATTTATGAACTGGTACGTAAATTTTCATTTCTTTGCGAGATGCTGCTTTATTCTCCGTAGATCTCCGCTCCGGTCGAATTCGTGCCCTACTTATACAGTAGTAATTACGTAACGTAATATTTTATCATAATCGAATCGGCATTATATCAAAATTACATTGTATAAAATTTATCTATGAATATTTGTATAAAATATAATTAATTATGTTTATCTGTCACCATCAACATATTTAAATAAATCTAAATAATAATAAAATAAGAAATCTTGAATATTATATTCACATTCATTCGGCTGTTCAAGACGTTAATGATAAGCATCCGAGATGTCTCATGTTTGGAATCTATATATTTAAATCGAGTCTCGTCGAACTGTCGGATTTCTATCCTGTTGGACCTATCCAACTCTGATAGTAAATTAATATACAGCCATAATGTTTAATATGAATCAAAATCCGTTTATATAAATCAACTTCGAATCGCATTCGCTTAATCGGCTGAGATAATAAACATGCGTTAGTTTGCAATCATCCGTAAAGAAAACGATTAAATACATTTGATTTAATATAACAATTGAAATCATTGAACGTTGACAGGGTTTCTCGCTTTCGATCGGGATCATAATGTTTTCGTCTTATGGCGACTTCCCACGCACCCAAATATGAGCAAAGCCATAACTCAAAGAATTATAGAGTGTGAAGGTTAATGATGTGCTGATGAAGGTCACAGTCCTAAAAACGCGTCAGCAGGTCAAGGGCACAAAGGTTACTTCCAGATTGACACCATATCAGAAACGATAAGTGATATAGGATGTTTCTTCTACATCATCGTCAACAACTGTAAGATCAATAAAGTAAATAGTGATCAGATTAAAATTCTTCCGAATTCCTCAATAACGTTGGATTATGATATTTAACATCAATTCAATCAATTTTAATTGCAGTACTGTGTGATTTTTAATTGAAAATATCATTTCATACTAATAATTAATTAGACCTCGTTGAATGACTCTGAAAATCAATATTTGTGAAATTGCTGAAATTTATTTAATTTACTAACAAAATCTATTTCATTTTAACTAGTATTGACAATACAAGTTTTTCTTACACATAAATAATATGTCGACGTTAAGTCAGGGCTGGGCTGCCATAATTGTCGAGAAGACAACCGAGACGTTTGGGAATTGAATGGTAGAAGGTAGAAATGAAAAGCTCATACTATCAACAAATTTTCAATTCTATTCACAAGCTATAATAGCCAGTCGGCGAGAAGACGACGGTAACTAAAACAAATAAATAAATGCCACGAGAGGCGCAACGGGAGCGCAGGGACGAGCATCTGGTTAGTCCTTGCAACTTGCATTTGTAATTAGCACATATCCTTGTGCCCCCCCCGCCCCTTCCGCCAATGCACCTTTCTTTCTCACCTTGACTTGTTTCGCTTTAGTCGTTTTTGTCTGACTAGTTGTTTACGAAGTGATTCACGGACCGGGACACGGGGACACAGATCTATAAACCGGGACGTATGGCAGCCCTACGTTAAGTGCTTAATTTAACAGTCGAAAATTTGTATGATAGAAAAGGTAAAGAATATGGAGATAAGAGAAATAAATAATAAGTGAAAGCAAAAATATTCACAAATATCGTTGGAATACTAAAAAGAATCGATGAAAGGAAATCTTTCAATAAAACTTACAGAAGAGTATTTTTTAAACATTTACTAAATAATTATGTAATAGTACATTTTTATTCATTGATTAAAACACAATCAACAATGTGAACTTGATTGAATCAGACTTCCTTCGACGCGCTCTGTGATTGAAGTAATTGAAAATTAATTTGTCACCGACAGTTCTTTGAGTTAATTATATTCGACTGTTTGGTCAGGTGAGTATTTTCCAGATGTTTGTTGCCAGCGCATACAAAATAAAACAAAAAATGATTCACAGGAAACAATACAGAATCACAACGGATGTTTTCTTCAATATGATCATCCGTAGTCAAATGATGCCTTGTCATCTACCAAGTCCTCCCCCTTTATTAAAATGGCTAACAAAGAATGCAATAGCACTAATGATAATGATTAATGAAGAATTGGCATGGCGTGTATACATAATTCATAGCAATGAGGTAATTGCAGTGTATCAAAGAAAATCAACTGCATAATGGCAAATTGCGCAGACATTGTGAACTATTTTTGCAGAATTCATAACAGATCGTAACAGGGCTAACGAATCGTGGCATCAGAATGTTTTTTGCAGTTTATTAATTTAGAGTAGTAACTAGTTTGTGAAGGCAGCTTGTTATGATTCGTGACAATCGACCGACGTTTCGAAGCAATTAACCACCTAATTATAAAGAGTTGTAATAACGCAATACATAAATGATAAGCATGTTCGAAAATCACGAGGATCTAAAATGCTTCTGCAACTTATCGTAGAGAAAAACTTCGTTAAATACGTGCCTTCCAGGACCTTCCGCAAAATCGAATGTTCTCTGGGAACTATTTAAACAAGAAATACATTTTTTCCGATAGTTGTGGAGTGTACTTAACATGGTTTTTGAAAAATAATCACGAAAGGGACAACCATTGGTTAAGGACGATGCCACCGTTATTCCATACGAAAAAGTAGATTCAGTTACCGGAAAGTCGCATCGTCGTCCAAATGAGCTGAGTAAGATACTCACATTGTTTCTTTGCTATAAACACGAGACTATTTTTATAACCTTCTATGATTTGTAGTGTTACAAAACAACAATAAAATTTAATTTTGAAATTATCCTAATTTGAGAATCAAGAATCGCAATTTTTTGTTTTCATATTATTACAAGAAGTAACAAGTTTAATAATAAACCTCATGATATTCTTAACCATCTGTGAATGAAAATACAATACAAACAATTTCCAACACCATGAACCAAACTGCCGCAACATGTCGGGTCGCCTGTACACACAACGATGGATGCAAAATGCAGAAGGTGCAACAAAGCGCGACAAAACCTGTTTCGGTCGACCCCAGAGCTACGGTCGCCATGCTAATATCAAAACTAGATATCAAGCCTATCTCCTATTCAATGACAGCTGACTTTGTCAATCTCGCAAGCGGTCGCAGAACCTATGAATCGAAATTAATGAGATCAGCGGTGTGTAACCAAAGGCCGACCGGCGTTTTAATTATTTAGTTACTACAGTAAGTATCTTTGGAGCTGAATCCGAATCCATAAATTGGAACATATGTACTCGTGGTGTTACTTTGCTCGATCCAATATTGAAAGACTTCGAATATGTGAACAATATTTTGTAACGTCGTCTCTGCGCCCTAATTTCAAGGTCGAGGAGGGTTGATACAAGACACACCCCAAGCCAATGTTACAAAAATTGGTTTAGACACCTGATTGAGCAACAGATCATCTCACAAAATCTTTGGTGAGTAACCACTAATCAATATTATGATAGTAAGAAGTTTTATTTTCCTTTATTCATAAGATTTAATTAATATATCTCAGCCTCCTACAGTTATTTCACATTTTCAACTGAATAATAAATACTACATTTAATACGTAGCAGCTGTGGTCTAATGGCAAGAGCTTTACCCTAGCGAACAGGGTAGTCTGCGCCCAAGTCCCGACAAGAACAATATCAAATTAAGATTTTTTCAATATTATTTCAAGATCTTGGGCATGGGTGTTTGGGATAACTCTTCTACTCGAGTCAATCTTGAGTGACAATTTTACCCCGTGATTTAAAAATTTCAAAAATATCTGTCATCTTTGCGTAGCTTTAATGTCAGATTTTTTTACTTTCTGTTATCCAATTCGAAAAAATAATAATTGACGTGTAGAAGTCATTTCTTACACAGCAATTCGAAGAGAAATCAGTTTCAAAATAATCGTATCGAATTATAAAACAGTTTTAATTTATTGCTTATTCAAACCATCCAAAATAATGAATTCCAACTAAATATTCAAATTCAACTTGTGCAACGGACGGAGATAGAAAAACTAATTGCCACCCTGCAGAATAAACCATTGTATCTGACATAATTCGGAGAAGAAAAAAAATCATTCAATGTCAGAGTCCCACCGTTCATTGCAACTAAAAATAAAATTTAAATAAAATATACAGCCACAGCCGATCACAAAACAATGACAAATGATTGTCTTATTAAATATAAATAGTATATCGACAACTAAAATAATTGCACGGCGTGGGCAGCTTTAAAAAGTAAACGTCTTTTATTATCACTCGCCGATATTATTATAAAGCAGTAACATATGCATTTTTCACCACAAAACAAACGGGAAAACCACGCAATGTGGGTCCTATCATTTAAAATGGCATGCCAATTTTACGCGGGCTCATAATCTAATTAAAAAAAAATACAATCAAAGAGTAACGAGAATGTGGTTTTTATAAATGCCGAGCAATAATAAACAGTATGACAATTTATAATAATTGTTGACTACATGAATTATGTTAGCACCACCTATTAATATAGATTAACCCAGGAAAATAATGTTTTTATAGTATATTAAGACATTGGGAAAACCAGCTCCGACCACCATAAAATCGACACGTATTTGCTATTTAAAATGTTTTGCCAATAGTTTGTGAAGATTGTCTATCGGCTCGAGTAGGATTTTTTTTAAATCATGACCGCTCCCAATGTGTATCATATGACCTTATGAAAGTATCTCAATAAAGAACTGCTTATTATTCAGTTGCTCAGCCTTTATTTTTCGAAGAGAGTAGAGATAAAATAATAGGGCTAGGATATGACAAGTAGTTAGCAAATCACTTTTTTTACGGTCGGATGTGTGGGAAATAATTCAGACATCACAAACATCCATGCCTTCGAACAGAAATCCATAAATCGATTGAAAAATCAATTTATGAAACGGTCCGTATGATTCGAACACGTGAGATCCGCGAGCGAAGCAAACGACGTTGACCACTGCACCACGGACCTAACAGATACATATTACATACGACCAATATTTTAATGTGGTTTTTCTTCATTGCTTTCCACGGAACACTCTATACATCCCGACATTGAGCACTGGACCACGGTCCTGGAAGTAGAAGATTAGACACTTTCAACTACTGGCGATTCATAAATGGCGTAGATTTTTCAAAAACATTAGTAATAGGACAACAGGACAATGACTTTCACCGCATAAGGAAAGTTGAGATACCAGTCTTCACAGCGTCATCTCAATTACCATATCAGTATATTAACTGCTTATTTCATAGTTTTTTCATCATTCTATGGAACATGAAGACCGTCAACAAAAATATTGGTTTACTGGCGATCTAAAGAAACGTTACTTTCGCAATGATAACACAAATTTAAATCAAATCTAATCAAAAGCTTAATCAGTTTCATTTGTGTAAATGATGCGGTGTGTAAAAGTAACCGCCGAATGCGTTGAAAACTTTAATAATGTGAGTAGTAACACAATAATATATATAAGCATAAGCAAACATCAGTACCTACTTACGTAAAAAATAATTAATTAAAAAAAAAACCACGACCAACCGCTTACTTACATATTAATGAAAGAGAAAAGAGTGCATACGACTAGGCATCTGATTATATGAAAATAGTGAGCTTAGTTGTGTAGAAATATACATACACGTACCTACATACATATGCATTATTAGGGTTATGCTCACATAATATTTTATCATCCTATCACTTGTGTATTTAACCGTCAAATTAATTCTGAAGTACTAAATTGGAGGAATAGTATGACAGCTGGAATTGTAATATTCCAAGAGCGGTTTAGCTGTTAACAATTTGCAATAGATAAAAACCTATACAGCCAAATTGATGTAATTGTCATTGTTTATCATACTTATAAAGACAATAACGGATTCACTACGGTGATAAAACACACAATTCAATATCAGCAAACTTAAAAAAATTCTTTCGGGTATGTTATCTATGACAAAATTTCCAGGTGTTTTTGTTTTACGTACCTTTATGTCCAACATCGTATGTACTAAATAAATTTAAGCATTAAAATATACATTAAAAAACTACGCTATTCTTTGGGTATAATAATTTAATTTAGTGTTGAATTAAATGAATTTAGCGTACAATTCTTTCTCTATAAATGTTCCCAAAATCGTTCAGAAGGTATTATTTCAAGAGCAGTGGAGAACTAAAAGCCAGCTTACATGAATGCTTGGAACTTGCTGGATTCTGGCGCATTGGATGGTGGTCAAGTACTATCTTTACTCCGCAGGATGTATTCGGCACAAGTAGGCGCAGGACGCTGACATAAAAACCAACATGTGTAACCGTGCTTTCAAAATCTAAGATTCAGAATGGCATAATCCGAATGGTGGTGGAATTGACATAAATACTGCATATATAAATGTGTAAATTTATACGTGTGATGTAATAGAGGAGAAAACTATTACGAATATGGAAAGTAATCTGCTGTAATTTTTTTTATTATTGCCAATAACACGGACCGCAGCATGCCCCTGGGTGATTTTTTATTATCGCCATTGTCAGTGGTGGCTTCCGCAGACAGAGTGGTAGTGTGCGGTTGTTTTTCGCGTGTGAATCCCACTAAATGTCGACCCGAGAAAGACAAAAATACACAAAGATACGCGATGAAATAATGTACACACAACAATTCGTAATAAAAAGAAATTTGCGCAAGCCTTGTGCTGCTGCATTATGTAAAAGACAGCGCTCGTATGTCTGCCTCTTCGCAGAATCATTATGCAATTGAGAACATATTTTTGCCGAAAAAAAGCATTCAATCTAGAAACAAAATTAAACTCTCTGCTGTTCTGCCACGTACCTATATATTTTAAAAAAAAATACGAACTACGATACGATATCTCTGGATAACAGTTCCCTATATACATATATCCGGCAAACGAGCTTGCCCGCTTCTATTTCAGTATTTGATGAAAGAATAAAATAAAATGACCACTTGTGTAAATATATTTTTTTATTCATTTCATTTCCCTGCATCTCCGCGGAATAACAAACTCATGCATCTTTCCATCCCGCGTTGCTCTACTTTATGATTTTGGACATGTGCTGAGTTGGTGGTTCAAGCTATCCATACAAAATATATTAATTTGAAGAATTTCATCCGAACAAAGCATCTTGAAAGAAGTGCATTTGAATACTTGATTACTATCTACTTGAGCAGTCCTGTATTTATCCAGTAATGTGAGATTAAAGAAGCAATAACGAACCATAAAACATCACTTCTTTCTGTGCGATGATGCAAAAGAATTTCAAGTTATACTAACCGTCAGATACTACCAAGTGGTATTATTGTGATTACATTCTTGGAGAGTAGTTATATTATCTTTGATGTAATCTTTGTACTAAATGAGAATCAGCCGTTCACCTATATGGAAACAGTAGAACCGTCGTGAAACACTCGCTTTTCCACTCTAGCATTTATTTGTCAAAAGCAGACAAAGTGAGATAATGAATGACTCGCGATGAATCCAATAAAAATTAAAGCGCAAGTCATATCTTTTTCTGCTCTGTCAATGGAAAGCAGTGAGAAAACAAATATTTCGCGGAGAAACTTATTCGAATTCGACCGCTAGTAATTTGTTTTCGTTACGCAATGATACAACGAATCGGCTACGGCAATCGCTTCGAAGTGTTCGATTCGCGCTCTGTTGACTCATTTCTCATGTCTAGTAAATATATCACGTTAACTACTAATTACCATTCGTTTCTTCGAGAATTCGCTTTCTACGAATTTTGACTGTGTATGATGGTTTGTTATTATATTATCCAAATCATCTCGACTCGAATCTTACAATGCAGTCCAAACGTCCGAAGTCATGATGTCATAATAACAGATCATTAATAGAACGTATGGTTTTATTATAATAATCGTCCGATACCCGACTAGCAAATTAAGCCCCTCTACAATAGAATGAAAAAATTAGCAGTAAAAAAAGCGAAGCATCATATGATTATCTCTTACCCAAAGAGCACGTTCGAATTCTCAAACAATTGAGCGAATATTTACGCTGGTGACGCCATATGTATATGATAGCAATGAAAAACCACATATAAGTTTTATATTATGCGCTAAATATTTTGCCAAGAAGTCTCGAGCAATAAAGTTATGGTGTATTATTCTTTGGTGTAGTGCAGACAAATCGGTTCCGTGTGAATATAAAATTGGTATTTAGTGTATATTAAATGAGCAAAGCTTTTGATAGTTTAATTAATTATTCATATTAATATATAAAAATTACATATCAAGTTTAGGGGAATAACGGGTTTTTTGAAAGTGAAGATGAATTGAATTTTTTAATACATCGACTGGGGGCGCTTGTTGGGGTAAAATATGAATTATTATATTCCCAATAAAGCTTGAAAGTCGTTATTTTCAAATCAGTATTAAAATTAATTCATATATCAATGTAGGCTTCCTAGCCTTAGTGATGATATTTTTTCTTAATCAGTAACGATATAAACTATTTACAAACTGTCAGCTCGAGTTCATCCGTGTACTCGAATGTCTGAAGATGCCAAAAAGCGATCCTCGGGTTGTCAGTGACAAAACGTATGGAAATGCTCGGACGCTTATATTCTATCATGAAGTTTAATCAAACCCCTTCACGATTAAGTAACACCGATGAATATTTACAGGCAGCCGTTGAAAGAATCTCAACTACAAAAAGCCTTTTAAATTATATAAAAAATTCTAAGAAATAGTATTTTACTTGCGTCCCGCCATTCATTTTGAATTCTTAATGCGACACGTATTCCAAAAAGATTGCCGAGATCTGGGTTACATTAATAAAATAAAGGAAAAAGCTCGCAAACCAGCGATTGGCAATAGCTATTATTAGATCAAATACTACTGCGGTGTTTCAAAACAAATTCACTGATTGTCTTAACCACTAAAATGAAATTAAGAATAAAATGTATTGCGCCGGATTGCCACTCGCCTTACAACAGAGTGGACAGAAAGAATTTATATTCTCACGATTTGCGAAGGTGTACGATTAGTAAGCAGGCAGATCATTCGAGATAAAATACGAAACGACAATAATTAATATTTAATTATCAAAAAAATATTCAGATAATTATAATGGATAGTGGAAATATACAACTACTGTACACAATAAGGAAGGAACATATTTCTTTCCAAAATCAACTAAAAAAGGTATCTGCTTTAATAACAGACACAGTGATCAAGAGGTTCCGATTCAAATCCTGTCAATGCATTTTATTTTTTATATATAGTATATGAGAATTGTCTTTAATGTCTATTATTCTCGAGTGATCGTGTTGAAATTCTTCTCGATTTTTTCACGAAGCAAATTTCAAGCCATTCATTATTGCTTACTCATAAAGTGAACATGAGACATAAAGACTTTTATTCAAAATTTAGTTTAAATGCAATCCATACCATGCCGTACAAATATGTATTAAATAACAATCATAAAAGGTACATTTTTATTTTATTACGAAATGGTAATAACGCCTGTTTGATATTTATTGTTACATGTTTCACATAAGATTATGGATTCTTGGTTCCCATAACATTACTGCAGCAACTCCGTGGACCACCGGTTGGCTACCGCTGAATGTAAACAAGTAATAATATTTAATTATAAAGATGGATTTGTGGAGAGTTTTGCAAAAAGTACACGTTACAAGCGACAATATTCAATCGAAATTATATATTAATACAAATGAACACGTTTATTTCCTGAACGCTGAACATTGATAGATGATCATTACGTTTCTTGGCGAACGGACTCCTGAATAGAGGAGTCACCTCGTTCGCGGATTACCAAGAATCTAAACACCCACCTACCACAATATAATCGCACGGGAATGGCTACCAGCTCGTCGGAATGTGGTCGCGTATAGACTCTATTGAAAGGACGTTGGACCTGGAATAATACGCGACGCTTCTGCATTGAAGACAGCGGTGCATTCACACGGCATCCGACAGGTATGCGACGACGTGGCAGACGAGCCATATCCGCGTACCTGTCCAATTAATCCAAACGTCAATTTAAAAGAATCATCATTTATACTGACGACAAAACGAGTTGTGATTTGTTACATGTACTAACTCAATTTGAGATAACATTCACGTAGTAATCACATTAAATTGAATACAATATATTTATTTGTTCACAATCATTCGATGGGGAAGGAAAATATATCATTGCATCAATGATTACCACGATATATAACTTTTGTATAATACAACAATAAGCTTAGTGCCTAGAGATTCTGTAAAAAGTCAACTCAGGGATACATATAATATTGACACTCCCTACGTATAATCACTAAGTGCCAATTATTTGATTATATGTATTTTGAATTTTTGTTGTATCAGACTCGGTTATGTGGGTAGGCATCAAACAACAGTGAAAATTGATTAAAAAATAATAGCACTGTCCCAATTTTGAAGAAGATACATTCAGTCGATACTTTTCAATTCTGTTATGAATCTTTGAAATGCTCTCCTGTAAAATGTCATGTTTGCAGATACAGGGTTGTACGTAGGGATTGTCGGTAGTATCCTTTATAGCGTTTTATTTTTATGTCTCATGATTATTAATGATGGCATTCCTAGCAGTCGAATGCTGCGGTCGCCAACCGGTGGTCCGCAAAGTTTCTGCAGTAACGTAATTGGAGACGAGAATCCATAACTTATTTCAAAAATGCAGCAACATACATTACTCTAGGGTAAATATAATTTTAAACTAAAAGAAATCATTTTTGTGGCCCGTGATGTCCGAAAGGTTGTCGACCGATGGTCTATTGCATAAATCTTTTCTTTAAATAATGAGTGTTCGTTGAAATAAAAAAATTAGCAACTGACTCATAAAACATTATATTGATCTGTAATAAAAACGGGTGCCAGATGACAGCCTTGAGGGACACCTCCACTTCGAAAAAAATAAAAGGATATAAAGTAATAGACATTGTTATTTTTTCATTATTAAATCGAAAATATTTATATTATTTTAAGGTGATATACGACATTACGTATTTGTTTTTGGCTAACTGAAAACTACTGGAAACGCAGTAGATTTCTTTCATTAGTTATATTTAATAACAGTGTTCGAAATCCCAATTATAGAAATCTGATTCAAGAATTTCGGTACTTAGTTGGTAATTCAGGTTAGCAGGTTGGTGCAATACTATAATAATGAAATAGCTCATTAATATGACGAATAATAAATACCTAGTTAATGACGAGCATGTATATTCTGCATGGGAAACAGGTAGGTAACATTATTTAGACTCATTAATCAAAATTACACTCAAACTCTGACTTGCTAACTGTTACTCAGGTAATCGTGAAAGTGCTTATACAATTAGTGTAAATTATGCGTTTTTGAAAACATTAAGCCGATCATTCATTTAAAATGTTTTTATATGTGTGACTAATGGAGATAACAATGTTTCGATGATAATATATAATGAGTCATATATTTATATAAATGTAACTGCTCTTATAAATTAATCTCTGTTTGAATTTTTCTCGGTAGTAAATTTCCAGCTCGATATTGGTAGTTTTTTACGCGCTGAAGATGATACGTTGAAATGCCGATGAAGTTTTCAAATCATATAAAATTTATTTGTGTGAGAGGGAATTTTGATTACAATCTGTTAAAACCCCACTATTTTCTAGTAAAGATCGCAGAGTGGTTTAATAACAAGTCTTTACATTTCAGTTTTGACTCAAACACGCTTTAATGCGTCCATATCCTCTACTTAAGATTGTTTTAAAATCTACATATGCTATTAAAAAGTACAAATAGTTTTTCCATGCTTAAAAGATCTGATAAGGGCAATCAAGTATACGATATATAAATCGATGAAAATAAAAAAAATACGCTTTCATGGTTACCATTGCTGGCAGTTCGTGAACCATTGATTTAATTCTGCTGATGCAATAAATGTACAGGGCAGTACCTGACGATTCCAGGGTTATTCTAATTTGAAAGGGGGGGAAATACAATGAAACACCTGTCGTTACAAGCATACTCGCTATAAAAATATTATGCCACACATGAGGCTTCGATTAGAAGTTTTATAATTTTATTTTTGACAGAGATGTCTAATTTTTAATCTTAACGTAAGTAACGAAGACTTTAATGTGATATTATAAAAACAATCAAATTCATTCGTCAAAGGCAGGGTGGTGTTCTCGGATATTGACCCGAACGCTGTGGAAGTATAAATAAATGGAAAAAAGAGGCAAGATTAATAATAGCAAATACCTCTTTCTTCATTGGTTCTACAGATGTACGTTTTATTTGTACTGAATCCACAATTTTAGCAAATGATGAAGACTAGTTTCATTTATTTCGAACCGATCAGTTGACAATGCTCGCGATGCAGATTCTAACAATTTCATAAAATTGTGGAATCAGTACAAAGTGCATTATTTTTATAAATATAATGCCTTTCCATCACGAAATATTAACAGTTAAACATCATTCAGTAAAGCATCATGTTGTTTATACTAACATGAATCATAATATCAGTGGCCAAAAGGGGTATAATATGTCACAGATGTATATGTATTATTTTATGTACATACCTACATACAGGAGAAATATTTTAAAGCTTAAGTTTTATATGTGTTTCTGATACCACAGGGTAAGAATGAAAAGGGGAATAAATATTTTTTGGCGATTTTTCGGAAATTTGTTAACATAATATAGCAATACTCTGTCACCGTCATAATTTAGATGTAAAACGTTAATTATCGGAGCCATTTCAATGGTTTACGATATATGTATCCCACTCCTACAAGGACAATTTTCAGATATAACTTGGCAAAACAATAATTCATAAAAAATAATAGAAGCCTATGTAATATATACAATGACATAAGCAGCTATAGAAATCGTGTTCGTTTTTATCCTGTCATTTAATGGATACGCCAGAACTTGTATAAGGAAATCGGAATATTTATTATTATTTAATCATATATCTTCAAGTTGAGGCATATATAACCATAGCTGAGAAAGAAATAGGCAACCGCAGCCTCGTTAACTTAAATGCGTGCTGTATCTACAGCAAAACAAGAGTTCTTTCGACGACTTGCAAACAAGTTTATGTCATATTAAATAGCCATCAAAGGTATGCATCTGGCATATCCAAGCTACTCATCTCATACAACTTGAGGCAGGATACCAGCACTAGTTTCCCTAAGAGTGAGCACACACGTAAAAGGAAAGACAAAATGACTTGGCGGCGACCGAGCGAAGCAACATTCTAACCGTTCTCAAAAGAATCAAGGCTGGGTTCAATAGTGTAAAAAAAAACACATCGGTCAACTTACCCATAGCTCTGTTCCCCAACTCATTTTTAAGATATTTGCACCGCACTTTAGCACTAGATCACACTAATCACAACGGCACACACATTTAATTAGGCACACGAAAACTGCATTTATTTGTACGCAAGTCAAAACATCAGACAACACCACTCACTCCGAGAAACATGGCCGACTGACTGACTAATCGCAATGAAGTCATGGCATGATTTTGGCATCGCAGGCTTGGAAACCTTTCAGCCGAAATATGAATTATTTATATAAATATAAACTTCTATAGTCATATGAATACTATTATTTTATATTGAATTCTAGTCTCAACTATTTATTAGCGATCCATTACTCTTTTATGGAAATGCCCTCCTTGTACCTATCAAACCATTTTATTTTTTTGAATTATTGAGATTTTGTACACTTTCATGTATTTTGTTACTAGACGATGTCTTAAATCATTTCATTTTTATCAAAATTTTTCTAATTTAAATTTGGTAAAAACCCATTGTTATTTTGATTTTATAGTAGGTACCTATTGCAAATTGTAAAATATATTACATTAGTACGAGACTTTGACACGTTTTAAAACTTTACAAATCCACACAGTTCTAATTTTTTACGCCGTTACTCTTCTATTAGTATGTGTTCCACATATTCATATATTATCATATAATTATTATACCTATCTAATTGTATTGTTTTTTAGCAACTCAAATAATATACCTAGGTATATGCTTTGACAATTGATCTTCATAATTTCAGTATTTCGTTTTAAGGGTTTTACCTTGTTTTTAAATCACAATTGAAGTAAATTTAAAATCGATTTCATGTGTTAAATAAGCAAGTATTAATTTGTTAAAAGTACTAATAATTTATTTTTTCATATGTATGATCTATTTAAAACGAGAAGTTGCTTTTGTCTCATTTTCAGGTCACTGAATATCATGATCTTAAAATGTATTGTAGGTGTAATATAATATTATTTTACTTCCTACCTATTAGACAAGTACCCTTGTCTATGTAAATAGATAGCATTGGCATTGTATATTACTTTATGGCATTGACTGACGGCTGTTACCATAGAGAACTATACTTTTGCTGTTACTAGTCTATGGCTAATTGATTGTTGTATTGTTTAAGCCAGCTTACTTGTCATTTCAGGAGCGAAATATAATCTATCGTGTCACTTCTATATTAAATTATAGGTCGCTCTAAAATTTACATATAATATAATGTTCTAAAAATGTCTGACGATGTAATAACATTAGATTCATCGGACGAAGAAATACATGAAACAAAAACTAAGGTATGGGCATACACCTAGTCTATTTATTTTAGCCACATTTGGACAATTATATCTTTATAATAAACATTCTAATGTTATTATTTTCGTCATTCAACTTGCCAACGAAACTCAGACCACTTTACTTTATTGCGACAGTGATGAGTTCAAACTTAAATCGGCTTACAGGTTGGCGACTCTCAATTGACACTGAATGTGAGAAAGTCTATAGAATTGATGAAGTATACGGTGTATGAAGGGGTGTCTATTAGCGACGACTGTTTGGCTCTTTCAACAGATTTTTTAAATAATTTCCTTTGAATAATTTATTAGTAACTTTATACGGTTTCAACTCTCTGAAAGCTCGAAGACTATTCGTTTTAAAAGCAATTTTCTTTTCCTATTGGTCTGAGCTTACAAATTTAATGTTCTAAAGACTAAACTTCCTGATCCTGCTTTATATCTACGTTGCCCAGGCCATTATCTTTTTTTTAAAATTGGTTCACCTGTGCGCTTGGATGCATGAAGATGCCAAAAGACGAATCCCGGGCTTTTAGTGACACAACATATATAAGTGTGCATTCATTGCACTTATTGAAATCGGTAAATATCTATTAGCAGTTGTAGTCGGTTATGTTAGGGTTGGTCTGGTTTGGTCTACCCTAAAACATTGAATTTCGCATACTTTCGCGTACTTTCTGAAGCGATCGCAAGCTGTCATGTCAGCGCGCCATTTTTTCTGCACACGTAATGTGAGTTTTGTTTGGTTGGAACTTAAGAGACATGAAAGTTTGCGACATATCATCTTTAAACCTATATTCTATTGTTTCCTTTCCTGATTCAAGAATATTTTCCATATATTTAGGTTCATAAAAGATTATTCTACCATAAACCATATCGTTTTGTATAGTTTTCGGAGAAAAATATCATTTTTGGGCCTTGTCCCTTCTAATAGATATTTACCTTGAAACCAATAGACAAATAACTCATTTATGTAATTTTCTAATGCTTTGGATAACAAGGGTCACTTCACTCTCGAAGGCGGAGGCAAGACAATTTTGTTGATTTGAATATTGATATTAATGGTTGTTTTCATGAATTTTAGAAAACAACATTTTCGTACACCATTATCCATAAAAATTCAGTCCATCTTTTCTCATAAAAATTAGCGGCATTTTATTCATAAATACTTGCAAAGTATACCCTTGTCGGTGTCCATGCAGTTGGTAGCATCATTAGTTACGCATGTCTCGGTTTCTATTCCCCTTCTATTGTTTGTGGTGTCTACAACCCCCCTCCCACCCATCCGATCCTCACAGGGCGTAGCGAGAGCAATTAGCTAACTTTCACTAGTCCTGTCCTTGCTCTATCCTTCTATCCCTACACTCTTCGAAAAAAAAAGAGAACTTGAGCAACTGAGTAACAAGCAGTTCTCATAGAAAAATTCTATTAAGATACCTCCATTAAGAGACCATATGCTCCACATTGGGAGCAGACATGGAAAAAAAATACCCTTGTAGATATATAGATTAAAACTAGATCAAGATAGATAAACGTCTCAAAAATTTATAGGTGTGAGAAATCAGTCGATTAACGGTGACTTGCAGATTTCGAGTCAATGGACAATTGATGCAATAAAACTGTCACCTTTTTCTGTCCTGTGCCAAGTCCTATTTAGAATGAGTACACTGTTCAGTAGACCTGTTCATGCGATTTGGTAATGTTTCATGGTTTCAACGAATATTTCCAGGGATGCCATCGAGTGACTTGTTGACTGCAAAGATTAGGTTGTTCGGATTGGTTTGTTTGCGAACGACGCATGTCTAGAAGATACCATTTTACTAACTTCACATTGTTTATACAGTATAAAGTATGTAAAAGTCAGCAAAAAAAAATTCCAATCAATAAAAATCAATTCTACCTCTTCGATTAAATATTTTTTTTTATTCAAAACGTCAAATCGACAGAAAAATTTATAAAATGATGTAATGGTGCATATCTACGAAATGGTGAAACATGAGTATTCATATCGATAGTTTAATCTGCAAACCTGCTCCACCTTACTCCACTTTGACAAGATTTTTGAAACATTTTTATTTGTAAGTAAAATAGTAACGATGTGTACATTTGGAATTGTGAAATGCTGCATGATCGGCATATTATTATGTTTTTCTATATCCTGAAAAATTTATCCAGGTGATTAGCTAATTTCCAAATTAAGCAGTTAATATTAATATCTACTAAAGAATTTGGAAAGCGACTGTCTGATGTTTTATATGATAATAAGATAAGTTTACAAATGTTAGCTATCTTTGGTATGGTACGTACGACGTCCTGCAGTCCTGGTGAATAATATTCGCTCAGTGCATGACGCCAAATGGTGGTACCGATAATTAAAGTGTTAACTAATAAATAAGTAATTTTACTGAATATTCGGCCTCCGTAATCTAGCGGTAAAAGTTTCCCTGAGCTATCAGAATATCCAATAGGATTATTTTTTAGTTTCTTTATAAAATATGCCAACTGGTTTCACAATTTGGAGCATGTAAAATGTTTTTTTTTATCAATTTCAGAAGGCGGGTTCAGCAAAAAAACTGACACGTGATGAATATCGATCTATTGTAGGACCTTTCCCCATGTCAACGCCGCGGCCTCAGCACAACCCCATCTTGAAAAATTTATTAAAAAACACAAATTTAATCCCAAATAGAATTCCTCAAAGAACTTTTCCTATAGGAATAAGTTCTGCACAGAATATCTCTGGCCTGAATATACCTGCTGGCATTCAAATTAAAAGAAAGTCAAGTCTTCAAAACCAGAAATATAGTCTGAACACTGTTCCACTGCACCAGAGGATTTTAAACAACAGCGTACCGCACCTTCAAGTCAAGAGCCTTCGTAATAATGTACAAAAATCCAATAGTTCAATTCATAATGTCACAGCAAGACGAAATGAAATGTCAGCATCGCAAAAGGTAATTAATACTTTACCTCCCGGTATAACTATCACGAGGACCACTGGAAGCCATAAAGTCTCTCAGAAGAGGCGTTCGTCTCCAGCTAATGTCGTTGAGAGAAAGAAACCAAGAGTTACTAGCCTATGCCAAATAGCAAATGTAAGATCAATACCGGTTTATGATTTAGACGATTATCAGGAACATCAATATGAAGTATTGCCGATTGAGTTTGAACCAGATCCTGATACTTCGAAAACAATCATTGAAGATAATTTCAAGACAGATGCAGGTGACCGTCACAAAAGTCCACAAAAGGATTTAACTGTTATAAACAAAGAAAATCAAGAAACTAACCATGCTTTAGTTGAGATTGAAATACCTTTTAACAACACACCTCAGATGCAATCAGAAGCCGTTCAAGATCCACTTGCAGAGCCATTGATAAGCACTGTTTTTGAAAGTGTAGTGAAGAATGACAGTCCAATTATAACCATCGCTGATACGGCCTTAACAGACAACCTGAAAAGCAATACAAAAGAAACTAAAAATCTCATCGATGAAATTGAAAATAACACCAAAGAAACTAAAGTTGAAGAAGATATAGAAGATTTAAAAGTTCACCGTGAATCGGATGAAGGTCTCAATGTGGCTGCTCTTGCAGTTGATGTGAAATCTGATGAGGTTGAGCTTGCACCGACTCCAAAACCTGTAATAGTGAAAGTCATGTTAGGAGCTAAAGAAGATTTGGAAATAGCTGATATATTAAAAAAACTGGAAAACAAAAAGCATATCAAACCTGGAATTCAGGTATTTGATGAACCTCTCACTGAAACGTATCAGAAATTTGTTGACCTGTGTTTGAAGCTGGATACGTCTGCCGATATGAAAGAAATCATCGATAAGAAAGTCTTAGCATATTATAGGTCAGTGCATCCAAGTTTCACAGGCTCGAAGAGTTTCTGTGAGCTGGTGGAGGGAAAGATTAACGAAATGATCACCAATCCCGGCGGAATATTTCTCTACATCAAAGCTGTTGTCGAAGAGCTTAAGGTGCGGAGAGTCAAGCTGAAAAAAGAGTCTCCTCGAAAAAGTAAGTTATTGAATTATAATTTGTAAACCCCTGCAAAAATCCAGGTTGTTACTTTAAACCTGAAATTTTACCTGGTATAAACTAATGCTAGCCAAATACCATTAATTAATTGTCCAAAGCTCACATTTCCGTAAATTTTGACATTACAAGTGAGCGTAAATACTTTTTATGAGTGGAATTGAAAACTTTCAAAAATAGATTTCATTGTTTTCTATTCGAACATGATAATTGTAATATTTTTCTATACTTTTAAATATGCTAATAATAGAAAAGAATATTTCTAAACCTTCAAAGTGGCATTTAAATCTCCTTTTCAGTATTTGAGTTCAATTTTGCTTGAAGTTACTGTATTATTTTCCCTTAAATTTTAATTATGTTTGTCTCTGTGTCGAAGCATTTCTCGATAAAAAGTATGTTTGTGTATAATAATTAACATACAACCAATTATTTATCATTTTAATTTGCAGATCAAAAAAAAAATAACATTCCATCAACATCCAAAGTGGAGGACCATAAAAATGAAGACGCGCTAAATGAGGAAGATTCAAGAACCAGCCGGCATATTGTCAAACTGGAGCGAGCCTTGATCAAGCTCAACAAAGCCATTCAGAAGCTGGAAGAAAAAGAAGTGGATTACGACGATGAGAACTGTTCTTCGTACATCTTAGCTGATAGGTATTATGCTTGTTAATTCAACCACCTCTTTTGTTTTGGAAATTTATTCTGCCGAAAGCAAAGGGCAGAAAACTTCTTTTTTAAATTCTATGGGTGGATAAAAAAATACAGATCCTTAAAATAGTCTAATGTTAAGTTTTCTAAAACAATAATCATCATTTTTGAAAAATTACTTTCGACCATAAATATAGCGAGAACTCGATACATGCATGAATCCTACCCTTGCTCTTTAAGTAGTACATCGGTCACTCTTTTTTCTTTTATCATGAAAGGTTGATGAATGGGTCAGCAAATTATCGCAAATTATACGAAGCTTAAATATTATTTTATTTATCATGTTGTGTTATAGAAGGTGGAATATTCATAAATAAAATATGAATACAGTAAATATTCTGTGAAGTAGTTTTCAATACACAAATGCAATTGCGATTACTAAATTACATAATAATTTTTTACCTGAAGGTATAAAGCACGGCTGGTACGTGTGTATGATAAGCTGTGTTCACTGACCGGAGAACGTAACGCAGCCCGAAGAAGAGCCGCCATCCGGGATGTCAAGAGACTCCCTCTGACCTGCAGCCGGTTGCCAAAACTGGCGGAAGCCGTGAAGACCATGGCCGCAAAGAAGCCGCACTGGTTTCCAGATTATCGAGAGGTGCTTGCGTGCGTTGAAAAGTGTGCCAAAGACCAAAAACTAGACATGAGACCTTACGAGATGCAGAGTGAAGGTATATTATTACTATATAGATGTTCTTGTAGAAAAACTTCAGTTGAGATAAGCTCCATGAGAAGTCCACATGCTCCACATTGGGAACGGACACGGTTTAATAAAGTATATAGATATAAATACTACACAAATGTATTAATAATTTTTATGCAGTCACATTATTTTGATCAAAATAAACGGTGATTATATTGAAAAATAAAATTGATCGTTTGATTGTATTACCTCTTTAATACCGAGAGGGAGAGGGAAACTTTTGAACTTTACTAATGTCTCTTGCATATATCATTAATATTCATTGTTGATACAGAAAAAAATCTAAGTCTAACTTGTGCATAAATAAAATATACTTTTGTTTTCGTACAGCGAGGTTGCTGTTTGTGGAGATTGGAACGATGCTTCAGCAGCGTCGTCAGCAGCAAGAGTACGAAGACATGAGTTGGATACTCGGCACCAAAATTGACCCGGCCGATTCTGATCCCGCTCTTGCCTTAGCGCTTCAAAAGAACAGAGAGAAATCGTCTCACATGGAAATGGAAGTCATTAATAAGTACGGAAACCTTTTCATGCTTTACTCTTGTAGTAGTAGAGTAGTGTGGGAACATTTTTTCAATTCCACAGTTTGTTTTTGTTGTCATCCACCCGTTAATTGATATATATGTACAAACCAGTGCAGTAAGGGATAAATTAATGTTTTTTTTCATCAAATTGAAGGGTGGCAAAGGCACCCAATGCCCCTCTCATACTATGTCACTGATAGTAAGGCAGCTTAAGTCCACTTTTTAATCAGAATCACAGTTGTATACAATATATTGGTCGCACAAACGTCACGTATTTGCTTTTTTTTTTTTAGATTTGCCGAAAAGCAAGTGAAATTGCGACTTGAGCCTGAAAACGTCGGTGATCTCGACAGTGGTTCGTCTGAAGGCAGCAGTGACGAAAATGAAAACACTGATAATGAAGATGACAGCGAACTTCCAGACCCGGTCAGCGATGTAGACGAAGCTAGTCGAGAAGCAGCAGGAAATTCAAATAAGATTGCTGATGGCGTTTTACTTGATGAAAATCAAGCGACCGGTGATGAAGCGAAAATCAATTCACCCCTCATTAAAGAATGCAATGTAGTGTTGACTCCGATAATATTGTCACCTCGTAAATCTGATGTAAATATTCCATCCGGTGAAGTTCTGACTAATGGGAATTCCGACTCGGTTAGGACTGTCAGTCCTAGTATTCTCGATATGTCGACTCCCAAGAAGGCGTTGAAGTCTAGTTTATTTGATACGAATGTTATGGTTCAGATTCATTACATCGAAAGTCCAGTTAAAGAAACGGAAAGTGTCAAAGCAGTAGACGGACTCGCCGATACGTCAGATTTAATTGAAGAAGGATCTAAACATTTAAATGTTAAATATTCATTGAATCCTACTATCGATCAAAAGATGCAACCGCAGAATCCGAGCGAATCGGGTGACGGCAGACTTTCGAAAGATGACGGAAACGATATTACAATCTATAAATCGAACTGTTCAAACGGGGAAAATAGTAAAGTAAAATCTTCTCGTCATGTCACTCTCGGTAATGTCCACAACAGCGATGACAGCGCCGATTCGTTCGACAGTAATCCTTCGCTCATCGAAGTGAGTTCTTCAGGTTCTGACTATGAGACTGTCGATGCGGAGAAAATCAAAGAGGAAAACTTTTTAAGGCTGAATACTAAACGACCGGAATCTGCAATGTCCGGCGTAGATGTTATCGAAGATAGTAATTCAATGAGTAAAAGTTTAACTCAATCCGATAGAGTTTTAGAAGTAGACGACAGTGATTGAGTGTAATATTAACTCGGTTGAATTGTCCGTGGACAATAGTAGCTTCATTCTTAAAACCAAAGACTTAAATTCACCTTTTACCATTTTTTATATTATTTATTTTTCAGTTATCTCTATTGTTTTCAAATCAAATCTTATATCGCATATCTCAGTGATGTATAATATCTTACGTTTTAATTTTAAGAATTGATTTCAATTATGATACATTTGATACAATTTGTTTAAAATATTAATACAATTTAATTACCATAGACTAGTCGTTGAATCCATTAACTGATTTGTTGTCACCTACTATTTTCATACATAAATCTACATGCGGGTCATAGTCGACCCCTACTCAAATTGATAGTGTTTTACAATTTTTTTAACGAAAATTCTATACATTCAGACTGAGAGTTTATATGTTTTTATTTTGTGTATGAATATTTTCTCCATCAAAATCATGTTGATTTAAGTGAAATATGTGCTATTAGGAAGATGTGATGTATATATTATCAAGGTTGAATATTAGAGAAGGAAATAATTAAGAAGAAATCTTAGCGAAACACTGATAATACAGCAATAAAGAAAGAATGTACGATATCATTTTTGCAAGAACAGGATTCCTTGGTTAGGATATCTATTTAAATGAAAAAATTTGTATACACTTAACAATATGGTGTTTTGTATGTAATTTCCTGATTTTATTAAATTTGCATAAGTTTTAAGCAATGACTGCCAAACAAATGTGAATGATCAAGGTATCCCAATTTATTCTTACATCTTTTCACATACCTTCTGAAGTTAATTGTTATTTTATAATAGACTGACTATAAAAACAAGAGAAATACCTATTCTGTTCAAAGCTTGGAATTCTGTATATATGCAACATGAACTTGGCAGCGATTGACTAACGTGAAGATGAGTTAGTATCTCTTATATATATTATAGCTATGTACACTTCGAATTCAAATAATTTATTTTCTATGTATCATACTAATGCCCACACGCACTGGCAGCTAGCTGCATTGTAGCTTGTCGCCGTGGCTAACCGCCTATCGTGTTTTATGAAAAGTGTCTACTGCAAAGTGCGTACAAACTGTATGCAAACTAGTCACCAGTGTGAACGGGCACTAAGCTATTGGGATTAGATAGCTATTATTTGTAACAAAATTCAATTTTTATTTATGTAATATAATTGAATATAAAATGACTGATTTTTATGTACTAGGAATGTAATTTTTTGTTTCAATTTTGGCCAGGTTAAGTTTGTTACTTTCATCACATACAATGTTCCTACTAAGTTGCTGTGCAGCAGTTTTAGAACGAGTTTTAGAGCACAAACTATAGAATAATCGAAGATATATCCATATTATTAAATAAACAATTAAATTGTTTTTCAAATCGGCATAACTGTCTTTCAGGTACATAGTTCCCTCTCGGCTTGTTGTAAAACATGTTGAAAGTTGTAATGGAGTTGACCTCTCTAAATTCCTCTATTTATAAATTATTATTTTTTATAAAAATTAAATTATGTAAAGCAACTCAAAAAAACATGGCATATTTATTGATGTTTGCAAAAGGGTTAAAATTATAAAAGGATTAAACAACAAGGTATTTAGTTCTACAAAATTTTTCAACAGGTAGTTGATAGCTTTTTCGGCTTTACGTCATCGTCAGAACTAGTACTAAATACTATTATAATGGAGTTCTACCAAGTAAATGCCAATTCAATCAATAGGTTAAAATTATGGTTGACCTGCTCACTCATTAGAATTTTCACATAGAGAACATCTCATAGAGGAAACATTGACTGTATGTGTTGCTGGATTCTCCATATTTGTTTAAAAAATGACAAATTTACCCAAGCGATTTTTCTGCTTGGGAGAAAAATTATATTTCCATTGGCCATATCTATTTCTATTCATTTAACCTTGCATACTCTCATGTGAGATTTATTTATTATTTGGAATGAATGTAGGGATGTCACTTTTTTTTAAAATAATTGATCGTTTATGTATGATTGAATAATTGAGAGGCTGAAGTAAAATGCTGATAATTTTTATTCGTTGTATAATTTAAACTAGTCATAATATTCTAAATATGCCTCCCGGAAACCTGTATTGACTAAATATTTGTAAATTCGTTATGAAATTTATAATTTGTCGGCAAGTGAAAAATCCATGAATGTATCGTTAGATTTCAGAAGATTTCAAGGCCAAATATTAATAAAATGCCGTTTTCAATCCAGGTACTCTAAATCAACTCTTCTCAACGGCTGTGTCATAAGAAATACAGTGATCTGCGAAAATACGGTAAATAATATACAATATACATTTGTTTTAATGAATGTAATTGAGAGGGTGTTTTCACTCATTGAAGTATTTTATAATATATCGTGGATTGGCATGCAATAATCAGTTAAAGTTATCTTTGATGCCATTCAATACTTAATCTTTTTTCCGAGACTGCATTCATAGAATACTATATATTTGTTTTAATCATCGTTTTTGTAGGCAACTTATAAAAGCAATTAATTTGTATTTCATTCGCAAATTAAAAATAGAAAAACTATTTTCTCTTGCGCAATTTATTTTTTGTTACTAATGCGGTGTTACATACTGAACGACGACATTATACTGGTGAGAAAAATACCAATAAATTTCTTTTTCTGCTATAGAAAAATATGAAGATTCCAGTTTCTTTCTTAATATCATATTTATTCAAAGACGTACTTTCTGTCAATAGAGATAGTAATAATGTTAAAATACCGATTCAGTTACATTTAAATTATGGTGGTGTAAGTTAGGCATGGTCGAAAATACACGGGAGTGCTTTGTAATAGTGCCCCAAACTCGTGGGCCACAACCCCCCAGGAGAAATACTTCAATAGAACTACAAATATTTAGTCAACAGGAAGAATATCTGTATATAGCAAAAGAAGCATTGGTAAACATAAATCCTTTTACAATACATACCAATAACAAAAGAGAATTTTCATTATTACTATACGGATTGTATTTAATAACTGTTTAAATTATTTTAAAACATATGGTTATTAAAAATACAATCGTTGTGAAAATGTACATACTCAGAGCTATCTATAAGAAGTTGAACTATTAATTTGGTTCCGATTACAAATAAATTTTAGTTTAATTTGAATAAAGATGGTTTTTTGCATTGTATGAAATTTTTTTATTGTTTACTTTCTATGGACTTATTACAGGTAAGCATCCTTCGAGTTATAACCAGTTGTGGAACTACCAGGTCCAGACTAACGACTAACCTACTCCTAAAATTTCCAAAAGCCGCTATTTACATCCAAAAGAGGGAATATATTGACTGTGTTTCCGCCAATTGATGTAACTCTCAAAATATACGAAAATGAGTTAATGATTGGTTCACATTTTAAAGACGACTGAGCGGGTCTCGGCCAATTGATTTAAATTAGTAAAATCAATTGACCACTTTTTGGGAGAGAAACATCATTTTACATTGGTTTTAGGTTTAAAAATTCTGAACCGGCCACTTGATGTAAGCCACTATTATTAAGATTCATAATGTAACTCACCATATAATATTTTCAATAAAAACAGTTTTTACTCTCTCATAAAGAAAAGAACAGAGAAGTTATATTGTATCGTATCTTATATATAACTAGTGAGTACCCGGCATGCGTTGCAATGCCACTCAAACAAAGAAAGCGTTTGTGTTTTAATTCTGTTCATTGAAGTGCTTATATTTTTTGTTTCTGTTTCGTGCGTACACAAATAAATCAGAAGATTTTCCGAGATGTCGCTCTTTGTACGATTTTGATTCTTTATTTTAGATATATCTGGATTGTGAGATTGATTTTTATATATAATAAGACCTACTGTAAGTTAAAAATTAAAACGTTGAGAGTCGGACTCGGACTCGGGCCGGGCCTAATTGTACTATGCCTGTGTTCGCGCAAGTGCAAGCAATAACTTGACAAAGTTTTATCGGAATCGGATGAACGGTATGGCAGTGTATAAGATACGAACAAACCCACATTGATTTTTATATATTAGAAAGCCCAGACCGCTCTGTAGGCGTTTCATTATTGTCACATATAGGTATGAAATTTTCTCATGACGTAAGTGTTCGCGGTGTATACGCAGTTCCGACGTACTAGCTACTCAAGTCTATCTATGACGGATACGGATATACTAGTTATAATAATATATTGACTATGATTAGTACCAATCTAATAAACATTTATAGAGCAAATACAAAAGTTATTACATTCGGCGTAAATATGTTGAACCTTACCGACGGGGCAATATTAGTGTCGGGACATTAATAAATTTGAAAATAGGACGGCGTGTCACCATCATGAATAAATTGAACATTAAAATCTTTTTAATATTTTTGCACTTCTTGTACTAGATGGGTAATACTATCGAATCGCTAAACCTTTAGCCGAGTGATCAACGCTGTGAGCTATGGTTGCATACTCACAGGTTCGAATCCCAGTAGGGACAGTGTCATAAATGGATTTTACAATGAATTTATGAGTTTCTGTTCGAAGGCATTGATGTCCGTGCGGCCTGAAATTCCCTCCCATCCATCAGGTCATAAAAACGTGGCGTAACGAGAGTGATTAGCTAACCTACCTATTCTTCTATCCCTACTATCTTCGAAAAAGATAGGCTGAGCAAAAAGCAGTTCTAGTAGAAAAACATTAGTTGAGATAAACCCCATTAGAGTTTGTATGCTCCACATTGGGAGCCGGCATGGTTAAAAAACTATTTTAATTTAAATAAGAAAATAAAACCAATACAGGAAGTTCATCGCTGAATAATTCTACCTCTCTAAACCATGCATTTATAATCCTGACAGCCCTTGAAACTGGTGTCTCACATAACCAACGTGAAAATATTGTGGTTATGGTTTCGGCCACATTGATAAAAATCAGGAGCATGTAAGTTTACAGTCGATAACTTCAGGGTTGTAAACTTGATAGAAATGGAGTTCTATGAAGTAAATGGTAAATATGATGATAATGGAGTGCGCGCGCTATGTTGAGCGTCAAATTTGTATTGCAGATCCAACCGCAAAGCATAGTATCTATTAGGGATTAGGGCTTTCAGCTCGGATTAAACCACAATTCCCAAATCCGGCGTATTGCATCTTGAAAAAAAACTGATAACCGGTTACTTTTTATTTCCGGTTCATTGGCAGCCCTAGTTGCCATATAACAAACTATACCTAGGGCAAAAAATGCTTTTTCTGAAATACTAATTTTGAGTAAATCGATCTTGAATATTTGTATGTATCAAATACATTGGATAATTTAAGACATCGACTGAGGGTGCTTGATGGAATTTCAATATTAAATTTGGATTATTGAGATTTTGCGATTAGAGTTGTAAATTTGTCTAACGTCAATTTTAAAAAAGACGAGCAGAGCCTTTTATCAAAAGGTCTTAAATATTGTCCGCCTTTGCCAAATAGAAAATCGGATTATGAAAACCTTGCTATAGATTTAGAAATTGCATTACATAAAGATTTAACCAGCAAACATATTTGTTCTCGCATCCTTAAGAAAGATTACTTAAACAGCAACAAAAATTACAATAAGTTTAATGAGGAGTTGGCTACTCTTAAAAATATTAAAACTAAAATTAAAGATAATGATATCATTGTCACAAAGGCGGACAAAGGAAATACCACGGTCCTGTTAACGCGAAAAGACTATGTTGATAAGTTTAATAACTTTCTCGATAATAACGATATAGTCGAATTGAAAAAGATCCTACATTAAAATTTAATAAAAATATTAAAGAGGTTATAAATAGTTGTAGCATTACAATCAACCCTAAGGATTTGTCCTTTTTATCTACTAGAAATCCACAAGCCCCCAAATTTTATGGGCTACCGAAAATTCACAAGGATTCAATACCAATTCGACCGGTAGTTTCATATATGAATGCTCCAGCGTATAAACTTTCCAAAAGAGCTAACTCTCTCATCCGCAATCACAGTAAATTCAAGCCATTGTATAGTATTAAAAATTCATTAGAGTTAGTAGATAAAATTAAAAATTATAACATTCCGTTAAACGCCAAATTAATTTCTTTTGACGTTGTGAGCTTATTCACTAATGTACCTGTAAACAAATGTAAACAGATCATCAAAGATACCCTTAATACGCGTAGAGTTAATCCTGTCATTACTACGGAATTACTTAATATATTAGACGTTTGCGTTGACCAGAACTATTTTCAATTTGATAATAGATTCTATGAACAAACCGAAGGCCTTGCAATGGGAAGTTGTTTGTCACCACTATTAGCAGAATTTTTCATGAACCATTTAGAAAACCTTATTTTTAGCAATAAAACAGAAGTTAGAAACGTAGTTTATTGGTTCCGTTACGTAGATGACATCCTTTGTCTATTCAATGGAACGGAGAGACAAGTTTCTAACCTTCATAATTTTCTTAACTCACTAGATGATAAAATTCAATTCACTTTAGAAGTAGGGGGCAAGAATATAAATTTCCTTGACCTTAATATTGATATTAAAAACTCCATTCATGAATTTAAAATTTACCGAAAACAGACGTTTTCAGAAGCCGCGATCCATTTTAAGTCAGACCATCCTCTCTCATATAAATTGGCTGCTTTCCATTCTCAGGTTCACAGATTAGTCACTATACCTCTAAATAAATTTAATTTTGAAAACGAACTAAACATTATTAAACAAATTGCCATTAATAATGGCTATGAGGCGTCTCTTATAGATAGTCTTGTATCAAAAAAACAACGTAAATTAGCAGAAAAGATGCTATATTTCGGGAACTTGTCTAAAGACATAGACCACCCTAGAATCTGGCATAGAATTAGTTATTTAGGTTGCACAAGCTTTAAAATTAAAAAACAACTCGCTGATAGTGCTAGACCGGCGTTCTATTGCAAAAACTCTCTAGGCAAATTACTTATTAACAATAAAGATAGAGTAAACTTTAAGAACAAATCTGGTATTTATAAATTACAATGCAATGATTGCCAACATTTCTATGTGGGTAAAACCACACGTACATTAGATATAAGGGTATCAGAACATTTAGCTGCCTTTAGATTAAAAAAGAAACTTCGACATTCGCAAATCACTTGCTAATGGAGAACCATACGTTTAATGCGGATGATGGGGTTAAACTGTTGCATAAAAACATGGGGGATCATAAATTATTTTATCAGGAAATTTTAGAAATTAATAGAGCCCAGTTAAACTCCTTGCCAATCTTGAATGAGCAGCTGAACCTTCCTAATTCTCCGCTATTATATCCGATACGTTGAAACACCTAACAGATGTCACTAAATGTGGAATGATTGTATATATTTACCCATTCGTCGAATTACATCCCGTCAAAACCCACAATACTATTATAATTGTAAAATCACTGGTATTTCTAAAAGAAGTTGAAAAGCGGCAATCGCCTTCGGCAATTCGCCACTCTGTTAATATGGTGTTTACAAAATAAGGATTAGGGCGATTTCCGAAATTTTAACTGAGGTATCGGTGTGGCTCTCAGAGGTATAATGTATTGCCTCGTAAATGATATTTGTCGCATTTGTATCTTCTATATAAGCGTTAGACACTGTTTACTGTCTGTCAGTTCGAGTCCATTCGTGTGCTCGAATGCCTGAACATGCCGAAAGGCGAAACCCGGGTCGTTAGTGACAAAATACATGGAAGTGTACAAAATCTCAATAATCCAAATTTAAATACATTGGAATTAATGAATGTATTATTTAAATCAATTCAAGAACCGCCCTAAAAGAAATCAAATAGTAGATTGCAGACTCTTACAGAAGATCTATGCGCTTGTCTTCGAGTCACCCTTGAAAGTTGGTCTTAAGTCAAAAAAATATATATATCACTCACCGTCACAATTCGTAAGGATTTTTTTCAAAATTGTTTCCTCCATTCCAAGCCTTTAGCTGACAGAATGTTAGATAAGACAGTAGGTATTTAGTTGGAATACATTCGGGAAAGGAAAATCACTTAAGAGTCAATGGCGGATTAAGCACTTGGGAGGCTCCAGGCACAATTTAATTTGGAGGCAGTGTTTTTCGGATAACAAAAAAGCATTGCAAAATTTATTCGAGATATTCGTATAACGTATATTAATGCGTTGATTGCGATCCACGAAATGACTTCGTCAACAGCCGACGTCCTCCAATAAAAGCGTAAACTGAAAAAAATTGCACTTGTTATTAATTCAACAAACACGATTGTTGCTATCTTATATATAATAGCTCATACCGCTCTGTGGACGTTTTTATTATAATCACGTATCATATGTAGGTATGAAATTTTTACAAGACGTAAGCGTTCGCGGTGCAACGCACACAAAGACGTACTAGCTACTTTAGACATTCGGTATTTCAATTACAATACAGTCGTCTATGACGGGTATGGCCATACTAGTATTATAAGAATTCCATGTAAAATAAATATTTAAAATTGAATTAATGCGGGTTATATATAAATTATTTTTGTGGACTCCAAGATTCGGAGGCCCCAGGCGCGCGCCTCATGCACTTTTGTTGTACACAGCATAGCGAAAGAAATGTAAAAATGTGCTCGATTCGCATGCTTCAAAAAGCTTCTTTAAGTAAATATAAGTAGGAGAAAATTAAATATCTTCTAAATTAATAATAACTGTTAAGCATGAATGCATGTAAATCTAGTTATATTAATTTTGTGTGATTTTGAAATATATCTTTTAAACAGAGATTTTTTTAATTTCAATGATTGTATGTTTACAACATTATATTACCTATTTAACCGAAAACGAAATTCACTTTTCTCCAAATACTTAAGGCAATAACTGAATTCAAAAAAATCAAAAGGCGGATTTTGGAACAGTATCTGCAATCTAGAGATTTCGGAAGCAAAATGAAAAAACAACTAATAACTGTACTTTAATTTTATTACAAAATAATATAAAGTTTGAATCATAGCATCATCATCACAACTCTAAGTAAATAATATGGAATTAGAACCGTAAATTATTTCATGTTGGATATTAAGTATGATGTTGAATATGAAGGATTTTGGAAAATAAGTAATACATACCTATTTTAGGAACGAAATAAATTTTATGGTTCGATTCTTCTGACTTGCAATGTTGCATTTGGTCAAAACATGATTTTCCAAAAAAATATCAATAGCGGATTCTGGAACCGGGCGCCTCAAATATATAATTGAACTCGCTACGAAAGAATGCCATTGTATGCGTTCGCTTTCTGTACATAACCATTTTAACTTTTAAAATGCGAAACCATGATATCAAATACGAAAGCGTTTTCATTATTTCGTTTCATTAAGATCTTTGGCTTATTAAACGTCATTTGAGATTGAAACTGCCGCCATTTTCCCTTAGTACGCATGCGTCCTGACTTAAAAAAGTCCTCAATTTCTCTTCAGTGATAGACGGGCTCAAAATATTACCACAAGTTTTTAAACTGTTCCCCAGTACAGATGCTAGGAAAGACGTGATCCTGTTAAGCTGATAAAATCAATGCGTTTTCTTCCGAACAGTGATATCAATATTTGCTTGTTTTATTAATAATATATTCGATATTATAAATCGACAAAAATAGTAGCAAAGCGGGTAAACCTAACGCGTTTGATAGTATTATTTTAAAAAAACATTATTTACACAATTTTATCTGTGTAATCAAATACCATATATAGATATTAAACATATTGTGAATACTGAAGATCATTTTTTTGGCTCTAAGAAAATGGTAAGTCATGATTATATTTTTTCCTATTTGTTAGAATTTTCGTAATTTGAACCACTAATTCATTTTCAACACAAAATAATGAAGAATTTTTACCTAACATATATTTGTTTTGCATTTATTCTTACATGTGCCAAACAACTGATACAACCAATTCTCTTTTTACACGGGAGATACGTTCCAGAGAGTGCAAAAAAACAGTGTAAAAAAAGATAAGGCGCTCATATAAAAATTGAAGTTGGTCCTATTACTTAAAACACCCCTGAAATATGAAATTCTGAAACTTTTGAATTTATATTATATTTACATATAAAAATAGTTTAATAAAATACGACTGCACTAAGCTGTAAACAATTTGTAACATGTCAAGAAAAACAATATTGGAGAGAAATTCATTTATTAAATTCGGTAAACAAGCATTAAAAAATAAAAACCAGAGGGGAAAAACATAGAAGAGCGACATAAATGTTTCAAGACAATAACAAGTCATGCATGAGTTCTGAAAACCTGCATCTTAAAATTCGCCAAACAGATAAAACGAAAATTCCAATACTCACAAAAGGCCAGTGTTTTTTAATTTATATATATCGTCAGCTTAACTAGCAAACTTCGTATCCACATTTCAGGAAAATGTTCAGGAGAATTTAAAACTTAATAAATTCAGTTTTAATCAATGTTATTCTACGAATTTTTCATATTTTAAATGAATAATGTTAAATCAGTATTCATATAACATATGTGAAATTCAAAAGTGACATTGGTTAAAACTGAATTTATTAAGTTGTAAAACTCTCCTGAATATTTTACTAAAATGTAGATACGCAGATTGCTAGTTGAGACGATGATATGCTGTATTTAATAACACTTTTCGTCTTTTATAGCCGTGTAAAAGCAAAAAATTAACGTAAAAAAATAATTTGTCTGTTTTCTTAAAACGTGCAAAAATAGCATCGGGTGTACTGTGTCAAAGCCCCCTATAATTACAAGCCATGCTCTACGGCCCGTAAGCCGGTATTTTTGCAGACGAGTGGTCTGATACATTTACTGCGGAGTCATGAATTCGATATTTTGGACTAATTACGATAAATTCTAGCATATTTTAATAATGTGAAATAGTGGGTAATTAAATGTAGTATCTTTAATGTTAATAGGAATAAAGATAATTTGGATGGATTCGGCGGAAACTTTGGTGTTTTAATATTAAATTAAGGTTGATAACTTAGTTATTCCACTGGCTGTGTTACTAAATGTGACGCGTTTCGTTTCTTTAAAAAGCATTTAAATTAACAATGAAGAGTAAAGTGGGTTTGTTTCCTTCTACTGGACGTAGGGAGGAGGTAAGACCCAAACAATGATAGTACTAATTATAAAATTAACTACTAGTGTTTAGAGATGATATAGTTAGTTATGGTTCGATATACTTAGTCTGAAGATGCTTCTTAAAGAAGCGAAACGCGTTACATCTAGTTACACAACCAGTGGAGTAACTAAGATCAATTTTATTTTCATATTAGGAATAAAGTTGTTTACTTACTTTGAAAGAGTATACTTACTTATAAAGCCTAGTCGTAATCAATGATTGTTATTAAGCGACAATTCAAAGTGTGTATTTTGCGATAAATTACGATTTTAATAAATCTACCCTGCCACACATCGCATTTCGTGCCATTCACTACATATATTATGACGACTGTACGATATATTTTATTGGGACGATTTACTTATTACTTAACATGTTGGTTTTCGATGAATCGTAAATTGTATAATGATTATAGTAAAGAAACACTGAATAAACTCCCAAAAAATCTTTTCAAATATATGTTATATTCGACGAAAAACGGAGTTGAGAGACGATCTTCGCACAACCGCCATACAATTTGTTCCTAGAGACTGGGACTCCTAGGACTACTTGTAAATTGCAAATTTTCTTATAGCATTGCTTGTAACTTAAGTTTGCTTTGACCGTGTACTTGTATAGAATATAAGCTTCATCCTATATAGTTCAAAGTTTGTGACTTTACAATAACTTTGCAGGATAGTATAATAATGCTATCTTGCATCATCATTTTTATATTTGAATCTGGTTGTAATGAAAATAAAATTTCTTACCTATCTAATCCTGAATACACGAGTTGTAGAGAGAGAGAGAGAGAGAGAAAGAGAGCGATAGTAACTGCTTGCCAATCTCTACCCCCATTGTGCTATAGACTGAATTACAACTGGTACTCCTAAAAACAACCTATGCCGAGATGACCCATCAGGAAATAGCTATCAACTAATAAAATGTAGTAGTACTAAATATTTGGTACCCTACTATAATGGAGTTCTGCCAAGTAAATGCCAATTCAATGAATAAGCTCAAAATCATTAAAAAACGTTTCACGTGCATTCTGTTGAATTTTTATGTGAGGTTTACTCCCTTTTGCCTAAGAAAGGTCAATATACATTACAAAATATAAATTTACGGGTTTTGCAATGAAAAAACGTTTAAACCATAGTTTTTTTTAAATAGTATACTTTTAAAATTGGCAAGGAAGTCAACATAATACTTATATATTCATTGTAAAGATGCCAACAATGATACAGTTTCGATAAAAGTATATATAATTTTTTCACCATACCCGCTCCTAATACTTTAATATGTTTGACAATAACTGGTTGTAAGAGAGTAAGGTTACATTCTTTAAATTTAAAGTTGTCAGTAGCTATCTATATGGAGATCGGGTGGGATAGAAAGGAATTATAAATACAAAATCATAAATCGATTGAAAAATCAATGAATAAAAATGTCCATTTCCTTGAGTCCGTGATCGCGAAACTGAGTATGAAAAAATCTTTAAAGCGTTACATTAGTAAGTTAATTAGGTTTACTATTGACTAAATTAATATTATAATATACTGATTAAATTAAATTAATACGACTAATTAAGTTAATTATTTTTCTACAAGTTAAGGCAAATCGACGGTTAACAAATATAATATATTTAATACCGGAACGTGGGGTAGCTTTTGTTAAAAATCGGAATGTGGGACATGAAATGAAACAGTAATATTTGTGTTCATATTATTTGAAATTTTTGATGGGTTTATTCAAGATGTGTTATTCGGCAACGTATTTAAAATACACAATAAGAACTTGCTGTTCCAAAACATTTTCAATTTTGGGCCAAAGCTACCGACATTACGGTGGATAATTATAAAATATCTCAGAGACATTCTCTCTAGATCCATGAGCCGATATTCTCTTCAGATCACTGAACCTTCTAGTTTATCGCTGATGATGGTGCGTTTAATGCCAAGTTATGTGAGTTTAAAATAAATCAGGACCCATATTGTTCGTGTGGTGATAAAAATCAAGATTTGGAGCATATCTTTTGGGATTCCCAATTATGTCCACTGTAAGAGATATCCTGTATTTGTCCTGCAGAAATAATCGCGATGGTACAATCGGACATCGAGATCAATTTTCTTCATCGAAATCTTCAATAAATTCAAAAAAACTGCGGCGCCTTTGGAGAAAATGTTTACCTTCCCGGCCCCTAACGATTTAATACATGATTATTGAAATAAATCAATATATTTTATTCATTTTTAGAATCAGCATTTTGTTTGATGACTTTAATTATTTACTCACTTGTTATATCCTTATTGTCACTGTATATTATAAATATGTACACTAAATGTATCATTGAGAAGACACAATCTTCGGTGTGATAGAAACAAGTTCATTGAATTAAAAGAAAAATATGTCTAACGGAAATATTTTTTCTCACATAATTGGAATTGCGTAAAACCAAAAAACCCCATTGATTGTACGTTTTACTCTAATTTGTTTACGTTTTTAATGTTACATAAAACAGATAACAATCAAAATCCTTGATTGGTTTCCGCTACACCATCCTTTCAATATAGCGCAGAGCAACTTACCTAAAATTATTTTAATTAAGGTTTTTTTTAAATATTACTTTCACGCGCTGCTTAGAAATTGTACACGCTATACAATCTCTAAAACGAAAATTAACACAAAGCACTTCCACAACATTGGAGCACGGTGGTAACACGCCATGGTTTCAGTATTAGCAGCAACGTAATCAGTAATACTAATTGTCAATAAATCAAGGTTTTACTGACAGAACGCGTTCAGTCAGTTTTTGGAGACTTTCTACTATTTTAAATGTCAAAATGCGTGCAATTTAACTCTACGATCTACGTAGTGGTGGAACGCATGAAGATATACTAGCTTTGGAATATAAACAGTATCGTCATATTGTTATTTATTCTGACAGAAGCATGATATGACTATTATAACTCACCGATAACAATTCTTATGGTTTGTATGCCGAAAAGATTATTCTTTATAATGAACAAAGAATCTTTTTAAATCACAAACAATAATTGTAGTTGGAAGAGAAGAAAGAGTACTTTGAAAAAAAAATAACGCTTTAAATGATTATCTCAGAATTCGTTTTTATGGCTTAATGCCTTCTGTCGGTATACTCTGGAAATTTTCAATCGCTCTGCTTCCTTCGATGATGTGCCAGAATCCCTAAGCTTCGTCGAGTACATGCTGTGGAAAGTACCCGACGGTGGTCCAGGACGCCGGTCGGAAACTGAGGCAAGCGAGATGGAGGCTCTCCGGGGGCATCCGGAGCACAACACACAGTCAGTTCCAACGTCTCATCATGACCACTGACGTAACAGGGCGCTGCCTAGTACCTTTCCTAATCTCCTAGTTTCTCACGAAGTCAAACCACCTCACCCTCAATATCCGACGCAAGCATGTATTCTCGAAGCTCAGTATAGAGGTTTTCTGAGTCTTCGTCGCGTGCCATAAATCGCTTTGAACGAATGGAATTTTGTTTAAGTCGTGTAAGGTTATCAGTTCAAGATGTTTCATGCCTTAAAAATCGAACAGCAAATATATGTTTTCTTTTAAATAAAACTTAATTTGTTATGTACTACTTCCACATGTTTATAATGCTCAGGACCGGTGTCACTCGTCGCGAGCATTATCTACTGATAGTGATTTGTGTTCTATTTTTAAAATATAATGCCTTTCCACTTTCCATCAAGAATTGACAGCAATTGACACTTTAAAAGTAAGCAAATTAATTATTTAAAGCAATTAAAAAGACTTAATATTTTGTTGATATTTTTTTACATAATATCTTCAAAGTAAGTTTATATAATTACATGTCCATTTGGTACAATATTCCACGCAACTTTGCCTATGAACTAATTTAGTAATACGCCAAATGCTCTTTGAATACTATACGAACACCGTAGCGACTTGCTTGCGAGTGGCGCTTAGTAAAATTTTGAAACAGATGATAGAAGCGGACAATTTTTGGAATAAATCTACTTCGATTTTACGGTTTTCATCTGCTCAGTTTTTTCCTAGAACAAATATACGGTATAATCTACAAATCTATGGTATTTTGGCCAATTGAAGTAACCCTCAAAAAATACGAAAATGAGTTAATGATTGGATCTCACTTTAAAGACGACAGAGCAGGTTTCGGCCAAATGATGTAAATTAAAAAAATAAATTGACCACTTTTTTTCAAGGAAAACATAATTTTACGTTGCTTTTAGGGTTAAAAAACCTGACCCCTCTCCCCTCTTGATGTAATCCACTATTATATCGACACTCCCTACGTATAATTCCGAATCTGAAAACCTTAGAATTTATAGGAGTGCATTCCAAAGATTCATAACACAATTCACCATAATATAATGTTTTCGATAAAAACAGTTTTTACTTTCTCCTGAACCATTTCAATTTTGAGGGTTAAATAAATTGGCCAAAACGCCGTCGATATATAAAAGTTTCAACAACCAGTATAGGAAAACGATGAATAGATGAACGATCAATGTGGTAAAAGATCGAAGAATGATAAATCGGGATTATATTTTGGCACAATATTGCTACGGGAAGATTTAATGATTAATAAACGGCTTACAATTAAATGCACTTTTGTTTAGATCATATTCACTTTCATAAAAATAGTTTTCACTAATAACAAATACATTCCACAAAAAACAAATTCTTTCACTAAAAATAAAGTGATACCACATAATATTATATATTTTTACATTGAAGAAGTATATTACACTTGTGAAAAAATATTTTCACATAGATAAAATAGTTTACACTCAATATAAATACTCACACTTTGAAATCGATAGTTGCACTAAGTTGTAATGAAATGTCACTTATTTTCTACCCTATATTAGGCCACCTATATTGTCTTTACTCCATACATTAAACAAACCAAACCAGACCAACCCTAAGTTAATACTATCTAATACAAAGTGCAATTATTTATAACCCTTCGCTAAATACTAGTCTGCTATGCTGTAATGAAATGTCACTTACTCTTATACCCTATATTAGGCCGCCTATATTTCTTTGTTCCACGCATTAGAATAGATTACACAAACCAAACCAGACCAACCCTAAAATAACCTACTGCAACATAACTCAGTTTGTTATAGGAATTCGTGATTAAGTGGTAACTATTAAAATCAAAGTTTGAGTGTATTAAGTTAATACTATCCAATACAAAGTGCAAGCTATCGAAATAAAAGTTCAAGTGTACCAAGTGAACACTATCTAATACAGAGTTTAATTATTTATAACCCTTAATAAACTACCTGCCGGAAAGCTCTGAATGGCTATAAGGCTTAAAAACGTTACCGAATCAAAGAAAATCTTTCGTTTGATCACAATTCAGTTTGAATTTATTTCGATATTTTCTAGTCTAGGCCTGGCGCTATAATTTGCTTGGAGGAAAACAAAATTTTAAACGCAGCCCTCTTCGAAAGTTTAACGAACCGAGAAAAAAAAATAAACAATATAAATAAACGTGCCTTTTTTTCACTCTCAAGATATACAAAGTTTTAGAATGTCATTATTAACTTGGGTTGTGGCGTTAAAATCATTTTATCATAACGTTTCCAAAGTGCGACTCGAAAATGATATTGTTCTGACTGAAAAATCTACGTGAATGAAAATTTTATATTAATTATACAGCTGAAATTAATGAATGAAAATTGCGCGCAATGTTCGCTTTCACTTTAAGTTATGTGCGGGGTTACTTAACAAATTATTTTACCCAAAATACCTACAATAGTGCATATCGAAGGTGTTTTGGTCAATTAATGTAACTTTCAAAATTGAAATTGTTCAGCAGAGAGTAAAGACTGGTTTTATCGATTTTTTCGTGAGTTGCGTTAAGAATCTTTGAAATGCACCCCTGTAAATTCTCATGTTTTTAGATACGAGATTTCAGGTATTATATCGACACTCCCGGGGTTGAAGCATCTGTGTTGCTTCAAATAATAGAGACATTTCGAGCAGCCAACTTTACAACGCTCAACACAAATTTCGTAATTGTATTCGGGTTATTCCAAAGATTATTTGAATAGTTAGTTGTATTGGAGTGCGGGCAAATTCTGGACCCAGTGTGCGCGGATTTTCAAACTGCTACGCTCGCGCGCATACGCGCAGCTTAGAGAGAACATTGGTAGGGAGTGTCGATATAATAGTGGCTTACATCAAGAGGGGAGGGTGGTCAGAATTTTTAAGCAATGTAAAATTATGTTTTCATTGAAAAAAGTGGTGAATGTATTTTTTTAATTTACATCATTTGACCGAAACCAGCTTTAAAGTGAGATCCAATCATTAACTCATTTTCATATTTTCGTAGGAAGGGAAACATAATTTTAAAATTGGTTCAGGTATAAAAATTCTGACCCATCCACTTGATGTAAACCACTATTATATCAACACTTCCTACGTATAATCCCGTATCTGCAAACATGAGAATTTGCAGGAGTGCATTTCAAAGATTCATAACGCAATTCACTATATAATGTTTTCGATGACAACAGTTTTTATTCTCTCCTGAACAATTTCAATTTTGAGGGTTACATCAATTGGCCAAAACACCGTCGATATTGCATTTCTCATGAGTAGCCTAAAATTAATACTTTCGTAGAAAACTATGTGTAGTTATTATTTTTTTAACATCTGTCCACCACACCGTTAAATTAAAATGGATATTCTTGATATTCCATTATTTTTAAAAAATTCGTCTAACCCTCTATTCCAGACCTGGGCTAACTTTCTGTAGGAAGGGTTACGTTAGGAATACAAAATGAACGGCGGGCCGCAAGTGAAATACTATTTTTGGATGAACATTATTTATCATAATTAAAATGATTTTACTCAGTGATTCTCTAATTTACAACAATTTAATGAGGTGAACGGGCTGCACAAAAATACGCGTAGAGTCGTAGTTTGCTCAAGCCTACTCTATTCGACCCTGTAAATGGGGTGTAGAGGGAGTAATTATTTAACTACTAGTTCTTTCCTAAGCCTATCCTTAATCCTTACTCTTACAGAAAAGTGATTGACTAACGTCCAAATCTCTTTAAAAACATGGTTTAAAAAATGTTTCTTTAATATTTAAGGACTACATCTTGAATGAAGGGCATTTCGTGCTGTATTTAAACAACTTCTAAAAGCACTTAAAGATAAAGAATACAATTAGAGATATACCTTTCGTTTTTCTATCAATCGCAAGAAACAATCATATGGAATTAATAAATCAGTCGAAAATCAAAGTGGTTGGATACCATTACTAATCCAGGAAACCCATGACCTTATTGACAACGATTCTTCACCACTAACCCTGCAGCGAGTCTCGTTCATAAACTAATCTTAAAAAGTTGAAATAGAGGTATCACTGTTGCTGTACCCGCAAATGAAATCAGTCGTCACTCTAAAACCTATTTCACTCCCTGATTGCATTTCCCTCGCGGATTGCAATTTTACTTTTGCAAATGCACTTCCTTTTAAAATATGAAAATGTCACCTCGATGTACTCTAAACGTGTTATCTTTGCCTACGGTAGGCATGGGGGGAATCTTTGAAATCCAGCTGAAAAATTCTTATGAAGCGACCAAGCGACAACTTTTCTACCATGTAGAATTATTCCAGACTACGAGCTTGTGTAAAATTCCAGATTTTTTATTGACGCTTAGTTCACTGAGAGGTGGTAACTTCGGATTCACTAATTTACCCGCATGTCGGTAAACATTCTTCTTACATCTTTGTTAAATTGGGTTTGACATCCAACCTTAAACATCTCAAATTGAATACTGTATCTGAATACAGCGATTTATCTAGGTTAATCGTTTTTTTTTACTTTTAAGAGATAAATTTAAAAAAACAAAACAATTTGGTGTGCCTAATACTTTTATTATTTTTAAGTAATATGTCAAATTTCAATTCCTTTTACTATTACACGAAGGACATAAATAAAAATTGTTGATCATGTTGTCAAAACAAAACAAGTCCAAGCAACCATTTTGTTTTCTTCTTCCTTGCGTTAAATATTTTTGATTCATTTTAAAGATTTGATACTATTCAATTATATTACATGACATTTCAGTCCTGTCTATTCATGATTATTAGTAGCTTTCATTTTTTGGGTAATTCAATATTTTATAATCATTTCTATAGTGGCAAAAAATAATTACGTATTTTACAGTAGTTTTGTATACATTATATTTACGGTGACCATATTTAAAAAAAAAATATACAACACATAAGAAAATGTTTCATATATTTTTTTTTCATGTCCACTCCCAATGTGGAGCATATGGTCTCTTAATGGAGGTATCTTAACAGAATTTTTTCTACGAGAACTGCTTGTTACTCAGTTGCTCAACCTCTCTTTTTTCGAAGAGAGTAGGGATAGAAGGGTAGGGCTAGGACAGGACTCGTGGTTAGCTAATCGCTGTCGCTACGCCCCGTTGGGATGGGATGGGTGGGAGGGAGGCCTCAGACTACGAACAGAAATCCATAAAACGATTGAAAGATCAATCTATGAAAACCGTCCGCACCGGGAATTGAACCCGAGACATCCGTAACCGTAGCCAGCGACGCTACCAACTGCGCCACGGGCGCCGACAACTTCATAATTACCTACTCGAACAATATACAGCACGTATGAAATAATATTGAATGTCGTAGCAACGTCAAGAGTCAAGACGTTCCTTCACTCCTTTCTCAACTGTTACACATACACAGTCTTATATTTACGGTGGAACCTAAGAACATACATTTTTTTTTATTTAATGAGCAAATTTAAACTATTGGGACCAGAAAATAATTATAATTACATGATATTTATTTCAGTTATAAGTTAATCTAATCGACGAAAAAATTTATTATACATTTGTAGAGCATATGCAACGTATACTGTTAGTCACACTAAAGTGTTGGAATGCTTTTTCTTTCTTATCACCAAAAATGTAGATATACGTTTGACAAAATAATCATTTTAGAAAATAAACAAATCTAATGAACATATTAATTAAACGATGGACTGTCATCTTAAATAAAGCACGTATGGTCACCGTAATTATATTACTAATCCTACAACACAGACCAACCTTATGAGGGATTAAAAAAAATAAACTAGATCAGGGGATCTCATAATAATTCTTATACGTGTTTAAATAACTTTTTATTTCCTATTTTAGGTAAAATATAAATATTTTATATTAAATCACGATTGATAACAATATATTGTATTTTTAACTTATTCAATGAAATATTTGTGTTTGCAGAGACCGGTCATTTCTCTTTGCGTAACTAAATATGGCATTCACATGCTTATCAATCGCAAAATCCAAGAGTGTAAAATATCTGATTATCAATCATGCGCGAACACCTGGCGACGTGGCCATTATCGATTGAACCTTTCAACTTTCGATGGACCTGGGCGAGTTCATCTTTTTACCATTGACTTATTTCATTGTGTACTCACAACACGACAAGGCTTGATAATTTATTATCGGGCAATGATGCGTAACTAAGAAAATTCATAATGTATTTATGTCATAATGTATTTATGTAAAATAACAAAACTAAAAAACCGATATAGTTAGCCACAACAATTTTACGAAAGATCATAAAGTCCTACTTAGTAATGTTATTATTTGGATTATTGAGATTTTGTGCACTTCCATGTATTTTGTCATTAACGACCCGGGTTTCGCCTTTCGGCATCTTCAGGCATTCGAGCGTACGAATAGACTCGAATTGACAGAGCGGACTAGGGATTCCAAACTGCTTTATCGTATGTTAAATTTTTTTTTACTCGGTTGACCGGGTTTTATTAAGTATATTACCCGTTTAAATATACAAATTATTGGAACCTCTTTTTTATAGTTGCTGAACTAGCTTGTAGGCCTCTACACGAGTCCATGGGCTTGAATCCCAGTAGGGAAAGTTTTAAAAAATATGAATAAATGAAAGGCATTGAATTAATTGATGTCTTCATTCTCTGCCGCCATAAGGGGAGCGATTAATCCTGCCTTATCCCAATCCTATCCTTAACCCTCAAAATTTTGTTTTTTAAAACTATGCCCACTCCCAATGCGGAGCATATGGCCTCCTATTGTAGGTATCTGTAAAGAAGTTTTCCTAAGAGTTACTCAGTTTCTTAACCTTTTTTTCGAAGAAAGTGGGGATAGAAGGATAGGTCTGGGACAGGACTAGTGGTTAGCTTATCACTCTCGCGTCACCCGGTTGTTAGGATCGGATGGGTGGAACGGAATTTTAGATATAAAACACCTGCATACGAACAAAAATCCATCAATCGATTTATGAAACTGTCCGTACCGAGATTCGAACCTGTGAGATCTTTAAACCAAAGACGTTGACCACTACACCGCGGACCCTCCAAAAATAACTGAATAATAATCAGCTGTTGCACAATAATTTATGTTGAGATACACCGTTATGAATTCATATCCACCACATTGGTAGCGGCATGGTTGAAAAAAAGCTTTCAAATGTTTATTGCACTTCAGACAACATATTGTTGAAACCCAATCATATTTTTTTTTATTTCGTTACAGATGCCCCTGAGAATATACTTTATACTCGTAGCTATTTGTTTAGCTTTCAACACAGAAGAATGTTTTGCTAGACACAATGTTAAAGTGGACAAAGGTGTGTATAAATATAATCAAGGATACGAAGATTATAGTGAAAATGTTGTCCATGAAAGAGGTAATCTCGATACAATAAACAACAAAGATACGCTATGGAAATTAGTTCAATGCTTAATTATCGAGTTGATGGACAACGCGTATGAATTTCTACATCATAGTGATAACACTTTCCGAACAAAATGTCAATTGTATTTTAATAAATTTGATTTGTTACATAAAAATCCACACAGAAATCTCGTGGGATCAAACGCCTTTAATTGGTTTCTTATGAAATACGGCAAAAAATATTTCCCGCCCGAATTGCCGGATCCCAAGCATGACCGCTTTCGATTATTATTTTACAGAGGTTATTTCACTCACAGAATATCGGAAATTTGTACCCGTAGAAAACATTTAAACACATTGAAATTAACAGTACATTGTGGTTTTCCATCAATGACTATTGACAGTTTGCGGAATACACGAAGAAAATATTACGGAGCCGCAGCTGCATACGCAATTTTGAATAGTTTGGCAGATCGCGGAAAACCTATAGGGGTCAATATTCTAAATTTAAAAAGTTTTTACAAGAATTCAATGCACCATAGAGAAAACGACATTATTGCGACTAGATTTATGCTTAGTATTTTTCTTCAAACATTTTTAAATACGCACTCTAATGACTTAGTTAGTGCGAATAGACAAAATATTATTGATGATAGTTTTCTTAATGCACTAAAAGATTTTCAAACCGAAAAGAAAAGAAATATCATTTATTTGAAGGAAATGTTATCTTCGTATTCAGAAAATGATGAAACAGATTGGAATTCTCGGATGGTAAATGTTGAAAATAGTAATATTTTGAGAAAACAAAATCACCAAGAAATTGAGCGGGAAGATTTTTTTAATACCGGCAATGAAAATACTGACCGAAATACAATTTCAGATATGTATCTTTTACTTCAATATGGAAGAACTGAAGGTGATACAAATTTACGCAGCAAGTATAGTAATTTTCCTGGAATAGGTTTATCCGAGAGTATGCTTGAATATGCTTCAAGTCGTGGAAAGCGATTACAGATAGAGGAAAACCCGAGATGGACGTTATCGAGAAGTTTTAAAAGATACGATACCAACGATGAGCAGCAATGTTTATCACGAAGAAATAAAGAAACCAAAGAAAAATTCGTGCACTGGCGTGATGGGCTAACTAGTCTCACAGGTATGTATTCCATGAATTTTAGTTTATTTTCAATAATTTAGGTGTAACGGAAATATAGAATAAATAAACACAAGCCAGGCGGACATGATTGTGTATGCAGTGTGCATGGTGATTTATTGCATTACATTTTTACAACAAATAGAATATTTTACAAGATCACATATAAATTAATATTTATATTAAATTGGTCAATCGTACTTGTTAAATAAACCAAAATATTTGATTTTAAATATAATCTGTGCTATTACATAATGATATTTTTAAGACAATATGGAATATAACACGATTGGAAATACAAATTTTATTTCTAAGAGCAAGACAGGTTTTACTTATAGCCCATACCGAATTGGAATGATGTTTTATTTTGCTTGCTGTTTTTACAAATTTAGTCAAAGTAAATTTACATATAAATTTAATATTTAAATTTGAAATATAAATTTGTGTTTCATATATATCTATTGTTTTAATATAACTCTTAAAGACACTATTGAGTACTGAATATTCTTGATCAAATTCGAATTAAATACGTGAACTAGAATTACGTTTTTATTATTCGATTCACCCCGATGTAAGGGGAGGGGGTACGTTAATCGAAGATATCGACGTTGTTTTGGCCAACTGATGTAACCCTCAAAATTTTATCGAAAACATTATATGATCGATATATTATTTACTCGCCAATATTTATTCTCTTCTATTCAATGCCAGCGTTTCTTTACCTAATTGACGCCATAGCTATACAATTATTCAAGCACCCTAATCAAAAACGAAATTTAAAAATTACGCTGGTGTAAAATAATATCACAAATTTTATAGGAAACCTTAAAATTGGATCGATCTATTTTCATAAAATACACCCAGACGGATATTTTACACTGACAAATAAAATACGTTAATTTTAAATCTTATTATATTATTTGAAGTGTGCCAAGTTCATTTAAAATAAGTGAAATCTCTTCTGGTTAAAATATTTTCCGGATATATTATATAATAATAAAATTCAAGGGGGAAGGTTAAGAATCCATAGAAAACAACCCAGAAAGTTTTAATTCGATTTCAAAAACATTATTGTAACACAGGAAAAGGAAAATAATTGTCAATAGGGAGCGAATTTTTAAGGGAGTTACTCGGCAGCCTCGAATATTCGAAAAATATTGTTTAGCGATGCAATACGTAACGCGAGAAAACATTACTTTCAATTTGAATAAAAAGGCGGCCAAATGAAATTTTCAGAGATGGATATTCCGTTTTATTATTTTTGATTAATATTTTTAATGACTTCAGCAAGGTAGGCATGTCTTCTATGACTTTTTACATTTTATTATTCTATACAATTAAAGAGAGAACCCTTGCTTTTTTATATTCGATTTTCAACTCTTCAAATATTCCGTGCCCGGCTGAATAACCGTGAACTTCAAGAAACTCATTTTTTCGTTTTACTGCTGATCTTATTAGTCGGGTTAATTGTACACGTGTTTATGTAAACTTATAGATCAGTGATGCACAAACCGCGGCCCAAAATAATAAGTACTGCATCACCAAATTTTTCATTGAATATTAAAAAATTCTGTGTTTGATATGTGGACAAATTATCCAGTAGCAAAGAAATATAATCTGAATCGTATCTGACAGAAAACATAATGCTATTTTTATTATTTAACACGGCTATATTTTCACTGGTAAATATTTGCGACCGAAATTCATCTTTTTACAATGAGTCACACTATCTGCAATGCAGGTGCAATTGTTAATGTTAAATCATTATTCATTTAAAATATGTGAAATTCGAAAATAACATTGTTTGAAACTGAATTTATTGAGTTTTAAAACTCTCCTGAACAATTTTCTGAAATGTTAGTTAAGACGACGATATCTTGTCTAGTGTAATATATTATTATTTTCCGAGACATTCCACCCTCTGCTGCCCGTGAAATATTAGAAAATGGATAAACTGGCCCTTCTTTCAAATACGTTGTGCACTACTGATATAGATCAAATAAAGCTGTTTAGAATTTTTCATTTATGCATATAATTAAAAATAAGTTACTTCAAATAATTCTAATATCTGTGATTAAGCCAAAATTTATATGATAATTATTAATATTCGTTCGTTATTTCTCTGGTAACATTGTTGGATCATAATAGTTCTTTGAAATTAAAAATATATGTTCGTCATGCTATCTTCCAATTACTTATTAAAATAACTATTGGAAAATATCTTATTATTTAAAAAAAAGATTAATTGTTAACGCACTGGATGGCTTACGTTGCAGTTTACAAATTTAAACGAACAATGTAATCTCCTTTACTCCCCCTTATTGTATCCTTTTCGTGAGACGAGTTCGTAAAATAATCATAAATTATTCCAGAAATCAAAATAATTTAATTCTTACAATACAGGTCATCTGATATTTACCCTAACAATACCCACCAATTTAAAATCAGTAGGTGTCTCTATGCTATATTTTTTCCCAATTATATTTTAATAATAATCGGTTCTTATTGCAAAATCGTGCAAATGAGTTTGTAACTTTATATGCGATTATTTTATCAATAAAGTATTAAAATTAATTCAGATATCAATGTAGTTCCTAATCTTAGAGATAACAATTCTTCATTTCTATTATAGTTTATAAAAAATATCAACTATTTACCAACTGTCGGTTCGAGTTCATCCGTGTAATCGAATGCACGAAGAAGAATGTTTGAATTTAATAGCCAAAAAGATATTCACATAAAACACTCCACTGCAAAATCTTGTGTTTTGACTTATGTGGTTATTCGTCCTGGCCACAGAATTGTTTCAGGGGTGTTTTTAATATTTGTGAATGTGTCAATGCAGTATTCTTTATTTTTGATCCTTTTTCTGTCGACTTTTCTATGTTTCTTTAACTTTTAAAAATGTTTGCACTGCAGAGGTTTCAAATGATTTTTCTGATTCCATTTTTATTTTTTCAAGAGAAAGTTTTTTACTTGAAAATGGTTGCGCGTTGACTGAAATCATAATTGCAGATATTTGGACATTGACTCAATTTGTATTTTTTAGTTTATACCCGACATAATATTTAATATAATATATTGGCATATTTATTTATTTTTAACACTTTTCAACATAAATATTATGCGTTTGTTATTATGAAGATAATATCGGATACAATTCACGTCCAAGTCAACGGATATGTGTGTACAGTACAACAATATTTCCTATACACGTATTAAAATAAATATTAATAATTTTTAAGAAACATACAGAATAATTAATAATTATTTTTTAATTTATTATATTTTCCATACATCATTTACTCTTAGTGTGGTTTACTTTTTGAGTACAGATTAGTAGTTATATATTTTAAAAATAAAACACAATTCATTTGTACTACTTCCACATATTTATAATGATCAGGACCGGTTTCGCTCATCACGAGCATCAAATGATAATTTTATTTTTTTAAATATAATGTCTTTCTCACCAAGAATTGACAGTTAACACCTTATAAGTGATTAGTAGTTATATATTTTTAACATTTTAATTTATTTATAATTTCTATGGTTATATGCTAATTTTCGTCATATATAATATTACACTAAGGTAAAAGTACCAGTAGTTGACCGCTTAAGAGAAAAACTCAACAAAACTAACGAGTAACGTTTAGAATTAGATCGAATAATGACAATGCAAGTGTATTCATAATGGATCAAATTTCTTAATTAATATGATAAGACAAAAACACTTTTTTTTCAGTAGTTGACCATGTCTAATCAGGGGGTTTCATGACAACCTTTGATCAGAGTTGCCTCACAGCTTCCTGTAAGACCACTCTCGGTTGAATCAAGTAGCATATGCTTACATTCACTGATATCATTTCTATTAAGAAATTCAAAATAAAATACTTACCGCATAAGTTGATGTTTTCAAATGGCCGCTATGACACCCCAATGATATAAATGGTGATGTGTTAGTTCCTTAATCCGACAAAAGATTGTTTCACTTGCCTGAACTCTACAATTTAGAGAAATCTTATTTTGTATTTCTGTATTTCTTATTTTGGACAATTTTATTGAAACAAATTCAACTACTCTTTGGGAAAACATTTTATTTGTCGTTTGGAAACATTGAACCATTCGAATGTTTTTTTTATGATTTATTAAAACATATCATTATCAAAAAATTTCCACTGGAACTTTAATATCGTTACTGCCTTCACTATGGATCACAAAATTTTGGAATATCGATACAGTGGTACACTATTTTTAAATTTATTATTTAAGTAGTCATTTTAATTGCACCCCTGATAAAAATTTTATTAATTTCATTTTTCAGATTCGTCTGGAAGTTTGAACAAACTGCAAACTTTGGCGCAGACTATTCTTCAAAGATTCAAGTACGAAAAAAGAAACAATCAAGGTGAAGGAGAACATAGTCTCAAACCGTCAAACAATATTCAGCAATATGACGGTCGAACGACAAATGATTTCTTCGCACAAAATGGCGGCGAGTCATCAGCTGGCGCGCTATCATACAAATCGGAAGCCAAACGTGGCTTTTCTATGCTTACTAGATTGAAACTTTTTTCAGCTTTAGATCGAGGAAAAGAGGGCTTTTTTAATACAAGGCGGCTAAAACTATCTAATAATGGTCCAATTGTATATCTAAAAGATAATTTAATAAGTGCTGAAACCAGAGCTATGCTAAGACCGGCAGGCACGCCACTTAGGTGGGGTTAGAAAGTAGCTATTTTTAATTTTCATTGATTGGAAAATTATACAAGTTAGAGTTAAACATTCAATCGTACTAACCTTATCATTTAACTCTACTATCGTAGATATATCATTGTATTATAATCATACATAATTTTAATTTCAGTTTAGAGTTAACTATTCACTTGATTTAAAACACTACACTTTGACATTTTAAACCAGATACGGAAAACGCGAAAAATTAACAACATTAAATTTATTATTCAATTCGAACGTTTCCAGGAATGAATTCATACCTAGTTCTAGTTGTCAATTATTACGCAATGTACAATAAACATTATGAAATATTTTCATGAAATTTTAATAACAATTAAATCAATATTGCTATTTGAAAAAAATACGTTTTAACTTAAGATCAAAAATTAATTACGAGACTTAATAAGTAACGTATATTAATGGCCATATTAATTTCCATGGCACCGAAGAATATTCATGAATATATGAAAACACATGAACGTTTGCAACAGCGGAGGGGGGTCAAGCATGGGGACATAAATGATAATATACACGTAGAAAAAAAATAATTGAGGCAACAAGGAATCCCACCCCCCCCCTTAAAAAAGCTGAAATCATGTGTTTGGTTTATATGGGGCCAAAAATGCAACAAAGTCTTACAAGTAAGTACAATTAATTGAAGAATATAAAACACATATAAATAATAACATTGATAAATATAATGTTTATCAAACTTGAAGCTCCAAGACATGGCGTGACAAGTATATGTGAGCTGGATCGTTGCTTTTGTAAAATATGTAAAGTCACTTTGACGAATGAAATTCTTCCAGCTCCCCTATACTTTTTACACCATGGCTCCAGGACTCAATACAGCAATAAAATGTCACAATAAAGCAAGCTTTAAAGTGGTCGATCGTGAATAACATATTAACTTAATTACCCCTTTTTCGTATATCAATGTATACTCAATGTGCTGTCAAGAAACGTGATGGTGTCTACAATTTTCGCCTACACCGTTTCTTGTCGCAAAATCAAGGACCATTAGTTTTGTCTTAATATTGTTTCAATATACTTTGTTTATTCAGATGATAATCTAAAACAAACTTTAATCGACTAAAGTTTGAGGTATTGTTCACTTGTATACTTAGTGGGGTATCGTAGGAGACAAGAAAATGAAGCACAGAACTTTTTTTATTACATAAACAATTTTCTTACGTTTCATTTTCTGTATATTAATTAAAAAACGCCCCTAAATTAAAATAGTTTACTTATAAATATAGATTTACAAATAAACAGCTGTTATGTACATATAAAAAATTGTAATAATTAATTATTATCTTTCAGTAGAATCAAACAATGAGTGTAACATATATATTTAAATTTATTTTATACGTGAAAAAAATAATTAATTATTTCTCAGCTACTATTCAACTATTTAAAAAAAAGGCCCCAAAATTTTTCTAAATTAATTTTGTACAGATTTTTATGAAACTTAAAAATTAAGTTTTTTGCCGATTCTTTCAATTGGTAGGTATTTCGACATATCGCTCTAGGATTGATTTCTAGAATAGTCGCTTAGATGAAATTTAACGTTGATCTATTTTGCATGAAAATACAAAAGATACATGGTGGCATTTTCGGAAACTCGCGTAGGATATTTTATCATATTTTTAAATTTGTCTCTCAAATTTTATTATTGGACTCCGAAATGAAATATTTCTCAAACTAAATTTCAATAAAATGCTTACAAGTTGCCATTGTAATATGAATTTCAGAAAAGTATCTAATTTTCGTTCGAATTGCAATCAAAATGAAGACATTCTTTTGTCCTACCTACTCAACGTTTTCCACCATTAAGGTGGCTTAAAGTAAATATAGAAACAGATTCACAGATGTGCATCTTGATAATTTTATTCGAATGGGATTGACCAGTTACTCACCGAGAATTGAAAAAATTGTGGAGAAAAATGAATGCCATGCGACTCACCATTACATTAAATTTATTTTCCTTGGGTTTTTCACCTCCAAGTACCAGTAATTGATTCGTAAATAGTCTTACCCCTTTCCCACGTTCAGTAGAATGGAATAAAACCACCCCACCCTTTATTTTTAATGTAAGAATTAGAATCATTGTTTACTTAGATATGAATAACCTTGCGATATGGTTAGTCTGAAGATGCTTCTTAAAGAGGCGAAAATCGTCACGTTAGTGGTAAACTAAGTGGAATAACGAAGTTGTCAATTTTAATTTTATATTAAAAATGAACTTCCACAAAGTTTCCGCCGAATCCATAGAAAATATTAAAGTGAATGCCATTCTTTTCACTAATTATTTTTACTTTTAATCACCCTTATTTCAAGATATTTTTTAATTATTATTTCCGATATTAGTCCGATTTCCTAATTTATTTTAGGTTAATACCTATTGTTATGATTGGTAGGTTAAAAGACAATGATAAAAAAATATAAAGAAGCAATATGTATAAGTAGCTCACCAGACAATTTCAATTTTTGAAAGTAGCTCACATCCTTATTGAGTTTAGAGACCAGTAATTTAGACAGATGACGAATTTAATCTGTTTTTTAATAATACATCTACAATCTTTTTCTAAATCTAATATTTGGCGCACGTGATCAAATGTCAAACGACAGGTGTCAACACTTTATGTTTTTAATGTAAACATAAAGGTTATCATTCAAGCAAGTGTCATTCTTATTCATTCTATTTGAGATGAGTTATTCAATATTTAAAAACTAATTATATACCTAATAATTCATGAGCCCTCGTTTTCATTTAGTTTTTTTTTTGTATATATTGTGAAATTATGAATTTCCATGATTAATTCATCATATCACATGAAATTAAATTTAAAAAATACATACTATAATATTTATTGTCATTAGCATGGTAGGATCGTGCTTTTGCTTGCCTAAATCCTATATCTGATAATAAGTAATTAGTATAGATGGTAATTACTTTATAAATAGGTTTAAAAAATAAGTAAGTTGAAAACAGTAGGCAAATAATTTTGATTGTTAACATAATGAACAGAATAGTGCTGATTTTTTAAAATGACTTTTTGATCTTACTGTTGCATGCTTTCACTCTTTATTACATCAACAATGCTTTTATATTTATAGTTCATGATCACATATAGAAGGACTTAAAAGTTCAAGCTTCCGTCTTCCTTCAATGGTTGACCATAAAAATGTCTTGTATTAAAAAGTGAAATATCCACACAAGCATAACACTGTGTCGAAGATTTTCAAAATTCGAACAGTATATACTAGTTAACCAATATTAGGTTATGCCAGTTTGCCTGGGATAACTAAGATGACAAAAAGATTTACCTGTATCGATAAAATAACTTTTTGGTTTGAAAGCGATGTTCGTTTATTACAGGAAGCCATTTGATAGACCACACATGCCTTCTTTATTGGACATGTTATAGGAGACCCCCGCCAAGAGCATTGTCATCATAAAATGTCTACATAAAGTTAGTGAGTGTTCTATTAGAATCGGCAGTATGACTGAATAACGGTTTTGGGTCTTAACCGGGGTAGTGGAGGGCTGAGCTTTAAATTCGATCATAGTCTTCATGATGAATGAATCAATTTCACCTGACTGAGCTATAGCCGTTGAGCTTAATCGGAGGCCTATGACACAGAGGACATAGAATCTTGGAGGCACACTATTTGGCTATATCAGGAGAGACTAAATGATCCAAAGTGCATTATTGTTTACAGAAATGCGGTTAACCACATGGTCTTATTTGTGATATCTATTTACATTTAAATATGTAGATGCACTTTGAAAACTTTTCGAAGATGACAGAATACTATCATTGAGGATTTCACAAACAGGAACACAGCGTCAAATCCGGTCTCCTCCATGTCTAGCCATAGTTGTAACAACAGCCCTTATTTGCGTATATTCCATTTGAATATTTTTATATGCCTTAACTTACTAATTCAATCGAACAATCGTTTGTTTGCAAGTAAACAAAAAAAAAATACAAAATGCTTAACATACAAATGAAATTGTAATTTTAATACCAAAAAGAACAAAACCATTTCTATAATCGACTATTTATATTTTGTAATAAGCACTGGAATACAATGGATCAATTCATGTTGAGATTGGAATTTATGTACCATAATATTTAATTTATGCGTACTTAATTATTGAAAATAGTGTAAACCTTTTTTGTATACTTGCAGTTTTAAATTAAGCTTGTTTGTAAAGTGGAATGTTTTATAGATTACTAAAATGTATTGCTTTGTGTAATGTTACAGACCTTAAGCTAAAAATTATGCATTTCAAAAGGAGTGATTCAGATACAAGAGTAAATAATAAATTAAATGTGCAATAGCTAGTTTTTAGCATTTAGTAAATGTTAATGTCTGCTGAAATAATATAATATGTATTATGTAGGTATATTTATAATATTGCAAAAGCCTGTGAATATATAATTATTATGCTGAATATTTAATATTATGATTAATTATGTGTTTTAGGAGTATGTTAATCCTATTTTGCTTAAAAAGCCAAAATGTAATTAATGTATAATAATAATATGTCATAATCAAAGCAACAATGATAAAAATGATAGATTGAACATTTGCAGGTGAAAAATGTAAGAAATCTTTAACATATTTCAAGACTTTGAATAATTTTTAGGTGCTGTAAATGAAATTTATTATTATTCTTTTAAGAATTATATATGGAAGACACTATGTACAATTTAAGTTTGATTTTGTATCTTTTACTAATAAGAATATGGAACAAATAAAAATTTCTATTTTATCTGTCAAAAATGTTAATAAATGTGTTTTTATATTGTAATTTTCAACCTTTTGCTTTACATTATTCCAATATTGAGTAACAAATGTAACGTGATTGACGGTGCAGACACTATGTCTCAAAAACAATTAAGTATTACAATAACAATAGATGTAATAAAAAACTTCTGAATATCTATTGTCAAAAAAGTACTTTTTACGAACACAATGAACCTGCCTATCGCCGGCTCTAATTGTTAGGTAGTAAGTCAGTTGCCCAAACTACATCTTTGAAGAGGGTAAAAAATGACAATGTAGTAAACTAACCGTTCATGGATTGAGTGAATTAGGAATAAAAACATCGTAAGTACCTATTATTTTGTATACAAATATTTAAATTGATTGAATCATCAACCCGACAGGATGTAAGACCCAGATCATTGATCGCCCAGATACGAGATCAAAATAAAAAGCATCAGTGGTACCACATTTTGCTAGCATATCATTAAGATCTTAACTCATTGACTCCTAAGCAGGTTGACTTGTGCATTTATCAAAAACCCAAATATTTTTCTTTATTAGACACAGTCATACAAAAAAAACTAGAAGTGTAGATAAAATATGATTTTTGAATATGATACAGAATGAAAAACACTAGTCTAATTGTATAACAATAGTTATAACTATTACTCATATACATATAGACCTGGCTTTTTATAATTTCACATTCTGGCTCTAGGATCCATACGGATCCATACATAATAATACATTGACACGCTGTGTATTATACACAAAGTTTATCAGAGCAGTTAAAATTTATAAAGCATATAGAGTCAAGCTGATGTAAACAAATATTATATCACAATTTATTATTATAATGTATTTGGTTTGATCAACTTTCATCGACTTCTACCATATTGCTCACGTTTCACATTTGAATCAACTTCAAAATAACATGAATACTGCTTTGGAATTTACAGGTACTCAATAATTACTACTTATATTATTTACTTGGGTATGATTACATAACAAAAACAAAAAATATATTTTCTATAAATGATGTATTTTATTCATATCAACATAATTAGTTTACTAATATAAAGAAATTATTCAACAATGGAATGATGTTGAATACATCATCACAGACTTTAAATGCACAACTCTACATGAAATGCATTAAAATATTAGTTGTGGTGTTTTAGAAAATATATGAAATAATTATCTGAAGCATTGTAATATTCTTTCACTTAAATGAACTATTTCACGTTTATATTTACATGAAGAATAAGACACAGCATCATTTGTACTCTTTATACGATGTCTTCTAAAAAACCATATTTTACAAACATATTACATCACCTTAAAACATAAAAAAATAAATGATATCGGTATAATAATATGAAATGTTTAATGGAATGATTCGTTACAAATTTATATCACAAATAACTCAAGAGATGTTGACAATTTAATAGAGGATTTTATGATAGTCATTAAAATAGAATAATAAATCGTCACACCTCTTACAAATTGATCTTTTTTATTGAATTACTTGTTTAGAACATTGTTAAATCATAAAGATAGCCAAACACTTGCTTCTTTCTTTGTTGAGAAAAAATACAATAATCTCTAGCTCCTTGAAGAATGACGTAAATAAATTATAAGAGTAAAAGTATACACTTTTCTATTCGTAACAATATAGCAACACTGTTTAAAAATTAAGAAATAGATGTGATTGCTTATTAATGTTGACATATGATACAGATGTTATAACACTTGTTAAATAACTGATAAATGTACGAAAATTAAATAAAAATGACCGGTGAAAAATCATTTTATTCATCTAATAATTTATTTGCTATGAAATTATTTAGCGACAGTTTCCTTGATTGCTTTTCCATCCACCCACTTGGTGAATCGCATCGCAGATTCACCTCGCTTCTGAGCCATTACACGCTCGGAAGGTTTAAGAGCGCTTCGGAGTACTTTCGCAGCAATTGAGGAGTAATTGATGTAGTTCAAGCCAACTTCGCGCCACGACGACATGATTGATTTAGGTAGAGACTTGTGTAATGGACTCTGAAATTTTAAATTTGGATATATTCAGAGCAGCAAAAAGATTATATCGATTACAATACTATCATCTCAATGATATAAGGTAGGCTTAAATTTTGTAACGAGAAAGTCAAAAGGTTTATCTGCAACCAGCAAGCAGACATTTTAATGGGAATGGATAATAAATAGTTACTTACTATTATATCTGTATAATATCTCTGACATAAGTTACAATAATACAAGTGACAGAAAGAAGATTAGAATTTACATATACCATTCATATTTGTTGCTGGTGTGAACTTTTAAATGAAATGACTTGCTGGTTGTCAAAAAAATATAAAAAATGAATTGTACAAAATATCAATTTGGCCTAGGATTGAACCAACATCTTCCCAATAGGGAAATATAGTTAAGTTAAACCTTGAATTGTCTCTCCTGCAAAATTTACGAAATGTCAGTTAACCTAGTTCTGCATTTAGGTGGCGATTTATAGATGACATAAGTATTTTAATTCATTGTTGGATTAGCACCTTGGTCCAAATTATTATTATTTCAGTTTTACAATTAATTTTAAGAGCACTATGATAAATTCAGGTTGATGAATTTTTCTCCGGGAAATTTCTAAAAATAAGTTACATAACGAAATATACATTTAACCTTACGCCGTAATGTCACAAACGGCGACACAGTATTTCTAATTCTTATCGGACCAAACGGCAATGTATATATGAAAATGTAAGCGTCAATAAATGAATTAATTGATATAAGCTGAATGTACTCGCAGTCACTATTGAAAACCGGAATTCGACGGTCGGTACGGCACGTAGCATTTTTGTCAGGATATAATGTTTTAAGTTTCTTACGTAGGTTTTGTTTTAAAACTAGAAGACAGGAAATATCGAATCGTATTCTGTGTACAATCTCGCAATGTCAAAGGTAAATACAAATGTTTTAATTGAATTACGAAAAGCGTACGTACCAACAAGACGTCTCACGTCAAATTTTTTTCACAAATAGAATTGTTGAGGTTATGTATTGACTTATCAAAGGAATTGATTTGTTATGTTTTTTTTTGGCGATATGGCTAATTGACCTTGTTTAGGTGATTGGCAAAATTGAAATCCATATTATTTTGTTTTAAGACGAAATCCATTATATTGTGGGAGTTACAATATCTATCTACATTAAAACTTTTACTAATTCTACAACTCATATTTAAGAGTTAATCAAGTGCATAATAATACAAGACACTGTTTTATCGCTTTTTATCACTTAATTAGTAGATAATGAAGTTAAAAAATGTCTTGTATGAAATATGTGACAATATAATATGGTTTAAAAAAATTAAATAAAAAATTGATTGCTATAAATATGATTTCCTAAAGATATTTTATGAAAAAAATGGTCATTAGTACAAAGAAAACCGAGAGGTTTCGTTTACTTAATGTGAGTGAGAACTCATCTGAGGCGTTTTGTGGTTTTCCATGCCTTGTAATTATTTGAATTATTGAGATTTTGTACATTTCCATGTATTTAATCACTAACGACCAGGGTGGTCGAATACCTGAAGATGCCGAAAGGCGACACCCGGGTCGTTAGTGATTAAATACATGGAAATGTACAAAATCTCAACAATTCAAATTTGATATTGAAATTCCATCAAGTACCCTCAGTCGATGTCTTAAATTTGTAATTATTATTTTGTAATAAATTCAAGGACAGGCGTGATATTTACTTTTCAGCCAATATTGTATTCATTTTGGAGGAGCTCGTGTTCATGGAGAGTTCGCATAGCTCTACATTTGAAAGAAGTGGATTATGAACTGCGGACAGTGGACATTGTAAATAAAAGGGTTCAGCTACATGAGGAATACAAAAAAATAAATCCTATGCAAAGGGTCCCCGCTTTGGTAGTAGGTAGGTAATATTATATATGATAAAAATGAACAATACTTAACTGGGCAGTACACAGCCATGGGCAGATCTAAGGAGGTGGTATACATGTATGAAATATGTATTAAAATTGCTTTCTATACAAGACCAGGTCAGTGGTCAAGTGATCACCGTTATTTATTTCGGTAACAGTACTCGTGGGCTCGAATCTCAGTACGAACAGTTTCTTAAATTGATTTTTTGATCGATTTATTGATTCCATTTGAAAGCATGGATATCTGAAATTATCTCCCACTTGATACTAAAAATGGAGAAGTAGTGAGAGCAGTTATCTATAGGCTTACAATTAAATGTACTTTTGTTTAGATCATATTCACTTTCATAAAAATAGTCTTCACTTGTAACAAATACATTCTACAAAAAACAAATTCTTTCACTAAAAATAAAGTGATTCCACATAACAAAATATATTTTAACATTGAAGAAATATATTACACTTACGAAAAAATATTTTCACATAGATAAAATAGTTTTCACTCAATATAAATACTCACACTTTGAAATCGATAGTTGCACTAAGTTGTAATGAAATGTCACTTATTTTCTCCACTATATTAGGCCACCTATATTGTCTTTACTCCATGCATTAACATTACACAAACCAAACCAGACCAACCCTAAGTTAATACTATCTAATACAAAGTGCAATTATTTATAACCCTTCGCTAAATACTAGTCCTATCCCAGCCCTATTCTTCTATACCTACTGTCTTTGAAAAAGAGAAGTTGAGCGACTGAGTAACTAAGCATACGAAATTAAATAGAAAATTAGTCTGAAGACACTTTTCAAAGAAGCGAAACACGTGTCGCATTTAGAAACACATCCAGTGGAATGACTGATTTGTCAATTTTAATTTTAAATTGAAAATGAATTGAATGAGTAACAGGCAGTTCTCGTAGAAAACCTCTGTTGAGATAAGCTCCATTAGAAATTCATATGCTCTGGGAGCGGAAAAGGATTTAATATATATAAGTATATAAATCTAATTATCAATCGGCTTAATTTTATTGTAAATGGGGAATGAATGAGTCTTAATTTTTTTTAGTTTTATTACCTATTCTCATATTGTTGGTAAAATAAAACTTACCAACAATATGAGAATAGGATATCCTTTTTCATTTTTTATACTTTTTTTGAGAAACTCTGTATTTTATAATTGCAGTTGAGCCAAAACAACTTTAATACTCTTGTGTTGAGTAATCCAGTATCCTGCACCTTATTTTATATGAAGTGTATATATTTCCTTACAGATAATAATACATTTGTGGAATCTATGAATATTATGTACTATTTGGAGGAAAATTTTCCCGGGTATTCATTGTTACCCGAAGACAAGATTCAGAAAATCAGAGCCAGAGAGATAAGTGAGGTGCGTAGAATAAAATACATTAGTTTTTTACTTACGTATGTTTATTTTGAATTCAGAAGCTATTTACAACCATAGAGTGTTTTGCAATATTTTTTTCCGAAGATAATGCTGATGTATTAATAATACTTATAATAAGAATTTGAAAATGGGCTCAGGTCCAAGATTTAAGTGAGGAATCTGAATAATCCTTCGAAATGAATATAAAATGTATTAGATAATACCCGTAACACAAAAACTTAATTTAAATTTAATTCAAAATAATAAATAAAATATAATAATATATATATATATAAACAAATATAATAAAATCATGTCTTCAGGGAAACTAAAGTTTCTTTCATACTTTTCTTGACCATTTGGTGTTCATTGAGTTTAAAAAATAATGTACTATGATAGCATATATTTATTATCAATAAAAACAATTTTTAAATATGAGTTTTTAAGGAATGGATTTATTCTTCTTTATAAAACTTAATTGACCTTACAAATGATAGAAAACCATGCCATGTTGAATAAAGATAACAGCATACTTCAAAAGCACTTCTAGAAGTTATTCATAGCAAAAAAAGATATTTATTTGGAGACCATTGTCATTGACTTACAAAATACATGATACCGGAGTATCTTCAATCCATTTTAATGTAGTATAGCATTTACATATGCCATTTTTTCTTCGATTAAATTTAACTCTTTTGACACCTTTAGATAATTGTCAGCGGAATCCAGCCATTACAAAATGTTGGTTTGAAGCAAATCTCAATGTTGTCTGACGAAAAAGACTTTCTGAAGTTTTCCCATCACTGGATGAAGAAAGGCTTCACGGCGATTGAATCTATCACCAAAACAACAGCTGGAGAATTCTGCGTCGGGAATAGTGTCACGATGGCTGACTGCTGCTTGCTGCCGCAGATGTACAATGCCAAAAAGTAAGTAGATATAGATATTTTAGAATTGGGCTCTGTTCTCTCATAAAAGATATATATATACCAAGCTCCTTTCACAGCCTTCAAACTCCAGTCAAAAGTCTCATTCGATGTTGAATCTAAAATGGCGTCAATATAACCTAAGGATTTATGTCTGCATCAGTCGGTCGGTGTGTTTGTTTAGCTTACCATTTCGGCGCATAAAAAAATCTATTTATTACTATAGGGTCATTTCGCCAGTGGTCGGCTATTAAGCGACAGGTGTACTTTCAAAAGGGATTTTGAGTCAATGAATGATAAATACATATTTTTTTCGCTATTTTTACATTAAAAAACAGGGGTTAAGTAATTGTAACCAACTAAAAATAAAATAGTTAATATTGTACCAACCATAAAATAATAGAAGTATACAAAAAAATGCCCATTCTCCCGGTGGTCGGCCCCCAAAATTCAATGGTCGGCCTTTCGTTGCCCAGTGTTCGGCCATCACTATGAAACTTCATAAATATAGCAAAACGAATTTACTGAGAGTATACAGAACAATAAAAAACATAATGATGCAAAGCATGACAATATAATGTATATTTTGTTAGCGATCCCCATACAACATGAATTTGTTGAAACTTGCAAAGTAAAAATGTGCTTTTTTTAATTGCGTATTGCATCATATAGGTCAGTATAGTCCAGATATACATTGGCAAGTGGCAAGACTACTTACACGAATTTAAAAAAAATGTATCACTGGCAACGGCTGACTTTAGGAACACTCGCCCTATATATAAATCCGTTTTTACCATGTCTGCTCTCAATGTAGAGAAAGTGGAATCCTTAAGGAGAATCACAACCTAAGTTGTTTACGCACCAAATAGAAGGACAATGTTAGTACTCGTAACTAGCTCATAGCTCTTTCCACACTCAATTTTTGGGATCGGATCAGAGATATCCATGCGTTTAGACAGAAATCCAGGTATCTGATTGCGACTTGAACCTGTGACCCTTCAACCAAATGGAACGGGTGCTCAAAAGTATTGACCACCCTGCTATAAAATATCACTTTTAAGATGTTAATAACAAACTATCAGTTCTTGGTTGAAATGCTTTGTATTTGTAAAAAATAAAACATATTTTTTATTTTTCTAAAGATGCTACTTAAAAAAAACGAAACACTTGTCACACCAGTGGAATAGCTAAGTAATCAATATTAATTTCACATTAATCTTTGTACTTCATTCGATATTTTAGTGGTAATGCTTACGATGAGCGAAACCGATTCCAATCATGTTTTATAATAATAGCAATAATGAGTAAATAAGAAAATCAATGAAATTTCTTTATTTTCCATTCAAATCGCATTGGACTATGGGACCGATCTTCTGTATGCCACAATGTAGAGCCATTACTACAAACCGTACATACGTGCATAAATTATTTTGTATAATTTTCGCTTAGTGATAATGTTATCGTTATCAAAGTGATATAATCAAATATTTTGTTAAATACCAACAGTAAGCACACTGTATTGATATCCAAATGTGCGTACTAATAAATTCATCAATAAATAATTCGCAACATCATAGGGTTGTCACATATCTAAATTCACAAGTTAATAAATGAAGTTAATTTTTAATTTCAAATACATACATACACCTGATTCTCTTTTTACACAGTTCCAAAATAGCTTCATCTAAGAAAATGGAACAGTTTTTTTGAAATACACTAATGGTTTTGTTATAATTAACATAATTATCAAATCTATTTATTGCCAGATGGCAATGAATTTTATTATAGAAAATGATATTAATTTATAATTTAAGACATCGACTGAGGGTGCTTGATGGAATTTCAATATCAAATTTGGATTATTGAGATTTTGTACACTTCCATGTATTTTGTCACTAACGACCCGGGTTTCGCCTTTCGGCATCTTCAGGCATTCAAGCACACGAACGGACTCAGTTCGAGTCCATTCGTGTGCTCGAATGCCTGAAGATGCCGAAAGGCGAAACCCGGGTCGTTAGTGACAAAATACATGGAAGTGTACAAAATCTCAATAATCCAAATTTGATATTAATTTATTTAATTGAACAGAGATTAGAGTCAAATAATTATTTTCATTGATATATTATCCTGTTTTATGCATTCTGCCATTCTTGAAAATACCGAAATAGCTAGTAATAATATTTGACAACTCTCTTGGAGCACATTGCATTTACCTTATTAAAATAAATGGAGTTCTACTATATGTACATACATCAAATCAATAGACACTTTTTTTATTTGACTTCTAGGTATAACCTCGATATTAGCAAGTATCCAACACTGGAAAGAATCTGCAATAAATTGGAAAGGGAGCCATCTTTCTTTCTAACTCATCCAGATACTCAACCTGACAGCCCTCCAAGGAAGTAAAACCAACCTTATAAAACTGCCACATAGCAGTTGAAATGCACGAAATATTGATAACATTGATATCAAACTGACTCACAGAAATTAATCAAGTTAATCCAGCTGATACGTTTTTATTCAATCCCTGACAAAATAATAATGACAAAAAAACGTTGGGTGAATATTATTGTTTCATGACATTTTTTGAGTATACTTGTGTCTTTTAATGTTGTTTATTGTAAACAGACGTATGTAGCTTTATCTAAAGATAGTAATTCGAGAATAATAATGGAAGTGAAATGAATCTGGATGTTATCTTTTCTATGTTAAAATCTACCATTTTTTCTGGAAAGCAAATAACAATTCTTCTGGGTCAATACATCTATTGACATAATTATGTTTTTCGCTTACTTTATTTTTCAGTATACTGTCCTGTTAAGTACAGTTATGGCAACTGACAATTTTGGCCATTGTGAATTAAAATACTACACAGCTTTGTAAAGTTATTCAATCGGCAAAGATTGAAACATACATCTCTTATATCTTCTTAGAAAATGGGATTTTAATCTTCTTCTTTGACCATATTCGCTGCCTATGTGGAGCATATGGCCACCATGCGGCGCCTCCATGATTCCCTGTCACCCACCAATCGCATTGCTTCCTCCCATAACATGCCAGAATCCCTCAGCTCCACCGAGTACATCACGTGGATAGTACCCAATGGTCAAGTGGCAAGCAGGATTGAGGGTCTCCGGTTGCATCCGCAGCACGTGACCCAGCCACTTCCAATGTCTCTCCATGACCGCTGATGTAACAGAGCGATGCCTGATAAGCTCCCTAATCTCCGAGTTCCCCACAAAGTCAAAATATCTCACCCCTAGTATCCGACGCAAGCATCTATTCTCGAGTCTTTGTCAGGTGCCATGGGGCCATCGCGTCAGAAAATGGGACTTTAATCAGCAGAAGAAAATATTCTACAAAAACATTGAAGACTAAAATTATTGAACATTAATACTACCTATTGGATACAGGTAATATTGACATTCAAAATATAGCTTTGTTGGTGTGTCTAAAGATGTTTTCGTTGATTTCTTGCATTTCCTCAAAGTGTCGATACGGTAACTGTCATTGAAGCAGTAGTATAAATTTTAAAAATAAATAGAAAATAACTGATAAGAAATGGTAATAATTACTTCTTTTACAATTATTGTAATGAAATAATTCTGATAAAATTTATATCAATGTTTGTAAGTAGGTTATTATGATAAGGAGAGTATTTTTAATTGCCATACATATGCCATTGAACGGAAAGAAATTGAGAAAAAACTGATTAATTTTACAAATTACATGAAAAATTACATGCAATATATACATACACCTATGAGTTTTATTATTAAACTAGAGACAGATGTTTTTTTATGTAAATCTGTTTGTTAATTAAATATCTACTAATGGAACTCATTTTTTTGAATGGTCTATAATATTTTAATAATGGAAATTTTATGTTTAAAATCATCAAATTGTTACAATACCTATAATTGTTATTTTTTGAAAAATTATATATCTATTTTGTACAAAAATATGTTTGTCATTTTATTCTTTCAGAATTTTCAAATCACAGTGAGTAACTATATAATGTCGCTGTTCTGCAAGAAAGCACTAAATCGGAAAAATTTCTAATTGAGTTAGTTATACCAAAATGTTCCTTGTTTCGAAGTCGACCTTCTCGAAGAACACATTTATTTTTATGAATTATACTTTTACTTTTTTACTAAACGAAAAAGGTATGGCATTTCAAATATTTGAAAAACCTCAAAGTCCAATTATTCAAACAAGAATTTTTGGGTTAATGTCTTCTTCTAGAACAACGACGATATTTAATTAATAAAATTGATAAAAAAGGTCTACCATTTTTGTATTGCAATGTAGTATTTTAAACATGGATTATTTATTATATATGTATTCCCGTAAAGGGATATGACCTTGACCACACAACAGAGTAGAAGAAAATCCAAGAGAATTTACCACCCCGCAACAGTACCCACAAAAATATTTTAAACGCCTAATAATACGCAAAAAATAGCTCAAATGTATTTTTTCCACATATATTTGTTTTAAATTTATTGTTTTCCACTAATGCGACTGAGTAAAAAGCAGTTGTTGTAGAATAGCTTCTGTTGAGATAAACTCCATTAGGAGTCTATATGCTCCACATTGGGAGTGGATGTGGTAACAAAAAATATCATACACAATATTTTTCCTGATCCCTAAATGCCAGAAACATACTTTTAGCGCTATCAAATTATCTACCTACTCTACTTATAAGTGTCATTCATCTGACGGCATCTAGCGGATAATAATTAATACAAAAACAGCTGGGAAATCAATTAGTGTCAAGAAGTGATATCAAATAATAACTGATTGACCAATTGGAATTCAATTTATACATAATAGATTGGTTTGAAGTTTAATGAAACCAAACAGATCATTGCTAGTTTAAAAATATTTGATGTGGACTAACATGGATGGTTGAAACCCTGCTATAATGTTACTCTAGGTCTAGGTATGTATATCCAATTTGTAGTAAATAAACCACAATCAGACACTTCCAATAAGCACACATACATAAAAATCAAGAAACACACTGCTTTTTCAAAAAATCAATGCGTGTTTTTAAATGCTTCGAAAGCGAATAAAACATTATTTTCGGCCTCTATAATCTAGCAATAAAAGCTTTAACCTAGCAATTAGATTGTTCAGAGTTCAACTCTTCAAGGTTAATACATTGGAAATCTCGGGCGTGGATGTTGGTGATGTTTTTCTCCTTGAGTCGATCTCGCCTGGATTAATTTTGTTTTTATTCTTATTACATGTCATTTAAATTTTCAAAATGTTTGGCGCATAGGAAATTATTATTATTATTATTTCGAATCGAAAATGTTTGAAAATTAATAGTTTTCAGATCGTCTCGAAACTTTCATTTTATGACTTTATATAATTTATTCAACAGGCATTTTTATATACTATGCATATTTCTGTTTTTGGGTTTCATATTTTTGTATTTACAAATTTGAGCTGTTGGTAGTTATAACAATTAAAATTACACTGTACATTAGGTATGTATTTAATATGAATTTATTCACGCAACAATGTTGCCAATTTAAAAGAAATTTACTGAAGTGTTATTCAAGGACAAAAGAAAAAATGCCATATAATAATAATTGAAAGTAATTATAAATTTAGAAAATATGAAGACTGACTTGGACATTTTTGTCGGTTGATGATCTCTCGCCCACGCAAGCTTCCTGATTCAATTAACAGATGACGGAGAGGAATATGAGCGCCGACTGACAAAATTAAATAAATTATCATTTATAAACATACATAATAATACATGTATAATATATTATTATATCGATCGTCCAGATCGACATATCCAAATAACCCAGATAATGAGAAAAGCAATAATCAAATGGTCACCATGAATCAAATATTGTTGATTTAGTGTTTAACAATTTATTACTTTCCGAGTATAGTCAGTAATAGCATATTTAGAAATATTCTTTTACTCGTCCCAGAAATGTCAACGTTTTGATTAATTCTTTAGAAAGTTATCTGCCTTAGATTTTTTGGTGAGATTATTGTGTTTTCTGAGTAGGTACTTAATCAGATAGAGTAAAATTTTACACATAACTGCATATTTATATATATCACTATCTTATAAACCAAGGGCTCCCAACGTTTTTTACTCCATTCCCCATTTCCCCAATCTTCAGAATATACTTCCCCCTTTCCAAGATAATCTAACTCCAAATCAAAATGTGCTTTGCAAATATTGATGTATGTCATATTGAAAATCTTTAATAACTAGCAGCAATTCCCCACTGGTTGGGACCCCTGACTTAAACTCTCTCAGGAACTTCAGCTAACTGATATGTTACGTATGTGGCTTCTAAATCTTTAGAGACCCCAGTCGCAATACAATTTAAAGGCTGCGTTTTACGGATAACAAAAAACCGCCTCAAACATTATTTAAGATTTAAATATTACGTATTAAAACAAATAAAACAGTCTGTATTTGTGACTTCTAATCACAAATATTTCATTATTAATATCGAAGACATTGCATTAATTATTTAATCACAAAAAAAATGTGACGATGTTATAAGAATTCCGTGTAGAATTAAAATAAATATTTTAAACTAAATTAAAAATTCGTGGGCATGTCCGTATTTCGACTACCAAGTATAATTCCGCCTGATAAAAATTATTTTGTTTATACACTTAAGTAGACAAAGTGTTTGTGATTTTATTCACAATCGTCAGTTGATCAAACTGAACCTTTGAAACATCTATAATTTTATTTTGATCTATTTTTTGTAAATGGTGTGTGTATATGCACACAAAAGTAAAGTTTTACAATAGCTTACGAGAAACTCTAGATGCTTAAAAGGTTCATTGTAGGGCGTACAATCATATAAATATCCTCATACAAAATAAAAATAAAACCCCGTGAAAAGGGATTTGCGGTTCATACAAAATAAGAGGATAGGTAGAAATGTTCCTAAAAACGCATAGAAGAACATAATACATAAGTACCTATACGATGATTTTATTTATTAACTCGGTATCAGAATAATAATACAAAATTATAATAATTGTGCAATCACACAAAAAATGTTTGTAAAATATGTAGGTACCTAGCAAGGCGCGTGCGGTGGTTTTATCTCTTTCTCGCTCAATCACATGAAAAATAAAGGTGCAAGCGAGATGCAAGAGCATGCGACGCATGCTCTCGTATCCTTCTTGCTCATACCCAAATTATGTTGTCCGATCGAGATAGTGATAAGTCCACCGCTCGCCGATGGTACCTAGGTATCTTTATAATTATGCAAAAAGTATTTGCAAGCAGAATCTTGCGCGTTTATTTTCTTCGATTGTTTTGTATTTTATTAGTAATTGAAAACATGTTACAGTTAAATGACAAACAACTTCACTGTGCGTATCTAAAAATAGAATAATGGTCAACTGTTTTTTGAAGATAATGATGCAACAATAAATTGTCTGTTCCTGTCCGCAAGCGAAATATGAGTGTGAGAGAGACGACAATACATATATCAATTATTTTTTAAATATACAAATCGAACATACTAGGCACTCGGCCGCCGGAAACGTTGTTCGTATAGTAAATCGGGTAATAGTTTGCATTTTATATTTTATAGTCATCGGAGACAAGAATAAAAATTTACATTTTAATATAAATTATATTTCACTATTTTATAGCGAATCCTGAAATCTTAGTATTTGTATTAAGTCAATCCCGAGGTCCCGGGATTGTAAGCCCTAGTTCAGTCTGCCGATTTAGAATAAAGCCATAAACAAATATATTTTCTACCCGGGTATAAAAATAAGTCAAGGCCATATAAACAAAATAATTTTTATTAGGCGGAATTATACTTTGTAGGCGATAGTCCCGTTTGACGGTGTCCATGATTATAGTTATATCATACTCTTTGCCAGATTAGTATGACTAACATACTGTGTTTTTTCAAATCCATTATATCCTATGACTTCATGTGTTTTACCGTTATGTAGACCGTTAAATTACATACATTTTGACAGTTAAAACAGAAACTCATCCACAGCAGACTTTATGCGTTCTGTCAGTACACCCCTCGCAGTCGTAAAGTTTGTGCCATTTTGATTATAACAATTCCGATAAGCCAAAGCGTCGCTTCGGTTGTAATTTATTATGTAATAAGCGCCATCATGCTTACTCGGATTCCTGCCAATTAAAGAAACATAATGTGATGAATGTGTCACAAGTAGAATAAGTGTTTCTGTGGAAGTCTGCGCAGTGTCCAGCGCACTGCACTAAAGTTGTGGTATTTATTTGTTTTGTAACAATCAAGTAGTGTCATATCATCATATATTTAAGTCTGTCCTAAGATACCCAGATTGAGATTTATGTCCAACCACACCATTCACTTACGCATATTACTTATGTATATATCAAGACACCACTTACACAGTGCTTCAAACGGAAACTAAAACCTTTGCTCATTTCCATGCGTTTCGTCACTTTCGACCCGGGTTTCGCCTTTCCGCATCTTCAGGCATTCGTGTACTCGAAATTTGAACATTTACATGTTTTATATTATACATTATATCAAACAAGACTTTAGTTGATAATGTTCGTGATGAACGAAGCCAGTTATGATCTGAAAAATGTGGAAATAGTACAAAAAAATGCGTTTAATTTTTTAAAATGTAATGCCTTTCCATCAAGAAATGTTAGTTAAAACGTAAGAACTGATTGACAAACCACGATATTATTTGAAATAAAAACACGTAAGATGCAGAAAAACATGTATTACAATGTAAATTTGTCTTGATTTGTATGTCTGTAATTTATTTAACACCAGAGGTATACAGACACACACACGCTCTCTATCTTTACACCATGTGCATTGAGTGAATTTTGACAAATAATGGCACTGCCACCTAGTAGTAATATAATATATTAAAATGAGCGACTAATTTTCTGACTCCAATTGATATAGTCGAGTCCGTGGTGCAGTGGTGAATGCCGTTGGCTTCAATTATCGATGTCTCGGGGTCAATTCCCGGTACGGACAGCTTCATAAATTAATTTTTAAATCGATTTATGTATTTCTGTTCGTAGATATGGATGTTTGTGATATCCCTCACATCCATCTGATCCTAAAAACAAGGTGCAGCGAGAGCGATTAGCTAACCACTAGTCTTGTCCCAGCCCTATTCTTCTATCCCTACTCTCTTCGAAAAAGGAAGATTGAGCAACTAAGTAAAAGGTAGTTCTCGTAGAAAAACTTCTTTTGAGATAAGTTCTATTAGGAGTCCATATACTTCACACTGGATGCATTCCATTTAAAAAAATAATTTATGAAACTGTCCACATTGGGACTGGAGCCCCTGAGCACCGTAACACAAAACCAACGACGTTGATCAGGTATTCGCTATATTTCTTGCAAAATATTAGCTATGAATATTTCAATGTTACCTTTTGTGGAAAGAGGTGAGGGATATAAAGAAAATAAACCCATTGCCAGCACTAATTGTTGCAGATGACGTAAGTGTCCATTGCCGTCTTCAGAATGGCACATATACTATTTTATTATTATTTATATAAGCGAAGAAACTTATATTGCCTCAGCATAGGCGCACGAAAACAAAATACATATCATTCTATGTATGTGTTTTTTTTTAATTTGATAATATATACCTTTTTAAAATTAGTAAATACAACGCCAAAGTTTAATATAACTTTTACAGGTTTTATACAGCATATACTTTTACAAAACTCACTTGAGAATAGAATGTTTTTGAAGTATTGCCGTGAGCTATAAAACAATACAAATCAGTTCTGATTTCTGATCAGGGTTCATTTGCAGGCTTTTTAAATACCGATACCGATACACACCCAAACTTCGCTTTCGTAAAATAAAAGATGAGATGAAATAATTTTATAATACTATATCGAGATCTGGTTTCAAACATTGAAGTTTTCTTTTTAATATAAATAGTTTTTTATTATTCTTTTACATTAGTGAAAGAATAAATAATATAAATGAACTTTTTAAAGCTTAAAAAATCTGCAAAGAATTTTAGTCTGCGAGGGTATCGAGAGGCAGAATTCAGTGGATAGCAGTTTTGGAGGAGGCCAAATCTTAACTCTAGATGTATTTATGACTGTCACATTTCAAACGAATGCATTCATTACGTTTGGTTCTTAACTTTTCCGTTTCTTTATCGATCTTCTTGAGAATTTTTCAATTATATTTCTAGTTGGTAATTATAATACGGAATTTGCTTTTTTACACAGATGAAAAACTCTTGTCAGTCTCGTATAGATATTAAATTGAAGTGTTGATGAAATTAATTAAATGTTATATATATATAAATACTTGGGACGCCAGCGCCACTGTTTGTCACATTCCAATTGAATCTTCCTTCAGATTTGATTGCGGCCACGCACTTTGATTGGGCGAAGTCATGCAGCTGTTGCAAACATTTTGATAATAGAAAAACTACCCCTCAGTTACTAATATAGGGAATTAATTGTGACAATTTTGAAAGATTAATATGTATGAATTTGACGATGAAAAATAATATATAAACTGAATATATATCTCATCACTGAATTTTCGATATTGATAAATATTAACATTGACGGGGGTGATCGATTTCGAATTGTATTACAGATTGCCTGCTCTACTTCAAGCGGAAACAGTGCAAGAAATATTCGGTAATGACGAACGATCCTTCATTTGGTGTGTAAAACATGGAAGGTATTTTGATAATATTTATAGTGCCTAGTAAAAGTATTTTCACAGCAGTAAATTGACTAAACAGGTGGCTAGAAAAAAAGAATAAAGTCGAGAGGGATCAAAGCGATGGTTTCCTTAAAAGTCTGATTAGAGACATGTCATACAATATTTACGCAGTTGAGTTATTGGTGTAAGACCACAGGACAGGTCAAGAGTAGAAGCGTTTAATAGAGAATCCAATACCAATACAGTGCGTATTATTTCAGCACTGATAATTGTATGTGAAAATTCTTAAAATCATATTTAATTGGTTAAGCCATGTCGACTCCCAAGGAGTATATTTATATCGATCGTCCAGTTCATTACTCAGGCATCTCCAAATAACCATATTGAGATAATAAGAAAAACAGTATTCAAATGGTCACCATAAATAATATATTATTGATTTGTACCCGAGTTTTATTCATTTTATAAAGGGTTATAAATAATGGCACTTTGTGTTAAATAGTATTCACTTTTTACACCTGAATTTTTATTTCGATAGTTTACACTTTGTGTTAGATAGTATTCACTTGGTATACTTGAATTTTTATTTCAATACTTTGCACTTTGGATTAGATAGTATTAACTTAGTACACTCAAACTTTGATTTTAATAGTTTCCACTTAGTCACAGATTCTTTTAACAAAGTGAGTTAAGTTGTAGTAGGTTATGTTAGGGTTGGTCTAGTTTGGTTTGTGTAGATGCGTGGAGCAAAGATAATATAGGCGGCCTAATATAGAGTAGACGAATAAGTTACATTACATTACAGTTTCGTGTAACTATCGAAATATTGAGTGAAAAATATTTTATCTGTGTGAACGTATTTGTAAAAAAGTGTAATATATTTTTCAATTTCTTCTTCAACTTCTTATTTATTTTATTATGTGGGATCACTTTATTTTTAGTGAAAGAACTTGTTTTTTGTGGAATGTATTTGTTATAAGTGAAAACTATTTTTATGAAAGTGAATATGATCTCAACAAAAGTGCATTTAATTGTAAGCCTTTCATAAAAAGGTGTTTCATAATTAAGTACTTTCCGATTAGTCAGGAGATGAATATTTGGAAATATCATTTTACTGACGCAGAAAAATTTTGTTTAATTCTTAAGAAGATTATCTGCCTTAGTATTTTTTGGGTGAAGTTTTTGTGTTATCTGAGTACTCAATCAGATAGAGAGCAACATTTTACATATAAGTGCTAATTTAGCTAAAATTTCATAAATTCGGAGTTGTCCTACTAATGAAATGGACGATCAATATACTAAAAGAGAATTTTAACGAACGATTTTAAGCAAGAAATGGTTTTAAGTCAGTCACTATGGTCATGGTAGAAGGAAGGACTAATAGTAAAATAATTATTCTCTATACGTCCCGTCCTAAGGATCGCTTAGGCTAGAAAGGGTGTGTGGGAAGAAGTGAAAACATCACAGACATCCATGTCCTTGGATACAGATGTAAAAATCGTTTAAAAGAGCAATGCATGAAAGTATCGAGGATACTATTATTTAGTTGATGGCGTAACCGATTAGGTCGATATCCGTGTTTACTACAGATCTTATTTAAATATAAAATAAATTAACTTTGACTCCTCAATGGTTGGTGACATGTGAATTGCATACAGATAAATTAAGATATTAATAATCTTTACCAATTATTTATCTGGCGATCATGCCTTCAATTCTGCATCCAAAGGCTTACATAGTTACCAGTTTATGCAATGTCGCATTGCAATGAACAATTAAATTATACGAAATCTATAAATGTTTACTACTCCGTAGATCTACGTGGCTCATTGTCTTCTGGAGACCGATCTCTGGATCGCAATTTATGGTCAGTGGGCCAGTGGACGCGGCCGTGTGAGGAACGCTCGCATCGCCAAGCGAGGTAACGGGTTCGCATCCCGCTTTTGTAATATATATTCTAGTGTTTACTGCGCTTTTTTGCAAAGATATTCTTAATTTTTTGGTAATTATTTTTTTAAATGCCGCATATATGATCTTCCAGTATTATTGATCATTTTTTATAAGGTACTGCATGTTATTTTAAATCAACAGTTCATCACACAAAAAAGCGTCACGTTGTTATGAATATTGCAAAATGAAATTATAGTGGTTCACCATACAGACAAAATTTATAGTTTATTTACTCACTTATCGTAAAAATTATTCCTAAGCTCTTTGCGCAATATGTTATCGATATATTTTATACGGAATCTGAGGTATGCAGATTTAAAATGATCTTGAATTCCAAATGAAAATCAGTATGGTGATTCAGTTTAATAGTAGTCTTAATGATTCAATTAATCCTTTAACTTTTGAAATAAAAAAACGTTCAATAGAAAAATCTTTAAATAGTAAAAAGACATGGGAAAGAGTTCCAATGAGGTTTCTCGATTTGTCTAGTTGCTAAGCTTGTGATGGATTTTCTTTTATCTTATAATTGGAGAAAATATATGAATGCAGATACTAAAATCTTTAAAATACAATTGCGGAGTAGTCACGAATTTGACGCAAGCGGAAGGAAACATGCGCCGTAGGCTTGATTTGCTTAATTACTCTAGCAGACTGATTGCAATTTGTTGATTAAACATCGAATAACGAAAGCTTTGGGATCGAGTAAAACATTGTTTTTGAATTGAACTATTGAATTAAAGATGGTTATTTAAACGTAAAAAAGTTTTTTGGACGTATCATTACTAATAAATATATTTAATTAGGGATTGTATGAATTACAATAATAAGAATCCTCTTGTGGAGAAAAATTTAATTATCTTTACTTGAATTTATAACCTCTTGTAAATATTGTTCGTTTCCATTTTTATAATATAACATAAAACATAATGCAATGAATAGTTATTTTTATAGGAAATGACAGGAAATATGTGCGGTCCCGCGTGAGTGTTCCGAGTGAAAATCCGACAATGAGCGAAACATTACGAAAAGGTCGGATTTGGGCGGGAAACGGAAGTGCAATAATGGCGAACGTTCGACAAAATGGCGGAAAAATTAACGGAAAATGGCTTCTCGCTGGATTTTACATTATGGCTGTGTGCTTTGCTACAAGTGCTGCCCAACAAGGTTTGTTTTCAACATTTACTATTTGTATATATATACTCATTCTTTTAAAGTAATGCTCTGCCTAGTCTGTCGGTGTCCAGCTACAAACATATGAAAATAATATTACAATATTTTGCGACCAACCTACTATTAAATTATTTTACAAACCTCTTCTTACAATCTATTGATATGACTTTTAAAAAGAATGGTTGACTTTTTGAATTAGTATAAATATTTAAATGCCTGAAATAATTATTTTTGTTAAAACAAATACAACTATAATGGTAATTTGGGTAAAAAAAATTGAAAACGATTAATTAATCTTATTATTTTTCATATATAAATGATCGTGAAATCAAAATATAACTATGTTTATAGATGGATACATAGGTAATTATGAAAGTAAAAACTCAATCATATGATATATAATACATTTAATATTATTACTTTTTATTATTATTAATATTTTATCAAATTTGTCAACATTAAGTGACGTATAAGAGTTTTATTAAAAAATATATTATTCACTAGCCCAAAAATTAACAATTATAAAAATAAAACGTTACGTTCCTTATTTGTTATAGCTGCTACCAAATATAATACTCTTCAATGTCAGACCTCGAAATGCATCTCTGCAATCTGGCACAAAAACTCAATTCTTCAAATTCTATAATAATTATTGATAATTTACCTAATTACTTGCTGCGTGAGAATTCCGGTAAATGTAAAAATTTTATTTTGAACTCTGTTAATTATTAAGTCGATGTTTATTTTAACTACTATTAACTTGGTACAACATATAAAAAAAAATTGGCAATAATCATTAATCACCTGATGGTTTAAAGAGAAAATTACTCGAGACATCGCAACGTGATTTCTTAAAGGCGAGGATAAAGCTTAATTGTTTTAAGAATCACGTATTATATTAATAAGAATTATATTTTTTTTCAAACACTCATGTTATTGATAAAATCTAGCTGACAACAATTTTGAAAACGTGTAAATTGAATAAGCCTGTTTTAATAATACCATTTCACTAACCATCGACTGAATAAAATAGGGCGTATCGGTCGCCAAAATCAAGCTAAAGCTAAATCAGAACCTAAAATCAATTGACGACATTATTTGTAAACTTTTAAAAACTCTTATGAAAAGCCAACGTTTCTTTTTTCTCTAATATTCTCTCTTCAAACATATTTCCTTGCTAGAGATGTATCTTTTAGTGGTCATATTGAATTGTATCTATATATGGAAGTGGAGTTGCTTAAAAAATGTCGACATCGCTTAAAGTCATTTCTAAAATAACTCAAGATAGTTTAAGCTGGGTATTGAGTTTAATTGAACTGCGCCACGTAGTAAGTCAATTGTGAGACTTAAATTTTCCACCAAATAATATTGTATCAATTTTCTATTGATATATAAATTCATTATATCTAAACAAAAAGAAAGTAATAGTGTTGTTACTTGTAACACTCAAAATAATAATACTAATAGTTATATCAGTTACATAATCAGTTACTGCTATTGAGCAATACGCAAGTCGAGATGACAGTACAGTTTGACAGATGAAGGGTTCACCAGCTAAATGTTTTGACCTAATAGATTTGAAATGGGTCACATAAGATGTCTTCTAATTATTGGAATTCGTTCCATTTTCGAATGATGATGTATCAATAGCGTTTTGATTTTGTTTGATCGATTTGCGCCATCTGTGTCCTAAATTACTGACTAACATTGACGTTTATTACTTTTTAATTGGCGGACGAATTATTGAATTTTATTTCATTGTATATATTGTACATACTGTGTAGAATATTCCAATGTTAAATTGAAATATTTCTGGTATATTGAGATTCGAGGTTTGATGCATTCTTTTCATTTCATATCCAAGTATTGAATGAAGAAGTCTAAAATTAAATTCATAACTATTTACTTATATACAAACTTTGACTATCTTTTCATTACTTAAAAAATCTATTTGAAGGAAACGTTTATACGATTCGTATTCTTGCTTCGTAATACAATTAATATGATAGACATTCTTGAAAAGCACGGTTTCTTACATCTTAAAATAACTATAGTACGCAAAATTGTGTTCCTATTTTGAAAAAAAAAACTACTTTTATTGCCATATAAATATTTGAATCTTTTCCCCACATGTTTGAAATGAAGTTTGAAAAATAGGAACACTATTTTGCATACTATATCCATCAATAAACGATGCGAGAAATAGTTAATTTCTTTTCCGTATGACAACAATTGGCAATAATGGCGTCATTGATTTGCTCCTCGATGTGATTATGCGAGAGATTTTATTCAAGCACATTGACCAGAGCACTTTTACAGAGAGAAATAGTCCAGCGTTAATTATTGGTATTGGCAAGACAGAGCATGCGTCAATTGGCTTGATGGCTCGTAAATTATAATGTGCTGGGCGTCTCGCTTAACCGAAGGTTGCCGACCTCTGCAATTATCAAAGACATAGCGAGGGTCATTTGAATGATTCTAGGAATTGACAGATTTTGTGAACTAGTTTCACGGGTCAACTGAAAAAAGAAATTGATTGAGCGGTTAATTTTAATAGTTTTTTTTTACACAAAACTATCATTTAAAAAATGCTATCTAATATGAGAAAACCGAAATTTCAACTGGTGCCATCGTCTCCGTCATTATCTTTTTTATCTATCAATTTATTAGACTCTAATGATTAGAGCACAGGGAAACGCAAGCATAAAAAATGTCGATAGGCAGCATATTTTTAATCCGCCCTTCATAAAATATAATTTAAAATATTAAAAATCTTAATTTGTCCACTTATATGTGCTTAAAACCATTGTGTAACAACTAGTTTTCCCATCACCATAGTTTTATCTTATTTTCTCTAAATACAAAAGCTCTTAAGCAAACGTCGTAAAATACATATTGGCAAATTTTTTTGGGGATTGACCATGTTTCTTCTGTATCGATTCAATTGTCAGTGTATAAAGTATTATTATAACACAGTGTTGTCAAAGACATAAATGTGTAACATGTTTTCAAATTTTGCCAATTTTAGCACTTTTTAAACTTTTAATAAATGATAAAGGGACCGACATTTTTTCCAATCTTATTCTATTAACATAAATAAATACGTTACTAAATCTTCCACTTAGCTAGAATGAATTTGTGCCCAATTAATTGGCAAGATCAAAACTTATTTGAACTCGAGACGATAGCCAATAATATATCTATGATGGGCGTACTTATGAGTATAACTCAAGTACTAAAAAACATTTTTAATATAATAACGCTTCAGTGGCACTAACAGTATACGTCGCAGATACTCTACAAAAATTATAATAAATGTATGCCTCTAGTAGACTGCCTTATATCTGAAATAAACGTAATGTAATTATTATTATTATTTTCTGGTCCTAATAATATAAGTTAGCTCATTAAATAAATATGTTATGGTCCTTCAAGTACAGGTCCATCAACTCTTGTTTAAATGACATTTTTTAATATGTATATCTAAAAACTGCCGATAAGATAGTAAAAATGATAACCTTATGGAGAGTATAATCATTATTGCTGAAAAATCGTCTTTTTGTATTTATACTCATAAGTACGCCCATCATAGATTTATTCTTTTTATGTACTACAAGTGGAATAAGTAGTATAATGTTAAATTGTAATTAAGTAAATAATTATGAAATGAATTCTACACATCAAATTTATATACACCCCATGGTTAATTGGTTGATCGATAGATTATTGTATTATATTATATTATAGATTATATTATATTTTCATATTAATTTATTCTTTTAGGCACTATTGTGGATCTCCTGGAGCTGACATCAATATCGGAGCTGCCCGAGGGTGTGACACTGGTGACACCTATGTGCGGAAACACCACCGCATTAGGGGGTGACGACGTCACTGAGGCTTATCATTTGGCCGAATCGGCGCAGCTAACCGCGCAGTCGACAGTTGCTTTTCCAGGGGGATTTCCGGTCGACTTTTCATTGCTGCTTGTGGTGAAAACAACGAAAGGTAAAAATAAATGACACAATAAATATATTTTCATCCATAGATTGACTTTTTAAATAATGTATTTACTTACTAAGATGTATTTTGAGGCATTATTTCTACAGTACTTTTCCCTGGCGATGTTTTATAACAGTGAAAACTTGATAATCAATAAATGATCATGACAACGCAATTAGTAATTTAAATAAAATAATAAAAATATATTGACATGTAATCTTTGAATTTATTGTTTCGATATTTTAGCGAGACAATTAGCAGTGATAATTATTCACTTTTAGTACGTCATTTGAATTGGCTTAGTGAATATAGTTGTGCACGTATCTATCATAAATTCCTCTCAACTAACTGTGATTTACATTTACAGGCAAAGGACAAACAACCCTCTTGACAATATATTCCGATTCTGGAGACGAGCAATTCTTCGTTTCTCTTGGAACTGATATTTCCATATTCTACGAAGACATTGACGGAAACCCCGCAGATGGAAACATGATCTCATTCGGAGTCAACATGGATGATAACCAGTAAGCCATCATTTGTAATTTATACTGTCCATACCAGCCGTGCTCAATATTTTTGACATGAGATATATTTTTGGGTAACCGGACCAATCAGAACATAACAAATCAGAATCACATATTATTTTTGCCCTATCTATTTATGAGCTAGATTTTATGATTATTTTTCCATGTCCGCTCCCAACGTGGAGCATATAGTCTCCTAATGGAGGTATCTTAACAGAATTTTTCTATGGGAACTGCTTGTTACTCAGTTGCTTACCATCTCTTTTTTCTAAAAGAGTAGGTATAGAAAGATAGTGTTAGGACAGAACTAGCCGTTAGCTAATCGCTCTCGCTACGCCCGCTGAGAATCGGATTGGTGGGAGGCAGGCTTAGACATCACAAACATTCAGACTACGAACAGAAATCCATAAATCGATTGAAAGATCAATTTATGAAAACCGTCCGCACCGGGAATCGAACCCAACACATCCGTAACCGTACCCAACGACGCTACCACCTTTGCCACGAACGCCAACAATTATGAATTACACAAATAGATCCATAGATTTCAATCTGAACCACTACACTCACCCTTAACGAGACCCCCCATCTGTAAGATTTTAATTTCCGCTAGGTTACCAATTTGTCCGGCCTTTTTAGTGTAAGGATGTTACAATTAGAAACTTTATAATTATTTTGCATTTTAAAACTTTTCAGGTGGCATCGTATAGGCCTCAGCGTGAAGGGTGATTCCATGACGTTGGTCTTAGATTGTGGGCGCCAGGTAATCACCAAAGCTCTACAGCGGCTGCCGTCATCCACACTCAACGTCAAGGGATTGATAATAATTGGAAAACAGCTCTCCGAGGAAGACTATTTCACGGTAAAATATTTGTATTCCTGTGAATAAAATAATATTAACATATCTGAGTCCGTCGTCTGTTAAATAAATATAATATATAAAAAATAAACTAGGTAGTGGCGAATTGCTCCATAAGCGCACGAGGCGTGCGCTTGGGGCCTCAGAAATAACTTATATAGGTATAACCAGGGCTTTTTTGTCATGTATCGCGGTGGAACGGCGTTCTGGCACCTTTTTAACCGTATTTTTAATGGTTTAAAATGATACAATGTTCGCGCTTACATAATTACAATCCATATTTATATAAAATAGCCCAGACGGCTCTGTAGACGTCTTATTATTATCACATATCACATGTAGGTATGAAATTTTCTCATGAACTTAGCATTCGTGGTGTATATATAAAATAAAATGCTTTGCAATGCACACACAGTTCGACGTATTAGCTACTTTAGACATTCAGTATTTCAATTTCAATACTACAATAATTCGTCATCAAAATCGTCTTTTTGATTTGAAATGTCTAAAATAGAAGAAATAGTATTATTATTTTCTTTAGTAAAAAACTTGAGAATACGCGAGTTCCAGCACATTTTTTTTTTAAAAAACCCTCGGTGTAATTCACATATTTTTGATTCAGTTTTTTACTTTTGTCAGAAGATGACGATACTGCCAATATATCGACTGTGGAATGGGAAAAAGGACGTAACCCACATAAAAAAATATTGTGTATAGCCCAAACAAAACGTGTATTATATTGTATACGTAGAGTATTAGCACGTTTAATGTGAGTTATACACAACAATTTTTGTGTGGGTTAAGTCCTTTTTCTTTTCCACAGTTGATATTCAGAATGCAGAAAAAGCTTATTTTAAATAAATTATCACTTACGAAATGTCGTTTCTTAGCCCTCAATACTCAATATGATATACACACACCATACTCTCAAGCTTCCCTTGCATTGTAGGCGAAAGCACTCCGTAGTTACGCCACTGTGTACTTTAACTAAACAATATCAATAATACATTATTCATAAAACATTACAGGGAGACATTCAATTGGCTCGTATTGCCAACACTCCAGACATTGCATACGATATGTGCAAAACAATAATTCCAAATTGCGGTGTTGCTGCAGTTTCTCAACCTGCTGAGCCAAATACTATAAAGGTGATTGCATCTATAGAGAACAAAACCTCAGCACATACTTTAGAGAACAGCGCAATGGGAGACAGAGTACAGTCTTATCCCGGATCTTCTTCGGGCTATGCGTATGGTCGACAAAATAGGAGTATATATGAAGCCACAGCAACTAGATACAATCCTGCGACCAACGGAAATACTTTGTATAATGGAACTGAAGACACGGAAGACGAGGATGAAGCCCACTACGGTTCTTATGATGAGGAAGAGTTTGATTACGAAGACACACCAGTTAAGAATAATTCGGACAATGGATACGGTTACAGTGGGGGAGGTGGATATGGAATTGGAACTGGATCGGGGGCATCAGTTGGTGGAACTGTTTACAGAGGTAAAGAATATTTTATTATCTATACTATAACACAGAAAATACATGTGTCTGTCTGTGTCAAAACTCATAACTTTCTCACGAGTAACCTACCGCAATTTATGAATAAAACTTATCGTAGATTAATGTTTTTTAATGGATGCCGATTGTTTTAAGTCATAGTCTAAATTGACGAAAATAAAAAAATATTATGTATTATGTACAGAAAACACATGTGTCTGTTTGTCTGTCACGACCACTCCTCCCAAACGGTGATCAATAGCGACGTTAAATTTGTACATGTAATTCTGGTTGGCATTTCGAGGTCAATTGTGCTACTTTCACCTATTAACATAATTATTAATTAATGAACTATATTTTGTGGCTATTACATGGGGTACGGTCCAGGGTGATATTGTCAATATTCAACATTGGTTAGCACCAAAATAACGCAGATGTAAATATTTGTATTTCCGGTGTCGTTTAGAAGTTCAATACAATCAGGGCGAATCCGGGCAGTACACCGGGAGTTACTAAAACCTATTTGTATCGTTTATACATATTACGCTTTTTCATTGCAATACTTTCGGCTGTAGGAAACCAAGATGATATTCTGAATCGAAGAGAACCAGCTGTAAGACCTCCAACATATTCTCCAGCATATAGCCCAACAGTACCTGGAGTAAGTATTGCTATTTGATAATTCATGCAAAGCAGGTGGTAAAACCGCGAAGTCCTTGTTTTGACAGACATCAAAAATATGTACACACAGTAAAATCTCGTACAATGGATTTAACGGACGTTTTAAATTTTTTAAATTTTTTAAATTATCCTATTACTGGTTTGCATGCCAAGAGTATAAACATGTGACCACACAGTTTCGACAGTTTAAACGCGTGTCAGCTGATTATTCGCATGATAAGACACATGTCTTTGTCTATATTATTAGACGTTTGCTTTATTACTAAACGAACTTTCTATTTTCACGAATATCTTCTTGTTCGCATTAGCCCGTTATATCGAGGTTTTGCTGGTGTATTACTTTTGAATACATCAATGGTGAATATTTTTTACTCATCGAATTTTGTCAAATATTGCACTGTTTAAATATTGTAAGAAAAACACTCATTTAAATTTGAATTTAAGGAATTTTTATTTCAACTAAAATGTATAATTAAAAAAAAAATAAAACACAATTCATTTGTACTACTTCCACTGATCAGTTGATAATGCTCGTGATGAGCGAAATCGGTCCTGATCATTATAAATATGTGGAAGTAGTACAAATGAATTGTGTTTATTTTTTTTAAAATACAATGTCTTTCCACCAAGAATTGACTGTTAACACCTTGAAAGTAAAATGTATAATATCGTTAAAGCATTTCCGTATGTTTTTGTAACACTACTAAGGTGTTTTTTAGATTTTTTAAAAGTTCAATTAATTTGTGTGTTTTCCTACTCGATACACCAAATTAATATTTTGGTATAAATAGCTCGAAGCCCGACTTCTTCAACTAAAAATCACATTGAATTTTAATGAAAAGGATATGTAGGCCTCTGTGGTCTAGTGGTAAGAGCTTTACCATAGCGATCAAGTCTGGGTTCAAGTCAATATCAAATTTAAATTTGTAATCTTGGACATGGGTATTTGTGATACCTCTTCTACTCATGTTGACTTCGAGTGAAAAATTCTCATCGAGTTTATCTCGTATGGTTTTCTAATTACAAAATATTTAGCGCATTGGCTGGTAGGTGTAATGCCAGATGTTTTAGTTTTTTCTTAATTTAAAAATCAATTCTAAAGAAAAATAATGTGGATGATTAAATTTAAAGATATGCGGCTGTATACACATAATGGGTGGAGTATGGTAACCAACTTGTAAACTTAAAGATAAAAATCCGAATAATATTCCGAGACAATTTAATAAAATTTCAACAAAAAAACCACTCATTTTTGTCCTTTTTAATTTTATTTAATTACAACTTTTCGAACGTATTTATGTCATGAACTAAAATTATTTGAATTTAAAATTGAGCTTTACATATGGATTATATTTTAAATATATTATGGTTTTTTTAACAGCGTTTTGGCAGCGGTAACGCAGGCATCGGAAGCCCGGGGTCAGGTGGATCTTATCCTACAAGACCCGAGTATGGAGCAACGGTCCCTACTCCAACTTCTCAGCCTGGTATTCCGGAATCATCTACGCCTGACGAATATGACGAAAACGCTATTTTCATAAGTCCAATTACGCCAAGACCATTCGATGAAATTGTGAGATTTCGAATTAATACTAATATACTTTTTCCATAAATAACTGCTTACAATAAATTATCCCACACTTGAATACCATGGAAAAAACTACACCCAATCCTATTTTTACGTGATACATTGATTCCAGAAATTGAGAATAATGTATGGAAAACTTCAATTGGCTCGTTAAATTCATATAAAAAAGTTTTTTATACAAACCTTAAATTTCATAAAAATGAAACGAAATAAAAGTAAGATTTTTATGTTGAAAATATATGTAGACAAATGCAAAATAAGAGTGTAATTCGCTCAGCTGGGATAACTGCTTAAGTTACGTCATCTGGTTAGGATACGTCGCCAGTGACACGTGTTTAAAGGGAAGTGATAAAGTAAACTAGTCTAGGACGATTAAATTATTAATAGTTATAATAGTTAAAATATAAATTTTCAAGAATTCGAAAAATATCGCGAATTTTCAGGTACTCCCTATTATATGAAGTATTTCATGCTCAGTGATCATGTTACTATAAACATACAAATTAAATCAGATAAAATTATGTTAACGTCCATATTGAAGTCATTCGCTGCTTTCACTGTCGGTGACAAAATTCATTTGTTTGCGATTTTTTGAACGCACTTGTATTTATTTCGTATTTGAATTTTGCCGACTCGTTTGATGAAGTGCGTTTGAAAGAAATAATCGCGTAAAAATGAATACATCGGGAAAAAGGGCACGGTGCCATACAAAAAATTTGCGTAAAATTGAAATCGTGCTAATAAAAATTACGTAAAAAGAAGACTGGGTATAAACATTATTTTTTTCGATGGTGGTGCCATTATTTACTTATACTTTATTTTTCTACTTTTATGTATATTGAACTGCAAAAAGAATAATGAAATAAAATGTTGCGCGAAAACATGGAAAGCTGGAATAAATACTGTTTTATTGAAATATAATTTTAAAAAAAAATGTCAATCTCTAATAATTAACATTGATCTTTTTGAAATTTTCTAGGATAATGAATCATCTACGAGCCCATCCACCAATACATCGACAATCACACCATCACCGATCCCTACTTACTACGGTCCACCAGACCCCAGGCGGGGTCCACCAGGCCTTCGTGGGTATCCAGGACCACCTGGATCACCAGGAACCCCCGGTTCCCGAGGAGATTCAGGAAGAGATGGTTCTTCTGGAACCGATGGTATTCAAGGATCACCGGGACATGTTTTCCTAATACCAGTGAGTATTTTATGTTTTCTTGTATCTATAAAATCAGTTATACACTTATTTGAAATATAAACTATTTCACTCCATTTAAATGTTACAAAAGAGTTGTTTATGAATTGATAATTTAATTAAAACTAATCTTTTAATTACAGCTGAATCACCAGGGCAATGACAAAGGACCCGATGGACAACCAGAAGCACTTCAACAAATGCTTTCACAACATATCGTAAGCTATATATTCTCGTCCATTGAAAATAGAAGCGAAATGAATTCATATTTTTAAGACTAAAGTATTCTGGATTAAAATTAATCCGCTCGAAAGATAAAAAAAGGCAATGAAAAGCTAAATTCAATCATCACTCCATAATCTGTTATTTTCAGAGTTCAATGAGGGGAGCGCAAGGACCTATGGGTTTAACTGGGCCACCAGGATCGGTTGGACCATCGGGTTCTGATGGCAGCAAGGGAGAATCTGGTGATACGGGAGAGCCGGTATTTATTAATATTTTATCAGTTCTTATAATTATTTAAAAAGAGTCAAAGTTATATTGTGTTAAAATAACATTCTATATAAATCCTTTCTGCAGTTTGTGCCTGTAACATTTGTAAACAAGTGACAGTCGACAGTAATGACGTCCCGTGTGGTTAGCCCACTTTCGGGTTACACAGACGTGTTAAATTTCCTTAGATATTTAATAGACAATAATAGCAGCGGATATAATATATGTATATTATATATTCACAGTATCAAAAGAAGAAAAATGAAAATATTGTTCGATTCACTTTTAGGGCCCTCCTGGTCCCCACGGTCCTCAAGGACTTCTTGGTCGTGAAGGTCGAAGAGGAAAGCCTGGGCGCGATGGACAGAGAGGTTTGACTGGAATGCCAGGGAACAAGGGAGAAGTTGGATATCCAGGATTGATGGGTAATTATTTTGTGTCTTGCTGACTAATGAAGGTTTTAAAACAATTTTTATTAAAATTAATTTGAGTTTATCTGAGTGTTTTTCTTTAATTTGTAGGTCTTCCTGGTGAAAAGGGAGAGCGAGGTTATCAAGGTGCATCAGGAGAGCAAGGTCAGCCTGGACACGAAGGTCCACAAGGAGAAGATGGATCTCCAGGACAACCAGGATTACCTGGTGAACTTGTAAGAGTTTAATTGTATTCATCGTTCAAACGATATGCAATAATCCAGCGTTTATTTTTAACATTGAAAACATACTATACTGGAAGTGCAAATGGACATAACTTAAGCATCATAAAATATTTTAGGGCCCAAGGGGTTTCATTGGACCGAGAGGATTCCCAGGTCTTCAAGGAAATCCTGGAATACCTGGAGGAGAAGGTCCAGTTGGCCCCAAAGGAAGCCCAGGACCACAAGGTCAGCCAGGAGCACCAGGACAGAATGGACCAGGAGGTCCTGTCGGACCTCCGGGTCCTATGGGACAATTGGGACCAACAGGAATTCAGGTAAATAAAATATGACAATTTGTTAGTTTGTATTTATTTTATACTTCATTTCCAAAAACATATTTAGTATTGGTGTTTCTACTCAGACAAATCATTAAATATTTCAAGTTAAAAACGCCAAAATATATTTCAGGGTCCTCCGGGAAAACCTGGCCTTCCTGGATTGCCAGGTACAGATGGCGCTCCTGGAAATGCTGGTAATCCAGGACAATCCGGTGCAAAGGGCGATGAAGGCCAACGTGGACACCAGGTAAAAAGTTAATTTGTTGTTATTATTATTGAAATTCTCTTCAGATGTCTTCTTAAAATATATCTCTTATGTATTCTATTTCATTCTCGCTATTTATTGTCTACGTCTTACAATATCGTGATCGTGATCCTAAATAGCTTAAAATTTGTTTTTATGCGTAGGGGACAGTTGGATTCCCAGGAGGCAGAGGACCAAAAGGAGATGATGGTCCAAGAGGGCCATTGGGTGATAAAGGAGACAGAGGATTACGAGGTATATTTTGGCAAAATTTTATCAAAATTATTTTTCTTAAGACATATAATATAAGATTATATAAGATCTATATATCTAAATTGCATTTCAAATTTAAGGAATGGATGGCGAGCGTGGAGAAATGGGATCAAAAGGTGACAAGGGCGCTTTGGGTCCAATGGGCATTCCTGGAGTAGAGGGACCGGAAGGACCAAAAGTATTTATACCCCATATTATTTATTATTTGATTGCAACTTTATGAAGTAAATGTACGATAAGCTTAATTTTTGTTGTTTTACAAACTGAATTTCGTATTTCTTTTTAGGGATTTGAAGGACCACGTGGTGAAACTGGGGCTCTAGGGGCACCAGGGGAAAAAGGAAAGCCGGGCCCACCAGGTCCCGTTGGATATCCTGGAGGTCCAGGGGAAAAGGGAGATAAGGGATCTAACGGTCGAACTGGGTCAAATGGAGACAAAGGGGAACCGGTATGTTTCATTTTTTTTAATGTAAAATCAGCTTTTTACATCGTGTATAAATTGACCTAATTATATTCTAATTTAATTTTAGGGCCATCCAGGACTTCAAGGTGAACGCGGAGAAGTTGGACCAAGAGTAAGTTTATTGATTGTTTTATTTAAAATTATAGGTTTTTTTATTATCAAGAAATATGTATATATATGTATTTGCTGATCACCTACAATATTATTGATTTAACATCCATTAGCATAACTAAAATCTTATTGGCAATAATTTTTTTACTCTGTATATTATTTATACTTTAAATATAGCTAAAATATAAACTTTCTTAGGGTTTCCGTGGAACTCGAGGACGTCGTGGTCCTGAAGGAACGGCTGGAGCAAAAGGTGATACTGGCCAACCGGGAGCTTCGGGATCCAGAGGAGAACAGGGGACTCAAGGTCCAGAAGGTCCTCAAGGCTTACTGGGCTTACAGGGAACACCTGGTCCAGCTGGAAAAGATGGAACGCCTGGACCCTCAGGTGAAAGAGGACCACCGGTACGTATATAAAACATTGTATTTATATGTCATGAAGCTTTCAAGAAATCTGTGATAAAGAACGATTTTCAACAAGTTTCGGTTTTAAACAGGGTGAAAATGGTCCTATTGGAATAACTGGACTTCCTGGTGTAGTAGGCCCAGTTGGTCAAACTGGAGAAGCAGGTGCTGCAGGTACTCCTGGACCTCCTGGCCCTCCAGGAGCAGCTGGCGATCAAGGGGCTCCCGGAGATGCAGGAAGAACTGGACTGCAAGGACCCGCAGGGGCTGAGGGACGAATGGGCCCTCCTGGTCCATCAGGTTTACCTGGATTCCCAGGAGAGAGAGGAAACAACGGCTTACCGGTAAGTTTTATTGAATATTTTCTTGAAAACCCCTTCTATAGCTAACTTTTGCAAATTTTATATGTACAGACCTAGGTCTTTCAAAAACATGAAATTGAAATAATTAAATATCATTCAACAAGTAAAGCTTTATATTTTAGGGTATGCCAGGTCTCAAAGGAGATGTAGGACCAGCTGGTCCTGCCGGGGCTGCTGGCGACAAGGGTCAGCAAGGTGAAGCTGGAAAAGAGGGTCCACCAGGGCTTGAAGGAAGAGTGGGTCTGATTGGACCACCAGGAGGGCCTGGACTAAAAGGAGATAGAGGAGAGCATGGACCACCAGGTAATTTTTCACATTTCATGGAAAAATAAATGGAAAGCAACATGTACAACTATAAACTCATTAATTTTTCCATATTTTCCCTTTTCAAGGACCCTCCGGAAGGGATGGAATCCCTGGTCTTCGAGGATTACCCGGCCCACCTGGACCTTTGGGACCTCCTGGAGAAGATGGAGATAAGGGTGATGTAGGACCGCCAGGAGAGAAAGGATTCAAAGGCGGTCGAGGTGAAACGGTAAGCCACATAATACTGTAAATTAACAACAATTAAATACAGCTGCTCATATTTGAAACATTAAAAGTATTCATTTATATTCACTAACAGGGCCCAATAGGGTCTATAGGACCAGCAGGACCCCGAGGAGCTCCGGGTGCTGTAGGCCCAAGTGGTGAAAGGGGATCTCCTGGCGAAGCGGGTCGACAGGGCGGAAAAGGTGAATTGGGTCCTCGTGGTGCAACTGGACCACCTGGAGCTGTAGGAGCTCAAGGACTTCCTGGTACAGCTGGAAGTAAAGGAGAGGCTGGTGACGAAGGAGCTAAGGGTAACTTTCACTCTTAATTATGTTTTATGATAATTTATTTTCGCGAATGATCATGTACCTATGTACCTATGTATAATGTACCACTAATCATATAAATTACTTACACTATGTTCTATAATTGATTATTGCAATTACCTAATTATTTGCTTATTTTACTTTTCTCGTTATTTAGGCCCAATTGGTCCTGCGGGAACACCTGGTGAGCAAGGACGTCGTGGAGCCAAAGGTGTAGATGGTGGTCCAGGACCACTTGGCCCTGAAGGGGCCAGAGGTTTGTAAGGAGCTGATGGACCACCAGGATCACCTGGGCCCGTTGGAGAAGTTGGAAAGCCAGTAAGATATATTCATTTACAGTGTAATTTCCATAGCAATATACAACAAAAATATTACAATAATCATTTTATTTAAATGTACCTTTTAGAGTCCATTTATATTATTTTTCGGAATTATTAAATAGACATACGTATTATTACACGTCAAATAGACTATACTATTTAGACGATTGTAATAATATACAATTCCCAAAAAGCATACTTAAGTAAATATAAAACATTAATTAAATATGCTATGTTTTTTTAAATAAGGGTGAACGCGGTGCAACCGGACCACGAGGCGAAGAGGGACTGTCAGGGCCACAAGGAGAGGCAGGCGTCCGAGGAGTTTCCGGCCCTGAAGGTCCTAAAGGATCTCCAGGTCCACCGGGGGTACCAGGTTTGCAGGGTGAACAGGGAGCCGCGGGAATACGTGGTGAGATTGGTCCAGCTGGAGCTGATGGTGGCCCAGGTGATGCTGGACTTCCAGGTGCAGAAGGCCCAACAGGGAAGCAGGGAGAAACCGGATTACCAGGAAAAACGGTAACAACTTAATAATAAAATAATATTTCGAATAAAATGATTTAGGATTTTTTTCATATAATTCATATTTTTTACGTTTAGATTATTCATATTTACTACAAAAGGTCATTCTATGATGTTTCTATATCTCAAAAGCATACGTTTTTGCAATTTTAGGGCGTTGAGGGTCCTGCAGGAATACAAGGCAACACGGGATTACCCGGAGAAAAGGGAGACTTGGGACCTACGGGTCTTCCAGGAGATCGTGGCCCAGCTGGTGTTGCTGGAGAAATCGGACCAATTGGAACTCAGGGTCTTCGAGGCGCAACAGGGCCAGCGGTACGATATTTTATAAAAATGTATTTAATTACCGGGCTTTGGATAATTATTTTCATATTTAAGCTTGATAATTTTTATTATAATTAGTAATAATTTATTTCGAATTTAATAGGGTGAAGTTGGCCCACCGGGTAAAATTGGACCCACTGGAGCAGTAGGAAAAGTTGGTGACTCTGGTGCACGAGGACCGAAAGGAGACCGAGGCCGACGGGGACCTAAAGGACACCGAGGAGAGATCGGATTTGCTGGTGAACCTGGCTTTATAGGCGAAAAGGGTGAACTAGGATTAATTGGACCGCAAGGTCCTGAAGGACCTAAGGGTGATTCAGTAAGTATTTTTTAATTTCTGAATTAAATAATTTTTATTTGACTAAAATGATGGGATCTAGTTGCCAAGAGTTACTTAATGTATATTTATAAATTTAAATAGCAAAATCGTAAAAGTTCGGCAGGAATTGCTTGTTTCGATAGAATGCAAACTTATTATAACTCTACATATGAAATAAAATGCTGTTTATTTTCTATAGGGACCAATAGGTCCTCCGGGTCCAAAAGGAGCTGATGGTCCAATAGGTGGCCAGGGTCCCGAAGGTCCACTTGGGCCGAAAGGTGTAGCTGGAATGGATGGACCTCGTGGAGAAAGCGGAATAGCTGGTGCCCCAGGTCCACCAGGACCACCCCCGGAAATGCCGCTTTTACCACCAGAGTTGTTGTTCAGAGGAGATGGAAGTCCCAGAACGAGGAGAAGTGCGGATAACAAAGAGTGAGCTCAATTTATAATCGATTTTATTTTAGAATATATGGCATTTGTTACGATGGATTTCACAGTTTATGCCAATCCATTATCAATCGGTTTATTTTAGCAACTTTTAAATAAAAATCATTTTAGCTTCTCTGTCTTCTTAAAAAAAAATGCTTACCCACTCCTCTTCCATCCCTAAAGTTTTTAACTGCTATCTTGTTACTTCTAATATACATCTCATATATAACTTCAAGACGTTAATTATATAAAACGTTTATGTTCAAGATTAAATTTTAAAATATTTTTATTAATAACTCAGGGAGTTTGATATTCACGAACAAGACCTGGACACACTACTAGCCCCACTTACTAAAATGGACTTTGGATCAATGGAAATAGGTGGAGATAATTCTGACAACGACTCCCCGAAATTTGTGGACATGTACAGCTCGATATATGCAATGAGACAAGATTTGGAGAGAATGCGAAAGCCTTCTGGCACCAGAGAAAACCCAGTTAGAACTTGTAGGGATCTGCACTATGGACATCCGCAATTCAAGGATGGTAAATATTATTCTCGACATTTACCCACAATATTAGATCTTAAATTTTATAGTACTAATAAAACTCAATGTTTTTTAAGGTTGGTACTGGATCGATCCGAATCTTGGAATGGGGGCAGATGCTATCTATGTATATTGTAACATGACTGGAGGTGGTCAAACATGTGTCTATCCTGATGCTCATGCTGCACAAATACACCATATACCCTGGCAAAAGAGTAGAGGGCAGGAATGGTTCTCCAGTTTACGTGGTGGTTTCAAGGTGAATATTTTTTCTTTGAGAAGGCCGAATCGAAGAGGGGTGAATGTTTGGTTATCACCGTCTGGGAGGTCTGGGATCTCAAGCAAACACCATTTCAAATCTAGTTCATCTCTTATTTAATTAACGAAGATGCAGTGTTTTATTACACAAACTATCAGTGACACATACAATTGAGTCTACATTTACGTTTACTTAACACATGAATTTAGCTTTAAGTTATAATGCAATTGACACAACAAACGATTATAAATTTAAATTAAGTCCAATTTCAAAACAAACAAAAACAATTTATAATGACTTATGATGCCAGCCGGTTCCCTTAAGCCAAAGGCCTCTTAGAGCTGACTGTCCTCCAAAATAAAAATTAAACTTCAACCACTATAGGTTCCTCCCTTTTTGTCAATAATTGACTCGTCCGCTGGACGCTTTCTAATTTTTAGCCATAGCCCTAAGGCAACCAATTGCTTTTAACGACAATAACTCAGTTCGACTACCAAGAATCATTGCCATTAAAGCTGTGCGCTGTCAGTTATGGACCCTAATAAAACTTAAACTTAACAAGCAAAACCAGGGTGTGTCATCTTATACACGGAAGCACTTATTATTGATGCTTCCATACTGGTTTTAAAAAATGTTTCGTCGATTATTTTTCAGATAACTTACGAATCCGTTGGAGCTGTTCAGATGAACTTCTTGCGACTTCTCTCTGAAGAGGCCTATCAAAACTTTACATATAATTGCGTCAACTCAGTTGCATGGTTGGTATACTGCATACTTATAAAAAATCTACTATTGAAGTAAATTTAAATATTTTATAAATTCAATAACCAATAGATTCATTAGGATATTTACACTTTCATATGCATTGTAATCGCATTAGAAAACAGAAAAATGAGAATAGAATTATAATCAATCATAATACAGTGTTAATTTATGATGCTGTCCATATTCTAGGTGACAAGGTATTATATTTATTAAAATAAAACACTTTTTTATTCATTAATCGCTAGAATTTTCTACTGATAAATAGCAATGGAACCTAGTTGTTGTTTTCCATTTGATTTTTTTTTGTCTTCACAGGTACAATGGTGCAACTTTTGGATACGAACACGCCATCAAATTGCGAGGTCACAGTTTTGCCGAATTTTCTCACGAGAAACCTAAAATGAGACCGACTGTGTTGACTGACGGTTGTAAGGTAAGCCTTCGGGAAGCGCTTAATCCATATTTTGTTCATACAAAAACCCTCTCAAAATGTGACTCAAACTCTTGGAAACACAAGGGAGTCAGAGTACACTGCATCCATGATTCGTGACATCTTAGGAATGAAAAACAATGACACGACATTATTTTATTTAGCACTTTACCACTGCAATAAATTGTAGATATTTTATATAAAACATTTTTTCTTAATATATAAATTTTAACTTAGTTATTCCACTGGCTGTGTTACTAAATGTGAAATGTGTTTCGTTTTTTTAAGAAGCATCTTCAGACTAACTAAATATACTGCGAAGTTATTTGTTTCTAAGGTATACAATGATTATAATTGTTTCATTTTCAGAGTGGGAAGGCCAAGGCCAGCACCGTACTGGAGTTGAGACCTGAAAAATTAGACTTCTTGCCCATTGTGGACTTCATGCCAACTGACTACGGTAAACACAACCAAGCCTTTGGATTCCAAATTGGACCAGTCTGCTTCAGATGATCTATCCAATAAATAAAACAAGCGGTGCTGTTAACGGATGCTGAAGATTTCTCTTTTGATATTGTTTTGGATATCCTATAATTAAAAAAGAGAAATAAATAACGAAACCTGCATAACTTTACGAAATGTTGTTGCCAGTTTTAAAAATAGGTTTTCCAATTCCAATTATAAACGTGTCAATTTATTATTATACAAACAAATGTTCGATTTATTTAAAAATTGTTTGTCTGTTGTTTCTTAAAAGATAAATTTAAATGGCTTTCATATTATAATACTGGCAACGTTCGTAATGGAATTAGTTTAAAAAATATTGTTGAGTTGGTTTTATAAGAAAATATATATATCGTGTTATAATCTAAATTGCATTTATAAATTGGGTAAAAAAAAGTTTAAAATAGACCTTTATCAATAAATATCGCAAAGGTCACTTGATCATAAACAACCTTATCAGGCACGTATTAAGACATTTGAAGTGGTATTAAAAATATAAAAGAATTAAAATTATACTTCACTTATATGTCAAAGTATTTTAAACCAGATTGAAACAGCACAAAACAATATTGTTTCGTTTTAATTTAAGTAATGTACTTTATTGTTGTTTTTAATGTGCATTTATTACAATTAGATTAAAATATAAATATGACAAATGGTAATTGTTCCATTATTCTCGTAACTTGTTTAACACTGCCATATTTTTAATGCCAAATGTGTTCTATTCAACCACATATATTTCAACAATTTCAGTTAACTTTTGTTTGCACAAGTACTATAGAATGTAAAAGATAAGTTTTTTTTGTACAAACACCTGGTCCTACGATAAAATGTGAATATTTTAAGGTTTACGGCTTAAGTATTATTAGGTATTTATGAATTTTAGACTTACTTTATTTGTGTGTGATGGGGCCCTTCCTTTTGTATATATTAATTAATTTTGTATTTTATGATTAAAACTTAGTTTACAATAATTTGTATTTTGGCCAAAATATACAATTATACTGCAAATACCATTTGTTTTTTTTTCAATGGGTGCGGCGTTAACTTTGTGGAAATTCATTTATGATATAAAATTAAAGATGATATCTTCATTATTCTTCTGGTTGTGTTTTACATCTTTATACTGAAGATGAAGAAGAGACAGTCGGAAGATGCTTCTTAAAGAGGCGAAACGCGTGTTACATTTAGTAATACAACAAGTGGAATAACAAAGTTTAATTTTATAAAATCATTTAATTTATTATTGGTATTTACAAACTGTTTTCATATATTACATACTGTTTTCCAAGTATAATTAATATTGAAAATTATATCAATCAATCAACCATAATTTTTATCTGAATCCTTATTTAATTCATTCTGTTATTTTACATACTATTCACATGAATATTAGAATAATACATGAAACTATAAGAAGGACTAGCATTCTTAAATAATTTTGTATTATTATCAATGCACTTTATGTTTCAATCCAAAACATTGAAAATACAAAAAACACACATATTGAAAATGCCATAGTCATAACCATGAGACTAAAACGTCTTCCGGGATTATCGCCTTTGTACGAAGGAGATTCAGCTGAACTGGCAATCCTTTTAAACACCTTGTAATGTTCACACACATAGTCATCTAGCGAATTCTTTGGAAACTTATGCTTCAGCGGACTTTGGTATGAAAGACAATTAAGACGATCGGAATGATTCTTGGATAAATCTTCAAAATTTAATTTAATTTTCATAGATGTCTCTAATAGTTGTAATTCATCCAAATTCGAACTTTTTTTCTGCATCGTATGGTGAGAAACTGAAACAGAGAATACAGTTTTACGTGTGTTTATGTTTGATTTTCAAAAATATTCAGACAAAGTTATATTGTTTACTCGCTGTGATTTTATTATAATATGATTACCTTTCAAACAAAAAGTTACACAAAGCGAAATAATTTTTGTTTCGTCGCATTTTATTTTGAATGGAAATATAAAATAGGCCTATGCGCAGCATTTTTCACCATTTATTACGTTGTAAAAAGGAGATGCACTATTATTATTATATTATCTATGTGTACTATGCAAGGGTATTTATTGTCTGACCAACTAAGCAGTGCGTACGGAAAGGCGACGAACGCTAAAACTAAATATGCACCCCTTTCTCCAACAGAGCTTTCCACCTACCGCACTTGGTCTACACATTTAGTTTGTATTGAAGCACCGTATCGACACCATACTTATTATCCTCATGTCTAAGCGTTTGCGCTCTCAAGCTAAAATTATCATCGCTAGTCTAATCAATTTTTGTGAAGAAGAAAAGCGACACGCATCGCCCTTAATTCTTCTAGATAAAGCAAAGAACGGATCGCAAAAATGACAAGTAAGAATTCACTGTATTACCAACTTCTAAAAAAATCCCCACTTTTGGGGAAAAAATATTAACTGATATTTTAATATTAGTCAAATTTATATTGCAATTTTTGAAATAAATAACTTATAATTTGGGAATTTTAACTGATTTTTTCAATGCACATCTTGTATAACAAAGACTTTTAGATGGCAGTTGGATTCTGCTTCACTTATTTTAATAATAACAAAATGTCTGCTTTCAGACATATATTATGTTTTATTCGATGCACATATATTTTGAGCCCGAATCAGTATTGCCTTTACCCTTTCCGAGCCCGGTCCCGTGCAGACTTCTTTTATCTATATAATATATAAAATATATATATGTACACTGAAAACCGAGTTAGTAATTTTTTTTCCTTACTTGTTGAAACAGTATCCAAATGCACACAGTATAATACAAAAACAAACAATCTCCACGACATATTCATTAACATTTCTATTTTTCATTTATTTAACAAAAGCCTATTCACTATTGTTATTGAATAATTGATATTTTGTTAAAGGAGATACATCTCAATGCCGTGGTAGTGATAAAACTGTTTATTAATAATCATACGTTTAACGTTTCTGTAATATTAACTCTATTTATCATCATTTAGAGAAGGGAAGGCTAATCTTTTTACGTTTGCTTGCCAAAAATTCCCAAATATTATGCATATACTATCTGACTTAGAGAGCAATTTTTGATGGAAAAAAGTTTTTCGTAATGAAAATGAACATATATTGTTATAACCAATAAAAATCCATATAAGTTGTTTATAAATAAGGTTTTTGATGTTATACATTCGATGTCAAATGCTTTGGATGAGGTTTATAATATTTCGTCGCTGAGTAATATACATAAGCCAAACTGGATTCATCAGTCAACCTATTTCTTATACAACATATTATAAAATTCATTAAAAAAAATAATTACTCATAGTAGAGACGCGAGGCCGAGAAAAAACTGAGTTTTTACACAGGTTTAAGCATGGGAATAAGCTTGTATGGAAAAATTGGTAAAAAATTATAATAATGATATAATTTAAGACATCGAATGAGGGTGCTTGATGGAATTTCAATATCAAATTGGAAGTTTGTGACGAAATACATAATCTCAAAAATTCAAATTATTATATTAATGATAACTGTATATCATTTTTAGCATTCGGGAAACTTTTTTTAAAAGCGTGGCATTTTTTACGCTTACCAACAGTGTATCCGGAAATTTGAGATTACAATGAGTTATTAGTTCGATGATATAGATGGAAGTAAAGAAATTATTCAATATCTGATCACCAGTAACATCTAGGTATATATACTTGAACCCAACTCAAAATATTTACGTTTCTGTTTTTATGTATGACGTTAAACTTGGCGAGATGTAAATATTTATATGTCCACATGAGCTCAACATATAAAAAAATGACAAATATCATAATTAACAAGTAATTTCTAATTTACAGAATTTTTTCTCAATTTTTTCACCATTTCAAAATTCTCTGGTTTTTCGCAACACTACTCACAAGTATATTGATACCTTGGTTCCACAGTGCAACACGGAGAAATATAAAACGACGAGTCTGAAAATCTTATGCATGAAAACAAAACTTTAATTTGTAAATCGTTAATGTGCCAGCTAAATTTACGTACATGCCCCTAGGTCCACCATCCCTGATCTAGAGTTGTTACGTATATCTATTTCATTAAAGCAAAAAGTTTATTATCTTTGTTGACGATGAAAACGTTATTAGTTTATTAATTATTGATAAGCCGCAAAAACGCAAATAATAAAGTCATTAAATCTATAAAGTTACATTAAATTAATATTTTGCTATTCGACGTGCAACTTACTAAGTGTGACACGCGTTTTGCTTCTTTGCAAAGCATCCTCCGATTTATCGTACGAAACAAACAACAACAACCGGGAGTAAAATTTGTTATTCGTATTGTTACCAAACCGAAATTTTATAAAAATTGAATCGCTTAAATTTTGTATACATGCACAAAGGGTGAAACCCGGTCGTTAGTGACAAAACTTATGGAAGTAAATTTCAATGATTCAAATTGTATATTGAAATTCCATCAAGCATCCACGTCGGCTATATAAAAACTTTATAGAATCTTTAATTAGTGAGGGCGATTTTTGCAGTATTGATAATAAAAAAAGTCGAAACGGATAAGCAGATATACGAATTTGCAATGAAAACGACGAGATCGTGAACATTAAAAAAAAACAGTTCGAGATTGTGTTGTTTGTGGTTGGCAAGGTCTTTTGTCTATGTAAAAAATCATGCAAAACATACATTCATATCTTTTTTTTCTTCTTCATAATCTTTATGTTGTTCTCAGAATAAATCATATCGCTCATATTGACCGACCAAGGCCTGTCATTGGTTTAGTTTCTTGACCTTTTTTAAAATCTCGATGCGCTAGCTTCAAACGATTCTCAAAATGTAACAAACATAAATATATAAAGTGCCTACTTATATTTAAAGTATCCAATCTTATATTCGATACTCGAATATATTCGGTTATTTTTTGATAGTTGGACATTCGAATATATGATAAATTATTCAAATGTCCGTAAATATTTAAATGTAAATTTCGTCGCCCTAAAAACAAAAGGGCACTTTTGACATTTTGGCGGTTTGGAGTTTACTCCAAACCGCAGTTTTGTTTGGATTCTTTTCTCTACATCATAAGCAAAAGTACATTTGCGAAACAAAACCTATGAAATCACAATGGAAAAAGGGAAACAAACGTAACATGTGTATTTGCAAACTAACCTCTAATTTATTTAGGGAAAAATGTATGTGTTTTAAATTAAATATTATGAATTGAAATCAATGTATCAATCCAAGTAGATTGATTTTGATTTTTATAGTAAAAAACCTTAGTATGGAAAAAGAAATTTAAATTGAAACTAAAATATGGCATAAAACTTCATAAAAATACAAAATAGAAGGTCATCTGAATAACAAGTCATTTGTGATCCAATTGGTATTTTTCAAAACACTAAAAAATAACCTCCACGTGATTATAAAACACACTTAATGTGAATAGGATTAAATATCAAAGTAATTAGTTCTACAAAATTATTGAATGAATTACTTTGATATTTTATCTTAATATAATAGAGTCCTACCAAGTACCTAAATACTAATTCACTCAATACACTTAATGCGTTTTTCTCAAATCTCAGCTGACGCTTCAATGCTCAGCAAACCACAGGGTCAACGTAAAATATCGTTGAATTATGTTTTTGAATTATTCACACAGCTTTTTTAAACAGATCTTTCTGAGCGTATCCCGTAGCACAGCAGGGTTAAACGTTTTCAATGATGGCCAGGAGTGTCTTCGGAGAGATGTTACACGAGACTTGTTGCTATGCACTAAAGTACTCGGTAATCCAAGTATAATCGTATGATATACCGTTTTTGGAATAAAAGTAACGTGTATTTATATTATTATCCTAGATATGAAATGATTATTAGCCGTAAGTTCGAGTACATCCGCGTTCTTGGTATGATTTTATAACTTAAAATATTATCACACATATTCCAGTCAACTAAAAATAAAACTGAATAATCAGTAGACAATAGATTGTTGATAATAATATTAATAAGAATCTTAATAAAAATACAATAAATTAATTTTCCCACAGTTGGAGATTAACCTTGTCCGCTCGAATCATTTATCCATCCATAATTCCCACGACTTCTGACCACTCCCACAGACGTAATAATATCCACTCAAATTGTTTTCTTTTCATTCCATATTATGTATCTTAAATTCGTTATTTGATCTTTCGTTTAGCCAAGCTTTATAATTAGAAATTTCGCGATATTTATGTACGTTGTTAAAGATTGTTTTGTAATTAGATACTTCATAATTTTACATAACGAATATGTAAATTAACCTTAATCTGCCCAGCGGTCCCATACGGGACCGTTGATAATGACACATTTCACGATCGGAATACACTGATTTATGATAAAATTATTGAAAATAGAAATATTACCTTAGATAAATAATGACTTTGAGATGCCGAATCATAATTTTATTTTCGAATTCAATAAATATTTTTAACATAATAAGTAATGCAAATATTTGCGTTTCGGGGTCGTTGATATTCACATGCCAGATGTTTAAAGATGGTTCATACATAGACTAATGTTTTAAAAATTAGCACACGAAAATCAAAATTGATTTGCAAATCTTCTTAGTATCGGCGCAATATAAAAAGTTAAACTCTTATATATTTTCTGGCCTCGAACCTGTTACTGGACTGCAGCATAATAAGAAAATTCTGCTTAGATTAAATATGTCGTAGTAAACGGAAGTAAAACAATAATATTTTAATATCTTGAGTCACTCTTCTGACAAATTCGCCTTTAAATCATTTAATCAGTCAATATGAAATCAAACATGTTTGAATTTGTTCCAGCTTATAAAACCATTTCAGGGTATTCACGATCACCTATCCTCGTTCTGCGTAACATAGTTTGGGAAACCCTGGTATAATGTATATGCAAATATGTATCGTAAATTTATGAAAAAAATCTTATTAATTATTACGGCCATCGTTACAAAAATCATCACCATGTATTGTTATTTATTGTACGAAAGAAAATTTATTGATTGATTATCATAAAAAAACGGCTGACGTGAGAAAATGAAATTGTAACGCATTCTATGTAGGTACACTGACGGTGTTATGTATTCTTAAAACAGGTCGAAGATTCTGTAATCTGTTACTTTGTGTTCAGTAATGGGTGTCAGGTTCCCATCCTACCCGCGGCAGCTCCTAGTCTTTTGGTCACGATTATTTTCAAATTGATTCACAAAAGAATAAAAAGCGTTACCTACGTTTACAGGTGTATTAACAGTTTTATTTGAATCGATATGGAGGCTAATTAAATAGTCTACACCAGTGTTTCTCAACCAGTGGTCCGCAAAAATTTTCAGGTGGTTCAAAAATAGTTAGAACCCATTTTAATATGCCTGTACCAAAATTCCATGCAATAATCACCATTAAAAATCCATGCAGCTGTAATTAGTGTCATATTTTATGATGTTCATTTTATGTAATGTTATATTTTTTGTATTTTATGGTCCTGCCTCTCTTTTTAAATATTGTTTTATAATATATGCCACGACCCATTATTATTAAGTGTGAATCTTGCCCAGAACGTTCATCGGAACACCTCTCGGGCGCAGAGTCAAGAAAAAAATACGTTGTAATGTGGCGTTGTAAGCGCAATTTTTTTTACCATGTCCGTTCAAAGTGTAGAGCATATGGCCTCCTAATGGAGTTATCTCGACAGAAGTTTTCTATGAGACCTGCTTGTTACTCAGTTGTTCAACCTCTGTTTTTCGAAGAGAGTAGGCATAGAAGGATAGCGCTAGGACAGGACTAGTGGCTAGCTGATCAGTCTCGCTACGCTCCGTTTTTAGGATCGGATGGGTGGGAGAGAATTTTAGATATCACAAACATTCATGAGATCACAAACAAAAACCCAAAAATCAATTTATGAAACTGTCCTCACCCGAGACTTCCTTAACTGTAGCCATCGACGCTAGCCGTCAATATTATTATATTCAGTCGATAATACATTTTTTTTGATTCACTAACGATCCTGGTTTCGATCTTCGATATCTTCAGGTATCTTCATGTGGACTGGTTACACAACACGGTAAACATCGATGTCATTTTATGAACATGAAGATTTTAATATGTTTGATGGATTCGGCGGAAACGTCGGAAACGTCGAAAATACTATCGGTATAACTTTGTCGGGCCCGTGCTGCAGTGGTCAGCGTCGTTGGCTGCGGTTACGGATGTTCGTATACAAGTTCCGGAACGGGCTGTTTCATAAAATGTATTTTCAATCGATTTATGAATGTTTGCGATGTCTAGAATTCCCTCTCACCCATCCGATCCTAAAAACGGGGCATAGCGAGAGCGATTAGTTAACCACTATTCTTGTCCTAGCCTAATCCTTCAATCCCTACTCTCTTCGAAAAAGAGAGGTTGAGCAACTCAGTAACAAGCAGTTTTCGCAGAAAACTTCTGTTGAGATAACTCCATTAGGAGGCTATAAGAGTAAATGGACATTTTGTTATCTATTGTTATTATATATATAGAAGACGTTTATGTTTTGATATATTAACATCTCACAGTACTCCACGTTTTAATCGTATAACGTTCAATCTTGAAAAAATCTCTCACGCGACTCTCAAAACAGAAAAAAATATGATACCTCTATTGTATAATTTGAATAAATTAAAGGGCTAAAATTAATCTCGAAATCCCAACCAACGACAGATGTTTGCCCCGAGGGAGATGTAAAAACGGAAAGATTTACATATAAATATTAGATGGTATTTTAATAACGTTAAAATATGATCTCTTGGGGCAGCGTTTCAAAAGAATCTCGAAATATGCAGTGGGCTTTATAATAAGCGTCAAAATGAAATTACATCTTGTATACAATAGTAAATCATCAACAGTTATGTATGTATCAATGTTTGGACACCTACATTGATGATATTTAATCTACTGTGTTTGTCAAAGCTGGTTTTGGGGTTGACCAACGGTTGATTTATTTATTTTCTAATTAAACATTTACAACGCTTATAAAGGGCGTAGACTTGTTTGTATATTTCTTCTAACGCGAGATAATCGTGGTAGTATAAAGTGTTTTAGCCATTTGCATTTTTGAGGCAGTGATGCACAGCCCGTGGCCCGAAAAGATATTTATTGCATCCCGCAAGCTGAATACTGTTTCCCATGAATATTTTTCGTATTATTTATTTACATGTCAACTCTGACTAAAGCTCTCAAGAACGAAAAGTATTTGTCACACTGTCTGCAATGGAGGTGTAGACTAATCTTAGATAATTGTTTACATAATACAGTAACCCAAATTCAATTCACAAAATGCAATTGAAAGAACCTAGCCTCAAATTTTGTATGGGTGCATAGTCCCTTGTAACATAATATTCATATAGCAAAGTCCCAATCTCTACGCTATAAGAGGGTCGACTGTAAACATTTTCCACAATAATTTCGTCTTTTCTGTCTTTTCGGAAGCAATTACATTACATTTACTTAAAAATTATATGACCGTAATGTAGACTAGATAAGATCTGAAGGCTTTATGTAACGAAGGGAGGAAAAATATTTAACTAGGGAGAAATAATATCACAATCGGAAAAACTTTTTACCACTGCCGCCCGCAAACAGTTGTAAAATAAACAAATTGTACCTACCGTTAGATAAATTGTGCATCAATGGTTTAACCTTTATCCGCCCGACCATTTACATAAGCTGTCATTAAAATAAATATATCTCTAAAACTACTCAACTTATTTGGGTAAAATTTGGATTATTGAGAGTCAGTTCGAGTCCATTCGTGAGCTCGAATGCCCGAAGATGCCGAAAGGCGAAACCCGGGTCGTTAGTGACAAAATACATGGAAGTGTACAAAATCTCAACAATCCAAATTTGATATTGAAATTCCATCAAGCACCCTCAGTCGATGTCTTAAATTATTTGGGTAAGGTAAAAAGCATTATCAAAATAAATGATTGTTTAAATTTTATAAAACTTTATCCACTATTTTTCACAATTCATATAATTTTATTTAAAGTTGAAGAATTAAAACATTAAAAATTAAATTAAAAACTGTAAAATCACTAAAAAAATAGCGAATCAAACTATAAAATTACAAATAATACCTTATTACAAAAAGATAAAATATTTTTTTTCGTAAAATTTAAAACATGGGCCATCTTTAAATTTCTGCCATGTGAATAAAGACGACACCGAAACGCAGATGTTTGCATTATTTATTATGAAAAAAATATTTATTGAATGCAAAAATAAAATTATGATTCGGTATCTCAAAACCATTATTTGTGTAAGGTAAAATTTCTATTTTGACTACTTTTATCATAAATCAGTGTATTCCGATCTCGAAATGTGTCATTATCAACGGTCCCATACGGGACCGCTGGACGTATAATGGTTAAGGCGTGGATATTTTGTTAAGCAGAAAAAAAGAGTATCCGAAATTTTCATCATGAAGTGATTATTCTCATAGCTGAAAATATAATAACAATGGCGCAGTGATGATTGCTATAGATATAAAATGGATTTATTGTCTTTGTTATTAATGTTTGCGTAGGATAACCCGTATATAATTCATTGCATATGTCTGTCAGGTCTTGTCTTCCATGTTGTATGTATGTAGCACAGGTCTGCAAGGGTCGAAATTTGTTAAAATTTACCGCTCCGAGCACGACACCTTCTGGCCCAGGCTCAAGTCTTAATATCACACGTGTTACCCGAGCCCGGCTCGATTGTCTTATTTACCATATTGCTTTAATTCATTTTTAACAAATCAATTTTATTTATTAATAATTATCTGGTACAACGAACTGCCAACCATTTAAAACTAAAGAAAAAAACTGAATAATATTCACACTTTATTTATGTACGTATACTTTATTTTAGTATAAACTAACATTCCTTGAGTAGCTAAATATATCGATTTTAACATAATTCCTCACGGAGAGCGTACGCCCAAACAAAATATCAAAGTCATAGTTTTCTGTAGACAACCCATGCATTGGTACAGTATTTATAAATTATTTTTAATGCAACCTGTCCATTTAACTAACGTTTAAGTTGAGTTTGGACCGCGGGAATGAATGTAATTTAAAACGTATTTTCACCCCGGGCTCTTTTGTCGGGCTCGGGTTGCGTAGGACTTTTTTTATTACTATTATTATTTTGCGTTTGAAAGATGTTCGTGTAAGTGCTTACTCAAAGAGATATAAATGGATATCACAAGCGAAGAAATCGTACAGTCGATTTCGTAGCTCATTTAAGTGTGGCTTCAAAGTGTATTGAGTTTATCTCCACCTCATCTGTCAGTAATAATCTTAGCATATCGATGAAACAGCGGTTTCTTGAGACTATGCTCAACACCTCTGCAAAAGCCGTTGGCCTTTTCGATCCATTGTTCCTTTTTGAATTACGCACCGAGGATTTTTTCCACAGGAATCAAGAATCATCATTGACAAGTTTCATATAATGGGAGAATTGGTTTTGTATCAACGCCGATCTCATATCTTTAAGATCAGGCAAGTACCGCTTCTCCCGTAGGGAATTAAGATGTCCTGTTATACTCGCTATCAGAATATCATTGAGTTCAACATTAGATTTCTGAAGCAAAATCTTAGAGGGAACATAAAGAGAATCTCTTTCTTTCTATGCCTCTACTGCCTTCTAATTTTCATTGCATTGTAAGTTAAAATAATTTGTTATTTTCGTTGCGGAAAATCGCGCCGCATTGATGGTCGTTATAACATCTCCTGGTTTATTGACTCGTCTTATAACTATTAATAAAAGAAATATTCAAGATGTCGGCCTATACATCAGTAATGAGGGTAGGCTATGTTATTGGAATATCATATCATTCTTTACGTTTTCCGTAAACAAGAAAACACATGCTCACTGTTTTATATTTTGGACAGAGTTAAAAGTCCAGTAATTTTTTGAAGTAACCGTGGTAGAGGACTTCATGAATAAAGGAGCGGACCAGGGAGTTTCCGGCTATATCAGTGGTCATTGAGAGACGTCGGAGCTAGCTCGATAATGGGCTACGGATGCCTTCTGAGACCCTTAACCATTCTTGCTTCTTAATAGATTACGGCGTCTTCGACAACCGGGTGTACTCAGCAGAACCAAATGATTATGAGAAGAAGCAAAGCGATTGGTATGTGACAGGGCATCTTGGAGGAACCGTGTGGTGACGATATGTTCTACATAAAGCTCTGATATGGTCAATGAAAAAGTATGAAATTCAGGAAAGTTATAAGAATAAAATATATTTGAGGAGTAAATAGAATAAGTTATATTTATATTAAAAAGACGAAATATTGTAAAGTAGATACTAGGCACACTAATGTATGGATTATTACTATTTTAGCGTTGTATTGTAATATCGCCTCTGTGACTATATGAGTATTTTAAGCATCGTATGATACAAGTTTTAGTTATTTCTCTGCGGGCATAAAAACATTCACTTTAATAAAGACGAACCAGTTCTTTCTGACAATAAACAAAATTTTGACCACCCAACTGTTAAATATGGATTAGTCTCTGTCGTTATGGGTGAAGCATTATCTTTATTTATCAAAAGGTTGACTGGTAGTTTCTGTATTACGTCTTTCGTTACCAGGTTACTTGCAGTCTTAAGAATCAATTAAACTCTTCACTTTACATTGTATAGATATACCAATTTTCTTGCCGCTAGTGAGGGTGTCACCGTCACGTTTAGGAAATTGCCATACTCAACCACAACTGAAATTTAAATAAATTCCAAAACTGATATTTTAGCGACGGTTATTAAAAGTAAAAAAACATATCTATTTTGCATAAAATGGCAACTGGAGAAATTTATTCTAGACTGACAATTCTAGTTCCAAATTCGGCGGCGGCCAAGTAATATTGGTAATACTATAGTAAGTTTTTCAATCAGACCTTGATGATATTATTTCTAATTTTAAAATTCGATTATGGCAAGAAACTATCGACGACATCATTCACGCACGTAACCAGTTTTATTTCACGGGGGGGTGTTATTAAAGTGGTTTTTTTATGAAATTAATCTAAATATAATATAGAAAAAAATGCTCAGAATAAATAACAATGAAATAATCAATTACATAGTATCATCGTTATAATAAGTCGACAATCGACTATTTCTATGATCGGCTAATGCATCATGATAGATTTTAGGACGGTCTATCTTCTGAAAAACAAAAACATCCATATTACATGTATTTGTTTTCTTATTTGGAATAAGTCAATATAAATTAAGTCAATTTCGTTCACAGTAAAGTTCATCAGTGACAAAACACTATAATTAAATATTACTATAAACAAAATCTAATAATTAAATCGAATTCGTAAATGATTAACGAATCTCATGAAGTGGTTAGTTCAATAAATAATGGTTAATGTATGTAAATAGAAAGACCTATTTTTCATGATTCTCTTAAATGTCGATTATCTCAAAACAAGGTTATTTTAATTGACGCCTTCTGCCACTATACCGACGATATAATAATAATCATTTACTATTTTAATCTTAATGCAAGTTTTACCTTTTTGATATCATTTTTTCTATCTATATGTACTTTATGAAGTGAGAGTAGTTTAAACTTGAGAGGCTGGCACTCATTTTCCTGTATATTTTTGTTTATAGGGTGGAGATAACCTATGTCTGTATATCCCTTTCCAGTATGTACTCTAGCTTAGTACTGATTTACTATAAACTCTTTCACAAACACAATTAAGAAAATCTCTTGATGAATAAGGATTGGGAGTGATTAGTAAACGAAACTGCTCAATTAAAGTTTACATGAACACAATAATGACAGATATCTTCCCTTTCTCATTCCGTTCAATTTGTTAATGACATGTCACAATTTAATCATTCAAACCATGGTAACCGAACTAATTCAATCATTTGTTCAAGTCAATTTTATCCGTGATATTCTCAATCAAGTGATTGTATAATTTAAAAAATAATGCTTTAAAAATGGATATAAAAGGTATTTAGCAGGAATAAGATTTAGGACACAATCTATTATTCTTAACGAAAACAATCTCGTCGAGTAACAGATTGTGTATCATTGTTAGCGCTGCGTTTTCTCCGTGATTAGGCGGCGTAACAGTTTTGAAAAAATATGATATACACTTGGGCCTCGTATAACACGGTCATATGGTAACACAAAAACGTCGTGTAATACAAATCCGTGGTATAAGAGGTTTTAATTTCATACAAAATTAGGATATGCGTTCCAAAATTATTTTTTTTGTGAGCAATCGAAAAAATATACATATATACGTATTTGTTGAATAAAACTTTAATAACATATGATAGATCATTCATTTATTCATCATCGCTTTCACTTACAATTCTATATGTTCGAATATTTTTTGAGATTGGTTGAGAGTTTTCATTATCGGAGGACTCTGGAGTATTTTTGTATTTAGGCTTTATAAATTCTGTAATAAGCGGTTGTTTGCTTTTAGCGTATAAATCTTTACGTATTTCGTGATATGGGGCCACGATCTGTTGTAATTACCTCTTGAAAATCAAACTTCTTTTCATTATAGGACTATTTTCTAAAAAAAAATGCTGAAACCAAAATATCACTTTATTTTCTAAATGAAGTTAGCCACATTTGATTTCCATCAACTACTGTGCACAAATCTTTCGGTTCTTTTTTTTACAATTCACGGTTTAGCGACTTTTAATAGTAACAAACAGTGCCAGTTGGTACTGTTTAGATTCACCAATTTTCCTTGGGACAATTTTTTACTTTGCGCACGACCAGGCGAGCATCTTTCCTTTTTGCTTTTTGCCTCATTACTAAAATCTATTATTTATCTTTATCGGAGCAATAATTTCTTAAAAATCTTAACTTTAAAGTGAAATAACTTAAAATAAAATAACTGTAAATATACTTCGTGCTGTGTCGACAAAAAGTTTTGCGACACTAATCCATTTTTACTTGATGCATCGTCATAGCTTTACATTATCATAGCGTCACGTTTCTTCTACCAACCATTTGCAAAACGTCCACCCCACCCCTATGAGGTCCTCGCTGGTCTTTTTCACAAGACGAAATTAATACCGTTTTATCGATCATAAATTTGATTGAAATTAACATGTGTACATTTATATATATATATGTGGTTATTCACGTAAATATTTATAATATTATTGCGGGTGTTCTGAAACACTCGCTTACAGTGCTTTCATCAAGGTACCGCAATTACCGTATGTCACCGCTAGGCGTAAACCGTTTGTATCACCGCAGTTCGACTAATTATCTATGGCTAACTATTCCCGCGCTTTTCATTTGTTCACCAAATTGAGATTCACAAAACGAACACGAGCTGCTGGCTTTCATGATGTCCGGTCATGCGCGGCGCGAAGGAAATGCTGCGTACCCTCATCCTTTGACAGGAGAATTACACGGCCATTAGGCAGGGCCTGTTTATTTGTGTTTAATGTCTGGGAATTTGTTGTGTCGTGCGTGCCATCATCGCCATCTTGTTTCCCGCCATTCCAGAGACAAAGGATTCGTTGCTTATCGATGCTCTACCGCGTGGATTTTATAAAGTCACGATTAAACGGCTTTCGTCTAGGGTCATCGATATTAATTTAAATATAAAGCGATAATTATTATCCCTAGAGCCCTCAACGCTTTACTCACCACCAACATAAAGCGATCTTATTGCAATAGTTTAAATATTCTAATAAACAAATGAACCCCGCCTACCCCATTTTCCAATCACATGAATACCGGTTCCCTCAATTATCCCCACTTATGGGCTCTCGCGCATTCAGTTGCAGGGAGGGTCACAGGTTTGATTCCTGGATTTATCAGTTTATGGATTTGTATTTCAATGCATTTATATCATCACACAGCATCATTTGTTTATGAACAAGTCCTTGTATCTCGCTCGCACACTTCATTTTACATGTGAGCGAGAAAAAGATAAATTCAGCACACGGTCCCTAATGAGTATTATCTCTAATGTCGTCATACCTCTCTACCCGCAACTACCCGACCTTGAAAACGGGAAGCAATTAGATTGATTAGCTACTAGATTAATTGTCTATGCCTAATATCTTCTTTCTTTTCTTGCCCTCTCTAAAAAGAGTATTTGACTGAATGACTTACAACCAGTTCTCATAAAAACTAGTTGGCGTCCGCGGCGCAGTTGGTAGCTTCGTGGGCCATGACTACGGATGTCTTGGGTTCAATTCCCGGTGCGGACAGTTTTCATAGATTGATATTTCAATCGATTTATGGATTTCTGTTCGTAGTCTGAGTGGCTGTGTTGTCTAAAACTCCTTCCTCACCCACCCATCCGATCCTCATGGGGCACAGCGAGAGCGATTAGCTAACCACTACTCCTGTCCTAGCCCTATCCTTCTATCCCTACTCTCTTCGAAAAAAGAGTGCTTGATCAACTGAGGAACAAGCAGTTCTCATAGAAAATTTTGTTAAGATACCTCCATTAGAAGACCATATGCTCCACATTGGGAGCGGACATGGAAAAAAATACCGTGTAAAATTATTAAATTCATATAGCAAACCTATATACAATACAATCTATTATTACAATAGGACACGTTGTGACGTTAATGCGAGGCTTAATGTGCGATTTACCAAGCAAAGTGCTATCAATAGTTAAGGACTCAGTCAAATATGTAAAAACTGAAAACTAAATTTTAAAAATCCATGTCCGCTCCCAATGTGGAGCATATTATCTCCTAGTGGAGGTATCTCAACAGAATTTTTCTATGAGTACTGTTTGTTACTCAGTTGCTCAACCTCTCTGTATCGAAAAAAGTAGGGATAGAAGGATAGGGCTAGGAAATTACTAGTGGTTAGTTAATCGCTCTTGCTACGCCCCGTGAAGATGGGATGGGTGGGTGAGGAGGGAGTTTTAGACAACTCGAACACTCAGATTACGAACAGAAATCCATAAATCGGATCAGATATCTATTTATGAAAACTGTCCCCACCGGGAATTGAACCCAAGACATCCGTAGCCGTAGCCCACGACGCTACCAACTGCGCCACGGACGCAGACAAATAAATTAAAAGATTATTATTATTCCAGAAAATAATAAAATGTTAAATGGAATGATAAAAAGATAATTTAAAGAAGAGCGAATGTATTTCCAGTCTTCGTTGCCTAATGAGTCTTGCGTAAAAAAGTTTTCTAATTTCCGCTGAAGATTTAAAATAACCTACCTGCCAAAAGAAAAAAAAGGTGACATATTTGGTATGGTACAGAATGAAATACCGGGCACACACATATAAAATAGTCAATGTGGCAACCCTGATCGGAAATAATGCCTGAACATTTCTCCTAGAGCGGGCGAGTAATCGTTCAAGTGAAAATGATTGATGGCCAATAGTATTGCAAAGATGAGGCTGGGTTTTAAATCAACTAGGTATATTGTTTCGCATAAATACGATAAACACAGCCAACCTAAACTATCGCCTTCATAAATTTCAAGGATATATGTAGCTAATTATTATTCACTCGCGGACTGAGGAGCGGGCGGGACGTACCAGGTATCAAAATTAGGAAACTGCTATTACGAAGTTATAAGTTGACTTTTTTTCCGTGTCCGCTCCCAACGTGGAATTTTTCTATAAGAACTGCTCGTGACTCAGTTTCTCAACCTCTCTTTTTTCGAAGATAGTAGGGATAGAAGGATAGGGTTAGGTCAGGACTAGTGGCTACCTAATCGGTCTGGCTATGCTCCGTTTTTGAGAATCGGATGGGTGGGAGGGAGTTTTCGACATCACAAACACTTATTACAATTTATGAAACTGTCCGCACCGGGAATTGAACCCGAGACATGCGTAGCCGTAGCTAACGATATTAGCAACTGCGCCACCGAGATACTAATATCAATAATGACAAATTGTGATGTTGGTATGACTTAACTTCTTCTTGGTGGGCCATATCTGCTCCTTACGTGAAAAATATAGCCACCACGTGGCATCACAAAGATTCCCTTTTTCCCGCCACTATCTTTAATTCTTTCCAGGATATGCCAGCATTCTTCTATTCGGTACATCTATTGATATTATCCGACGGAACCCCACGGGATGGAAGAAGCGGTGTTAAGGCTCTCCGGAGGTATCCCCAGCATGTGACCAGGCCAGTTATAACGTATTTCCAAGACTGCTGGCGTAGTAGGGTTCGTTCCCTAAGCTCCGAGTTTCTGAAAGTACACGAAACCAAACCATCTCACCAAATCATCATCAAAGGTCAATCAGGTATCAAAGCTCAGTATAATAGTTTGTTTTCTTCTCGTCAGATACTATGTTTCGCTACCATAAAGCAGCACTGGTAGTATGTAAGCGTTGAGCACAAATTGGCACACCCAGAAAATTTAATGTAAAATAACTGGATTCTGTTTTTTATTTTGTACATCTCGCCGCGTGGAAGGATGAACTGTTTTGCTTAAAGCAAATTTGTCTTCAGTTAATGATGTATATTCATTACTTACAAAGATTGCCAACATGTGACAATTGTGAAAATTGCCGAGTGATACGTGGCTCCAGCACAGTCAGCTCGAAATGAGAACTTTGGTTATAAACGATTTTCTTAGGCATTACCATAAAAGTTGTTTCACTCAAAAAGTATGCGTTCATATAGCGTTACTTAACCACCCCAAACGAAAGGCGCAAAGATTGAAAATACCAGCTGTCAAAAATCAGTTTTTAAAGTTCATGAAAGCAAAAATAGTGCAAAATTCTAAATGGCACTAACTTCCCGCTGGGAAAATATAATATAAATGTATTCAGTGGACCATTAAGCCCATAAGCGCGAACTTGGGGCCTTCGAATATTTAATTCAGTAGGCAATATTTATTTAGATTCTAATAATATACACACAAATAATTGTTTTGGATTAATACAAGACATAATTAATTCAATGTTTTTCAATTCATTCTTTCATTGGAGGGTCTTTAGATTAATAATGAGATATTTGTTATTAGAAGAGATAATATGGCGTAAGGCGAAATTATCGAATAAATTTTGCGACGCTCTTTGCGTTGCTCTTTAAATTGTATTACGTGTAGGGCCTTCAAAGTGCTTAATCCGCCACTGGGTATACTCTGATTAAAAAGAAAGGCACTCGTCTTATAAATTAATATCAATAAATAAAAAAACTATAAGATTTCCAGCTATAGGGGAGTAATTTTACGTGACAAGAATAATACGAATTATTCCCCTTCGAATTTTAGTTATACTAATGATTGTTGGATCCATTTTTAAAAGATGCGGTACTTTCAATGAAATAAATATTATTTTCATTTGTCATTGGTACCTAAATACCCAAATAAAACCCTCCAACGACCATTCACGAATTCAGTCCCACGTAAATAATTCAACCCTTAGATGAGAAAAAAAATGACTGGTATTTTGACCCGTATCCCGCAGAGAAATTATGACATTTTTTATCATTATTAATGTCTCTATCTAACATATCATATTATAATGAAAAATACTAGCGCTTCCAAAATATTTTTAAATATCGTGATTGCTTTTTAAAATTTTGATTAAGAATGTACCTGAAAAGTTTATCGATATCCGTCGTGTATTATATATTGATTTGTCAACATACGTATAAATGTGACAAATTGACACGGTATTTACTGCTTGAAAATGGGGTAGATCAGGGGTCCCAAACATTTGTGCTGCATTCCTCCGTTTACCAATGCTCAGAATACAATTCCCTCTTCCCAAGATAGTCTAACTCAAAAGGTGCACTCTAAATATGGGTATATGTTATATTTTTCATGTCATATGATTAATGAAGAAGGTATACAAAACAATTTACAAATGATCATAAAAAGATATGAAATATTTTATTTTCATAATTATTAGCCTTTCTACCAAGAATTATTGTCAGTTAACGCCATAAAAGTGATCTAATGGTTTATTATTCGCAATTGAAAACAAAATAATTATTATTAGTAATATAAACAGCACGGTGACGGGTAGGGGTTACCAGTTAAACAGTGAGGAATTACCCCTTAGGGATGAATTTTAGAGTTCCAGGGAGGTAACTGCTGTCGTTTATTAAAGATTTTCAATATTTTCGGTGGATTCGGCGGTAACTTCGTGAAAATTCATTTTTAATATCAAATTAAAATTGATAACTTAGTTATTCTACTGGCTGTGTTACTATGTATGTGTTACTACGTAACGCGTTCCGCTTCTTTGAGAAGCATCTTCAGACTAACTATATCGTAAGGTTATTTATTTATTTCTAATTTAATAAATAACCTTGCGATATAGTTAGTCTGAAGATTTTTCTTAATGAAGCGGAATAACTAAGTTATCAATTTTAATTTTGTATTAAAGATTTTCAAAATTACATTTATGCATGTTTGGAAAGCAACTTTTGAGTTAGAGGTGGATTATCTTGGGAAGGGGGAATTATATTCTGAAAAATTGTGAAAGGGAGAACGGAGCAAAAAGTTTGGGAACACTAGCTATAAAGTGAGATACTACACATTTATGTTACCCACCCTATTGCATTTTGATATCTTTTGTCATCCACCCCGGTGGCCGAATATCAAGGAGACACTATGTCTTGAGAGACGAAACATATTTTCACAACAATTATTTATGTTCTTTTATGCCATGGTGTTGTATAAAATAAAACACCTTTACTTTTTGGGATATGTCATAATCTATTGAATTCGTGACAAAAGGAAAGCATTTTGTATAACAGATTTTAGATTAATATTTTGGAGAATTTTATTATTACTGTATTTCAGAGCTTTAAGAGCAGGAAATGAAATTGTAATAATAAGTACGTAATCATATTCAGGGATATCAAACTAAATACGAATCGTACGACTTTAGTTAATATTATTAATAAATTAATATTTTTATAACATAAAAACATACACCGTACCTTTAGCTGGGCAGTCAACGAACTTGAGTATTTTTCCAATTTAGTTACGGTATCTCTGTGTTCCAATCTTTAAGGATAATTTTGTAAATAGATCTGTCTTTTTCGATGGATTCGGCGGTAATTTTGTGGATATTAATTTTTTATATAATAATAAATGTTGATAACTTTGTTATTCCAATGCGTGTGTTACTAAATGTGAAACGTCTTTTGCCTCTATAAGAAGCAGTCTGAAAGTGCGTTTTTATTCTACTGACTGTAGAATGTAGAACAACAATGCTATCAGTTTTAATTTTACATTACATAGATTAATCATTCGCGCTATGGATTTGTGATTAAAGGCATGGGTGTTTGTGTGCATGTTGTTTACACTTCTCCCTCCCAACCTTTTCTTATAAAAAATCTTTACCCTTTGCAAAAACAAAAGATCAAGAGACTGAAAAAATAACTTCCGTTGATACTCCACTAGGAATCCATATTCCGCACATATTGGGAGCGGACATCGCACAAAAAACAATTACACATTTCTTAGAGAGCATTTTTATATTACGTATCTCTAAGTGTCTTCTGTTCCGCACATGAGCCCCACCTCATTCATTCGTTCAATGTGTGCGGCGCACGCGGGCGCTCACAAGCTACTTCCTGAATTATTTGTCTCACTGCGCCTGTCGCCTATTAACTTGATGGTCCTGATTTTGAATAAATCAGGAATTAATTTCAGATTAGTACTTTGACAAGTATTCGTAAAAATTGTCATTTAAACATTTTTTTAAAGACAGTAATTACTATATAAGATTATTTATTCAAGACCTGGGTTTCAACAATTTCCATCAAAAACAAAGATCCACTTTGGGAGCGGATAGTTTTGCTGAATTTAAACAAATGAATAAATAAATCATTTGTTTGCAAGACATCTGTTGAATACGCCTGTCGAAGGTGAATTAATCTATTATTAACATCATAGGGGTAACACAGGGTCTTCTTTATACATTATTTAGTATATGAAATATTGACAGATTGACAGAATACTTTATGACTTCATATTCTTGCTCGTCCCCCTTCGTTTTTCTTTTGCTCTTTAGTAGGTATTTAAAATCTTTTGTTTGTAATTATTTTCAAGGGTGACATATATTATGGCCAATGATTTGTACTGTTTATTTTATCAGATGTAAAATCTTTTCTTCCTATTATGAAATTATTTCATTCTCATCCTTGCAAATTGTTAGTCACGCCAGTCTATAAAACTTTAAAATAAATTCTTGGCTCTGTAAATGTAGAACCTCCGTGTAAGTGAACGCAATATCTCGGTCGAATATACGAGCAGCCTACTGCTAACCTTCCAGTGCGTTAAATATGATGTACTTTTTATATCACATAAGGTAGACAAGTCACTAGAGATCAACTCTAGCAGAAAAAACAAAAACCCATGTCCAACAATATCTCAAATTTTAATTTAAAAAATCTAAATTTAATATTCCCCTTGTCAGGTCTGACCATTTAACCAGTGCGTGCGGAAATGCGACGGCCGTTGAAACTAAATTTGCGACGCCCCTCCCCTCACTCTCACACATCCACCTACCGTACTTGATCATGGTGTTTAGACTGTATTTAGTATATTATCTATGGACTGTATCGAAACTTCGTTTCGACAACATAATTACAATCGCTTTAACCACCCCTAAACCTTTGCATTCTCAAGCTAAAATATCACTGCCAATGTTAACAAGTTTTGTGAAGAAGAAAAGCGACACGGATTGCCTTTAATTCCTATTTTATTAACGTAGCATCGGATGACCCAACCTTTGTTGGATACATATGTACATTAAGTACCTTAATATGTAATCTAACAAGGGAAATCGGATTGACACATCTAGGTGTGTCGAGCTAATCACACGTATAAGATAAGTAATTCAAAGTTAACTTTAAAAATCAATAACCACAGATAAACCATCGAAACTAAAAAGGTATATTTATGTTCACATTAAAACATATTTTTTTATATCTTAGTCAGATGAATATTTTTGGTTGGGATTTCTAAAATAGACACTATGAGTTTGTAAAACAGACGTTTGCGACAATTGCCGGGGATGGTATGATTACATAAGGAATGCGGCAGGAATGGGTTGTGCAAAGAATTTTTGCTTCAACTGACCCCTGCGCTACAAAATATTTTACCGTCGTAAATATCACAGCGCATTTTTGAGTATGCCGTCATTGCCACCCACGCCCACAATAAGTTGTATTATGTAAAATTTTCTGCAACTCGCGCATCACAATCATCTAATTATTAGAAACTCTAATTAACGCATGACTTATATACAGGCGGCCTCGAAAGAAATATTCCATACAATCAAGAGTGAAAACGTTGAAATTGACCTGGTCATCATCTACGGATGCATCAGAAGAATCTGAGCTTAATCTGTCACTTCTTCAAGCTTATTGATGTCTCCAAGAATGCTCCGAACATCCAATAATGGAATATAATGCGACATCCGATGTAACGACCAATATGAGTTCTCAACCAGACCAGAAAAAATATGAAAGAACATAGATTCAATATGTGTGCTTTATTTTAAATTGTTGTTTACTTTTGCGTTTCTTTCTCATTTAGAATTAAAATATTACAACATAAGGTACATTCTTTTGTTAACTAGTGGAGTGTAGAGTGTATCAATATTTTATATTTGATTGTAAAATCATCCAGAACAGAAAAAAACGTGTAAAAAATATATATACAAGAAATGTCAAAATATAACAAAGCAATACACGTTAATTACATCACGTCGCCATTTAAAATGCATCTTGAATTAGTGTTTAACAATGGAAGAGTGCCCATCTTGATTTGCTTGGATTCGAAAAAGGAATAGTGAAGAGAGTCGTGCGCGCGTTCCCGCGCTTTTTGTTTTTCTCTATTATTATTTTCTCTTTGTCTTTGTTCCCACTCTCGCTCTCAACGCCGCAACGTCTACAATAGGAAGACCATTTCTACAACAGAACAATTTGCATATAGACGATGTCATAATCTCTATCAACCCACTTATTATCATTGAGGACCTATTTTCTGCCCAGAATCTATTAATAATTATTTCTATTCACCATTGTTTAATTCGCTGTCAAATAAATTTAGATACTCTACCATACAACATGCAATACTGAATAGTTTTTAATTAAAATAATACCATTATAAGCCTCCATACTGCCCGCTGCTATACCTTGGGTAAACAAGGTTCTATCTGTAAAACCTAAAACTGTTCAGGAGAAGCAATTTAAGATTTCAGAAAATGTAACTTTCTGAATGAAATACACCTATGCATCTACATATATGATTGAAAGAGACAATCGCTTTAGATACTGTAATTTCCTTCACGCGGTATTTCTAATTATGTATGCAGATGAAACCTTGATTCACTGTAAAATTTGTATGTTTTTCAGAAAGAACAGTTTTCTAATTTTAATTTTGATGGATTTACGGAAGATTGTAAGGTTGTATCAACAAACGTATTTTTAATGCCAATAGAATTGCATTAAAAAGTGATTTTGTGGAAAAACAGCAAATGGAACCATGCTTACCCAAGGCGACGATATGACAGATATAATTATTTTATGTCGACAGTTTATTATTATTAATACGCAATTGCCAACGAAAATGCAACATATTTTGTAAACAATTCAGTTTTAAATTTGGATTATTAAGATTTTGTACACTTCCATGTATTTTGTCACTAACGACCCGGGTTTCACCTTTCGGCATCTTCAGGCATTCGAGCACACGAATGCATCTACATATATGATTGAAAGAGACAATCGCTTTAGATACTGTAATTTCCTTCACGCGGTATTTCTAATTATGTATGCAGATGAAACCTTGATTCACTGTAAAATTTGTATGTTTTTCAGAAAGAACAGTTTTCTAATTTTAATTTTGATGGATTTACGGAAGATTGTAAGGTTGTATCAATAAACGTATTTTTAATGCCAATAGAATTGCATTAAAAAGTGATTTTGTGGAAAAACAGCAAATGGAACCATGCTTACCCAAGGCGACGATATGACAGATATAATTATTTTATGTCGACAGTTTATTATTATTAATACGCAATTGCCAACGAAAATGCAACATATTTTGTAAACAATTCAGTTTTAAATTTGGATTATTAAGATTTTGTACACTTCCATGTATTTTGTCACTAACGACCCGGGTTTCGCCTTTCGGCATCTTCAGGCATTCGTGTGCTCGAATGCCTGAAGATGCCGAAAGGTGAAACCCGGGTCGTTAGTGACAAAATACATGGAAGTGTACAAAATCTCAATAATCCAAATTTGATATTGAAATTCCATCAAGCACCCTCAGTCGATGTCTTAAATCTTAAATTCAGTTTTATTTTGCATGCCATCGAAAACATTTTATAACGTAAATAAAGAGTATTTTTTATTTAAAAACATATTATTTACATTACTCTATGAGCTTTTCAAGAATATGGTTAGAGGATTCCATTTTTTTACCATATCCATCAATTACAGAATACCATTACTATTTTACTGATGCAGTGTTTGAAGTATCAGTATTGAAGATTAGCCGACAAAAAGATCGTTCTTCCGCGTTCGATTTTGCCCACAGTTACTTAACGACTTGCCATTATTAAGCTACGGCGATCAATGCAAAAACAATATCTTATAAAAATTTTAACATAATATACCTAAAACTAAACATTGTAAGTATGATGGATCTTGTGAGTACTATTGTAGTAAATTTCAAATAGTTTTCCTTTTTGCAACATGTACTCTTTACATCTACTACAAAAAATATTAATTTTTAATATAGGATGCCAAAACATAATTCCAAAACATGTAGTTGTCAAAATCTCTACTGTATATTTCAAATACATCTTTATGAAATCTGTGTACGGTCATCACTTCTTCGAATTCATAATCTATGGCGCTCGATGTTCATTTATTTTGTCTATATAGTCTTAAATAATTTACAGGTAATTGAGGGAATCATCATCACAACGAAGTTTAATGCTACAACATACCTGACAGAGTTAGCTCGTAAATATAAATAAGTCATTGATCACAAAACTGTCAGTCTTAGGAAGAAGGCAGCAACAGTTAGTGGCAAAGTTTCGAGAAAAATGATAATATGTTTTCTTTCTTCAATGTGGAGCATATGTACTCTTAATGGAGGTATCTCAACAGAAGTTTTTCTACAATAACTGTCTGTAACTCAGTTGCTCAGCATCTCTTTTTCAAAGAGAGTATGGATAAAAGGATAGGGCTAGGGTAGGACTAGTGGTTAACTAATCGACTTTGCTAAGCTCCGTTTTTAGGATTGGATGGGTGGGATTTAGATGTAAAAATGATAACTTTATGTCTAAAATAATTAAAATACCAATCAAAGACAAAAATAGTTACTGCCCTTACGTTAATAATTAGGAAAAAATTATCTTTCAGATGACATTCATAACTAAATTTGTCATTTTTTAAGGTTTTCATAAAAGGGGAGAAAATTCTGTACGCTAATAGAGAAATATGTTATACTATAATGAAAACCTTTGTGTATGTAAGAATACAACTATTAGCATTTGGATTTCTTTCAAAAATGATTCCATCAGGTAGATCTATAGAAAGAGTAAACCAAGTTATTTAAGCACATTTCTAATTGGATTATTTAATATAATTTGGGATAATACCTATAGTGTACATTAAATTTCGTCATAATGGCTTGAATGAGACACTCAAAAACAAATATGAAACGGAGTAAGCACACTTAGAAACCTAAATAACGTATTACAGATTTGATCAAGAGTGACTGCTAGACATCACAAATAATAAGAAGTTCGTGCTACTTTTTAAGGTCGTAAAATCATTCATAAAATGTACTTGGGATCACGCAGTAATATAAATAGCGTAAGTCATGGATGTCACTTAAATATCCGATTTCAATAATCGACCTCCCGAGCTGAATTTCCTGCGTTGAATTCTTTGATTGAAACTTTCAGTATGAGAATAATTACTTTCTTACTTGTTTCGCATTGTTTTAAAATTTATAATTTCTTATTATACAGCATTTTTAACTATTTGTATTTATATAAAACGAAATCGCAATCTTTCATACTTTATAGATACGTTAAATAAGTACGCATGTATTATATTTGTATATTATTAGTTTTAATTAATAAAGTTATATATAATTATATGTAATCAAATTTTAAAACTTGATTAATCCGATGTATTTGCGTATACGCCAGCTGTGAATTTGATTTTTTGCTGAAACATTTATATATGATAATATGAGCATTATATTTTCTTCAGGAGAAACTTTCATTCGCTGATATTTCATTTTAAAAAACGAGGTCTACTTAATTATAACGACGGGTAACTTTCGTAAATCATTTGAATTGAGACCATCTTTGATTTGAAATTTAGATTAATACAATATAATTATTTTAAGTAATACAAGATGTATATGTCCATTCATCAAATTGTGACTTAAAAACCAAATTAAAAAGAATATATATTGTAATTATGACTCTGCATTCTCGACTATTCAGTCGTTTATAAACCAAACAGAATGTTGAATATCTCTTGCATTTTATATTCCTAGTGTGGTGGGGGGTACAGTAATCCGAGAAACATCATAATTACTAAAATAATGTTAAATGTTAACAAACATAACAGAACACTGCTTTTTTAAGCAGATCTTAGCAGTATTCGAAAGTAAATACGTCCTGAAATTCGAGCACCGTATTAGAAATTTGCTGTCGAAAATCACTGTTTAATATTTTTCTAAAAACAGGTTCGATTGAAAAGAAAAATGATTTTAAGTGTATTGTATTATTTATAATTAACTTTATTTTAATTGAGAGGTAATTGCATTCGACACGGTGTCTTCTTCTTTCTTCATCCCTACAAACAATTTTTGACAACTTCTGAATGAAACTTTCAGGTGAGAGGTTCTGTAAAAGTACTGGTATTTATTATAGCGATGAAGTTTCATTTGTTTTATCGATTTACTAAAACCTCTATTAAAAACATTTCAAAATATGTATGTATGGAGATTTTATATAAATTAATATAGAATATGTGTTTGTGATGTTGTCTGCTATTCATTATCTTAGATTTTAGGTTATAAGAAGGAAAATCATAGTTCTGTTAAACCGACAGCGAAAATGGAACAAAAAAAAACAATGGCCGTTGATCCCTAATATTAAATTTGGTGAATATTATTTTTCTATTCTTTTCATCCATATTTATGTATGATTTTAAAATTAGATTATTGTAATAATGTTTACTATTATAAACTTCTGTTGTGACATAACGGAATAAACATATTAAAAACAATTATAACACATTATAAAAGTATATAATGTTGTTTCAAACTCATTTTATGAACTGTTTTCTGAGAGCGTACAGCCATAAAAAACCGCATCACACACTAAAACGACCATGTTCATAAAATAAATATACGCTTGACGAGTTCGATAATGTCATTTTTTACCGCATCAATTATTACTGTATTTAGTTGTCTGTCATCAGAGACAAAAATGACAATATAAAATCTAGAATAATGACATTAAAAATACGAACAGAAATTAACGTAATGGTCCAGTAAACAGAAAAATATGGACATTTATTTATTTATTTAATGCACTATGTACTCTGGACTCAGTAGCTTTCTTCTGCTGTAATTATTGTGCTAATATAAACAAATAAATTTGATTTGGATTCTTCAAATCTTTTTTAGAATTATCAAGTTGGTATTTAGATAACTGACATTTGTCACAATTCAGATACCTCCGTGAAAAAAAATGTTTTTTTTTTAACCTTGTGGAGCTTATGGACTCGTAATGGAAGTATCTCAACAGGCGGTCGTTCAACCTTTATTTTGGAGAGTGTAAATATATAAGGATGCAAGGATTGGAGTTGTGGTTGTAGCTCTCGCTGCGTTCTATTTTCAGCATCGGATGTGCTTAAATACAAATTTATTAATCAATTAAAAATCAATAAATGAAAGTTTTACCGAAGAAGATGAATGCCCAAGAGTATCCACCTCTCAGCTACAGGTACGTTTATGTTCTAAAAAAATACTTTGCGTCCAATTGACCAGACAGCAATGTGGTGCTAATTTAAAATCATAATGAGAATTCTTGACCAAGATTATTTTATTTTCTCAATTACCACATAATTACACCGGGCCTACGAACTATAGGCTTAATTATCTTTCTATAATAATCATGTATTTTTAGTAGTATGCCTAATAACCGTAAACGATTTCGGTCCATGGCGAGGGTATCAAAAGAAATTATTTTAAGTGTGGTTGTTTGTCGGGTTTAAAAATGGATTAAGCTAAAGAAAGGAATATTTAAATGCGGCAACATTGAGGCGATAAAATAAAAAATATTATTATGTAACTATCATCATCTAAATCATCCAAAATCAATTATGTAAATGCTAGATAGATTACAGACCTAAGGTCCTTCATCATTATTTACTTGAGCATGATAAGTATCATCCTTATGTCATATTTCAAATAATAGTGTACTTTTTTGTTAATATGATTATGTCGCTACATCAATGCATCAGTGGGACAACTGACAAACAACTCAAGCTATGAATGTCATGTTAGGTAAAACATAATGATGAATCCTATTAGACGGTGGGATATTTTTTAATTTTAATATTCGATTTATATCGAAATTGCTTTACAGCAGTCATACACAAACCGCGTCCCAAAATAACAAATTGTAATTATTGAAATTATGTGACTATTAAATTAAAAATAACAAAATTCATATCTCGCCTAGTATAATATATCATTATTTTCCAACACTTTTACCCTTTGCGGGCTGTGAAATATTTGAAAATCGATATACTGACTCCTGTTTCAAATAGGTTGTGCACCATTGCTTTACAGTAAAACTCAGAAAAAATATTAATATACTGTTAATGCAATAGTAAGCCAAAACGCCAAAATGTCTGCTGCACAAATATCTCATTGATTTGATTAAAGAAACATTGTCTCTTTGTCTTAGTGTAGCATGCAATATTTTATGAGAATACCAGTCAAAAACTAATAGAACTGTTTAACTGTTCTGAAAAGTTTAAGCCATTATCTCGAAGCGATATGTTCGATACATCGTCAGTGTTTTTCCGAGCATGTGGTCGAGTGGGCAGCGTCGTCTTCTTCAATTGTTATGTACACAGGTTTGACAGTACGAACTATTTCATATAATGATGAATTTGTATTCAATGGATGCATGTGATGTCTAAGATAATCTCCCATCCATTCGATACTAAAAAACGGAATATAGTGAAAGCGATTAGCTAACTACTAGTCCCATGTTTTTATTACTACTCTCTGCTGAAAGAGAGGTTAAGAGAGGCTAAGGTACACGCAGTTCTGGTAAAACATTTTCTATTGAGATAAGCTTCATTAGAAGTCCATTAGCTACTTCACATTTGTAGCGGACATGGAAAAAATGTTAGCATCAGAATTAAAACATTCAATATGAATTTATTGTTAAAATTGAAATTAAATCCATGGAAAGTAGCCCCCTCTCCCAATATGTGAAATGTATTGTTAGTAAAGTTCAATGATTTTTTTTAGTTTTAATACCGTAATGAGCGAAAGGTGAACATTTACCTCTTCCGTGACGCTACTTTTATGTAGGTGAGAGTCCTCTTTTAAACGCCTTAAAGTCCAACTTCAATGCATCGTATGCTCTTATTCGTTTTCCTTGTGCCTTTTTTTACTGACTATACGCGTTATAATCAATATGCAATATTTCATAATTCGACTGTGTTTTGACCAATTGATGTAACCCTCAAAAAATACGAAAATGAGGCAATGATTAGATCTCATTTTAAAGGCGACAGAGTAGGTTTCAGTCAAATTATGTAAATTAGAAAAATAAATTTACTACATTTTGAAAGGGAAACATCATTTTACATTGGTTTTAAATTTAAAAATTCTGCCCCGGCCACTTGACGTAAGCCAGTATTAAATCGACACTCCTTACATGTAATCCCGTATCTGTAAAAATGAGAGTCACAACAACTCACCAAAAAAATTCGATAACAGTTTTTACTCTCTCATGAACTATTTCAATTTTGAGGGTTGTTACATCAATTGCCATCATGTTGAACTCTGGTTTTTCTTACGTCAATAAATTCTAAATTCTATAACAATATTTAATGATTACCGAATCTATAGAATGTGCACTACATTTTTTTAGTACACCAATAATATATAAACATATGCTCTTGAACAAGTAATTTTATATTCAGGCATACCTGATAAATACCGATAAATTATACATATTGCTATGTGTATAGTGGGTTTTAGCCTTACTCGCTCGTTAAATTATTGTACTTGCCACAAAAAAAATACTTCGTTATCTTATCTTATACAAAGTCATATTGATTGAATTTACTTGGTAGAACTCCAGTATAATAGGATAAAACATCAAAGTGTTTACTTCTACAAAATGTTATTAGGTAGTTGATAGCTATTTCGGCGTAACGCTATCTTCAGAACTATCGTTCTATAGAACATTGTAGAACTAAATTCTTTAATATTCTATCCTACAACATTATATAACCAAATAAGTTAGCTAAATACATTTTTCATCTACCTACATTAAATTCATCCATCGATTAGAATCTGCGTGGTGTTTTTTTAGTGTATATTAGCACAGTATTCAATTTACCTTTTTTACAACACTTATATTATTTGAATTTTTATTACCACAGCTTAAACTTTTTAGATTTAGCTTTAGAGATTCAAACTTAGGTACATGATTCCAAAAAGTATGAATTTGAACTATGAATGCATTGTTTTGTTTTACTAAGCCTGAATATAAATATATTATTTGATGGAAAAAGAAGAGTATACAATTCTTGTAAAATGTTTTTGAATATAACAGCTATTACATCATGATACGAATTAATTCTTTGATGTTGATTACTGATATGTTACTTTTTTTTTTTTGTAAGTTTTTAACCATGTCCGCTCCCTATGTGGAGAATATGGATTATATGGAGATTTCTCAACAGAATGTTTTCTATGGGAATTGCTTGTCACTCCGTTGCTCAACCTTGATTTATAAAGCGATGGATGTTTGATTTGGTAACCGGACTAAACAGAACAGAAAAAAACAGAAGAATTGAAAACAATATTTTTGTCATATCTATTATTAATTGAACATATATGATTATAGACATGAGTGACTTCTTATCGAGTTTATCTCGTGTGATTTTCCGATTTTCAAAATTTTTGGCGAATCAGATATTTTTTTTCAAATAACTTTTAAAACATTCAAAAAAAAGTGGCTTGTTTTATATGAAATAAACAGTATGGTCATTTGCAAATATCTGTGTTTAATGTCTACAAGATACACATTCTAATTGCATATTAGATTTTATTATACTTTTTTTTATAAATTACATAACTTAAATAAATATTGTACCGTTGTTTTGAATTAATTATAATAAATACATAAAAATAAACGTATTGCCATTGCTTATACTGTAGCCATTGCTGTGCAAAATCAGAGACAACGACAATTCAAAACTACAATACAATATTATTTTTTAAAGTATTACTTTCAAATTGTTGTTTTTTCCTGTTCTGTTTCGTTATGTTCTGTTAAGTCATGGAACCGTTTGATTTCTAACAAATCAATTGCAAGTTCTAAAAATTAGAGCATTTTAAGTTTTTTTAATAAAAAAATAGTTATAATCCTTCTTCTGTATTTTTTAATATTATTAATATAACAATTTAGCTTTAAAATGCTTTTAGTATTTTGCATATTTTATTTTTAGAACAAGGTTTTTTTACATAGTGACACTTTTTGATTTCATGGTCATAACGTCTTGGTAGAATTAGTTTGAGCCAAGTCATTTTTACCAGTTCAAAGGAAATGTAGTTTTAATGTTGAAATGTCGTATTCCTCACATAAGATTATATTAATATTACATAATTTAAGAGATCGACTGAGGGTGCTTGATGGAATTTCAATATTAAATTTGGATTATTGAGATTTTGTACACTTCCATGTATTTTGTCACTAACGACCCGGGTTTCGCCTTTCGGCATCTTCAGGCATTCGAGCACACGAATGGACTCGAACTCGAGATGCCGAAAGGCTCGTTAGTGACAAAATACATGGAAGTGTACAAAATCTCAATAATCCAAATTTAATATTACATAAGTTGATTCGATTGGATTCGCTAATATTTATAAAGGGATACAAAATTTCAACATTAAATCCGGATTGTCTTTGAAAAGGTAAAAAGGATTTGGCTCAAACAAATTCTAGTATGACGATAAGTCTCAAAACAAAGCAATGGCACTAAACTAAAAATGAAATTATGTTAGTAAACTAGAGGAAAATGTGCAGGAAGTTAAATAAAAATGGCACTAAACAAAAAGTATATTTTTACAAAGACTAAATATAAACACAGTGGACTAGTGGTTAGCTAATCGCTCTCACAATGTCTCGTTTTTAGGACCGGATGGGTTGGAGGGAATTTTAGACATTACAAACATTCATGCCTACGAACAGAAATCCATAAATCGATTGAAAAATCAATTTATGAAACTGTACGCACCGCTACTTGAACCCGAGGCATCCGTAACCGTAACCAACGACGTAAACAACTGCGCCACGGAGCCAACAAATTTCGTATAGTGTCACTTTTTATTTTCATGTGCGACATTATAGTTACAAAATTAGTGTAAAAATTTATAAATCCTAATTTTTACAAGGGAAATAATATTCTGTCATTTCAACTGTCAACTGTCAGAATGTACTCACTGGACATAATCTAAAAATAGACAAAAGAATTTAGTCTACCTACCACTTTATGGCTTGTGAATTTCGAAAATGGAACAGGTCATAGACCGGTTTTGCAATGGATGATTTATTATGAAGAGGCGGCAAATTTCGCTGCATTCCGCCAATATCAAATCGCTGCTTTCACTATTATTATGCCAAACGGTTTCGTGTCTCGGTGGTTATCTGCAAAATATTTTTGCAAGTGAAGATGCATAGTCACATGTATCCAAAAGTAGCATAACTACAATTTCAACCTCCCTCTGCAAGCTTCCGAACAGGCCTCATTAGTGATGTCTAGTATTTGTAATACCCGGATGTTCGAGTATTGCGAATGTTCGGGTATTAAGTTTAAAGGTTTTATTAATTTTAGAATACGAAAAATATTATAATTAGCGTATAAAACAATAATCAAAATTAAACTGGTACGCGGGTCCCGGGTACTTGGTATCCATAGTTGACATGCATAAGCATATGCTGCACATGCACTTGCTAGATGTATTATTTTTTTAATTGAAAAAATCGTCTTTATCAAAACGGGTTTATAAAAAACGATTATTATTGATTATTAAAACAAGTCGTTGAAAGTTGAATTGTTGAGATTTTGTACATGTCCATCATCGGCGTGCGGTGGACTTAACACTATCTCTATCACACAACTTAATTTGGGTATGAGCAAGAAGGATACAAGAGCATGCGCCGCACGCCCTTGCATCTCGCTTGCACCTTCACTATTCATGTGATTGAACGAGAAACAGATAAAACCACCGCACGCGCCTGATGTCCATGTATTTTGTCACTAACGAGCCGGGTTTCACCTTTCGGTATCTTCAGGCATTCAAGCACACGACTGGACTCGAAGAGACAGTGGTCGTCATTCGCCATTCGTGTGCTCGAATGCCTGAAGTTACCGAAAGGTGAAACCCAGTTCGTTAGTGACAAAATACATGGACATGTACAAAATCTCAACAATTCAAATTTGATATTGAAATTCCATCAAGCACCCTCAGTCGATGTCTTAAATTATAAAAGTCGTTGAAACTTTGACATTCGAACGTGGTTTTTTTATGTTTACCAACCTAATAAACATGCTGTATAAAATGAATACAATAAATATTATGTTCTACATAAATGACAAATTATAGAATATAGTTGACAGCTATTTCGGCATCATATATATCCTTAGAACTAAATGGGAGATTGTGAGCATTGGTAATAAGTGTTATAAATTAAATTAGTTTTAAAATGTATGAATCTCAAATTCCATTTGTTGTTTTTACTATTATGGTAAAATGATGTTCCAATTTATTTGTAAATAACCTGCAATCGATTTTGAAAATGTGATGTTACTAATATAACATAAATATTATTGTGTCCACACATCAATGCGTCAATCATGTGTATTAAAACGCCACTTCACATGCTCTGCATTCATTAAACAATATAAAAATTATTGCTTTCTACTTATTTGTGACGTTTTCCACATTTTGCAGTGGGGCGGAGCGCCAATGGAATGCATACTATAATACAATACATAAGTAGGTATACGTTGTACTCTGTATAGAATTTCCAATAGTTCCCACGGCATGTTTAGGTGGTAAAATTTCCAGTCTGTTCGTAACGCCGTGAGATGGTAGTCGTCGATTCCGCTCGTATTGAGAAATCGTGACTGCTAAATTAGTATTGTTAGAAACGTAATAATGAGAATTTATCAAATGCATAGATGAATCTGATCGTAAAATATACACCATCGTGTGAAAAGCTATTGCAGTGGTTATTAATTATTTGTGAAAAAACTATACTTGCATAAAATAAAGCATCAACATTATTTTTCATTAATATTATTGTCAATTTGACAGATTTAAAGTTCCAAATTTGAAAAACTAAAATATGGAACACAAGTGAAAAACGTCAGCGTGTTTACAATACGTTCCATATATTTTTTAAATTTGACAGATGAACTCGTGAACCGCGGCGAAAATTATTACAAGTGTAGTTTTAGTATTTAATTAAAAATAAACTGTTTGTAGACGACTTTTGTTTTACAATTGAACAAACAAGTGCGGAAAACAATTTTTTAGTGCTCCATTTGTGTGATTCTAGAATAATTTTTAAAATAACAAAAAGTTCCAAGAATGTTGATGATACGTTTCCTTTAGAATTTCAAGGTAACATTATTACTACTATTGTATTTAATAATGGTTTAATAAATTGGTGTTTATTGATAAATAAACACGTTTTTACGGACGTCTTTATCGTTCGGCTATTAGTTACAACCATTTTTATGTAAAAATAATCTTTATTATCTCCGCATAACCTTATATGGTTGATTGAATATCGATTTAAATAATAAAAAATATATTGCTGATATTTATTTCTTCAGTGTCTCTCAAACTTAAAAAAAATCAAATTAATGTATAACATTAAGATGTATTTTATCCAATATGTATTATAAATGTAGGTACCACATATATTAGATAATTGATATCTTACTCACAAAAAACGGGGCACAGAACCAGTCAAATTTACCTATTCTTACTATTTAGGAGGTATGCTGAATGACTCACAACCGGTCCTCGTTAAAGGAACGTTTGTTTAAATACTCAATTATTCGTGTAAGAAACGGTCGTGGTGAGACTGGTGAGCTATATTTAATTAGTTTGGCATTATACCGGAGTTGCACAATATTTTGCATGTTACCACTATTGATATGAAAACCTTACAGCGGTCTACTATCCATGTAAATGCATAAAATGATGGGTGGGTTCTGGTTATATTAAATGAAAAACGCTGCCTATTGATCAATTTAATCAATATCAATTAGTATGCGTTCTACCATTCCATTAACAAAAAACAATATTATTATTTTTTTAATTTCTTTTAAATAAATAAATATTTAATTACGTAAGAATCTTTGAATATATATATATATATATATATATATATACTTTGTAAATATCTGTATAGTAGACAGCTATTTCGGCATCACGGCATCGTCAAATCTAGTGACAGAATACAAATAGCTTCGGTTAAAGATCACTAGGGCTTGAATCCATGTACGGACAGTTTCATATATATAAATTCTCGTAGAAAAATCTGTTAAGATACCTCCATTAGGAGCTCGTATGCTCCACATTGGGAGCAGACATGGCTTAAACAAAATAATTTTAAATATTGCGCAATGATGAAATAACTATCAACTGTATTAAATATTTCTCATGGAACTAAGTACCTTTCGCTTTATTATTATTATGGAGTTCAATCAATAATATATATACATCATCGGCGTGGAGTGGATGTATATCTATCTCTATCACACGACCTCACTTCTGTAGAAGCAAGTAGGATAAAAGAGCAAACGCCAGCATACTTTTATATCTCGCTTGCCTCCTTCTATTTACATGCGATTGAACGAGAAAGAGAAAAATTCACTCCACGCTCTTGATATGTATTTTTCTTGACCGCGACCGAATCAAGTTTTAATGCGAGACGAAGTGCATTAGTATTGCAAATTATGCCAGAACATTCGGCAGTCGGTACGAACATTTTTTCAACACAGTTTTGATTGCACTGTTAAATTCTGTGACATTCGCCTTCTAATTTTTTATCATGCTTTTTTTATTGCTTTTTATTCTCTTATAATGATATAATATTATGACCTGTAATGTGACACACGCAATAAGATCATGAAAATGTTATATATCATATATCTACATTATGTTCAAGTTGTTGATCTTCGTGATTCGTGATATTCGTATGAAGGTCTCTCTAGCCGTTTCTATTTAAAAAATATAATATCTTTTGTTACAAAATATACATTTTAAATTTTGATTATTGAGATTTTGTACACTTCCATGTATTTTGTCACTAACGACCGGGGTTTCGCCTTTCGGCATCTTCGCGGCATTCGAGCGCACGAATGGACTCGAACTGACAGACAGTAAACAGTGTCTAACGTTTATATAGAAGATACAAATACGACAAATATTATTTACGAGATAAAATATTATACGTCTAGGATCCACACTGATACCTGAGTTAAAATTTTCGAGAATCGCCTTAATCCTTATTTTGTAAACAACGTATTAACAGAGTGGCGAATTGCCGCTTTCCAACTACTTTTAGAATTACCAGTGATTTTACAATTATAATAGCATTGCACTAAATTGCCAATTCTGAACAAATAGTTGAACCTTTCAAACTCCCCGTTGCTGTATCCTATACGTTGAAACACCTAAAAGATGTCACTAAATGTGGAATGATTGCATATATTTATTCTTTTGTCGAATTGCATCCCGTCGAAACCCACAATTCTATTATGATAGCGAATTGCCGGTGGCCAACTAATGTTAGAATTGCCAGTGATTTTACACTTATAATAAATAGCATTGTGGATTTTAAATTGCAATTCGAAGGGTAAATAAATAAAACCCAAGTCGTTAGTGACAAAATACATGGAAGAGTATAAAATCTCAATAATCCAAATTTGATATTGAAATTCCATCAAGCACCCTCAGTCGATGTCTTAAATTGTATACATTTTAGTCAAACTCTAACATACAAGATCAATTCATATTACAATGTTGAGAAATATTTAATTTAATTAGCGGTGTCGCTCAGGTGAGTACCTGAGACAGCGGATAAACATATAAAAAACTATAAACCCAAAGAGATAATGCTTCCGTTGTTGGCTATTTTAAAGAAATTGGAAGATGTACATTTATCAACTTCCTGTTTAAAATATTTTGTTACATACCTTTTTTTGATTTATAAATTTGAAATTAGTAGTAAAAATTCAATGACATCGTTATTTACTACGTTTTTGGTTTATTTCACGTTTCAATCAGTTTTTTGTATGGTACCCGTGAATTACTATTTCGTTATTGTAGATCGTGAAACATTGTCTTCAGACCGCTCTATAGACGTTTTATTATTATCACATATCACATGCAGGTATGGAATTTTCTCATGACGTAAGCGTTCGCGGTGGATATAAAATAAAATGTTATGCAATGCACACACAGTTCCGATGTACTAGCTACGTTAGAGATTCAGTATTTCGATTTCAATACCGTCATCTATGACGGGTACGGCTATTCTAGTCATTATAATATTTCTAAACATCGCAATCGATAATTTTTTGCTACAAAAATTTAATTTCTCAGACTATGCCTTCTTCATTATTATAACAGAATAAACGATAATTGTTCATGAATAATAAAAATACTGCAATAATCCTAAATTGGGTCAACTCGAGTTACCGAAGAAAAACTATCTTGTTTCAGTCATATTTTACTGCTGCTTAACCTTGAGCATAAGAATGCAGGCTTCAATGAGCACAGAAGAACATTATTTTCGTGGTCATCTGACTTTAGTCAAATATATATTCGATACATATACACCCGATTCTCTTTTCATGGGGGATACGCTCCATAGACTACCGAGCAAAAAAACGTGTAAAACAAGACAAGATGCACATATAAAAATGGAAGGATGTTCCATTAGTTAAAATAGGTACCCCAAAATATTGAATTCTCCAACTCAAAAATAATTCGAATTTATTTTTTATTTATTTATTAAAATAGTAAAAGATACGACTGCACTGAGCCGTAAACAATTCGTTAGGTCATGTCAAGAAAATCAATATTGAAGAGAAATTCATTTATTCAAATCGGTAAACAGATATTTAAAAATAAAAACCAGAAAGGGAATAAAATTGAAACGTAGAAGAGCAACATAAATATGTTAAAGCAATCATAAGTCATGCACGAGTCATGAACACTTGAATCTTAAAATTCACCAAATGGCAAAAATGACGATTCCAATATTCACAAATGTGCCAAAGTGTTTTTAAATATATTAATATACTGTATTTAATAATACTTTTCGTCTTTTAAAACCGTGTAAATGCAAAAAATAAAATCGTGAAAAAAAAAATAATTGATACGTTTTCGTGCAAAAAGAGAATTGGGTATACATATATATCACCATGTCCGCTTTCAACGTGAGCATATGGAGTCCTAGTGAAGCATGTCAACTCAAGTTGTTTTCACGAGAACTGCTTGTTATTCAATCGCTTAACCTATCTTTCTTAGAGATGGAGTAAGTCAAGGAAATAACTAGTAGTTATCTAATTGTTTTTCCTACTCCCTCGTTTATATTAGTTGATTGGTGGTGGGGAATGATAAGATCACAGACATTTAAATTTACTGAAACATCAATGTGCTATATAAAAGTATTCTTGCGAGAACATCCGTAAAGTAAATCGTGAAATTTTCATATCTAAAAAGTATTCATTTATAGACTAAATATTTTTAAAGATCCACACATTTTTGTTTTTTTATGTACGCGTTTTAATCCTCATGAAAAATATAGTAATATTCTGCCATTAAATAACATTTTGAAAACCTTGCGATGTGAAGAGATGTTGGCGCCTCATTTAAATATTTTTGTTCGATTTCAAGTCGTAAATTATAAAAATTTGCATCGATAACTATGGGAAAATCTTGAACTCTATTTTGGATAATGCGTTCATTACGACTGGTATGCCATTTCTATGAAGAATAGTTTTATAACTGATAATACTCAAAGATAACCTCTTATTTATTTACAGCATTCAATTGTAATTTGTTACTGATTTTGCATATTATCTATGACTCTATCTACGAACCAAAAAGAACATAAATTATGTACACATGTTCCTATTTTTAAATCTGTTATTCACTTTTGTTAAAGGGCACATGTATACCTACCGTATATTTTACGATTCTCGGATTTATAAGAGGTATACACATGAAAAGGTCGGGTCTAAGTTATGGCTATGATTTTCATTTCATATATCATGCGACATACTGCTACTTTTATCTTTCCATAAGCGATGCGAGAGGACGAAAAATATTGAGTTGAGAGACTTATTACAACACTATTTTTTATGACCCATCTTCAAGATATCGATTCAGTGTAAATCCTTAAACCATTGTAAGACTGAATGAAAAAACATAATTTATTTAGTATGGCGCAAAAGTAAATTAGACAAGTGTATTTTTATAAAATGATAATTGAGAAACTATATGAAAAAAAATGTTAAAGTGACCAAGGTGAAAATAATAGTTTTAATATTTATAAAAAAACCAACCTTCCACTTCAAGATTAATACTTTTTCTTTTGTATATCGGCTTCTCTCAGTTAATTTGTGTCTCGATACTTTTAATTTAGAATAGAATACAATTTAATAATGCGTTAAAAGTCACGGAAGCTGGAATAACTTGGCAGTAAGGCCAAATATAAATTGGCTGGTGTAAAAAAATGAAGACAGGATTAAAGTTATCACCATTCGCCAATTGATATTTCGAAAAAAAATACACGTCTGTTATCCTTCACCCCAAGCACTCAGGAATAATCCTTCCATCACGAGGCTTGTCCAGATTTTCCGATGAAGGAGTCAAAAAAATACCACGGTAGCAAAGAGATATGATCGAATCAAAACAGTCTCATAATATTCCGTAGACTTCAGTGATGTGTCTGTTCGTCCACATGGATGTCGTCATATTGGACGCGCCTAAAAATATGATGGTGACATTTTGGTTTACTTAATTTTGAGACAATTTTTAAATAAAAAATGATGCTTTTGTGTCATTTTGGCGCTCCTATAAACATCGATATCATTCGATGTTCGAATGACGTTCGCGCCGCTTCGATAGAATTTGATTTTAGTTTTTTTTTGTAGACTAATATCACAAGCACTGAATTCAAAATCTATATGAAAACCCGAATCGCAATCCAATTATCCTTATCATGATTACTCTCGCATTTTCACCTTTATATAACGGCATACAACATTATTATTACGTTGTTAAAATTCCGGTTAAATGACCATTACAACAGATGGAACAATTTGTACATACGCCTCTATTCGCATTGTCTGGCACATCATGATCGCCGCGTTTACGACATTAGTGTCACAATGTAATGACTAATGAATGAGTAACGACACAGGTACAATGTTATACGCTTAGAAATTTTCTATTCATGTACCAACAATGGTATTTATTATGTTATGAACTGTGAGTTATGGATTGTTTATTAGATAAACATTCATCTGATCATGCCATAGTCAACAGGGCGTGACGATGCTCCGCATCTCAAAATCCGGAACGATTGATAACTGCGAATTATTTTAACGCTTCGCGAAAAAATATGACAATTAATTTATGTAATCATACGATTTTTCCTCTTCTTTTCCTCTAATTTTTTTCAATGCTCGTTAAATGAATGATTTAGATTAGATTTTCAATTAAAATATCAATCCATTTAAAGCAATAACTAGAGTGAAAGCAATTAACACCGTCTGATGGTCCTGGCAAAGTTTTCTTGATATTGTAATGAACGTGTAGATAATTCATAAGTTTAGTCAAATTTATATACTAGTTACTACAGCGACAATCATGATCATTTTTTAATTAAATTTCCCTTTAAGCCATGACGGATTAAACACTTAGAAAGCACCAGGCGCAATATAATTTGAAGGCCTTTTTTTCGGGTAAGAAAAAAACGTAGAAAAAATTGTAATCATTTCTAAACACAAATTTATCAATATAAATCGATATTATTAGAATTCGTTGTAAAACGAAAATAAACATTTAAAACTGAATTAATGTGCCTTATAGACAAATTATTCTTGAAGCCCCTGAGGTTTTTAAGCCTCGAGCACGCTCTTAATGCGCTTATGGGGTAATCTGCCACTACCTATAATATAATATCTAAAAGTAGAATTTTTTTTTTAAATGGTCCAACTAGAAAATTCATCTATGAAAGTGCCTATCAGGGGATTCGAACCCATGGTCACGTAACAAAACGGAAGAAATACCCAAGAGGGTTGACCACTCGGCCAAGGGCTGTATAATAAGTATTTTGACACTCACCTTCTCGTGATTCATAAATTTCTTTATATAAAACATATTTCTAATCTTGTATTTACAAGATCTCCGACACCGTGTTTTATTACACAGCTTCACCAGTGCGCTAACTTTTAGACGTCGGCTAATTTTGAAAGCTTAAAATATCACCGTAGACCGTACCTCATAACAACACCCAAAAATATAGTTCATCAATTAATAATAATGTGTAAAGTTGAAAGTTTAAAGTAGCACAGTTTACCTTTAAATGGCAGCCAGAATGACATGTGAAAAATTCACGTCGCTACCGATCACCACTTGGGAGGCATTCTTGTGACAGACAGACAAATGTACACATGTATTTCCTGCTATATAGTAGAGATAGTACTTTTAAATTTGGTGATACGTGCGCCTATAATCATATGGGATTATATTTTTTTAAATTTGATAGATTTATATACAATGATTTCATCATTGCCTCATCGATTTATGTTTGAATAAATTGTGTAGAAAAACATATCCAATACGAGAGCCGCTACTCTTAGTCAAAAAAATAACAATGTGCCGGTTAATGGATACTTAATTATTTTGATCACCTTGTATAGGAAGGTAGTTTCTCAAATGACTCATTATAGTAAGTAGTTACTGAACACATCGCTATTCACAACTTGTGTGCACATATTATATAGGTCTTTATGTCAGTCATTAAAAACCTTTTTTGAAGTTATGTGGTAATTGATATGTGCATTCAAATTAGTCGAAATTACAGGGTAATTAACACGTGGGATCACGTCAAATCGACTTTGGGTATTGTTTACTCTCAAATAACACGTATTTAGATTTGCTGTTTGATATCTCTACATTACTACTGAAGTTGAGAAATTTAATAGGGTGACCAACTTTTTTACAATGAAAGGACATAAATAAAATTATCGTAAATAAAAGTAAATTTTTATTCATTGCAATAATACCTACACTATAATATGAAAAATGCGTAATAGAAATATTTTTTTAAAGTTTTGTATTGTATTTATGCTTTCATCCCTATTAATTATTATACAAATGAGTACTTTTTCACTGAATGAATATTTTTTGTTAATGTATTATTTTCTGACATCATATATCTATCTAACGAATACGGAGGTTTACAGATTAGTCTTCAAATATCGAAAAGGAGGATATAACTCAAAAAAAGAGGACGGTTGGTCACCTTAATTTTAATTATTAAATTTTGACGTTACTAACTAAATTATTTTCAAATTTTACAAGATCTTATAAATCTTAAAAAATTAACCACCATATATAATACAATGATTCGTGCTTTCAATATTCATCCCTCTGTTGGCACATCGTTAGCATTGAGCGAATATTGAAAGGTGGCATTGTCACCAGGTATTTATGATACTAGTTATAAAATAAAATCCAAACCCGCTTTCTTAACGAATACCATAATTCTATAATAAACATTTGGATTTTGTCAAGAAATTTTCCCACTCTGAATAATCGCATTAACCCGGTAAATAGATTATATACGTATTTTATCAATAAGGTACGCGAAAAAAATTAGACTTTCATTTTCTTCGTTCATGGAGCAAGGAGCCAGCTTACGTAATGCATAATTCAATTATTATTCGCCATTCACGAGTCCATAATGCTAAAACAGAACATCCGATAAAAGATAATGCTGGACATAATAATTTTCTTACATAATGAAATTGCTGCGCTGTATTGAAATTGTGTAATCCTACGTTGCGAGGTTTTCTCGTGATATTTTTCATTGTGTTTTAATATAAGAAACCACTTTCTTTGTAGACAGCTTGGATCCGGTCACAAATTTGCATGCGATAATTTTATGAATAAAAAAAAAGACTTATCTTCAGTCACTGAATATATTCAATTCTTGATACAGTAGACTCCCCGATAACACGGTAGATTGGAGGCGAGCTATCTGAAAACAGGCTATTGGGGCTACCATACAAAATCAGAGGATACGCATGCGGCTCAAGAACATTTAAACATGTAATCAAGAAGCAATCGCCATCATTCAATAATAAACGAGTTTTCGGAAATCGTGTTATCGGGGGGTCTACTTTAGTTACTAATTAGTTTTAGATGACCAGGTCCACACCATCCAACGTTATGAATGTGACTAAAACCGTAAATAGTTCACACAAATAAATATATTCTTTCTTCTTTGACTATATTCACTCCCTATGTGTAGGATATGTCCACCACGCGGCACCTCAATGATTCCCTGTCACCCGCCAATCACTTTGCTTCCTTCCATGACATGCCAGAGTTGCTTAACTGATAACATCCTGTGGATAGTACGCACAGGACGGAAGAAGAGACAAGCAGGATTCAGAGCTTCTCCGGAGGCATCCGCAGCCAGTTCCAACGTTTCTCTATGACCATTGACGTAACAGGGCGCTGCCTGGTACATTCCTTAATCTCCAAATTCCTCACTAAGTCGAACCACCTCACCCCCAGTATACGACCCAGGCATCTATTCTCGAAGCTCAGTGTACGGTTTTTCTGAGTCTTCATCATGTGCCATGATTTGCTACTGCAGTGCAGGTAGAAAGCAAGCGTAGAACAAATGGCATTTGATTTTAATCCTACCCAGACGGTCTATACTGAGTTATATGTGGCTCCAGCTATTCATAAGCGAATAGTGAGCTCTTATTGTGTAAATAAAGTATAAAAAAGTAAGGGCAGTCGACATATTTTAATTATTAAAGAAAAGTTGAAAATAGTAAAACCGCTTGCAAAATACAAGTTTGTTAATCGGTTACATTGTGTGCAATCGTTGGGCGTGGCGAAGGATTGGATTTTATAATATTTCCTGTGCTACAGAGGTAGCCACTAAAATGGTAATAGAAGAATTGATTGTTTTATCCATTTTTCAGTTGCTTTTATACCATATCGACGGTGTTTTGACCAATTGCAGATACGGGATTATACGTAGGGAGTGTCGATATAATAGTGGCTTACATCAAGTGGGGGAGTTAGATTTTTTAAACCTAAAAATAAAATGATGTTTCCCTTCCAAAAAGTGGTCAATTTATTTTTCTATTTTACATCATTTGGCCGAGACCTGCTCTGTCGTCTTTAAAACCAAATAACTAACTCATTTTCATATTTTTTGAGGGCTACATCAATTGGCCAAAACACAGCCGATATACATGTTTACATAAAAACTTTATTTATACCTTATACTCCACAAAGTTACTGCCGAAACCATCGAAAAACCTTTTTCTCTCAATTAATAGCAAAATAACTGTTATTTGATATTATCGTGCTATTGCTAATCAGCTTTCAGCTGGATTTTTCTTTATCGATTTTCAATTAACAACCCTCTTGCTCTCCATGCCATGTCTCTTACGTTTGGATATTTTGTCTCTGCTTCAGTCCATATTCTCCAGTAAGAAACCGAATACATGAATTCAGTGGAAAAAAGCTCGTTACTTAGTTAGAAAAGGCTTACAATAAATTTTACTAATATGAAATGAGCATCTCAGCTTTCTAGTTGTGCTGGTATAACCTTAGTCAAAACATAATGATAATGAATTTGAACCGTTAAAATTTTGTAAATTTCCATTCGTTATGTCACTCACGCGTCCGTGACGCAGTTGGTCGCGTCGCTGGCTACGGTTACGGATGTCTCGGGTTCAATTCCCGGTGCGGACGGTTTTCATAGATTGACCATTTAATCGATTTATAAATTTCTGTTCGTAGTCTGAGTCGTCCCTCCCACCCATACCATCCTCACGGGGCGTAGCGAGAGCGATTAGCTAACCACTAGTCCTGTCCTAGCCTTATCCTTCTATCCCTACTCTCTTTGAAAAAAGAGAGTTTGAGCAACTGAGTAACAAGCAGTTCTCGTAGAAAAATTCTGTTAAGATTCCTCCATTAGGAGTCCATATGCTTCACATTGGGAGCGGACATGGAAAAAAATAGAAAAAAAAATGTCACTCACGACCCGGGCATTCAAGTAAATGGATGAACTCGAACTGAAAGAAACGTATTGAAATTCACGAAATTTTATCGATTCAAATTTGATATTGAAATTCTATTAAGCACTATACTAATATTGGTTTAAATTTTGACTTGTATAGAAACTATGATTTTTTGTGGAAATATAAAAAAATGTCATTTTTTAGAAAGAACAAAAAAATTGAATACCCTTAATAATGTGACTTTCACGAGCAAAAGATCCTGAAAGTGATTTTGAATATTTTGCGAATAACAAAGCTGTAATAATATATATCCACGGTGTTTTGGCCAATTGGTGTAACTCTCAAAAAATACGAAAATGAATTAATGATTGGATCTCATTTTAAAGATGACAGAGCAAGTCTCGACCAAATGATGTAAATTAGAAAAATAAATTGACCACTTTTTGGAAGGGAAACGTGATTTTATATAGGCTATAGGTTTGAAAATTCTGACCCAGCCATTTGATGTAAACCACTATTATATCGACACTCCCTACATTTATTCCCGTATCTGCAAACATGAGAATTTACAGGAGTGCATTTCAAAGATTCATAGCGCAGCTCACCATATAATGTTTTCGATAAAAACAGTTTTTACTCTCTCTTAAACAATTTAAATTTTGAGAGTTACATCAACTGGCCAAAACACTATCGATTATTAAGCCTATTATTTATTGAGTAAAGATCATTCGATGTGGACTGTTAACTTCTCAACGTTTGTTTATCTTAATTACTCAACTGAACATTTGCGTTTTTACAGGCAGAAAATAATGTCAGTGAGTTAACACGTTTCGTGCCACCCTATTTTTTTTAAAAACACATGTGCGCCATTTGCAAATTTTAGTTTTATATTAAATATATATCCTAATAAGGGCTTAATAAATAGTCGAGATTTTTTTAAACCCTTGTATAACCTTTTTTTGGATTGCCGGTCACCGGTGACCTCCACGGCGTGATTGAGTACTTTTTTAAGCATATTTTTCTCGCCATCTCATAATTTTTATTGTTCCGGTCAGGAAACACCCCTGACCTCAAAAAACCAGCGAACATTGATTGAAGAGCTCAAAAAAATATTTGGCAGGTTTGAGACAATGAAATTGATGGCCAATATCTCAATTCTTTGTATGCATCCCTTCTGAGAAGGGTGGAGGCTGTAATAAAGAGCAAAGGAAAAGATACATAACAATAAATTTCTAAATATGTAAAAAGATTTATTTTATCTCAAACTAACTGTTATTACTCACTAATTGCATAACAAAATTCCGACAGAATAAAAAAAAAAAAAAGACTACTTGCTTGGGTGACCGTCATAAATCAACTCTATTGAGTGTCTCCTGCCAGCTTGTAAAAATGCTTCCATTCAATAAATACGTATTATTTTAATATTTTATGTCAATCCTTTCTTCAAAATAAAAAGGGTAGTATAATGTTTGTCAGCGTCCGTGGCGCAGTTGGTAGCGTCGCTGGCTACGGTTACGGATGTCTCGGGTTCGATTCCCGGTGCGGACGGTTTTCATAGATTGATCTTTCAATCGATTCATGGATTTCTGTTCGTAGTCTGAGTCCTCCCTCCCTCCCATCAATTTCATCCTCACGGGGCGTAGCGAGAGCGATGAGCTAATCACTAGTTCTCTCATAGCCCTATCCTTCTACCCCTACTATCTTTGGAAAAAAAGAGAGGTTGAGCAACTGAGTAACAAGCAGTTCTCGTAGAAAAAGTCTGTTAAGATACCTCCATTAGGAGACCATACGCTCCACATTGGGAGCGGACATGGAAAAAAAAAATGTTCACGCCCAGGAACCGAGAGGCGTTACCAGTTTTCAAATACAATCCAATCGGGAACTATTACAATTGTAATTAGTTCAAAATAGTCCCTTTATGGGGCAAACTTGTTCGCAATATATAAGGAGATGCGTTTCAAAATATGTCATTATATTTTATCATCAACTTGTTACGTATAGCATTCGAAGATATATTTTGATTTCGAGCCCTAGAGCAGGTTTGTATTTTTACACACATATAGTTATATTATCTCATTCAATTTATTATTTTTTAACAATTTCATTTTTCAGTTTTATCCCATAAAAATATGGCAAGAAGTTTATCAGATGATGATTTGTCAATTGAAGAATTATCTTAAGGTGAACCTGAAGCAACAGAACTACTTTTGAATACGGCAGTGGTGAATGCCAGAGTGATATATGAAGAAGTGACAAAAAAAAACATTACTATTGTGGAATTTCGAAAACAATTATCATTATATCTTACCAGCTGCGTAGATTCTAACCAACCATCAACATCAACACCAATCCAAAGAAGAGCACGTCATGAACTTTAAAAAAAAAAAGGTCAAGCAAGAAAGGTTCGCCGTTACTGTGTCAGGTGTTTTAAATCGAACGTAAAATTTGGACGAAAAATCGCGAAAAATAAAACTAAACAGGTTGTGACATATTGTGGCGGTTGTGATGGAAACCCCTTTTATTGCTTACCATGTTTCAATACGGAACATAGAAATGTATCCATGTAAATACAATGTTTTTTGAATATAAAATAAATAATTATTACCTCTTCTCCTGTTATTATTTTTTCATCATATTTCGACCTTATTGGTATATTTTGTTTTCTAGTTTTATGACAATCTAAAGTTTTTACCATGTAGTTACTCTTCTGAACTAGTATTCGATGTTTTTCTCCATGATAATCTTTCGTATTATCGATCACATATGTGTACAATCATATCCAAATCATATTTCATGATTTCATATGTTTTACGTTTTTTTTTAATTTTGGAATAAAATTTGTCGATGTTTTTATGTGCATCTGGTTGGGTGACGCCATGTGAGTCACATCTGATGATAAATATCATGGTAGAAGTGCCCGGCGGCGCCCGACGACACTTTATGGAATCTGGTTTTTGCCGGGCACCGGTGACTGACACGGCGTAGTGGTCAATGTTGATGCCGGTCACCGGTGCCCGGCATGGCACGAAACGTGTTAAGGAAAACTTCCCATATCTAATAATTTAAAATAAATGAATAATCGTCATTTGAGTTTGCTAAAAAAAGAAGCTACCTCACCATATGATATAATCGTTCTCATATATATTAATAACTCACGCGTTGTTGATCACATCTGCAAATGTTTTTTATGAGCAGCAATTTTGTAATATTTCCGTTATATGCCGAATGTCTACATACGCTTCAATAAGTTATTTGAAATGAACTACTGTTTATGTCTGTCCAAATAATTCTGGCTGTAATCTATTTATATTTATTAATATTCTTTTAAATAAATAATGTGTCAGTATGCGTCACTTAGTGGTTACGCACACATTAAAGATCCGTGCCCGTGGCCATGGCAAGTTCAATGTAAAACTTTTCGCGCTGGGTAAGTTAATCACGTTCTGTGGGATTGCCCTAAGATGAATTACGAACGAGCAGAACTGTTTTTTGCGATCAATCCTCACACGGGTCCAATAGACCACGCTGATTTTATTGCAACCAATGTTTACTTTACAACATGACCCTGATTCCACACTACAGTCATTAATCTCATCTAAAACGAACAGTATACTTAATATTAATTTGATTTTAAATTATGAGCTAGTTACACCTTTTTTATGAGTTATTTTTTAACATTTACAGTGAATCTAGAAATCCCAGGATTACGGGATTGACTAATTGATCGGGATTGGAAGCACTAATAGCAATGTGGAAGACGGCCATGAAACAAATATACGACGGACGGTAATGGGAAAAATCAACTTGATCCTTGTTCGTTTTACAATGTAGTAGTTAAAATGTTGAAGCACTCGTCGATTGGTGTTTTTATTCTACATCCTCTATATGGGAACCAATAATAAATCAATCAATCATTCTCCCTTTACAGATACGGTGCCTTAAGTAATATTGGAAAGGAAAAAAATTGTGACACATTTTCAATACCTCAACATTTAATGGATATTCCATTAAATATTGAGTTATTGAAAATGTGTACCATTTCCAATTTCTTTTAATGTATCATATTATTATGAATGTAATCGGCAGAGATAAACGATTCAAATACACGTAGCTTTTAGTATATACGCTGCCGTATATACTATATATATATATACTAATAGCAGTACCTGTCACTGTTATAGAACCTACATTGTAGCATAATTGAACTGGTGAAGGGTTCACAGCAGTTTCAAATAAATAACGGTAAAAAATGTTTTTTACCAGTCTTAAGTTTTGCTGCAATTACGATGCATAAAATCAAAAAGTCTTTAAAGTTACAAATCAATAAGAATGTAAATAACAATCAGAAAATATTATCTACATATCTATATAAAAATGAATGTTTATTTATCCCGGATGCGTTCCTATACCATTCATCCGATTATGATGAAACTTTGGTGAGTTGTTGTGCGCACATCCGCGAAGGTATCTAAATTTAAAATTCTGGAATGGGTAAAATATTATTGAAAGCACACGCTCGCTAAGGTTTCTCAATTAGTAAAACCTTCTTCTAGTCTATCTTCTTTCTTTCTTTGAGTGGCATTGCAACGCATCCCGGGTACTCACTAGTTCCAAATAAAAATAAAATAGTTGGCCCCATATAACAATTAGGGCTTCATAACCCGGGATTCCAGTCAATTATTCAATCCCGTAATTTCGGGATTTTCTAAATATCAATCCAAGGATTTCGGAATTCACTGTGAACGCTAAAAAATAAATAATATATCATATTAAAACTTCTTGATTAACTACGACGTGTGCCTCGGTTTGTTCATGTAAATACATATTTTTTTACAATACTTATACAATTATTATTAATGTTTTTAAGTCTCCCTCCTTCTTATATTTCGTTATAGCCGTTTTTAACCCATTTTAAATGGAGGAAAAAAGAGGACCACTTCTTAAATGGATGGATGACAGTATTTCTAAGTCGAATTGAAAGACATATTCTCTCTTTGGATAACGTCTTGCAAAATCTACCTTAATAATGCAACAGATACACAAATTTGAACACATAAAATTATACTGAATGACCAATCCCGGGATCATAAAAAGGATTCGGAATTGGATCTCCTAATAACAATAGTTTCATAATAATTTTGATATGATAAAATCACTTATCGTTGATCATATTGAAACAATACTAGGTATTCTAAATTAAATAACGAGTGAAACATGTCTAGTAACATACATGCATACAATTGGAAATCACCTGTGCACAATTTACACTGCTCACATGGTTATTGATTTTACATTGAACTCCATCAACGTATATCAACAAATATTTAAAAAATCATTAGCATTAAACTATAAAAGTTCAGCATACAACAATTATTATTGACATTGAGGTTGATGTTATACCCTAAAATTTAGTAAAAGTGACATCTAGTGATTGATGATTGAAGTTTATATATAAAACTTTCACTTTGAGTTGCTAGGGGGTATTTTTTTAACTTTTACTGTTGAAGGGTATTGCGTCCTGATTATTCCAGAAACAACGAACATGTTAACGTCATAACCGAATTAATATTTTTCCTCGTAATTATATTAAATATTAAAAGACTTTCATTTTTCTTTACAGCACACACTAATTTCCTAATGTGCAAACATGCAGAAAGATAAGAAGAGGTATAACGCACAAATTCAAAGGCAACTGTAAGAACTTAATACATCTTGAAAATAAGTTTTCCGAGTACCTCTGACGTAGTAAATATTCTTATTATTATGTGATTGGATACTGCAACTCAGGAAAGTCGTGCGGTTGATGTGTGAAGCAGATCATTATAATTGGGAGCAATATTTATTTAGATTAGGTAAGAAGCAAGTTCAATATTGTATATTTTTTTACTATCGCAACATTCTGAGTATAAAAAAATGTGTTTAAACACTGTAAATTAAAAAAAATTGAACGATATATTTGTTCGACCAAAACAATAAGTAATGAATCAGTATCGCAATTTTACGGATATGAACATTTTTATTTGATTATCAATTTTTAAGATATAATTATTAATCGTTAGAGCTTAGCGATCGATTCAATTTCAGAATATAATAATAAAATTTGTTAAATAAAAATCGCTTCCCTTTTAACTTCATTTCCGTTTGGTATCAAAAAAATATCTCATTACTTTATATTATCAGAATTATAACTATTTCTTGCGAGCTACTAATTGACTAAATATAATCAGTGCATTCACAATGAAACAATTGTCATGGGTACAAGTTATAACCATTTTTACGTGGTAATATTATGTTTCACTGTGTTCTTAATAAAATTATTTCCCCTATATTATAAAGTTGACATTTAATTACTTATCTAAAATATATTATGTGAGCCCATTAAACTAAGCTTTTCGCTAGTGGTTTTATTTTTTAGAGATTCTTGTAGATTTATAAATCCAAATGGTGTTTTGGCATCCATTCTACCAAAACTCCAAAAATAAAAAAAAAACTTAATAGTCTGAGCTTTGTGCTATTTCATTTAGTCATATTTTAACTACAGCTTTTTTCCGATACCTAGTAAATTCATAATATTATCTAAAAAAATATTTTATAGAATTTATGAGATAATGTTTTAATATAAAGGATTTCCCAAGGCATTAAAAAAATGCTGCTTTAATAAGTTCTCGGTAACCTTCATTTTTTATCCATACTCAAACACACTTATTAACATCTTAAAGACATTGTTTATTTTATTTTAATACATTTTTCTTTCTGTTAAAAATGCATTGTTTTCGTTTAATTAAAATTTTATACAATTAAGGTCAGTGGCGCATTACCCCATAAGCGCATGAGACGTACGCTTAGTGCTTTCAAGTCTTCAAGTCTTCAAGTCTCAAGGCAAGGGGCCTCAGAAGTAACTAATTTATGGCCCATATATTTTGAACTCGGTTTTCAATATTTCTTTTTAATTTATTTGGATCCAAAATATAGGACTTTCAGATTATATTGCTTCAGAGGCCTCCGAAGTGTTTAATCCGCCACTGAGAAGGTGGTGGGTGAAACAAACATTTTTTTTAGATAATAATCGACCATTCAATAATACCTACAACAAACAAGTAAACTTTGTAAGATGTATTTATTACTTAGTAAAATGACCTTGTGATAACCCAGCCGCACGGCCACTGTTCACATAATATAAATAAAATCGATTTTCTCAGGTGCAGAATGTGTACAGCCATGACCTACCACTGTTCATAAATAAACTAAAAATAACTCGGTGCACTTAAGTATAGTAAATATTGTCTCCGATCGATGCCACAAACAGCCATAACGTTTTTTGACAGTTAACAGTGAATACGTGATTGTTTCCAAATAATATCAAACCAAGAAGCAGTTAAATTATTACTATACACATAAGAACGTTATATCCGTTTTGATTTATAACTCTTACTGTTTACATTTTGACGTATTGCTAACAGTAACATAGCATAATGTAGAGAAAAGGTATGCTGTACTTAGTTTGGCCACCTTCAATAATTATTGACCGACAAAAAAATTTTCATCAACACAGATTTATTTTAAATATCACGAACGGTTTCACTTCACACGTGTTTTTTTTAATATAGTGGCTTTCCACCAATTGACGGTTTGCCTTAAAAATATTTTTTTTAAGTTTCCTTCTATCTTCAAAGGAATATGTCCTTATGTAATAATCCCGTAACTAACTTTTTACAAATTTTACAGAAGGCAAAAGATACTGAATATTTACGGTAATATGTAAATTAGACTTTTTTTCTTCTAATTATTAAATGGATAGTATTTTAGGGTACTTGTAAATCATTAAAAAGTTTAAATACTTTGTTTTATTTTAAATAAACGGAATACGGTTTACAACGTCATTTTCGTCAAAATATCATACACGGATTTATAAACATTAGGCCATCGATATTTAACTTTGCGTCACTGCTGATACAGTCCCCCTTCCTTTACTCTCCCTGTCTTCACATATCGTCTCAAAATCATTTATAACCTGTCTAAATTATATCATATTTTATCTCTCACCCTCAAAAAACTTGCAAGTTCGACTGAACCGTAATGATTTCATTTTAATTTATTCATAAAATATTTTGTTTCTAGATCCATTTTTTAAAGAAAAATTAGTTTTTCGACATAATTTTAGTTTTCTTTTTTTCAGCGATAAGTTGTCATTCTCGATTCGTATAAACTAATTCTCTGAAAGTCATTGCCACAATCATTGTCACGGTTACCCTATTTCAAAACAGTATGTTGTCAATAACCCATCTAAAATTTAAAAAAATATATATCATTAATAATATGGTAATTTCCTGGCTTAATCTAATTGGGCAATATTTTTTTATTGATAATGCGAAACGGCTGATTGCGTCAAAAACTGTCACCGTCGTGAAATAGTTATAATTAAACGGATGCAGAAGTTAAATAACTTGCACGCTATTAAAAGGTTTAATTATCCACAATTAGGATCGCCTTAGACTAATTGATGCATCTCGAATGATGACTTCCTTTTAGGGCTACCACTAAACAAAATCTGACAAGTCTTTTGTTATGATTTATAATTTGATATATAAGGAACTATTAATAAAGTGTTCGTCAATGATTAATTATTTTACATATTTTTAAAATAGACCTTCAAGGTTCAAGGTTCAGCACAGGTGGTGAACCTTTTCCGGTCGAAAGGCCGCATTTTAGAAATGTACATAAAAATGTATGTGTATTATTTTGTAACTGAAGGAAAAATGAAATTTATTTATTTACTGGTTACCTTTAAAATTTATACATATATTTACATGGATATAGTAAATATTTAAAATTAATTAAAGCTATTTATTAATTTGATTTCTACAACACTGAATGGCTTCCCTTTTTCGCATGTAATTATATAAGTGGATTTGTATATCGCTTCAGTTGCAGTATTACCAGGATTTATTGCTGTTTGAAAAAATATTATTGCTTTCATCTTTTAATTTCTTCAAAATAACTTTCCTCGGCTCTCCTTCTATATTGAAATATTTTTGGTCATCATGAGTTTTATAATGCTGATGATCATTCTTCAATGTCGATATTACAGTCTCACAAAGCCAACAAACCATATTATTCTTAGCGAAAACAATATATTAAGCAATTTCCAATACTCATTAAAATATTTGTTTTTATTCTTCAGTGTTCTCTTCATTTTCTCTTTGACATGATGGATGGGCTGTTACGCAGACATAATTCAAATTGGAATTCAGTCAAAAGGTCGCATTTGAGACTCTAAAAGGCCGCAGGTTCGTTACCCCTGCCTTAGTTATTTATAAGTTATTTTTAATTATTTTCATAAGTGATCGTAATAATCAATTATTTTATTTCGGAATATATTTTAATTTCTCTGAAGTCTAAAAACCCTCTTTCCAATCGCAAGACAAATAGTCAAATATGTATATGGAATACGAATTCATTTAAATCTTAAAATATCATTAAATTCATGACATTGCACTAACCATGATAAAACAGTTAATAATATCTGCATGTGGATTAAAACACTCGTTGGTTCAAGGCCTTCAAGATTTTTTCATCTTGGCTATACAATTTATAAAAAATACAATTGACACAATATCGTATTTACGCGCTAAGGCAGATATGCAAATTTTCTATCGAGTCTTTTCCTACTGTAAATATGTTGATATTATTCTGCTATTAATTCGCAAATCTAAAAAATAGTACACATTATATTTAACGATGTTAAATGAACACATAATTCGCAGAAAAAATCAGCTTCTGCTATCGGAGACCTGTGGTGTCCTCGCATTACGCCACTGGATTGGTATGCCAATGGTAAATTGATTCGTTTCTATCGCATTTACATTTTTTAAGATTTCTGTAATCATTTAATTGCACGAGTCCTCGGATATTAAATTTAACGCTTTCTGCACTGAGGAAAATATAAATAAATATAGCATATTATCATAGAATCTGAATTAAGCGGATAAAATTAAAAAAAAACGTCAGTATTTGTATACGTAAACTTCTTTATAGGCTTGTGCGTGTTTCGGGTTTACTAGTAACTTTAATTTCTGAATAACACTTATCGTCGATTTATGTTATTGAATGGATGACGAATGTTTTAAGTCGTAGTGTACATTGAAGAAAACTTATTTTGAAATATATATAATATAAAACAGAAAATAATATCTGTCTGACTGTCACAAAAACTCCCCCCAAAAGGTGAACAGTAGCGACGTGACATTTTCCCATGTCACTGTGGCTGTCATTTTTAGCTCAACTTTTCTATTTATAACATTTAACATTATTATTAATCGATGAAAAAATATTTTGTGGGTGTTAGTTAAATTTTGATACAGTGGTCAACGTCGTTGGCTTAGGTTACGAATGTCTCGGGATCAAATCCCGGAGCGGTCAGTTTCGTAAATTGATTTTTCAATCGATTTATGGATTTCTGTTCGTAGGTACAGATATTTGTGATTTCTAGAATTCTCCTGCAACCATACCATCCTAAAAGTGTGGCGTAGCGAGAGCGATTAGCTAACCACTAGTCCTGCCCTGGCCTTATCCTTCTATCCCTACTTTCTTCGAAAAAGAGAAACTAAGCAAGCGAGCTACAAGCAGTTCTCGTAGAAAAGCTTATGTTGGGATACCTCCATTAAGAATCCATATGCTCCACATTAGGAGCGGCCATGGTAAATAAAATGAGGTAACTTATAGCTAACATAAAGAATGAGTTAACGTTTTTCCTGAGAATCTAATCTATCCCGGGCGAAGTCGGGTAATAATTATTTTAATATAAATAATATATATTATATAATATTCAATTATTGTTTTCTAAATTAATATGTGAGTATTGTTTGTATGCATTTTCATAAAATTATTGGTTTACACCTTGTGTCAAGCCAGATTAAAATGCTACCTGAATTCGCCATAAGGTTTAAATTTAATGGGTAATTAAGTGGTTTTGTGATAACCCTATTCTCCTTTTTCAATGTGTAGGTACTCCATTTAGCAATATTTGTACAGTCTGCGTTCATTTAGCACACGTTTACCATCTCGCTTACTCTTATCAAAACCTAGGTTACCTGATGTATTCGTAAGTAATCCTATCTCTACTGATTAAGCACTGATTAGATATCCTAATATGAAATAAAAGATAGCAAAACTTCGTTATAATTTTCTATTCACTTAATAAACGGTAACGTTATCAGTTCTCTGACTTCAAATTATTGAAGATAGTCGTGTGCATTAAATTACCGTACATCTTTTAATTATCGACTTGTTTAAGTCAATACTAAAAGTGATAAATAATCTCCTTGTGCTAAGGTGTGTATGTGTCATGCAGTTTGCCAAAGATAATAATTGTTTACGTTTATCAAATGCAGCACCTTATTTGTGTTGCATTTTATTGTGAATGTGTGCATATTACGTTTTTTTCTCGCGCGTTCAAGATTCGAATATCACCGCTCAATGTTCAATTATTCAACTTATAGTGACATTATTTTTGTGTTCAATTTTCGAACAAGTATTTTTTGTTGAACGCTAAGTGATTTTTATGAAGATGATCGATTGCAAAAACTTTTTTTTCTCGTGTATTTTTCAATCATAATTGCGTATTCCGTATTCCGTATTGAAACATGCATATTTTATGTTTCCCTACTTTATAATGCACGCTGGACTATAAATATCCATATTTCATTCCAGCTGTTATGATGTAATAATATGTAGTTATATTCAAATAAATCAGCGCCGTGCATACATTACGACAATTTCGAAATTCCGATTTGTCATTTTATGAGTTAAAGAATGCTTAGCTCGTATGTAGGTAACACAAACTACAAATTTACAAACAATTTTGAAGTATAAGTTATTTGTAAAATCTATAACAATTATTTTTATACGTGTATGATTAAATGATTTATTTAATTACAATTATTTTTAAATGAAATAATTTGATTTTATAATTTTAAATTTTTATAAAAATATCTGGCATTACAGTTGACAGCCAATGCACCAAATTTTTTTAAAATTGAAAAATCATACGAGATAAACTCGATGAGAAGTCACTCATGTCATCTAAATTTGTTATTGACCTTGCTGGGACTTGAACCAGGACCCACCTGATCGCTAGGCAAAGCTCTTACTACTAGACCACAGAGGCCGGCAATTATGTTGTTTTACGACTTCAAAATTTAAGCTGTAGTATTTTTTGATGCAATCTTATGATTAAAAATAGTTTTTCCAATTTTCATATTTGTACAGAGCATATGCTTCAGAGTGGCATTATTTTGGGATTCAAAAGCTGGTTCTTCAATAATAAATCAGAAAACACATTTGTTTAATTTCATTCACCTCATATACCAAAGTTGAAAGTAAAATTTTGGGACATAAAATGAGGATACAAATAGTTCATAGTCACAGTAGCAAAATCATTTGCTGAGATCTTAATTTTTTATGGCCCAGTTCCAGATAAGACTGTAATAAGATGAATTGCTATTAAATATGACACAATACCTTCCTTGCGATCTGATTACATTATAAAATTAAATTAAACCAACATCAACACTATTTGCTTTTTGATATAAACTATCACAAAAAGTTATCCGATAATGGTGTTTTTCCATCTGATAGTGTGGCATCTTGCTAAGATGAAGGTTGTATACGTACACGTATGATGTTGGCATAAATTATGAAACTATTTTCAATATGACATAGACAAATGTGTTATTTAATAAAAACATTATTTAAATAAATAATAATTGGTGAAGAATTCTATATCATAATAAATTTCGACTAAAGAATCGTTATATAAGACCACATTATTACTTGCACTGGAGCACAGTTTTATTCACTCTGAGCGTCAAGAAATTGACATTCTGCAGGATGTTAAGTAACGATGAGACCCACATATATATGGTCGTGAAATTTAAACGGTGCTGTTTTTTAATGCCAGATGGCTTCTTTTATAATTCCAGGAATAAAATGAAACTCACGAATCAACACCTAACAACGTCAGCGTTGGGAGCATTTTTCTTGGTGCTACTGATAGATCTTCCACAATGCCAGTCTGATGAAATCGTTAGACGTAAGTACCTATTGTTGAATGTATCATTTATTTATGAATAATATCATTGCTCCATTTCAACATCGGGTCTGTTCAAACAAATTAATAAAGGAAGCATTCGTTGTCTTATGTAATTAAAAAATGGCTTTTTAATACATATTTTTAGAATGAAATCATTGAATATTGATAATATTCTATTTGACACTGCCTGCATAAGATAAATAATTCAGGGTCATTAAGGTAACTCTGGCGCAATATTTTATTGTCATATAAAATAAATTATAGAAAGAAAGGACAATGTATCAGTTGAAAGCGCTCACTAGCTGAACAGAACCAGAACTGTTTTACTAAACCCCAGAGGCCGACATAATAAAAGATTAAAGTTGTGAAATATTTTGTTCAATACAGTCTATAATATCTACCCACCAACAATTAACACTACTAAATTTATTTCTTTCAATATATATATTATGATTGCAAAGTAGCAATAATTAATAATGTGAGTATTGACATTGAAAATGCAGTTTTGAAATATAATGTAGAGATAGATATAAAGTTTTTTTTAATCATATTCATTTACATCTCTAGCAGATAATACTATATACAAAATTATCTGATATACTTATAAACACAATTCTGTATAAACGCTGAACCCAATAATACTGTCATATCTATTATTTCATCAAAATAGTATATTGATTTAAAAGTATTCAGCAAAGCATCAAATGTTCAGTAAAAAAACATGCTCCGTTATCTGCCATATTTTATCTGGTATTGATTAAATTTCAAGACCTCTCAAATGACTCAGACAGGTATTTGAAGTGGGTTATCTATTATTATACTGTAAAATCGGTATTCACAGGAATCAAAAAATTGTAGCACATATAGATAACTAATTCAATGTTTATAAATTACGTCTAATGAACCAAGTCACCGTAAAAAATGGATGAAAGTCTTCAATTGTGCTGTCAAGACAAACATTGAATGGAATCTATCAGACATTAGTTTATGTCAGTGATATTTTCATCATTCCCAACAAACTGTATTTGATTCTGAGGATCAGGAATTTAGAGAGAGCGCAGTAGGCTAACATTAGCCCATTTATAACCCTATGCTCTACAAAAAGTTCTCATTGAACACCTTCAGTCGAAATGTTCGTAAATTCGAAAAGCAGTAATAACAGTTGTAAATATAATGAAAATACATTAAAGACATCGACTGAGGGTGCTTGATGGAATTTCAATATCAAATTTGGATTATTGAGATTTTGAACACTTCCATGTATTTTGTCACTAACGACCCGGGTTTCGCCTTTCGGCATCTTCAGGCATTCGAGCTCACGAATGGACTCGAATGCCTGAAGATGCCGAAAGGTGAAACCCGGGTCGTTAGTGACAAAATACATGGAAGTGTACAAAATCTCAATAATCCAAATTTGAAAATACATTTGTTGTTGCAAAATTGCGAAACAATGAACAAACACAATTTAGTCGAAATTTCATAGATACTGTGCGATTATTTTATCTACATGTATCTGATAAAAAAATATGATTTGTTTTCACATTTCATATTGCCCTGAAACATATGCATTATAATATTAAAAATAATCTAATGTTGGCATTAACGGCTTTAGTAAAAGAGTTTTACTATGAATGTTGCATAAATTGACATGTTCTGTTTATTTGTCAATGTTTTCCTTTTATATAGTTTGATTAAATGTATGCTCTATTTACTATTAAGAAAATATTTGCTCCATATAAAGCCACGTCCGCTCCATTTCTGATGTGCATATAGACTTGTAATTGAGCATATTAACTCGGTATTAAATCGAGGTGTGAAGGAATGAAAAAATAATAAATAGCAGGGCAGAAATTATATAAATCATGATTTTGTTATTATTTTATTATATACCGAGAGAAACATTTCCTGACGATGATTGCGTTTAACTTAAATAGCGAGTTTCTTTTCGAAACAGTGAAAAATATTTGTAATAATTCTTATGTGAATATATATTTCCATAAATGTCAGATTCTATGAACATATATTTTACTTTTAATATTACAAATTTAATATTATTTCTCAGGGAGAACTGGCAACACCTGCGGAACAGATTCAGATTGCCCGGACAATGCATTCTGCAAAACTTCTGCATTGAAAGGATATTGCGAGTGCAAAGAAAACCATTTCATCCAGCCGTACAACAACACTCACAGAGAATGCCTAAAAGGTTTTTGCTCTTACTTTTAAACCACATCTACCAATAATGTAAATTATACAGACACCTCACAGAATTAATATGGAAAGACCTGCAAAACCTTCTGTTTCAAAAATTGTAGAAGTGTAGAAGTAAATGGAAGCGGTTAGAACAGGACTGTTGTCGATCGGACACTCAATTCTCATTTTCAGAAATCTTCTGTATGACATAAATACTTTTAGTCAGGTATTCAAACAAGAGATGTAGACCAAATGCTAAGAATGCTGACACTCGACCGAGGCAATTGATTCTTTTAAATATGATATGAATTTGGGTAACAATAAAAATGATTTGTGTTTTTCAGAGGCTTCCAATTTGGGAGACAGTTGCAAAATAGACATACAGTGCATGTCGAAGCTTTCTGTGCACTCACACTGTTCTGAAGGCGTGTGCAAGTGTAAAGAAGGGGCACATTTGGACGAGGGCCGATGCTATGAAACCGCATGTTAGTATGAAATTATAAATATGGTATTTTGCTTCACAGCTAGAATTGTAAAGAATATTTCTGTTGTAATGTTGCAGTGGTATATTTTTAATCCATGAACCCTGACAGCGTTAAATTAAAAACCTGTTGAATTATACGAAAATTATCAAAAAAAAATAAGTTGATTGAATCTGTAAATATCAAGCAGTGTTAACTGAATAGAAATGTGACGATTAATAAAAGGAGTAAAATAATCAGTTAACAATATAGAATTAATTATGATTTTAACTGTGCAATGACAACAAAATTAAACAAACAATTTCATTGAATTGGTCTACAGTAATCGGTCAACGATGTGTTGTGACACAGAACTGCTACTTAGGCCCGGATGAGTCACTGAGCAACCAAGCTTACTGCGTTAGAGGTATCTGCCAATGCACCATGCTGCACAGTCCAAGAGACGGAGGCAAGAGGTAAATGATTTATATTCCACTATGTATATATTGATATGATTTATTTATCTGAATTTACACTCGTTCAAATGTATACGGAAGTCTCAAAAACTATCAATGGTGCTTTCTTTAATTCAGATGTTTAAAAGATGCCATGATGGGTGATCCTTGCGAAGACGATCAACACTGCTCCGGTGCAAACACTCGCTGTAACAACATCTGCCGGTGTATTGATGGCCATGTTCTGCATTCCGAAGAAGACAGGTGTCTTAAAGGTCTGTTGAAGTTGTCATAATTTATGAATGTTTCCGATCCTATAAAAAGACGAAACTAATTCTAACTTTCCAGAGGTAATAAATATATTCATATCAGAGGTAACTTTAAATTTCATCTCATACAAATACATTGTTTTGTGAAGTTATTTTTAAGAGATTGCAGTTCGCGTTGTTATTTGCCATTTGTTTTGTTTGTGTTTTCATTTTGATGTAATTTATTTGTCTATTAAATAAATGTAAAATATGTCATTTGAATTTAAAACAAAAGGAGGAGGCCGATCGAGACGTTTTTTTGAAATATATTGACAGGTATATTCCAACAATGTTAAAACTTTAGAATATAGCCCATCACCACCAGTACGAAGGCTGGCAGTCTTGAAAAAAGTACTAATCTGCTGGCTAGCATAAAATATATTAATAATGTGTCTTTTCATCAGCCGCAACTAGTCTGAACGAAATGTGTGAGATTGAGGCGCAATGCACATACTCTATGAATGGAACGACCTGCACAGGAATGCAGTGTCAGTGTCAGTACGATTATCACCAGCAAGATGGGCAATGCTGGATTTCAAGGAGTATGGGTCAAAGATGTGTTGCCAATCAGGTTAGTGAATTCTTCAACTACAGTTAATATTCAATAATTATCAAATTAAAATGTAATAGATTACATTTATAATGCAATATATCAGCGACGACTAGCACAGTTAATTCCATTAGTTTCCAATCAATGAACATTTTGACTGTACACATGAAAAATGGCAAAACATTGGATATTAAAGATACTGATCCATAAATGTCAAATGAGTTAGGTTATTAGTAGTATTAGCGTATATTGATTCAATAGAAAACTCTTGAAGGAGATAAGATGATTCAACCAACGTATAAATCATTGTCTAAGATCATGGTGTAAGAAGTACAGATGAGCTGGATCGTTGTTTTTGTAAAATATGTGATGTCACTTTGACGAACCAAATTTTTATTGTCAGCAAAAAATGTTGTAAAGATAGTAGATTGTAATTCAACGAGCACACCATGATGTCAACAAATGCAAAAATGGCGACTGCCATCTTTTATCCAACTCACCTATACTTCTGACACCATGGTGTAAGATTACAATTGAATTCTAAATGGGAGGAAAATGGTTGTGATTATCTTAATAATATATTTATTCCCAACAAAATGTTAGGGCGGGGCAGTCAATTCCTTGAGGCCACCTTATTAAAAATGTCTGAACTATGAAACAGAAAATATCACAATTAAATAAATTTTAAATTAAGCATTCATAATATTAGAAATATTTAACAAATACAAACTTGGAAAAAAGCTTAATAGCATGCTGCTGCCCTCTCTGCATGACCCTGTTCACAACATACATGTTATGCTATAACTCATTATCTCACTGTCCTGTCGATTTTTTATGAAAGTTATTAAATAATTATTTTAAATGTCAAGTTCTTTTACCGTCATATAAAATGTTCACTGCAAATGCGATGTTTGGTAAAATGAGGGTAAAAACGGGACTGAGCTGTTTCTTTTAAAATAATATGGAAGAAAAATTATCAGCCAACATATACTTCTACTTCACTTAATATTTTTTTCTTCCAGGAATGCATAACTGACAGTGGCGAGAAAGGAAAGTGTATTGATAATAAATGTGCTTGTCCGGGATGTTCTCCTGGAGCGTTCGGGTTTTCTGGTTCTCAGTCGAGGGTTATGCCGTTCCTGACGGCGATTCAAATAGCCATTGTTTCAACTCTCATCGGTTTGGTTTCGTTTTCTTCGTGATTCTGTGACACAACCGGGTAACTGTAGTCAATAACTATAATAGTATATTTAGTTTACTTGAGGAGTAAACTAAATTGTCATCTTAATTTAATTTTGTTTATTATCCATATTTGATGTGTATCTTCAATTTTGTATACTTCATACAAACACAGCATTTTCTTTGAGGATTTTAGTTAAAAAAAAATAAGAATTTTAAATGTTATTTGATTTAAAAAATCTTTTACTTGATGCATCCCAATAATAGCAAGTAAGTTTAGACGAAATTAAAATAGTTAACTAATACCAAAAAGTTAAATAGAAAATGAAAAGTTTACTAATATAACACATTCTGTACAGATAAGTATTTTACTATTCTATTCCTATTACTAAGGTTGTAAGGTTATACCAAAATATTAATAATAGAGTACAAATCATTGTTATTTTTAAATTAAGATTTAAATGTAATTGTAAGTTTTGGGAAATTGTTCCTACAAAATAATTTCAAAAATATTTTAGTATATACCTACCTACATGCATGTCATTATAATAATTGTCAATTTTTATGATAATTGTAACAATTATACATCTGCCTATTTGATGATGCTTCGGATAAATTGTTGAAAGCAACTAGGCAAAACGAATTATCAATATAAAACTAAAAATACATTTCCAATTGGATCATAGAGTACTGTATCATACTGAGTGTTTTGATTAATTTTAAGCTTGTAATAAGGAATGTGTGTATTAGGAGTAAAGTTGATTGTGAAGCCTTTTAATTTTTTTAATTATTGTTACTCCTTTGTTTTTGAGTGTTTTTGAAATTAGTTGTTTTTTTAATTCATGGTAACCTTATAATTTCTATTGTTTTTATATAGAAACAAAATATTGTTACATTTTTCGCAAATTACGAAACGAAAAATACCTTTCAGAAAGAGTATCGTCTTCGGTATTCATACGCTAAAGACCAATCCCGCACTAGTGCAGAAATTTGCGCCAACCTCTAACGAACATTCCCGCACTTCTATAAAATTTCACTACGGGTCAACATTATGCCATCTGTTGAGATGCCATGATACATTTTTGAACGGAGCTTTCTTTATTTCAAGAAAGATTTGAAGCTTACGCAAATATCACAAAAAAACATATAATGCGACTCAATTTCTCGAAAATCACGAAGCTGTTAATCAGGATTACATTAAATTTTCAATATAAAAATTAGTGTGCTAAATACAGGACCAGCACCAGAAATTGTATTCACAGCCAAAATTGTATTTTTTTGTTGTAGTTATAAAACATTACATCTGGGAATGCAAATTTTTCTTTTCCCTCTACATGCGGTCGCTTCTGTGCCAATGCATTACGCTGGCACTGGCCAAATACAATATTATATTATATCATATTAAAGGGCAAAAATATCGATATCATATTTAAGAATCAATCGCTTAATTTATTTTCATATTCATAATAAGCCCAAACATATTTATTAAACTTGTATAGTAAATTGTAAATAAAACAGTGTATATTTGATGAGTCGTATTTTTTAGAAATAAAAACATAAAAAGCATAATGGCAATTTTCTTTATTTACTGAAATTTGAGCCGAAAATTTCGAGAGATGGTAGACATTCCATAAATAACATGTTCATCTTGTAGAAAAAAATATTATGCAAATATTGCCTGATACGGCGGAACACAGTCTAATAGCTTTAGCGTATTGTCTTTTCAGAATATTATTATGACATTTTTCAGTACAGTTATTATCACATAAAAATACCATAACATTTCTATCATAGTGTTTCAAAGTGAAATTGGCTAAAATTATACAGTTCTTTCAATAATAATTATTTGAATGTATTCCAATCTATAGTGTACATTCACAAAATATTACGACCAATAATTCATTAATGACAATAAATTTCAGTACGGTTTTTTAAATCACAGGTATTAATTCTTATTCACTACACTGGTCACTAGTAACATTTTGTTCCGGAAGACACGTTTTTTTTAGATCTATGCACCCGTGAGGGCTGCAACACCTGGCAACACTTTTCCTAAAAAATAAGAGAATATTAAAGAATTGATTCAAACCAACATCCAAGACTTTTAATTGTAAAGTAATAAAAAAATGACAGTAATAACATTCTGCGGAGCAATTGTTCTCACTAGGACTGCAAATTGTCTTAAATTGGTAAAGTAATTAACTGAACTTTCACGAGGTAAAAATGATAAATGATGGAGGATGAACAGCACATGGTCTACAAATCTGATAAAATACATATTGATTAGAAAGTATCAGTGGAGACTAGAATTGAATTTAGATCTCACAACAATTGCCTTGATTAAGCGGGGAACTTTTTCTAAAGATGTGAAGTTAATGATGGAGCCGTAACATTGTATGTATTTTATAAGGCATACCTTCAAGAAGTTCCAACGATGCTCCGCCTCCGGTAGAAACATGAGACACTTTTGATTCTGTATTCCATTTTGCACAGCACGTCGCCGTGTCACCTCCACCTAGAAAAATAAACAATAGAGATATCAAATATTAACAAAAAGCATAATTTTATACCCAACATGTAAATTAACAATTGTATATTATTCACCGATGATGGTGACGGCTCCCTTGGCGGTGGCATCGACCACTCCGTCCATTAAAGCTCTGGTGCCTCCAGCAAACTTTTCAAATTCAAACACCCCAGCAGGTCTGGAAATAAACCAAAATAAAACTTTAAATAAAATCAAACAAAAACTTCCTAGTTCAGTGGTTGGCAATAGTGACAGCCATCCCCCCCCCCCTGAATGAACTGCTTATGACAAAGAGCACTATATCTTAATTGTATTGTAATGATAACCAGAATATATTAGAACGAGCACAGCAAACAACTGATCAAGACAGGGGTCGAACCTACGGACACAACAGTGGATGATATGCTTCTGATATGGTGAGGGGCAGAGTGCACCCATGCGCTGCTTAAATATATTTCTGGCTCTGGGGCACCCATATGCCCCAAATCGCTCACCACTGCCCAAGTTATTTGATCACACCTTTGCAAAATAATTATCTTTTTTGTATAAAACCCATTCTACATGGACGCTTATAATATCTATTTTATATAAAATAATATAATGTTTTAATAATGCCTTACCCATTCCACACAATAACTTTAGCTCTGGCAATAGGCTCAGCGAACAGGGCTTGTGATTTGGGACCAATGTCCAGACCCATCCAACCATCAGGAATGCCAGAAGCTACATCAGCAGTGCCAGACTGAAATATTATCGAAACTCAATATGTTTAATGCAGTTCTACACATCAAATTTCATACAATATACTCATAATAGTGATTTAGTATGTTTTATTGAAGAATAATGAAAGCTTGTTTACCTGTGCATTTTCGTCAAATTTATCTGCGGTGACAAAATCAACGGGGAGATGAATCTGGACATTGTTTTTTTTTGCTTTATCTAAGAGCTGTTGAATGATCTTGGCTCCTTCTGGGTCATACAAAGAATTTCCAATCTAGAAAAAATACATTCGTTTTATGCACCGACATATAAATAAAACATAATGTCAATAAATTGATTTAGTATTTGCTATCTAACTGCTTGATGAATTGTAATTTCATTTAGAAAAGAAATTTTGTAGGTACCGATAAGCATTTACTAGAAATATGTCTAAATATTTCAGCATTTGTCGTATATATCATTCAGATATCTTGATGCCATCCGAACAATACCTGCATTCTGTTGGTACCAGTTTAGAGTAAGTAAGCAATCACAAAAAAGACTACGTAAACTAGAGTAGATGCTTGCTTAAATATTGAGGTTATGGTGGTTTGATATTGTTATGGCCCAGTTTCTATCTGTGTCCGAAACTCCATTGAGTATCCCTGTTTCTTTGCGACAGTTACAATTAAGCTAGCACCCCTCCGTTGACTCGCATGATTTTTCGCTTCTCCAACCCTAGGCACATTCCCTCTGTATTTTCAGTCGCCTACCACATACCACTGAATTAAAATGTCTCACCGTGAGAACAAAATATACCGAAATACAAAATAGAATGTGTTTCATTTTACAAAACAACCCAATAATAAAATTTTGTGAGGAATTTGTAAACAAAGTCATGTAAAAGAACTGACACTCCCTGTAGTGCTATTTATTCAATGGATGAATTATAATGATAACATTATAAAGCTCATAAACACAACTCATATTCGGGTTCAAAAATACAGATTTGCAACAAATACTAAGGTATGGGCTCGGAAGAAGATTTAGGAATATAGCAATATGATATTTGTGAATCATTGCTTTTAAATATTGCCATAGATGTTTGAGTAATAACAGTGACATTTTGATTTTCATAAATTATTTGTCTCACCTAGCGATGATATATACAAAAGAGTACATACCTTCATTCCCGAAGACTCTTTAAGGAAAGTATATGCCATTCCTCCGCCGATGATCATCTCGTTAACCTTGTCGAGGAGATTTTCAATCAGCATTATCTTGTCAGCGACCTTAGCACCTCCCAAAATTGCCAAGAAAGGCCTGTATATTACACAACACACAAATGTTTTTAATAGTATTGAATTTGACAATTTGAATATAAAAATTATTTTATGTAAAATATCATCGTCCCAAAATAAAAATGGCGCTTGCATAATTTTGATAATTAAAATATTAAAGTTAAAACAGAACATATTTAGCCATACATGAATTGAGAGTTTACAAATACACAAGTCACCTTTTTTATTTGTTCAATTGTGATTTCATAGATTTTTGCAAATGTTCTTTTGTCTATCACATAGACAGAAAAAATTACAAACAGCCAAAATGTCAAAAGTGCCCTATCGCTTTTGAAGCGACGATATCATATTATGTATTAATTAAAAACAAACCTTTCTGGCTCATGGAGTGCCTTTGCAAAGTATTGCAATTCTTTTTTAAGCAAAAATCCACTAGCCCTCTTGTCAAAACCTTCTCCCATCATTGAACTGTGTGCTCTATGGGCGGTGCCTGTAAAACAGAATATTGTATTTAATGAAATATTAATTCAGATACTATTTCGATAAAAACATTCAGAATCTAAGAATACTTTCAAGAAACCGACAGAAGATACAAAAATCTCTCAGGTTCAGGATTTCTTCTACAGGTTAATGTTATGTGTGATTCAAAGCTTTGCCAGGAATGTTCGAAGAAAATTCCGCAAGACTTATTTACATGCACTATAGTGTGCAGAAAAGAAAAGAGAATGTCCCACAAATAGTTAATATAAATATCTACCTCCCCCCTTTATAGGATGTTATTAAATGCCTTTTAATTTACCCTAGATGCAACTAAGTCGGCATATCCGATGAGGCTGATAGATCCGCTGGTTATATTGTTTTAAGACACAATTCCCTCTCTCTGTCACTTTCTGGACGTTACCAAAGGATGTGATGAGCACTCTGAATAATATTGCTACATTCAAAATTTGGTGTATCTACTATTACTAGCCATGGAATACAAGGCTGCGATTGAGCATGAGACTACCTGCTTATTATAATATAAATATATATTGTAAATTCAAGTTACCAAAGGCATCATTGACGTAGAGATCTCCCAACTTCCTAAGACTGGCTCTGAATTCGGTCACTTTTGAGGGATCTGCCTTGGCCTAAAAATATACACATTTACGATTCTCTTTCTGAATTTAATTATTAGCTTACAATAGATTCTCTATTTCTATTGTGTGTACGCAGATCAAGAGAAAAAAGTCACATTTAAGATACGTTAATTATTTCAACCGAGGAAGAGATACGAAATGCTTCTCAATGGACAGGAGTTGAAAGACCAAATGGTTGAGCGCACATTAAAAAACTGTTTATGTTTATACTATATCTTCTGAATAACAGTAAATTAAATAAAAATATGTCTGATTGATTGATAATAAAAAATGTTTCAAAGTGCAATTGATAAAACAAAACCAATGATCATGCAAAAAATGACAGGTAATTTCTCTATTATAAATGTGAGATATTTTATGAAATTGATAATACAGACCTCTGCATTTGAAAATAAAAGCTGCATTTACAACTTACTTTAGCTCCAGATGCATCGACACCTTTGCCTTCTTCTTCCAAATAGAAACGAACATTCTCAAGTAAGATTATGGATCCAGTAGCTGGATTGGTACATGCGGCCTCAACTTCAGCTCCAACACAGTCCGGGAGGAATATAACTTCTCTGAAAATTATAGATTGATTTATTTTTACTAGACGTAAAATACGTATAAACTGCATATTAAAACTATTTCATCCAATGAAACCTGCAGCCTTCTAGGTCTTCAAGTGCGACGTTTTGACTGTTCACTTTATTTATGAAATAACGTATGTACATTTTTGAGTATAACTTATTGAAGTTTATTGAACGTGGCCTTATTACAAGTAAATAAATGCGGCCTTTCAAAACAAAATGATTCAACACCCCTGGACTAGTGTAATAAAAAAATAACTGTTATTCATTACAGTTGACAGCCAATGCCCCAATTGAAACTGTGTGAAAAAAATCTTCGCAACGAAAAATATGGCGTACATATTTATTGCATTTTAACCTGACCATTCTAACACTATCTGAAACACAAGTTATGCAAAATATTACAATACAGATTGAAATTAAATGAGAAGATTATACCTGCTAAGAAGCTTTTTTAGTTCTTCAGCTACGGGTTTAAGAGTGTATTTGAGATTCTTTTGTCCATCAGGCCTACCCAGATGCGACATAAGCACCACAGACTTTGCACCTTTGTCAACTGCATATTTGATTGAATCAAGAGCGGCCACTATTCTTTGATTGTTAGTTATTACTCCATCTTTTAGTGGGACATTGAAGTCAACTCTGCAATGTAAAAAAAAGATCATAGCTTGTTAATACTACACCAAATTTGAATGCATTTCCGAGACAAATGATGTGATTTTATTCAAGTCTCATAGAAACGACAAACGATTGGGTTGACATACATAAATAATAAAGTGATAAAAAATTGAATATATAAATTAACCTAAGATGTATTGTACGTATTGTATACTATACAGGTATCACAAATAAAATACATATTATTGATTATTTCGATAAGTAAAATGTGGTGTTTAAATGTAAAAGCAGTTACATAAATATACCGACGGTATTTATACAAAAACATATATTTGTAAATTAACTTTGAAGTTTCGAATAAATATAACGATTGCGAATTTACCTCATTAAAATTCTCTTATCGGCCAAGTCAAGACTATCAATTGCAAGCTTATTAAGAGTCATTTTTACTGAATATAATCTACTCTTTAAATATACCAAGTTGACGTGTACTTTGCAAAGGGCAAAAATTTTGAGTGACAACTGTACCCTTCAAATTTGAAAGGTCAAATATTTGGCATGTTTAAAATGTTACCACGGACACAAAAATAAAATCTTGCGCTCACTTAATTTTTATTGTATGGTAATAGGTAATATACAATAAATAAATGTTTAAACTGATTGTATCTAAGTAAAAGTACTGCTTAAAATTTAATTCTGCCATGTGGTTTAACGTATTATTTTATGGTTCAATCAACATAACCAATGATACAAAAAATGCATTTTATAGAGTACGCAATAACGAGAAAGTTAACGCATGCTTTATTCTGTAATTAATAATTGGTACACCTGATATGCGAAGTTGTAACATGTGAGACGCTCCGGGGTGTACTTTGAAAATCGGCTTACGTTTTTCGCTAAAATATCAGATTTAACTAATTGAATGGTTTCCAAGCTGTGCTATTAACGTTTCAAAATACCGTGCTTTACTTATTGTCGTGTCTGCCATAAATGGTGAAACTCAAATAGAAAGATACAAAGTCGTGAAACATGGTGCCGCTGGGACCCGCGCCAGGCCATTCTGGCTCTCACCAGACCCACAGCGGCCCTACGTCGAATCCTTCGGGTCCGAACTCCCTCTCTCAAGGGCCCCCGTCGACAACCAAGCTGACAGGAGCCGTAAGGACATTGTTTACTTAGTGCTATTCGTATTGCGCGGGTCTTGCATCAGGCCGCGCTGCTAACAATTTACATAATACACCATCACGCTTCTATTCTTGGTTTCATCAATTCAAACCTTCGTTTGTTTCAGAAATCGAACTATGCGTTGAAATTTACACTAGCCGGACACACGAAAGCGGTATCTTCGGTGAAGTTCAGTCCGAATGGAGAATGGTTAGCCAGTTCATGTGAGTAAAATATTAATTATTGAAAGTTTTAAAATATCCGAAAACTAGTGTTTGTATCAATTGATGCGTATCACGATATTGACTCCTGTGAAATGTTTATTAAAAATTCCATTGTGATGCCATAAATGCTTCCATGTTATAAACATTGGAAATTGTTTAAGAACCTGAGTTCATGCATCATTGCACAAATGAATTCTCATCCTTGGTTGATGATGCTATATAGATCACAGAACTGACTTATTTTCGTTCATGGTCATTTTTTACATATTGTAGAAATCTAAAAATAGAATGTGGATAAAATCATATTTTTTGTATATTTTCAAAACTTTAAGCACAAACAATCTTCAGCTATATTCATAAGCACAGACATTTATAAATTTATGAATTATCACCTGTTGATTATTGCTGTTGATTTGATGAAAAAATATAGATTTAGAGTAAGTATTGTGTGTAGGTTGAAAAATATGGATAGTTGGATGAACTTAAGTGGATTAGTGACTTATGAACCAAACATCCAATGGCCAGCAAAATTACTGCGAAATTTGAAGAATAAACAGGCAATTGTTCCAAAGAAATAGTATACTCTCTTCATTTTATATTTAAAAAATGATAGTAATGGCTATGGAAATGTAAAAGGGTATATCCAACACATAATAGATTTAATAACCTTGTATTATTTATTAATGAAATAGAAGCTCTGTCAAACTTTATTTTTTAACATGATCTTTGATAGCTTCATTACTCAGTTGAGTGATTTTCCATTATTATTGTTTTCCTCATCCCATCTAAAGACTAGGTTTTGTCATTTGTAACAGAAAAAAGTTGCTCTGTGCCAAGCCAAAGAAATATAGAGGGTAGGGACAAATTCGTGCAGACAACATGTGTTCTCACAGCCATTGAAATGTCTTGTCAATTGCAATTTTCATTTTTAGTCATCAATTATTCCACCCAGCATGCAACCAGCTTTTCAATTTTATGCTTAGGACTGTTTGCACAAATTCATTTGAGATTCTCACAGACTTAACAATCACACTTTGTGGCTTTTCATTATGATAACTCAGATTTTTTAATGACTTCTTCGTATATATTCAAAATGGGGTGTCCGTATCCATCATCCGGCATCATGTCTGAACTCTACCTTATTTATCAATTTAATATTTTCACAGTCTATAATATATCTTGACATAAAATTGTGTACTCCACTGGTTGTATTATTAGGCACGACACATGTTTCAACTCTTTGAAAAACATCTGCAATTTTTTTAATATTTTCAACTCACCAACTTAGAGAACTATGTTGGGCGTTTTGTCCACTACTTTGTTTCCCTACCCATCACTTCCCCCTGACAGTGTCACTCGTTCCCATTGTGATAAAATGTTGAGGTTCTCTGTGAAAGCAATCTATCAGAAAATATTCTTTTCATTGAAATAAATCAATTACTGTGAAAGTATTTTTGGCAAAATGATATTGATGTTCAAATCTTCCTATTTAATAATAAATGAAATGTGCTTCAATTTATATTTCCAGAAATATAATATATTGTGCAACCTTAAAACCCCAGGGTTCACAATACAATGCAATAGCAAAAGAAAGTAATAGTTCTAAGTGGTGATGATCTTTTTCTACTTACATAAATCTTCATAATACCTACCTTATTAAACTTGAGAAAGATAACATTAATTTATTGCAATATGAACTCCCCGCAGGAAGTGTTAGGGATATTATATAAATCCGTCAAATAATCACCAGAAATATGTTTTGTATCTTCCATCGCTAAAAGTTTAGAGCCGTCTTAGACACACGGTTATTGTTCATAATTTTGCCTGTTTTATTTTGCAGCTGCCGACAAATTAATAAAAGTATGGGGCGCTTACGATGGCAAGTTCGAAAAGACCATCCCTGGACACAAAATGGGAATCAGCGATGTTGCCTGGTCTTCTGATAGCAGGCTTATTGTTAGTGCCAGCGACGACAAAACATTGAAGGTATAAAATGTGTAGATTACTTTACATAAGCTATTGCATTCACAACACTGGCGACAGTGACGATTCAAAACCCATGTGAAGAAACCAGCTATAGTCTCGTGTGTTACCTGTTTGAATATTGTCAAAAAATGCCAATAGGATCATCAGTGATATTAAAAGTTACATATTTACACATTGATGAATACAGAGCTCTAAACATAGTATAAATAAAAGAATGTCCACAATGGAAATACAATAACTGAGTCTTCTTTCTAATTTCAGGTGTGGGAACTCAGCTCTGGAAAATGCCTGAAAACTTTGAAAGGCCATAGCAACTATGTATTCTGCTGTAATTTCAACCCCCAAAGCAATCTCATCGTATCTGGAAGCTTTGATGAAAGTGTCAGGATATGGGATGTCAGAACAGGTAATTTTTTATAATGTCACATTATTATTACAATAGAGATATAAATTGCATTCAAAAAATATTGCCACATTATTTTGCCAGTGCTGTTCTATTATGCTACCTATTTGTGAAACAGTAAATTTAAATACTAATTAAAGAATTTATGTACTGAACCCCCTCTATTGGCAAGCAAATTATATATATATTAACATATTTCCCCACAAAGGGGGTTGTAATTTTTCCAAATTTCGTAATGAAAAAAAACTTTTTTAGTCATGTCGGTATGAAACCAAGTAATATTAGGCAAACTCTATGAGATAGTAGTCCACGTTGACAAATAGTTCATCAAAACAATATACTCTCATATTTGTAACGATGTGCTGCCCATTGACTTGTTAGAGCAGCGTTAAATCTGCGTCGCCAACGCGACACTCGATAGAATGTTCTCTTCACTTTGCAACACTTTTGAAACATAAAATTTGACATTTCAAAACTCATTTTAACATTTTTCTTCAGATTATACAAACTATTAGTTTAAGCTTAGCACAACAAAAATATTTAAGTAAAAATGCATATGAGAATATTTCATAAATTAAGACGTCAACTGAGGGTGCTTGATGGAATTTCAATATCAAATTTGAATTATTGAGATTTTGTACACTTCCATGTATTTTGTCACTAACCACCCGGGTTTCGCCTTTCGGCATCTTCAGGCATTCGAGCGCACAAATGAACTCGAACTGACGGACAGTAAACAGTGTCTAACGTTTATATAGAAGATACAAATACGACAAATATTATTTACGAGATAAAATATTAGTTAAAATTACCTGAGTTAAAATTTCGAGAATCGCCTTAATCCTTATTTTGTTAACAACGCATTAACAGGGTGGCGAATTGCCGCTTTTCAACTAATATTAGAATCACCAGTGATTTTACAATTATAATAGCATTGTGGGATTTGACGGGATGCAATTCGACGAAAGGATAAATATATACAATCATTTCACATTTAGTGGCATCTGTTAGGTGTTTCAACGTATAGGATGCAGCAACGGGGAGTTTGGAAGGTTCAGCTGTTCATTCAGAAATCTCGTTCAGTTATCTCGTAAATAATATTTGTCGTATTTGTATCTTCTATATAAACGTTAGATACTGTTTACTGTCTGTCAGTTCGAGTTCATTTGTGCGCTCAAATGCCTGAAGATGCCGAAAGGCGAAACCCGGGTCGTTAATGACAAAATACATGGAAGTGTACAAAATCTCAATAATTCAAATTTGAGAATATTTCAATTATTAGTAACGTGTCGTATTTTCTTTCAGGAAAATGTCTAAAAACCCTCCCAGCACACTCGGACCCGGTGTCAGCCGTTCACTTCAACAGAGACGGATCTTTAATAGTCTCGTCAAGTTACGATGGGTTGTGGTAAGCAATAGTCTCGTAATATTAATAAATATTCTCCACCAAATTATCTACATGTCTTCACAGAAAGATTCTAATATTTATCATATATTTTTTTTGCAGTCGTATTTGGGACACGGCATCCGGACAGTGCTTAAAAACCTTGATAGACGAAGATAACCCGCCAGTGTCCTTTGTCAAGTTCAGCCCTAACGGTAAATACATCTTGGCAGCTACGCTCGATAACACCCTGAAGCTGTGGGATTACAGTCGGGGAAAATGCCTCAAGACTTACACTGGCCATAAAAATGAGAAATACTGCATATTTGCCAACTTCAGCGTAACCGGAGGAAAGGTTCGTACAACATAGTGGAATCAATAAAATATCGACGATTATATTTCGATGTGTTAGTAACGCAAAAATGTATCTAGATAGATGGATTGTGTTCTTTGGTTAAATATACAGAATTATTCGCTAACTTCGGTTCTAGAGCAGGCTATAAAACACAAATACTTATAATATGTAAAATTGAGTTCATTGTTATTATCTCTTTTAGTTTTGCTAGTATGATCAGTTCTGAAAAAGTCTTGTTTTCCTCTTTTCTGAAAATTTGTCGATTTGATTTTGTGCTAACCCATTAATTTAAATCCTAAATTGATTAAGAAAAAAGTGTGAGATAGTGTTGGGTGATCCCATCCTGCATTCGCTCTGCCTGCCGCAGCGGGCAACTACTACTTTCCACTATTTCAATGTTATATTAATTTTCAGTGGATAGTGTCCGGTTCGGAAGACAACCAGGTGTACATCTGGAACCTGCAATCGAAAGAAATCGTCCAGAGACTCGCCGGCCACACCGACACTGTTCTCTGCACCGCCTGTCACCCCACGGAGAACATCATCGCATCGGCGGCACTCGAAAATGACAAAACAATCAAACTCTGGAAGAGCGACACATAAGCCGTCCTGCTCTGTGACCACACTTTGGGATGAAAACGCTCGCGCGGCAGCCAAACGAGACAGACGATCCGGACTGTTTGAACGGAGGCCGCTTCCGCTATCGTCGGATACACTTCAAAATAACATCTAATCTTTATCTCTAACCCTATCCAGGATGCGTATTAAGCTATATGAGTTTGTCAATATTTAACAGATAATTGCTTATTATCTACCCGTGTTGTGCTCGCAAACTAAGTGTGTTTATCAAATAGTTTTATCCTGTATGACGGTGAAAGCCGGTCCTAAATGTAGCTGTGACTTAAAGGAAATTTGCAGTGTCACGATTAATATTTAACAATTTTACATTAGGATTGTTGACCACTTTTGTTTGACTACAACTTTATTGTCTATTAGCAACCGGCAAACCTGTGAATTAAAAACAATAAACAAAGGTATCTCATTCATGAGTAATCATTTCCTGATTACGTTTACTTCAAAGCTCTCATAACACTTCTACAATCATTTTAAAATGATGTCGAGTCGTGGTTACGTAAATGTGTGAACTATCAATCATTAATTCTTTCCGAGCAAACATGTAATGTAGACGTGTGACATTGTACACCAATTGCTATTGTATGATGTATGACAATTTAGATTGTATAGAATGTAAACTTTGATAAAAGAAATTATTTTATTAATAAAAAATTAATAATCAGGTTAATCAGTTAAAGAAAAACCTTGTGATACCGATAAGTGAACGCAAACGAAGATTGATCGTGTGAGTTGCGGCTGAAGAGAATACATACTTTATTTTGTGTACACGGTTATATTTGACTCGAGGTCTAAGTTAGGGAGTTGGAGATTTTATTATACGGTATAGGAAAATGGAGTTTTTGGTTTTATTGATTGAATTATTTCCAATTACTGTAGGCGGGACTGAGTGGAACTGCTGTACTAGGTCTCATTGTATACTAGAGGGTACTCGCCCAAACGTGCTGTGCAATGCATATTATATGCTATACGCTCGCAACATTCCGTCAACAATTTAAAAGAGAACACATATTTTGTCCCAGTACAATCGAGAAAAATATTTATTGCATTACACACAACAACAACCATCCAACTATAATTATCAAATTGATGTAGTCCATCTGATTTCATTTTGTATGTCTGTTTATTTTAATAACTAGCATTGTTACATAAAAATATTCATTTATATTCCGAATATGTGCATGTCGGGTTCAACTCTTGAACCCGTATATATACGGGATGGATAGTGAACACGTTTATATTATTATTTCAACAATTTAGTGTTATTTTTTTTAATCCTCCGCTCCCAATGTGGAATTTATGGACTGCTAATGGAGATTATCTCAGAAGTTTACTACTAAAACTGCTTGTTACTCGATTGCTCAACCTCCCTTTTTATGAAGAGAACATGACTAATGAGCTAATGGATTTCGATGCCTCCCATTTTTAGAATCGGATGGGTGGGAGACCACTAACCTGAGATAATATATTAAGCAATGAATTTGTGATTATTGATTAACTAAGCAATCTTGAAAAAATTTTGTGTCCACTAGATAAGTACGTTTCGATCTGCATTTCAATTTATGATAATCCCTGTGTGTACGATTGCAATGAATAATTTCCTGAAAAAAACCTTTTTCAATTTCGTTTACAATGCGTTTAACTAAAAAAAGTACTCTTCCATCTCAGTCCCCGATTGACTTTATCTTTATAATACTGATTGCATTTCTGTATGAATGATGATTTTTTTTATGGTATGTTTAATATGTTAATGTGGCGACAGTTTTTATATGGGTTTGCAGTGGACGTAGCATTCTAACTTGATACGGTTATAAATGTATCTGATTTTCAATATAAATTATATGAAAGATCCGATGATTGGAGATGATTATTGCAATTAAAAATTTACACATCAATTATAGTCATATTCCAAACAAAATTATGTCAATATTTAAACAATTTTGTGCTAGTTCAATAATTATAATAATATTTTTGATAAATTCATACAAAAAATGAGTACTTTATTAAAGCAAAAGACATCATTTCTTTTTTCAATTTTTGGAGACGGCCTCGTGTGTTCTGCTAGACATTACACAAACAATTATAAGCGGCACATCTTGTTGGCTCCCAGTGTACAGCATATAAATTACTAATGGAATCTCAACAGAAGCTGGTTTTATGAGAACTGATTGTTATTCAGTCGTTCAAACTTTTTTTCGAAAAAGATAGATACGTCAGACCAGTTGTAAGGTAATGGCTATTGCTACTCCCTCTTTTTTGGCGTCGAATAGGGGCAGGTGGGAATGTAAACATCATGTACACCAATGCCTTTGACCACAATTCTATAAACAATTGGAAAACGAATTTATAAAACTGTCTGCACGGGAGCTCCAATTTGTGAACACTGCAACTGAATTAGACAAATGCGATTATATCAAACAGCTCTAATTAAAAGAAAGTAATTTTTTATATGTGCTATGGTCTCTTTATCATTTCACTTTGCCTTATGTGTGCCGTTCATCGCTGTTTGTGCAACATTATCATTTAACTTGATGCACTAGTATATTTATGTGTTGGATAATATAGTGGTGGATCTTAGCAAAACAATTGCCATGTAAAGAATTACTCCCTATTTTGTGTATTCTTTTTTGATATAAACGTGATGCTTTTCTCTTTTATGTATATAATTTTAGTTTTAGAAATTTATGTATAGCTAATGATAAACTTATAATGTACATACTATTATAAAAATTATAGATAATATAAGTTTTATCCTATTTTTAAGGTTTAGATTGTAGTTTCTGAATTCTTTGTTGTGAGCTCTGAGAATTCGCACCTGTGTGTATGTATAATTATAATGCCGATTATAAAAAGACCTCACATACCAACAGCATTTCTCTGTAAGCCTGTATAAACCTCTTACTAAAACTGGAAACTGTCGCCATTTTAACATGGCATCTTGAAAATGAAGATGCGCCAATTTTATGTTTGTTTTGTTCATTTTGTGATTTGAATTATTATTAAACTAGTTTCAGATGAAAAAATGATTTTTTTGTTTTATTTTTTTGAATCAGTTCATATTTTTCGATTTTACCCTTTCACCTTCATTAGATATTTTACCACGTCATATTATATTGCTACCATTTTATTATTTTTTATAATGTCTTTAAACGTATAGTGTAAACATGATTTTCAAAACAGCTGTGTTTGTTCATTTCTAATTTTGTTGTATTTATTTTATTAAACAGCGGTATATATTTCAACGTTTGCAAGAATCTTACATTCAACTGTTCTTAATGTATGTCCTGGATACCCTATTAATCAGTCTTTAAGCGATTCCTGGTTGATGATACCATTGAAAATGTCTTTCAGATCTGCTTACATTTCATGTCAAAAATGCAATAATGTATATGAAGAAAAAGACCCTTACCTTTTGTAAAAATGTTTGGTTTTTTTTCCCCGCTATAAAGATATGTTCAGCTTCCTCATACTTGCAGCAGGATTACAATCACTGATGAATCAATCTCCGTGGCATGATTTAAATACAGATCTGCATCCATCCAGCTGATGAAATATTCTTTCGATGGAAGAATACCTCTAAAAGGCAAAGATTGTACATTGCTGTAGAGCTAAATCTGCATGTCACAGTTTGACAACCCCTAACTATCCAATTCTAAAATTACTTGACTTCCTGAATATAAATACGTTTTTTCCAATAGATTAATACAGCCGGGTTTGATCCTATCTTCGTCGGCGTGTGCCACTCATCTGTTTGAATTGAAGAAGAAACCCAAAATTATGATTCTCAATTCCATGTAATAATTAAATAGAAAGCAGAGGCAGAGGGGTTGAAAATTGATATTTATTAACGGTTAAATGTTTATTTTTTTAGTTGTAAATAACTAAATATGGAAATGTTAAGTTTCAATGATAATACATAACTATAGTGATCAGTCTATTTTTTTAATGTGTGTTCAACTAAAAGAATTTGTAGTAATTAAGAAATGGTGCATATCTAACCCAACACATTTTACATGCATCTGTTTTCTGACCTCTTCGTGAAATAAATATCATTATTCACCAAAAATAAGAAAATGCAATATTATTTCAATATATTGCTAATTATATGAAGAATATTTAACTATGAAATATAACTAATCTTATTCAAGATTATTGAAATGTTCACTGCAACGCCTTTAACAAAAATGGATTATTTTTTCAATTTAACAATTGCAATTTTCAGGTGTTATTTTATACAATACTTTTATTGATTATAATTTAGATTTCTGAATAAGTTAACAAAGACCTTTGCGTTTTTCCTAAGAACAGAATAGATAGAGTTATATCTAATATTTTTGATGAATTACTTTGAAATTATTAATTTTCAATGCAAGATTAAACATAGAAAACTTAATAAATACACTTTTGTATATATGAATGACACGGCTTAAGTTGAGAAGCATATTGTCCTCCGAGAGTAAAAAGGTAGTAATTCACTGAATAGCAGAAAAACATGAATACTTTATTATGAGATTAGAAGAAAATCACGATCATTAGTCTTGTATCTTTATGTAATGATTTGGTGGTTGACTGAGAGTATTTTTTTATAATCATTTATTGAAAATTTTTGAAGGTCTACAAAAATCGACGTTATTTGTGTAAGAAAATTTTGGTTCCTATATTTTCACAGGCATTATCATATGAATTCCTGGAAAGACACCAAGTTGTGGTTAGTGCTTAATCACCTGTTTCCAAACTGTTCATTCAGACCCCTGAAGACCTGAAATGTTGTACAAAGAATATTCATACATACATATTTATGAAGAATACTAATTCCTGAATGATGATAATTTTTACAATACTAGCTTCTCAAAGGATAAAAACTATCACTTTTTAAAAGCATTCTTTTCAAAGTAAGAAATTTTAATGCTGTATAATTTATTTTGACTATGTTTTCCATTTTACCATTGTAACCATTGATATTTTTGTTTGATTAACACTGAAATAAATACTGGACTACTTTCTGAATATATAGTAGTTTTTCATTATTATCTTGTTCTTTGCAGGCCATCACAAAACCTTAAAATACTTACAAAGTATGTGCATCCACAAATTCTTGGTTTTCTTCTTAGTACTTCTGAATTCAATAATTTTAAGAGAAATCAGTGAGCACGAATTGCAAATCTAACCAATCGGGGATAAGGAGATCCAATGAAACTAAACTGGTAGTTTTAAATACAAATATATTTTTGTTGTAAAAAAACATTCGCTTATAAATTATTAGAAAGCAGTGATATCCTTTCGAATCCAACACGTTTTATTTAAATCACTGAAAGCGTTATTAATTTATTATATCAAATTATTGAAGTACAAGATGTCATGGATTCCTAAAAAGGCACATGTAACATTGTTTCGGACATATTTTATGGCTTGTAAAAAGAAAATATACACTGGAAAAATTACACAAAAAAAATTGTCAAAAGTAAAAAAGATCTAAGTACTTTTCAAACCTCCTCGCCCAGATGTTTCCGTTCTCAGGACATGTTAATAACTCGGTGAAATTAAAGAGTAATTTATCTTTTTACACGATACTACTTATTCCCAATAAAGTGATACCAGTGAAGGACGAGGAAATATTTTATAATGTCATATGATACAATAAATTGTGCAATATGTTTTTCCTTTGAACTACTTTTACAGGTATTGGCTGAACAAAATTATTTTTGGAATAAATACATTCTACTGTTAGTGATAACTCCTTAGAATTTGATACAATAAGATCGGTTGACAATAAAATATCTAAATCAAATTATATTAAAATTTGGAAACGAGAAAAGAAAGATGTTAAAAGATAGGTTAACCAGCTAAAGATTTAGTTAAGTCTGAATAACATTCACGACTATCAATCCTTCACGGAGGCAAAATATTGTTTTTTGTTTAGTCCACTTCATTGAGAAAGGAAACTTCCGCACCGACCCCGCACAATATATTTCAAAATACAATCAATCGAGAACTTTAAATCGAATCGTATGTTTTAATATTATTATGATATATGTACAATTCCTTTGCTAAAACATTTTATAAAATATTACGTGTTCCTATAATATTTCTAATAATTATTAATTAATTCACCTTCAAAATTAAATTAACTAGTATTATTTCTTAGTAATATATAGTTTTTATATTATTTTCTTTAATAATTGATGGTAAACAAATAATATTGCCTAAGGGAATTTTTCAATATTTAACATGACAGTAATGTTATGATGTCATTAAGAATTAAAACTAGAATTTTTTTTAATGTTAGAGAATGTGAGTGGCCATATTAAAAGACATTATTTATTCATTTTATCTTCAGAAGAATGGGACTCGTGATATGAAAAACTTACAAGTAGTAACTTTTATAGACAGAAATAATCTATTTTAGTCACTCAGTGCACGTTAATTAAATGTCTTACAGAGATACCGCTTCATCCGAAAAGAAAATAAAATAAATAGCTATTCGAGTTTTAGGTGACAGAGTTAAAATTGCTAGTATTCTATCGCCCATTTTGATAAATAGCTGCCTTACGGTAAAGCGCAATATTACTAACTACTACCCTATAAATTATCTATTACATTAGAAACAGAATCTACCGCAAATTGTGAAAATTTCCTTCGATAAATTTGCTAAATTTAGATGCGTTCAATTATTATTCAATCTCAAAGAGTAAACACTCTCATTGAGTCATAATATCAAAAGTTGCCATCGAATCAATACGACATAATATAAGTAGACATTAAAATATGTAACGTGATTATAGCTTTCATTAATTCAACAATAAAGTATGCAAAAAAACAATATACAAAAGTAAACGACACGATCCCGTGAATTTGGTTGTTTGATTATTAGTTATAATTTAAAGGCAATAAATTAATATTCAAATATACACACCAAACATCAGGGTTCATTTGTGATTATAAATCGAAGATAATTTTCACTGTTTTGACATGCACGCACTAAAGGCATGCGATTCTCAATAAACAGAGGACTTTTAAGTAATAAATATTATTTATTAAAGCATGCTTCGTGGACAAGCATAAAAGCTCCTTAAAATATCATCAGTAGAAATACAACACCACATTTCTCACAATAATAATTGCAACAATTCAAAAAGAGAAAAGCTTAGTGTCAAATTTGACAAACCTAATTACCATAACCAATTTTAACAATTTATTTATTCTTTTAGAAATCCTACCTAACAGCATCAGATTAATTTATTAATTTTAGCCATATAAGTTGTCTATTATAACATCGGCATATATCTAATTTGACTATTTGCCATAAAGAAATCCTACTGTGGTATTTTCACAGCAAAGCATGCGTATGGTATAGAAACATTAATTTATATGAATGGAAAATTAAAAACAGCGAACTGGTATATCCAAGCGAGCGATTCAATAATTAAACAACAGGAAAACTTATTCTTGAAGTAAAAGTGAAATATTTTTAATTAACGAATTTGCATCTTCGATTCACCAATATTATATTGTCGTTTTCATGCAAATAAGTACAATCAAAATGCATTGTTAGTTAATAGTTAGTTTACACACTAGTGTTCAAATAATTTGAGAAGTGTAGTGTTATTTTTCCATTGTCAATTTTCATCAAATTCTTTATTAAACAGCAAAAAAATACTATTGATAATCTGTACAATATAGTAAAATATTAATTAGAATACAATTTTTTACAATTAGAAATAGAGGAGATTAGAGAGAACAAAAATTGTACTAACAAAAAAACACAATAATAACAAATCAGTAAAATTTATAGACTGCACAAAATAGTATCGAATGTATAAAAAAATATTCCTCTGTTACTAAACATATTGACAATACAACTAATTCCCTAAGCTCCCTCAAATCTTACGAGGTCTTTTAATGTATTTGTGGCCTTACTATTTACAAAATAATATTTACATATACAGCATTAGCATCCTGACAATTATATATTACTACGACTGTTCTGTATTCAGGAATATCCTGGATTTAAACAAGCGTTGCCGAGTGTAAAAGGTTCAAAAACTCCTCGATGACTTTCCATGCGGTGGGCTTAAATTAAACGCGACTGATGTAATAATTAAATGTAATTATTAAACAATATGTTGGAGAAATTCACCACACGGACTCTCGATGAGATATTCATTTAATGGGTACCAAATTTATTGTAACATTAATTTATTTGTATGGTTAGTTGGGTTATCTCACTGTTTCATATATATTTAACACACTAACAATAATATATAGCAGTCAATTTTATGAAAGTAGAATTTTCAAAACGTTTTCATTATAATATTATTAAAGATACCGGTAGATATTTATAAAGTTTTGAAAATTAGCATTTAAAGCTTCTGGCAAAAATGCTGACATCTTTTAGATATTCTCGACATTTCATAATATTGTTTATACAAAATTTTTAAATTAATTACCGGTACTCTTTTTAGTAGGGAGACTTATATAACCATTAAACAAAAAAATCCACAAACAGAAATTCATTGAAACAAATTTTGATTTTGATTTAGACGTAGAAATTATTAGAGTGCAAGAATATTAACAAGTATAGAATTTAATTCTTGCAACCACATTCAAACGTAATACAATTGGTTTGATCAAAACGAACATTTAATTGTTATAATTTTCAAAACTAATTAGTTGATATTTTAATTATGCAAACGGCATGCTTCATCATTGCTTTATATAAGTGTGCTGAAGAAAATGACAACGTGAAGACATTGAAACTTCTATTTGCTTAATATGAGAAGGCACACACTGTTACAAAATAATTTATTTAAAATGATTTAAATAAAGTGCTCATATTATATGAAGCTATGATTATGAGATTAATTAGCAAACATTTTTTTTGAAAATGATTTGCCTACAAGATTATGGTATTGAATAAAGCTGCCGTACAATGAATATATTAACTGGAAAACGGTTACACTGCAGATTTACTCATTTAATTATACTATATATCCGAGAATAAATAGTGTCACTTAGAATTTCAAGCTTAAAATAAAGATGGAACTAGTCACAGGCGACAATAAAGAATCTCGGAATATTTATTCATTTTCAAGTTGCGGAAAGTATAATATGAATTGAATTCTTGTGATGATAACAACTCAGTGTTTCAAATATTATCGAGATAAATTTTAGAGTAAGCTTCACAAGAATTTATTGAAAGGAGGGTAACACATATAGAGAGCGAAATGATTATTGTATAATGTAAAGTTATTTGTAATGATTGCTGTCATTCCTTGGTAAAAGTTTGTTATATAATTATAATAAAACAAAATTTGTCAATTTCACTTCATGGAAATATAGATAAAGAAATATGTTAACACTGGTAGCTTTTAATATGCAAATGGATGCATCTCAAAAATTAATAAAGTAATAATAGGTAATCCCTTAATAAATAATAATGTTTCCTATATTTTTCTTCGTAATAATATGCAGATATAAGTTTATTCCAAAAAGTTCATGAATGTAACTTTCCACTGGCGTAAAGGCCGTTTATTTCGTGATGCTTATCCGATAAAAAATATTAGTAGATATTTTTTGTTTAAATAAAACGATTTCTTTATTTTACAATGCCTTCGGCGGACACGATTCTTAGACTCGGTTGATGTCGTCGATTAAATATACAAATATGCCATTCAAATAACAGGAAAAAATTAGAGCCGTTATTCGAATATATAGAATATTTACAATATCAATATGACAAACAAAATTATGAGATTACATATATAAACACCACGACTCGGTATGCTTAAGACTTCTCTAGGTACACGAATGGATCTATATTAAATAATTTGTCTAAGGAGCGGCTCAATAATCTCCGTCCTGGAGTTTCTTGATGACGCACCTAGTTGCCGCTTCAAGATTATCGAAAACAGGAACACCCTCACGTTTTGCCAAGTCTATTAGATAGAGCCGTCCTCTGTTGTAATCTTTTACGGCTCTCTCTGACAACTACAAAAAAACAAAAACATATTTATTAGAATTATGTGAAAATCATATTTGAATTTCACTGTTTCAAAAATATTTAATTACTTTTTTTAAACTACAGTAGACCCCGATAACACGATTACGGTAAACCGGCTATTGGTAACCCCGATAGCCGCCTTCTAGATAGTTCGCCCCTGTCTACCGTATAATCGGAGAATCTACTTTGGATATTGAACATATGAACTCCTCGGGAAGCGCTTCATCAGAAGGTATTACTTCAACAGGTGGATTAAGATAGAAGGTTGATGTTTGACAAAGACGTTCGAGAGCTAATCGCCCTGGAGATGGGAAGGTGATGAATGGTTGAATACGATTCGAACACCTATTCTCGTGAATGGATAGCAAACCATTATGGAATAAAAACCCTGGATTGAAGAATGAAACAATAGAGTCAGACTCTTGGTCAGAGCCAGTGGACAGTTTTACGCTTAATCAACCAAATACAGTGCAACACTTACTGTACGCAACCTAATACCGTTAGCCTAGAGTGCAAGGCTGATAACTCTCAAATTAACGAGAAATAAAAATACATTCAAAGAAACTATCATTTTTCCAATATATAAAGTATTATGTTGATTTTATGAAATTTATAACAAAATTGTCTATCTACAAGAACAATGACTCCTGTATATAAGAGACTATTTAAAACAATGGCAGATCAGTATGTAGAAGTAGAAACTATTGAAAAGTATCCAAAACGTGTACTTCAGTTGATGTCGTAATAATTGACTTTTTACACTAAGAACAATTCTCTGAATTGTGGATAGTAATAAAAATGCTGATCTTACCCCTTCGGCCTGCTGCAGCAGCTGAACGCATAGTACGACAGATTTTCTCCTCAGACCGATGCAGTGAGCAGCGAGGACCATAGGAGCTAAGCAACGAGTATCGCTCGTGACTCCGAATAGCAGCACGCGACTTCCCAGCACTTGCCTGTCATCAAACATTCCTGGAAAAAGATAATGTAATAAGATATGTTGAATTATCTTCTTTCAGTTAAAAATAAAACCCGGTATGATTTCAAAACATCAGGAAATTTTTAAATCCAAACGTAAGTAGAAAGTGAAATAATTATTGGTCAGTTATTATCCTGCAAAATTAAAAATATAATTATTTAATCGGTAATGATTCGATCCCACTCATAGTGAAACCTGTAAATATGCATATTCACCTACCAGATATTTCAATAATTTGAGATTTTAAGAATACCTACAATATCATAAACAAATATGATACATTTAACCTGAAGATGCTTCTCAAAGAAGCAAAACATGTGTCAAATATAGTTACTCAACAACTGGAATAATACTGTTATCAATTTTAATCTCACACAAGAAATGAATTTGCAGATAAACCATTAAAAATATAATTTAAGACATCGACTGTGGGTGCTTGATGGAATTTCAATATCAAATTTGGATTATTGAGATTTTGCACACTTCCATGTATTTTGTCACTAACGAGCATTGTGGGTTTTGACGGGATGCAATTCGACGAAAGGATAAATATATACAATCATTCCACATTTAGTGGCATCTGTTAGGTGTTTCAACGTATAGGATGCAGCAACGGGGAGTTTGGAAGGTTCAGCTGTTCGTTCAGAAATCTTGTTCAGTTATCTTGTAAATAATATTTGTCGTATTTGTATCTTCTATATAAACGTTAGACACTGTTTACTGTCTGTCAGTTCGAGTCCATTCGTGCGCTCGAATGCTTGAAGATGCCGAAAGGCGAAACCCGGGTCGTTAGTGACAAAATACATGGAAGTGTACAGAATCTCAATAATCCAAATTTCTTTAAAAATATGATGTGAATTTACGTCTTCTTATTGTATCTAAATTTTAGAATAGATTTGAAACAAATGCATACCTCTGAATGGTGCGGGAGACGCATTCTCGGGAATACGATAGAAATCAGAAGCACTAAGCCTGTTATCACCACCACTTTGCAGCGAATAAGGTCCGTCATTCTTCTGTCTTATTTCCACCTCGTCGTTAAGATCTTTGCTTCCGTCAACTCTACATGGTGTAATTACAGCAGTTTCGCTCGAATACTTTGGCTTCTTTTCGGGTTGATCGTTGTCCTGCGCGGGGGATCTTTCATGCTTATGCTGAGACCTGAAGAACGAAACATCGGAAGAGTTTTCTCTTGTGCTATCTTTCAATATTGAGCTGCCTTCGTCCACCGACTTCGATTTCATTAAACGAGAATTATTAAGACTTCTTTCTTCAAAGCTTTGCAATCTATTAATATTTCGTGATGCATTGTCGTTTAATTCACCTAATGATTGTTTATTTGTTTCATCTTTTGAAATATTCCACGGGTTAGAAATGCTTTGATTAATTTTTCCCGGATTAAAAGCTGTGCTCCAATGCTTGAGCCGACCGACATCGATCGCAGTCCTGTTAGTTTTGACTCCCGATGTCGTGATATTTTTACACAACTCAGGAAACGTCTTCCCCGTTTCGGTTTCATTGAGACGGTCGTCACTAGCTGCAAAGGTGCTGACGTCGCTTGACGATCTGGAATAGACCACCGTAGAGTCTCTCGCGGTCACTTGTTCTGATGAAGAGTCTCTCTTCAATGTAAATGAACTGCTGAAATCTTGCAATCTTGTCGGGGTTCTGAGAGACGTAGGGTTTTCAAATGTGAAACGGGCGTCGGATGCCGGCGTGTAGGGCGGGGCGGAAAACATTCGGCTGTAGTCGTTCATTGCCGGCGCGTAGAAGCTGAGGTTATTTTTCTGGAGCAGGGGGATCACCGTATCAGTACGCCAGTTTGACCGCAACTGTTGTAAAAAAGAGTAGGTTAGGTTATCAGGTATTTAAACAATATTTTATAACCACTTAAAAATGGCTTCCGCTCCTCGAGAAATAATTACGATAGCTTTAATGATATACATGATTTAAAGTGAATAATCTAAGCTTGTATGGATTGAATTAAATTATATTTTCACTTACGGGACACGATCCACCCAAGTAGACATCTCTGAGTGCAACGGGCTCATCTCTAACCTGTTCAGCCAAACCGTCGAGCCGCTTGGACGTCTGAGGTGTCAAGGCATCATTTTCCGAAGAGTCAAATGATCCATTTGTCACAGTCAACTATAAACACAATAGATATTTTATAATTTTTGAGAAGAGCCTGATTATGCGAAAACAAAAATTATTTGTCAACTATGCGATACAGAATGGAGTATAAAAAAAACATACCTTAGGAATAAACACGCTCAATTTTCGGGCCGGTTTAGTATTGGCTGTAGAAGTAGGCGTTGTCCCATCCTTGGAACTATGCGAACTATCATCACTCTGCTCTGCCGACTCGGTTGACATGCGGTTCTGTTTGAATTTCCAATCCTGCTCTCGTCTCCGCGAATACGATGTCGTCACATCAACTTTGGAGCTCGTGACAGCAGTCGGCGATGAGCTTCCGCCGTTTTTGACAGACGTCTGCGTTGAAAGGTTCGGATGACCATTTTTCGCGGATTCTGTTGATTGATTTGTCGATCTGGACGTGGAGTTGAATTCTGTAGAAAAAAACATTTCATTTATTATTTCATTATTTATATAAACGTATATATTTATGTACATAAATAATACTGACTCTCTTTCAAATTTATGTCATGGAAATTAAATAAACTCATGCTTTCTTAAATTTTTACTTTTAATGATAAAAAATCATCAATTATTATTCTTTAGTACCTACTAGAATTTAAGTAATTTAAAGGTACAGAGTATTACAAAAAAAAAAATTTAACAGAAGATATATATAAAAAAGACCTTATAAAAACGATATATGGTTCTACATCCATATCTAAACAAAATTGATTCAATATTATGATCACTTTTAAGGTGTAAACTGTCAATTCTTGGTGGAAAGGCATTATATTTGAAAAATAAAATACAATTTGATTGTGCTACTTCCACATTTTTTATAATGATGGACAGGTTTCGCTCCTGATCATTATTAAAAATGTGGAAGGAGTGCAAAAGAAATTGTGTTTTATATTTAAAATCAATATTATGATATTATTTACATTTACATAGTTATGAAAATATATATTCTAACATGGAATGAGATTTGTACAATGGTAATACAAAAATAATATATAATATAAGAAAACATTGAAATACAACAGAGAGACAACAAATAAAATAATATAGTAAAAGTGCAGCAAATCAGAGTTAAACTGAAAAGTAAAAAATAATAACATAGACACAGCCAACAAATTGTCGTATTTCTGAAAACAAAACTACATCTGCATAATATTTTTTATACTGTTTACTGTTAATACTTAGTGATGGAAAGATAATAATATAATACAAACGAAATCTATAGCACATATTCATGATATGTTGGATAATTATGTAGTTTTTTCATTATATCTTTAAATAATTGTTACATAAAACGACAAAGAGGTTTAGTTATTTACAATATGATTGGTTTATTAATTCTATGTTGGATATTTCTTCAAAATATGGAATGAAGTTATCATTATGAGGTATACAAAAAGTAAATATCAAAATAATTTAAATTTTATCCATTGAAATTACTTTGAAAATTAATGAAGAGTTTGGTTTACAGCTCTTTGTATCGAAGTCAATTTTCTTTAGGTCTGTGTGTAATCGAAATATGTGGATTATGAAAAATTAATCATTCATCTATGGTGCGTGCTTCAATAACGACGCCCAATCTACGCAAAGTAAAATGCAAGGAGAGAAAACATCGAATAAGCTAAATAAGTGAACGATATCCTAAAGTGCAATCACTACACAATATGTATCCACACGATGACATTTTGTACCTATCTTGGAAACAAGACCCAAAATGGCTTCATGGACACAGCCGAGTAGCTGCCTCCATCGCACCGAACCCGGACGCCACCTCGTTCTCGAAATATCAGCTACTTTGGAATGGTTATCACAATGGACGTTTTCTGTCGATTCGGCATCGCGAACGGGAGAATCGAGAATTCGCACGTCTTCAAATTTACTCAAGTCTCGGGGAGGTGTTCTCAATTCGTGCGGTTCTGTTTCTAACGAATCGAGAAGCAGTTTGGCCTCGGAGCGCATTAGCGCTTTTATACGAAGCTCAGAGTCGGTAATAGGTGTACAAGGCTTTGCTGGAAAGTAGTAAGAGAAACCAACAACTGAAACGCGTGTAAGTTTGAAAAATATTCTCTTTTATATGACAATAAAGGCGGCAATTGGACCTAATGTCCAATCTTTTATATCCAAAGTTCACAAAACATAACAATAGAGTTAATATCTTCCGTTAAAGATGTGAAAGTGTAAGATTATACGGGTTTATTTGTAATTCTTTCAAACATAATAAATGTTTGAATTGTTAAAGACAAATATATTATTTATAAACTTAGTTACAAAGCTGTTAATTACAGAAAAATGTAGATTTGAGAAAACTCGATTTTGTAATACATATTTGCATAGCAAGGAAAATGAAATAAAATCTTTTGACAGAGTTCGTTTTCTAAAGGGTATTTTTTTGAAAAAGTCAACACTGCAGCAACTAAAATAATAGAATTAATGCAATATTTGAAGGCAAAAGAAAACAACTTCACTTGAAGTACACAATGCATGGGCACTAAATGAGAATAAGAAAGGAGAGGTACAAATTTTCTAGCTTTATGTGAAGTAAAATATATATTCTGGTTTTTGACATTTTTGATGCTAGCTGAATGTAATATTTTAATATCATTCATGAAATTCAGCCTATATCCTTCCCATTAGGAATGTTATTGACATAATATTTATAGTTTTACAGTGTGTATAATCTATATAGAAAATAAATACAAGACAAACATGATATATTTTAAATACATTTTATTTTAGCATTGGAAAATTAATTTAAAAAGGAGGAAATCATTACGTCCATCAATATCTACGTAAGTTCTACATTCCAACACCAATTAAAGAAGAGGTAATGTACTCCCATAAAGATCATTCACCATTCGATACAAAATTAATAGAAAAACAATACTCACTCATGTCTCCGGTGTATCCAGCTTCTGCCATAACCTCGGCCAGTATTGAACAGAACAATTCAAAATCAACCAACTGCCTCTGCTCTCCGTTGAAAGATGCCGCTAGGCTTACACCGTTGGTGGCTGACGAGCTCCTCGGAATCTCTTGACCCCACGATTCGTTTCCTTTTGATAGCGCACACGCCTGCACGAGATCTTCGAGTCTTTCGAGTGTCAGATCCATTCCGGAGAAAGCTCTGATAGCTACCAAGGTCTGGTTCGGAGTCAGGCTACCCGATTTGTGCTCATCAGCTGCGTCGAATTCCCGTTTCAATTTTCTGTTGAATATAATTTCATTTAAATTTAAATACAAATACTGTCTAAAATTTCTAATCACCACTTTATGTCGGTTGATTGGTTGAATTAAATTATTGACAATGTGGAAGGCAACCGCTGCTTACATTAAGTGATTAGCTATCGCAGGAATCTGGGCCGGTCTCCTCAAAGTTTCGCCCCTCAGTAAATGCTGTGTCCGCTCAAGAGCTCCTCGAAGTTCTGTAAAAACTGGAAGGGCACGTCGTTCCGCCACTTCTTGGAGTAGAGCCTGGCCTCGCGAGAGATCCAGATATTCTCTGTAGGAAAGAAACCGTTAATTATTATTCAATTTAGGGATTGATATGCAAATAATTTAAATTACAGAAGTAGTAATAAATATATAACTACAAATATAGCTTAACAATGCAATATTTACTCCCTGGAGCATGTGAAATGTTTCAACAGAGGGTATTTATGAGTATTGGTCGATAGCAATTTACTTCACTGTAAAGGATTGTGAAAAATCTAATTTACTTTCATACATTGTTATTTTTTTTTTTTTTAACCATATCCGCTCCCTATTCGGAGCATATGGCCATCACGCGGTTCCTCCAAGCTACTCTGTCTCCCGCCAGCCTCCTCGCCTCCTCCCAGGTCATCCCAGCGTCCCGTAGCTCCGCCGAATACATCCTATGGATGGTCATCAGCGGCCTTCCAGGGCGACGGAATCCACCTGGTTGGTAGAGGAGACAGGCAGGATTCAGGCTCCCCTGGGGCATCCGCAGCACGTGTCCAAGCCAGGTCCAACGTCGCTTTTTTATTTTGGACGTAATAAGAGGCTGGTCCGTCCGCTCTCTTACCTCCGAGTTCCTGACAAAATCAAACCACCGTACCCCTAGTATTCGCCGCAAACATCTGTTTTCAAAGCACAGTATACGGTTACCCTGTGCCTTGGTGAGGTGCCATGACTCGCAACCGTAAAGCAACACTGTCAGGATGCATGCGTTGAATAAGTGGCACTTGGTTCTAGCCGAGTACAACCGTGAGTCCCAGACTTTCCGCATTGAGTTAAAAGTTGCTCCAGCTATCCCTAATCGGATTGCGAGCTCTTTACGCGGATTGCCATCTCCCGTGATGTGTACCCCCAAGTACCTAAAGCCGTCGACTCTCTCGATGTCTTGCCCCGCGCTCGTCAGAGGGTAGTCTGGGTCTGGACAGAAACTGTTGCAGAGCACATTGGTTTTACTCGCATTGACTTTGAGACCAATGCGATACGAGTTGCTCTGCAGCCTGTCCATTGTTTCCTGAATACCCTCGACAGATTTATCAAATATTACAGCGTCGTCAGCATACTCGAGGTCGCATAGCCTCAGATTGGAGGCAACGGTTAAACCTCGGTCGGGTGGAATTGACTTCCTCAGGATGAAGTCGAAGATTATTATAAAGAGGAACGGAGCCAGAACACAGCCCTGTCTGACCCCGGTTGAGACCCCAAACCATTCTGTCGTTACGTCGCCGATTCTGACACAGCATTCACTGCCCTCGTGCATGCATTTGATGATGGCGATAATCTTGGTTGGGATTCCGTACAGTTTTAATATGTCCCATAGGGAGGGCCGGTGCGGACTATCAAAGGCCTTCTCGTAATCAACGAAGCAACACGCCAGCGAGCTGTTGAATTCGTTGCTTTGCTGGAGAAGGCATCTGAGATTATGAATCTGGTCCGCACAGGATCGGCCAGGTAAGAAACCGGCCTGGTTTTCCCTGAGGATACACATTACTGGAATCCTTATTCTCGCCAAGACTATCTGCGCCAAAACCTTGCCAGGCACGCTGAGCAGCGTTATGCCCCGGTAATTGTCGCAGCAGAGTGGGTCACCTTTTTTGTGAATGGTGATGACCTCACCGTTTACCCAGTCCCTCGGACAGCGCTCCTGCTCCCACACCTTACTGAGAAGTAGGTGCAAGGGCTGCAAAAGTGCCTCCAGGCCGTACTTGAGAAACTCTGGGTGTATACCGTCCACGCCCGGCGCCTTCCCATTCTTTAACCGCTGCACAGCTGAGGTGATCTCAGCGTGCGTCGGTGCATGGTCGGGAATGTTTGGCGCTCGGGGGATATCTACAAGTGTGGCTTCGCTGGGTATGTCAAAGGGGTTCGAGGGAGGAGAACGGTTTAGCAACCCGCAGAAATGGTCTCTCCAAATCCTTCTAACACGCTCCGCGCTTGACTCTATTGCCCCGCTGGGACTACGGATGGGCCCGGGGGTCGGTGGTCGTCTACCGCAAATTTCGCGCGTGATTCTAAATAGTTTTCTTGTATCATTTCTGCGAGCTGCCGTCTCTGCTGCTTCAATCTGGTTGTCCATGAATCGGCGTTTATCGAGTCGCACAGATTTTTTTACTATCTTATCTTGGTACCGATAGTCTGTCCGTCGGTCCTCGATCCGGTCTGGGTCTGTCTCACTGTCCCTCAGTGCTTTAAACCTCGCTCTTTCTTCAATTTTCCCCCACGTGTCGTCGGACATCCACTTTGGCTGCCCACTCCTCCTGACTCCTAGCACCTCATGAGCGGCTAACGCAACTGCATCTTTGATGCTGGACCATTCCGATTCAATGGTGTCGCGTCGGGGTTTTCCCCGTCATGCACACAGTTGGTGACGTTCTTTCTCACAGCGACGTCGAAATTCAGCCGAGTTCGAGGAAATTGCAGTCTCTCGATGTCGATCCTCTTTCGAGTCGGGGGGCCGTACTGTACGTCTGAGTCTGAGACGGATTTTGCCGACAAGCAGCTCATGATCGCTGTATATGTCGGCACCCCTATAGGTTCGAACATCGAGAAGTTCCCTTCGGTGAGTCGCGCTGTAGAGAAAGTGGTCAATTTGTGCTTTTGTGCAACCATCAGGAGAAGTCCACGTGTATTTGTGGATGTCTCTGTGGGGGAAGATTGTACCGCCAACGGCGAGCTCATTCATAGTTGCAAACTCGATGAGTCTCTCACCGTTGTCGTTGGCTTCACCGAGGCCATGCCTTCCCATCACTGTGGGGCCAAGCAAAGGATCCGTTCCCACTCTCGCATTGAGGTCCCCCATTACGATCACGCCGGTCTCTCACGGGGGGATTGTGGAGATGGCCAGCGTGGAGAGAGTCATAGAAAGTATCCTTTGCCTGTGTGTCGGCTTCCTCGGTAGGTGCATAGCACTGAAGGACAGTTACCGAGCTATCAGTCGTCCTGAAGGTGGCTCGTATTAGTCGTTCTGAGATGGGTTCCCATTTGACAAGGCAGCGGGCTGCCCTCCCGACATCAATACTGCCACCCCTTGGCGATGGTATTGCTCCTGACCTGAGTATAAAACTGTGAAACCGCCCTCCAACAACTTTTTCCCGGCGCCTTTCCAACGCACCTCGCTCAGCCCTAAAACATCAAGCTTATAGGTTTGCATGATGCGAGTGGCGTGTAGGTCCTTTCCTGGGGTACGCATAGTACGCACATTGTATGCGCCTATATTCATAGAGTAGTTGTTGGAGAGTATCATGTCCTTTTCGTTGCTGGGTCGTCCATTAGCAGGCCTAAGCGTCCGAGGCTTTTGCGTTGATGGTGTCGTAATCTATTTATTTAAGAAGACCGGGTGATTAGCCCTGCGCTTCCGAGGCCTGAGTCACAAGGGCTCTATAGGTTGGCTCAACCCGGTTTTTCTGTCAGGGATTTCCTTCCCTTAGTCAGAAAAGACCGGTTTTAAGGCGCCGGAAGGTTCGCCTTTTGCCCACTGCTATTAGCTACAGCCAAAGCTGCATTGCCCGATGGTCGCCGCGAGGAGGCCAGCAGATGGACTTGCTGGGTTGAACATTTCCCATCATTTACTATGTGCACACCCACTGACATCGATGTGCTCACATGGGATCCACCAACCATTGACCACCAAACTCAAATAATAATAATAGAAACGAATTAGGATATTTAAACATACTGGTCAGAAACAATTTCACCGCCTATCCGCTGCCCTCTTTTATAAGGCTGTAGAACTAGAACCAGAGGCCTGGTATTTGCTGCCAGATGAGCTGCCTCAACCGCCGCCGCAGCAGCTCTCGTCTCCGCATCCAAGACGAAGAACAGGACCTTTGCGGACTGTTTGGCACGGTGCTCGATCTCTATCAGTTCGAGAGACCAGTCTGCTACTTGCTGAAAAAAATAGGTGGTAATTAAAACAAGGCTGTTGGTTCAAATCCTAACATGCCTTTAAGACGTTGATATTCGAATTGAGAGCAGTTATACATTTTGGGAAAAAATAAGATATCATGCTTCAAAGTAATCTCTTATGTATGTTCTACCTGCTAGATAAATTAACTATCATTCAAAAATGACCTATAAATGTGTTATTTTCCAAGTACACATTCCACAAATAATAACAGTCACAGTGCAGTCCCTTGACTGGTCACTGTTTCTGCATTTAATTAGAATAATAAATCTATGTGTCCGCCCCTGTGGCCTAGAGGTAAGGCTTTACCCCAGTGTTCAGATAGGTCTGACTTGAAGTCCTGGCAAATTTAGATTTTTTCAATTGGAATTTGAGATTTTGGAATGGATGTTTGTGATGCTATTTCCCCTCGAATTGATCTCGAATGCCTTTCAAAATGTTTTGGCAATTATTAGTTGTAGTACCAGATATTTTCTTTTCGTAAAAAATACTTCACATAAAACCTAGTTACATGCAGAAGATTCATTGATTTTTACATGTAATGGTTTTTTGTTAGAATGAATCATTGAGATGTGGCTGCGGACACTGCTTAGGAAATTGTCTCCAATGTTCTTAACGTAACCAAAGCCCGAAAACATACAAAATTTTAGGCACACCTTTTAGAGTTAAGAGAGCAGAATACATCTTTAGTGTGAATAGTCAAAATGAATCTATTTTCAAAAAAATTAAGACATAAAATATTATTTTAACGTTTAAAAGATATGCTATTAGTCTGATGTATTTATTATAAAAGTGACTTATATTAACTGGTAAAGTAGCTTACTGGGTTGAAAAATGTGATGCCCATTTTTTCTAATGTAGGAATGGCGACATCCCACCGCCATGTTGTTGGATTGCAGGAGCCACCAAGGAACACTTCGTAAGGATGTGCAGGCTCCGGAGCAGTGCCTAAAAAAATAACAAAATCATTAGTAAATTCATAAAGCTTTTCAGCATCGTTAATATAATTGAAATTTCCACTTTGATTGATTTAATAATTACTTAGCTATATTTTATTACATTAATTTGACTAGAATAAGATAACTAATAATATATATTTTGGTGTGTGTGTGTGTGTGTGTGTGTGTGTGAGTTACAGCGGACAAACAAATCAAGGTTAATATATTCAGTGATTGTTCTGACATCTATCTTTAGAAGTATGTATTACATTAATTAGACTACAGTCACAGTGCCACCTATCAACATTCGATCAATGCGAAGACAGAGAGTGTGTGTATGTGCTGCTGTGCGTTACAGACGGACAGACAAATCAAGACAAAGATATAAAGTATTTGTTCCGTCAAAAAACGTCATGTGAAAAATACTAATAGGTCGATTTTGAATATGTTCGTGTTTATCGCATATAATAATACATTATACTATTTACCAGTCAGATAAATAAAAAAATTTGAGTAATGAATCTAAGCGAATCATAGTTTTAAGATTCAAATTTAAAAAAAAACTTACCTTTGATTTTTAAATTTCTATATTTAAAGAGAATTATAATTCCAAAGATTTTTTTTATTTTTTCTGGATAATAACAGCTTGAAAAAAGAATCTTTACGAACTGAAACTTATTGAAAGTGATTTCAACGTTCTAAGCAGTCGATTTTTAATATATCACGTGAATAATAGGTTTCCTGCAAGAATTCATAGTAAAAATTATTTCTTTAAATGATTCATCGGATAAAAAAATCGCGTAGTCTTGGAATTGCTACTATATTTCTAGAAAATCCGCCAAACGTTTTTGTATAATAAATAGCAACATGTATTATTTATTGAAGCACGATGTCGTTCTCGCGTGACGTATTTGATTGCGTTTGTGACTGCATTGTAGTTCTAACGGCAACAGAAGAGCTATTGGAAATAATCAATTTCTAAATAATATTTAAAGAAAACCACAGAAGTATTAATTCATAATTTGTTTTTTTGGAAAATGGTTAAAATTAATCATGAATCGCACCAGGATATCCAAATAAGGAAACATTTATATTTACGTAATTATACTTCAAATTGAAAAAATAAAAAATCCTAAATTTGGTCCTGAATTTAAAAATAAGTATGTTGCTAAAAAAACAGTCTATTGAATCAAACGCTATATTAAAAAAATTGTTATAGATAATAATTATGACATACAACGGTTTGTATAAAATGATCACATGGACAATTCACCGCTGGAACAAATTCTCTCGGTGAATTAACGGCGTGATAAATTTTCCACATCTAATATTGTCAGTGTGTACACAATTTTCTTTCTCTAAGGAGGTATAGTTGCCACTTTATAAGTTTCCATTCCGGCTCTAGGATCTAAGATCACGAGATCCATACATACTAATACACTGACACGATCTTTGTCAAAGCGTATCAGTGTAGTGAAAAGTGTATTTACAAAATTGAGTTTTCCATTTTGCGGATTTTAACCGATTACTCTATAATAATAATATTTTATAACAGTAATAATCTAACTAATCATTCAAGTACTAAAATATTTCAAAACAAAACTTGCGAAAATCCTACCATAAAACAGGTTTTCACTGTAAATAATCACATTTAAAAATAATTGGTTACTAAGGACCTGATCGTATATGAAACAATTTCATGATTTTTGAGGAAGGATAGAGGGGAGGTTGGTTATAGACAATGTGACGTCACAAAGCCAACACATTTGACGTGAATAAAGTGTAATATGAATTAATTTATTCAGGGGCGTAAAATATTTTGTCATAAAATGTGGCAGCAAAATAGTCATTTCAGGACGAATCTTAATTAAACATACAATAATATTTCGAACGCTTAACTTAGTACCTAGGTATGACACGAAAAATATTTTACACAAGTCGTAAATTATAATAATAAAAAGAATGTCTTTCGAGAAGGATTTGTCAATATTAAAACCAATAGCATTATGAAAGGATTTATATGAATAAATATTTTTTTAATTATTTTCATCAACAGATAATAATAAAAATCGAGGAAAAAATTTGAGTTTACAACATTTTCACGGTATGAATAAACAAAAATGTTTTACATAATTAAAAAAAATGAGGTATTTCGACGATAACGAAAATAGTTGTGAGAGAAAGTGTTGGCCACACTATTTTTAGCGAGACCATAGTTTTGATAAATTATCATTCGATTAATCCAGAAGGAAAAAAAGAGTATTATTAAAAACGGCGAGTAATTAAAAAAAACCAAAATCAGTTATAAATACAGTCAACGGATGAAACACATTATTATAACATCAGATAGCGGGTACCAGTAAATAATAACGATTCAATTTGTGTTTTTTTTACAACAGATAGTGTTCTCATACAAACGTGAAGTGAAAATTCAACAATAATAGTAATTAACTTAAAATAGGGAAAAATAGCAATGTATTAACAAGTCCAAAAATTGAAAAATATTTTTGATAGATATTTCGCCATCACATTAAATATAGTTGATCATCAACAATAGTTTTGACTTTTGACGATGATTAAGCGTGAATAGAACAATGTCAATGCGTTATTTTGTAATATTATAAATTATAACTATCAAAAATATTCAGAAATTCTTGAATAACTCTATTATAATGTAGTTCTATCAAGTGAACGCCAATTTAATCAAGAAATGGAATAAATACTATTATAGGTGTCATATTATATAATATTATAATAACGAGGGAGAGTAATAAATTCATAACCTCATCCTTATAATTTTACCTTTTCCGTAAAGAGATTAATCGACTGAATTACATAAATCAACTTCTGTTTAGATGCTGCATCAAAGATTATACTGAAAAACATGTGGTTACGTATATCTTCGCCGTAGATGTAAAGGGTCGAGTCAAGAGACAAATTTGACAAACACGAGTTCACTACAAAAAGGAATTTTAAAACTGTCAAATATTCCGTGGTCAATGGATTTGAGCTACAAAATGCCCTATTTATTATTATTCTGTAAATTACCAATAGATATCACAGATAAATTAATGCAGTCAATTACGATAAACCGCATAATTTCATATGTTATATGGAATGCTGTTACTTTTTTGTCACACAAAATCTTTGCGCGCCGATTTCTCAGCATTATGATTTTGCGACCATGGACTGGCCCCCTCGACATTCACAGTGATGATATTATAATCAATAAAACAATACGAGTAATTAAATTCAAATTGATCTTACTTCGTCTTAAACAGCCCATTTTCCTGCTTTCGATCAATTTAGAGCACAGATATTTTCTCACATGTCAGATTTCACAACAGAATAAAACACACAATTCAAATGTCGATTTTCCGCAAGCGCACATCGCAACACTTTACTGCACTCACCGGTCTAATAATAAAGACTGAACTGTTGAATTAGCTGTCGAAAAAATACCAACCACAAAAACATTATTACCGCATTGTTAATAATATTATCATTTAATTATATCCGAACCTAACCACACAACTATTGAAGGGATAGTAGGCAGGCGAATACCTACACATGTAAATAATTATTTTGACTGTTTGAAAAAATTCGAGGAAGATTCCATTATTTATAGAATTAAACGGAATCTAAGAACCCCGAGGCAAATTTTGTTAAACTTTCCAAACACCACCCACCCCCGCTACGGAAACGATACAATAACTTCGCGATATCAGCTGATAGTCAAAATTTGTTATTGTTATCAGTCGAGTCGTATATTTTTGTCGATTATAATTAGCAGAGAATGAAAAGAACTTTGACATTCATTGTCGTGAAGATTTTGGTGTACAAAAAATATAAGTGTTCTAATTATGCCGCAGTTCTGTCAAAAAAAACATTCCGAGTCGTGTGACTAATACTGAAAATTTATTTAATAAACCATACACTGAAATATATATTAAGCCATTGCTAACTATGGGACACTTTATAGATAAATGTGTATTTGTTTTATAAGAACAAATTACTTGTGATTTTATTATTTTTTTGCTTTGAGGCGATCGGAAAATGCACGTGTGTGCGTATGTATGTATGTATATATATATGTATATATATAGACAATGTCAAATAAAGCGTTTAATTAATTAATTTTCGGGGTAGGGAAGCCGTGGTTTATTGGTGGAATGAAAATTTTTGGGAAGGACTGTAAGCAATGAATGGATATGAATCTATATATAACATTAAAATAAAAACTTTTTTTAATTCGCTTGAAATACATTTCTGCATGTTTTCAAGGTAGTTTTAACTTGAATTAATTTGTAAGTTTTACTAGACGAACAACATTTGTAAGACGTTTATAAATGAAAATTTTGATTTAAATCAAAAACACGACTTTTTCGACATAACGTTTCTTTCCAGAACGAGGACGACATTAGTACATATACCTTAATTAAAGGATAACAAACGTTTGCCGGTGTGGTAAAGCTACGACAGAATTAAAGAAATAATGCTATTATATCATGTCTGAATAATAATATCGAAGGTGTTTTGGACAATTCATGGAACAGTCAAAAAATACGAAAACGAGTTCATGATTGAATCTCATTTTAAAGACAACAGAGTAGGTCTCGGCTAAATTAGAAAAATAAATTTACCACTTTTTGAAAGGGAAACATCATTTTACATTGGTTTTAGGTTTAAAAATTCTGACCACTTGATGTAAGCCACTATTATATCGACACTCCCTGCGTATAACCCCGTATCTGCAAACATGAGAATTTACAGGAGTGCATTACAAAGATTCATAACACAACTCACCATGTATTATAATGTTTTCAATAAAAACAGTTTTTACTCACTGCTGAACAATTTCAATTTTGAGGGTTACATCAATTGGAAAAAAAAACAGTCGATATTATAATGAGAACAACTACATATACTAATGTTTCTAAAAAACGTATGTTCAAAACACTTTTCACAGCAGATCAATCTGGCAACCTGACATGACACTCTTCAAGGCGCGAGGCGCAAATAAATAATGACAGTTCGTTTAAATCCGCAATAATAAACAATGATTTAAGGATTACCGAGAACAAATATTCTTTTATCATCAAATAAGATCACCATTAATCATACGTTTAATTGACAATTGTCTGCAACACAGAGTTAATATTTTTAAGAATGAACACTTCACAGTTTTTGGTGGTTAAATTTAACCAGAATCGCGAGTTAGTCAGTTTTAATAATCACTGTTTACAAATAATACACACAATGCCAAACTCGCATAGCTGACCTCACATCTCGGTAGCCGATGGTCGACTGAATGTTATCCTTCGCGAGGAGATGTTTTTATGATTTGAAAAGTGTAATTAAAATGTTTGTAAACCTGTCGCGATGTGTTTACTACGCGATAGAGGTGGTAAAATGAATGAGATTAAAGGTAATTTGGTTTATTATAAGTGTTTAATTTTAAGTAGAATTCGTTAACAACAAAATCGCTCTTCTAGATTTTTAATTCTACAACAATGGCCGTACTACGTGCGGAGTTTTTTAAACTCTAATCGAATTCTAAGTTGCAAAAAAAAAACACGACTTAAAAGTCGGCCAATATCGGACACTTGCATAAATTATCAGCAGCAAAGAATGTGGATGCCTCAATTTCTGGATAATACGGGGGGGGGGGATATAAAATGTCGCACTATGACCTTATATAATAAAATGAAGCGTGAGAAATATTCGTGTAATGAATTAACAGGAACATCGGTTTTTCTTTACACATATGTGTTACAAAAAAATATATGGTAACCGGGTGTATAAAAAACAAGCGTATGTTTTTATGACTTCAATGAAATTTACAAAAAAATAAACTTGTAACAAATATGACATTGGTAAAAGCTCTCGAATTAAGACGAACGTGCTTCCAAATTTGTGAGAAGTTTTCACTGTATGTATAGTTTAAAGTTTTACTGACTAAAAACAGATCACACAAGGTCAGTAAAGAAAAAGGCATGCGAGTCCAGATAGCTTATTGTGAGGAGGCATGTTGAAACTGTTAATCTTTCAACAATGAGGTTTTGCTTATCTCACGTATATAGTGTTCAGTGAGGAACATATGCTTAATTAACTTTGTTATTGCACTGGTTCGGTTCAATGCACAAAACTGAATTATAAAGCATTGATTTACACTCCCACAATGTAATATCGTCGTTTCCATTGCAAAATTGTATATCTGCATATGCGTTTTCGTATCTTTGTATTATTAATACTACAAAATATCCCGTGCATGCAAAATAACACAACTGACAAGTTAAATTATGGTTAAGTACATATTACATATTTAATATTAATTAAGTGTTTTTTATAAAGCTATTTTTAAATTGTTTTTGTGCTACCCTGCATAAGTTTGTTGTTGTAGATAAACAATTTTCTAATGGAAGCGACGGTATATTGATAAAACTATTGACAGAAACTTCGGTAATTGTAAACCAAAAAGACCTCACAAAAACAACACTATTTTTTGTGGAGCAAGTGGAATAACAAGATTATTAATTTTATATTGAAATTTTCACGAAATAACCACCGAATGCATCGGAAATGCAATACTATAAACATAAATACAATAACGCAAAATAGAGACGCATCTAAAAATTTACAGTCTGTAAAATTTCAAAGGAGTTTTCATGTTTTTCGTGCGATTGAAGACGTAATGATTTACGTGTATAAATAGTGTTTCCGCAAATTTCTATGCAACATAACGATCAAAATCGTCATTCGGATGTTGAAGAGCCCACTTCCCGCGTTTCTGAGAACTTTTTCAATAGAATAATCGATATTTAAATGTCAGTCACGAGTTTAAAAAGTAAAAACGTCCAAATATATTATTATTCGGAAATGAATTAAAAGTACGCCCATACATTGGGAAAATTCATATTTAATTGGTTGGACTGCGGATTGGCTTGAAATATATAGAAGAACCGCCAGTATTACTGAATGACAAAGCCACAAAACGCACGATTAAAAACAATGTGCAATTCCCCGTTAAGTCTGAAATTGTATAACCATTGTCTTCAATATAATTCAATGACCTAAAATAACCGTTCGTGTAGTACTCTAATTCAAATAATAACTAATTGACTCCGGTGCAGGTCTTTTTTGTTATGGATAAAAAAAGAATTATTTGATGATGTGAATTTAACAAAAATAACAGAACCAAAAATTCTTTTCAAAACCAACCTTCTTCGTGGTACAGTAAAACTCCAAGTTGGTCAAATACTGCAACTAGTCAGTGAATATACGTTGCTCGCAAAATCACCCATTTCTTTTATAAATGACATTTTTCGTTACTAATATTTTCACAAACAAATTGCTATTTCATTTTGTCAGTTGTTTCTTTGAAGGTGCTATTGTTTACTGTAAGATTTCCGATTCCTTTTAGCTAAGCAACGGATTATTAGGGAGAATGGAAGAATATGTGAAGTAAATATAATGAAGCGTCGGCGTCCGTGGCGCAGTTGGTTTCGTCGCTGGCTACGGTTACGGATGTCTCGGGTTCAATTCCCGATGCGGACGGTTTTCATAGATTGATCTTTCAATCGATTTATGGATTTCTGTTCGTAGTCTGAGTCCTCCCTCCCACCAATCCCATCCTCACGGGGCGTAACGAGAGCGATTAGCTAACCACTAGTCCTGTCATAGCCTTATCCTTCTATCCCTACTCTCTTCGAAAAAGAAAAGAGAGGTTGAGCAACTGAGTGACAAGCAGTTCTCGTAGAAAAAATTCTGTCAAGACACCTCCATTAGGAGACCATATGCTCCACATTGGGAGCGGACATGGAAAAAAAATATATATATAATGAAGAAATGAAATTGATGGACCAAGCGAGTGTAAGAATGCAAACAGAAGTCAACAAAGAGGGAAGGATTTCAGCCAATGAAATCGGCAAACAACCTCTAGAAGTATGCTGTTGGATCAAAAATCAATCCGGGCTTAACACAAAAAGATGGCATTGCTTAGCAAAAGAAAAAAAAAACGAAACCATTCATTATCTTAGTGGTTGCGTATTTACTATCAAGTGGTTCGGTTCCGATCCTTGCGTGTAAGGAAATAAAGTCGTGGTCAATCTTTTCTTATTTCCTACTTCCATTAATCACGTAAGTAAAAGGCAATTTAAAAAATAGATCACAGATAAATTGAACTTGAAAAAACTCAATTTCCGGAGAGCTTTAGGGCAAATAGCATAAATTCCAACGGAATTACTTTTGCCTTGGTGTGATTAAATCTAGAGCGCCGAGTATAAGTCACGCTGCACTGTCTCAATCAAATTATGTACACCCAATTCTCTTTTTGCACAGCGTATACGTTCCTGGGAGCACAGTAAAAAAATAAACCGTTATTACCGTCAAACCCATTACTTGAAATAGTTTAATGTAAAAGTATTTTAGTGTTTATTAATTCACTCATATTGGTTGTCGATTTAAATTATATTTATCATAATAATATGATAACTTTGAACTCACATTGTAACTCAGTTTGATATTTATTTGGATGCAATTTTCGTCCATTCAACATGTTGATAATTACTTAATAAATGAAACAAATTGTAGTATTTTTAACTAAGGTTTTTTTTTCAATTATTTGAGTACCTACTGGTTGTTATTCAGAGAGGGTGAGGATGGAAGAACGAGACTATGAAAGGATTGGTAGTAAGATAATCGCACTGGTTACGTCCCGTTTCTAAGATCGGATAAGTGAGAGGCGATATAACCATAACAGAAATTGATGCTGTTGATCAAAAATCCACAAATCGAATAAAATATTAATTCATGAAATTGTCAGGTTCGATCGGCCGCCCAAGAACGTTTAAAAACCGAAGAAAGACACTAATAAACATTCTATAAATATGAATGCATTCAAAAATGATTTCCCTGGAATGATTATTATTTATTAATAACGTTTTTACAATTGGCTGGAAATAAAAAGTCGTAGGTGCAAAAATATCAAATAAATAACCTTTCTCACACCTATTGAATAGTCATAATTGGGAGTTGAATAATTAAAGTTTTGCATGACTATCGATCGCTTATTCCATTGTCACGGACACAATGCATCTGATCTCATAAAACAAAACACCTGGCATAATCGTCCGCGAGCTAATGGTGCGTAATGACTGGTCTAGAAACTTCCAAACGGCTGGAAAACTATGACACATCAAAATAATTGATTCAATTTACCGGCAACAAAGAAATAATATCACTACGTTTAGGTTGTTAAATAATCAAAAAATTATGCCATAAAACAGCTCCGATTTTAGATCTGCAATTATTATTATGAATAAGTAGAATACAGTTATTTATAGCGTAATAAAAATTCGACCTTAGAAAAGTTAGGTAAATAAATCAGATGCTTTATATGTTTATTTATTGTTTAGAATAAAGTGATTTCCTGCGCATTTAAAATGTATTCTATTAAATTTAATAATACATTAAACACATAATTGGTTTAGTTACGTAATTATATGAACGCCAATTAATGTAATATAGTAATTTTAACATAAATCACCGTATGCAATAAGCTGTAACCGTGAAGTAAAGAATATCTTAAATTTTAGTATTTTTCGAAAACACTCGTACTGTTAGTAAATTCAACCGCAAAGTGAAATGATCTTTAACATAATTGAAATTCACGATACAAATGAAAATTACTATGCAGTATGGTCGGAGCGCGCACCGGCACTTCTTCAATTGAGAAAATTTTGAAAAAGTGAAATTTAAAAAAACAATTAAAAAATATTACAATCGCTGAAGTGGCAATAAAATGAATTTATTTTTGTACTGCAGTAAGTTCCTTTTCTATCTTGTAGTTTCTTCGCGTACAATAATTTAATATATTTTTATCGACAAAACTCCCGAGTCTGTTTGGGTTGAGTAACCCCACTTTAGTCTAGACTCTAGATAAATTTAATACTGGAGCTATGAAATGTGCCATCTTTGCCAACTAACATTTCGACCCTCTGAAATGTTAGCTCAATGATGAGAAATGTCTTGAAGCGAAGCATGGTTTTAAGCAATTTAACCCGATTGTAGATTTTGTATAAAAAGGTGACGTCATATTATACGTAAATGAATATCTAATGGTGCGTCCAGACCTGAGTATTTTTGCGCACAAAAATGTTTTGTTACTGGTTACATTTACTATTATCACTCACCATTTTCTGAGCAGTTTTTCAGCTGATTGCAAAGTTCACCAGCTTTGGGAATGACTGGCTTTATCAGAGGGGACTCGGATACACTGTCAGACTTCGATGACGACCTAAGAAGAAAAATAAACAATCAATTCCATATTGCTAAAAGATTATAAAGCTCAATGAACGTGAATAAAAAATAAGAACTCCGGCATAATTATAAGTAACCTTTAGCGCAAGAATGACTCATCAGTTTCATTATAATTTTTTCCTGCTTGTGTTTATCAATTCTGTGTGTCTCCATATAACATCTCATTAAAATATATTATTAATATATGAGACTTACGTTCGTCGACCACCAGCTCTTCGCCTAAGTTCAGCGGCGAAAACGCAAAACTCTCCAAATGATAAAGAAAGTCCGCTTCTTTTAGCACACTGCCTCGCGCAAACCAGCATTTCAAAAACTGTAACAAAGGAGAAATAATACATTAATTAACGAATATTTGATGGAAATTCACATAGATAGCATAAATGTTTGTGACATCTACAATTCCCTAAAACGGGACTAACCATTAGCCTTGTCCTAGCCTTTCCTTCTATCCTTACTCTCTTCGAAAAAGAAAGGTTGAGCAACTGAGTAACAAGCAGATCTTTAAGAAAAATTTCTGTTTGGATACCCTCATTAGGGGTCCATATGCTCCATTTTCACTGTTAATAAAATACTTTAGAGAATTTTCGAAATAAGAAATAGGAATGAAATAAATACCTATATTATTCTGTATGTGATTCAAAATTATTGGATACTATTGAAGCACTAGTATCCAATAATCTCACTCACTAGACTCACTAGTAGTGAGTACCCGACTTGCGTTGCAATGCCACTCAAAGAAAGGGTTTGTGTTTTAATTTTCTTTATTGAAGTGCTTTTGGATGCACAATATTTTTTGTTTGCCGTCTGGTGTGTATACGAATAAATCAGACGGTTTTTCCAAGATCTCGCTGTTTGTACGTGTTTTATTCTTTTTTTCAGTAACCTTTACGGGTGTGCGCCCAACAACTCACCAAAGTTTCATCGAAGTCAGATGAATGGTAAATCAACGCATAGAGGACAGACAAACAAACATTCATTTATATATAGATGTCAAATAATATAACATCGACGAGAGCAGTTTGGAGAAATGTCGAAGCGCGCTTTGGCCAGGAAAATGTTCAATGTAACCGACTGATGTATAGTGTAATGTTTGGCTCATCAAGTGTGGCACAAATAATAAATATGCGAGTTATGTTGTAACTTGTAACGATTCATTAAAACCTGATTGGTCGACGACTATTTCCGCTAAAAATATTTTATCAGCATGTCTCTAATCAGGAATGCCTGATAGGAGTATAAAATAAGTAATTTCCACACTAAATCAGAGTTTCCCAAACTATGTTCCGCGGAACACTGGTGTTCCACGGAAGGTGAATAGGTGCTCTGCAAAATCCTGGAATAACTTTATATGTTGCACAGCTGCAAAAAATTCAACGTTCAATTCGAATTCATATTGATATTACCGACCCTAATTTTAGCATGGTGTTCCATCGCAGGAAAAGTTTGGAAAGCCCTGCAATAAATCAATGTATTAGCAATATGTTGCTTAATCTTTGCAGTGGATTATTTTGTCATTCAAATACAAATATATGCCTGTTATTGAGTCATTCAAATACATATTATCCAATAAATGAAATTTATTCTACTTTTTAATCTTTCCACTGATAAGATGTTTTATTCTAAAAACTGCAATCCTACAACATATTGTCCGTAACAAAATACAATTTAAATGAATGTTAACTGTATTTATTCTAGGTTAATTGAAATTGTATCATAAAACTACAAATTATATTAAAATTTCAAGAAATATAATCAGGGGGTTAAAATGAAAAATTTGAATAACCGGAGGGTTCGATAATTGTAAATATGTTTGGACCGCTCTCCGTAAATATTACGAACCAACGCGTCGCTTCCGTTGAAATCGATCTCTGAATTTATTATATCAAAACGAGGATAGTTTCGTAGCCTCGAGTTCCATTATTTACTGTTATAAATAAAACATACATATTTTTTAAAGCATGTTTTTTGTTTATTATTTAAATATTAATTATTTTAATAATATCATCGTTATCTTAATGATAATATGAGATAGCGAATTTTATAAAAAAATACATATAATCAATCAAATCTAAAATTTATTATATCACATTGCTGAATTATTAACGAATACGGCAGTAGAAAGACGTTCAAAAGATTTTTGCCACCTGCTTCCGCTCAATATATTTGAGCACGTGATATCATGATGTAATATTTTAAATTTATTTATTTAAATACATTACTTTGTAAATTAACAAAAACAATGAAATGAAGGATTCAATCAAAAGGTCAAATTGGAGGACCTAAAATACCGATTAAAAAACCGCGGCGGTGGAGAGGAGATGCGCCGATTCGTGAAACCAGCGGAGAGAGAAAAGCGTGCCGTCTTAGAAAAAATCAAAATATCCGTTCTAGTTTGTAAATTATCAAAAAATACTTCATAATACCAAAAAAATAAGGGCAAAAACAATTAACTATAGAGAGTTCCGGTTTGTGAAAGTTTCCATTTCAAGTTCAAAATTGAACAACGGATGATTGGGTTAACAATATTTTCGATGGTGTTTTGGCCAATTGATGTAAAACCCTCAAATAGTACGAAAATGAGTTAATGATTGGATATAATTTTAAAGACGAGAGAGCAGGTCTCGGTCAAATGATGTAAATTAGAAAAACAAATTGACTACTTTTTGGAAGGGAAACAGCATTTTATATTGGTTTAAGGTTTGAAAATTCTGACCCAGCCACTTGATGTAAGCCACTATTATATCGACACTCCCTACACATAGTCCCGTATCTGCATACATGAATATTTACAGGAGTGCAAGACTCATAACGTAACTCGCCATAAAACGTTTTCGATAAAAACAGTTTTTAATCTCTCCTGAACAATTTCAATTTTTAGGGTTACATCATTTGGCCAAAACTCTGTCGTTATCATGTATCGAAATAGTCGATAAAACTATGTAAAAAAATAAATTTTGAATGACAGTTTACGTTTCAACACGTATTTTCTTGATAGATGTGTTTGTTATTATGACGACAGTGTGGTAGTGTAGTGATGCATATTTTATCAAATTCCTTTGTTTATATCAGAATCTTATATCTAGATGGGAAATATTTTGTTGCAAATCAATAATTAGCAGATTACTATAGATAGGAGATAATACAACAACAAGCCATTGTTCGTTTATTATCAATCATGTTCTGATTCATCTGTGTAATAAAATATGAAGTATTTTCAGCGGGGTTGTGAAATGATGATCGATGCTTGCGAAGACAACAATAGACATTATTCATTCATTCTTCTTTGTTGATATTTCAAGGTCAAAGATAGCAACACCGCATAAATGTGAATCACTTTTATGATTCTGGCTACATTTATGTGAGTTTGCTACCCTCGAGTATATTTGTATTGAAGTTTTACCCCATCACTGTGATCCTTCTAAGAACAAATTAAATTGAAGCGGAATTACGTTCGTGAGTCTGTCTAATTTTATTTCAGCGTAAGGAAAGTAACAGCACCGTATTGATTGACCTGTCAGTTTTTTGGTAGAAATCCATTTTAATAAGGTAACGCGCTCTTACCAGGCGAAAACAGTCGAAAATAGATATTGTGTAATAACATTTGGAGAATGAATTTTAGCTAGACGGTATATATCAAAAGAGTGAGAGGATCCAAGCAATAAAAGTGTTAAAAGTAAAAGAAGGTCGCTTATATTCTAATTTACGTCATCCCCCTGCAAGATAAGTGTCACAATTCAAAAATCGCCATTTTTTAGATTAATATGTAGCCAGATTCCAAATATTAAAATCTATCATCTAAAAAGACATAATTCTTCAACTTATCGCTACAAAACTGAAATGATATTTGGATTTTTCGATTGATAATCTAAAAAGTAGATACATATATAAGCGGTATGTGAAAGTTAAATTTATTGCCTAGAAATGAACTGTCATTAGTTTATACACAAAACGTTCATCTGCATCATATCTTTATGATGTAAAAATATTGTACGCCCACATATTGTATTTGAGAAGATTTTGTATCATTCAAATGCATATAAATCTCGTCTATATTTTTCACGCATCCCATCTTCAAATATCATTTTATTTTCTCAAAACAAGCAAAACTGGACATACAATATCTTTGCACTGAAACATCGATATTATTGTGACAACAATACAATTAAGGAAACCCCTAATAGGTAAAATAAAAAGCGATTTATTCAAAAATATACCCATGCATTATTAAAAAATATCAGAGTTTAACATTTACCGTATCCAACATTTAATTATACGCGATCGTAAACAAAAACTTCGTACAACAATCAGCGTAGTACAATCGTAGTAAACACTAGCGCCATCGGCGTCTCATTCCATTTTGTCACGTAGAAAAAATAAACAATGTGTAGGCAAAATCATATTATTATTGGAAACCCACGCGTCTCCGCTAAAATGGCGCGACGTCTCTTGTGTCGCCGTTTCCGGTTTGCGTCTGAGATTATCGTGACGGCGCCGTCGGAAAACACAATAAAGGTTCCGTTAACGGATACGATGGAGGCGTCTAAGCAAAGTTCGCAAGTACCGTTTTGTTTAATTCAAACCTTCGACTGTTTGCATCAAGCTTTATTTTTTCGCTCATATTAATTTAAAGTTACATTGTCATATAGACATGAGAAACAAGTCGATTAGTAGAGTCAATTGGACGGCGATTCGTTCATTCGAGTCGCCTTATTGGGTCAATGTGCTAACTAACTTTTTTGTTTGCCGTACATCATTTTGCCGAATTTAGATAACATGAAGGAATATGAAAGCGTTTTTAAAACCGAATATAATATGTTCATCCAAATCAATAATAATTAAAATTTGAACGATTTAAATTCAAATCAATAATGTACATATCTAAACAGATATTACGACTTAAAATATAAATACATATATAAAAGAATTCTATTTTTTTGGTCGTCACATGAAGACACCATTGTTAACTTAATACAAAGGTCATCAAGTACAATGATAAAATTGTATTTTCATAGAATAATTGATCTTTTTCCTGTTCGTTATACATCTGCGATCTGGTTTATTCTATACAATTACGAATTCTTAATATGGATTGCATAATTTTAAATATGGTTTAAAAGTGAGAAGGACTCGAAATGTGACAAAGAAAAATATTTATCTGAATCACGAGGTCCTCGAATCCCTTTGCAAGTTCAATAACAAATGCCGGGGAGGAAAACGGTTTATACAATCACTCACAGTAAGCATTTGTTGTTTATTAAAATTGAGGGTATATTTTAAATTGTTTGGTTTTTTTCTATCATCACTCAACGAAATATTAATTCCATGCTAAGAGCACAGGGACTAGTTGATGTATTTCGACTTTTAAATTCTGTTTATATATAAATGTACAATTAGTTATATTATTAGAATTTCTGCCTAGGCTCTATTAGTGTCTAGTTTCTAATAAAGATGTGAAAAAACGATTGAATACTGTGAGAAAGTTATCGCTAAGAATACCTGCGGTCCTATTCTCAAATTAGTGTCCAGACAGTAATAGAGTCAGGTCAGTCATTTTCATCACCTTTATGCAGATCGTTATAATGTTTGTATTTGCTCTGCACATGTTTATTTGTTTGGCAGAACTTACTAATGATAAAATATTGTTACTGATTTCGCTCCTGTGATGAAGTCACCACTGACCTACTTCCTGTATTACGATATTAGCTATCACTTTTAAAGTGTTAACTGTCAATTCTTGGTGGAAAGGCATATTTCAAAAATAAAACACGATTTCAAATTTGGATTATTGAGATTTTGTACACTTCCATGTATTTTGTCACTAAAGACCGGGGTCAGGCATTCGAGCTCACGAATGGACTTGAACTGACAGTTCGAGTCTATTCGTGAGCTCGAATGCCTGAAGATGCCGAATGGCGAAACCCGGGTCGTTAGTGACAAAATACATGGAAGTGTACAAAATCTCAATAATCCAAATTTGATATTGAAATTCCATCAAGCACCCTCAGTCGATGTCTTAAATTATAAAAAAACACGATTTGTTTGTACTTTCCACATTTTTATGGTTTTACAATGTTCGTGTTGAACGAAACCGGTCCTGATCCTTATAAACATGTGGAAGTAGTACAAACAAATTATGTTATATTTTCAAGATATTAGCTATGGTTAGTACCAACTTTATAAACATGTATAAATCAAATACATAAATCATTACTGACCTGCCTCTAATCCGAGAGTCCGAACTCGAATAAATTTGAGAATATGACTGTTGCTTAAAGTAAGACCAAAATTTTCAAATGCCCATATCTCAGTAATTTACAAATGTCGAATAGGTTAGTTCACCGCCAACGCAACAAGACACTAAACTTTAAAAACTTTAAACTGAAAAAAAGGTTAATTTTGATAGTCCAAACTAGCTATGTTGAAATGTTAACGAGAAAATGGACGACGACTTTTCGCAGTTATTTTGTGTTCACGGTACTGTGTGTGAAATAAATTCATTAATATCATAAATGCCGCAACTTCAAGCCAATTAACAGCGTTGCCATGAAGGGCCGTGAAGAGTTCAACATTTAACCTGCGGCATTTGTTAAATTCACGGCCACTGAGAAGCTTTTAACGCTCGACTCGGACCATATAGGGCCGCAATCGAACGACCGGACTGTAAGATGTTTATTATCCATTTAAAATCAAGGGAAATGGATTCATCGCAATAATGTTATATGAGCTTATACGGATAGCAAGGTTGATTGGTTCATTGAAGTCAAAAATTTTGTATTCGAACCTAGATTAAAAATTCGAGACAACATTTATAGAATATTATATCGATAAATTTAAAATTCAAATTTGGAATACTGCACCATTTTCTAGATACTTTATCAGAAAGTAATCATTATTAACTAACTATTTACGATGTTAATAATGATTACTGTGTGACAGCCTGGTTTGGTTTGCTAAGCTTAAGTTTTAAAAGGATCCCGAACTGACAGCGAACAGCTTTAATGAGAATGATTCTTGGTAACTAATTATTTAGCCAAACTGGTTTATGGCCGTTAAAAATAAATCGGTTGCTGACCGACCGATGGGCTAAGCTGAAATTAATTTAAATTTAAAATCGTTTGTTGTGTCAATTGTAGTGTAACTTAAAGGTAAAGTCATGTGTTAAGTAAACGTAAATGTAGACTCAATTTTATATTGTACTGGTAATTTTTGTGTATTAAACCACTGTATCTTCAGTAAATAAGAGATTAATCGGACTAGGGAGGTGTTCTGATTGAGATCCTATACATCCTGGATGGTGATAACCAAGCATTCGCCCCTCTTCGGCCGGGCATTCTCATGTCATTAGTTAATGATTATTCGGTGGCTAACTTATTGAATTTAATTCTTAATACTCAATTAAAATTGATAACATTATTATTGTACTGTCTGTTTACCGGTATGTGACACGTGTCTCGCCTATTTAAGACGTATCTTTACAATGACAAGTGTGAAGATGCCTTCCAAAGAAACTAAACTTGCATCGTATATATTTAGTTACCGTCAATGCTGGCCTGAATTTCTACGACGGGTCTTAAGTCTTGACCCTTACCAAGGAGTTCTGTAGAGTCAATGCCAATTCAAATAATAAACTTCTTATCTTCAAAATTCCAAATATAGCCATAATCAATTAACTTGTCCCATTTTGTCTGAAAGACGGTCTATGAAATATTTTGCATTACGATGTATTTTAATACAGTATATAGGTATAGGTATTTTTATTTAAAGCATTAAAAAAAATACCATTCCATTACAATGTTCCAAGCCCTAGGATAGAAAGAGGTTAAAAATTTCAAGTTACACTCTAACTCTAACTTCATCGTGATTTCAGTGTGTGATCGATATAGCTCTCATTGTCTCTATGCGCCATAATGCATCGGATATCTTTTACAAGTCACACAATTAGAATATTTTTAACACATTTATTAATACCCTAGCGTACGCAACGTTTACCTACGACTACCCGCTACGGAATCAAATTCTTCTTACAACGTTACGTGTGTTCAATTTTTTTTTCATGAATGTCAAAGGAGAAATTCATCAAGACTCGGTTGCATGAACTCTACTTTGCAGGAAGTTATATGTGACACGACCCATTATTATTCAGTGTGAATCGTGCCCAGAACTTTCATCGGATCATCTCTCCAACGCAAAGTCGTACGAAATACGTCAAAGAAATACGTTGAAATGTGTCGGGCGCATCAGTTTTGACAACGCTGTCGGATAAGTTTCTAGAATGCGGGCATTCTAACCTTACAGAAGCAGGGGGTGCCATCTCATTGTTGCAGGGATTGCGTTTTATTTCGCCAGTCGCCCGCGGTAAGCGGTCTGGAGCACGTCGCGTCGCTGGCACCGACTGGCCGCTAACCATCTGCCGTCACGTAATGATTTCGCGGGCTCATTTGTTTTTAAATGTCAATTGTGTTTTGTTTTTTTTTGTATTTGTTTGTTTGTATTTTAAATTGTAAACTACTAACTGGAATAAAGTAAATTTGATTAGTAAACGAGCGTGTTTGAGTGTACACCGAGAAACATTCTCATCATCATCAGCTCGGTCTTACTCACAAATGTTAAACACATAATAATAATATTTAAAAGTTTTATGAACTGCGTTTCAATCGCTTTCCATATTACGCTGTGAGCTCTTTGGATGCCTTGTAATTTTTCAGATATGCAACCAAGTCCCCATGCCCGACAAGGACGTCAGATACGACTTATAGTCTTATCGTCTTAAGAGATTTTCCCCGTTCATTGTCCATGCCTGGACATTCCCAAAAGATCAGCATTCTGAATCATATTGCCGCATTTATATAGTGAACATTCTACCAAAAGGCCAAGCTGAAAGAGCTTGGCTTGACCATGGCCAGTTAGCCAGTTATAATTTAGCAGGTCCAGAAATCACGTGTCAAAACTTTGGTTATTCCTCCATTCGCCACTTTATTTTCGGAAATAATTTATAAGTATGCCTGCCCTTAGAAGAATTACGCATCGATTCTGCCAAATCCGCATTGCAGCGTCCATAGGAATGTAAGGATCTAATTCTAACATGTTAGCGATAACATTTTATGTCGTCCTCAAAGATTTTTCACTTACGCACAATTCACAACAGTTGCGTTTTCTTTCAAAAATGATGTCCGCCGGACAGGTTCAAAACAGTCACGACCGGAACTGTTGTAATAATATTATGAGATTGTTGACCCCATAAACTGTTTTCGAATGTTAACAATGACTTCTTATCGCGTAGTCGTGTCACCGGAGGCTGTAGATCACTTTAAGAGCGCGAATGACCTCGCCGTGAAAAGGTCGCCTTCGGAAACGGCTCATTGTATTTTCAAGCTATAAATAATAATGGACTGATAAAATTAAATAATGTCTAGAATTATCTGTGTGTATAGGTAACAAAAGTCTGTATTTAGTACGGGAAACGTGAGTCGAAAGTGAAAGAAAATATTATACCCCTGGGCAACCGTACCTGCTGTAGAATATACGCCGTATAAATTTGCATTTTTTACTACACTGATACACAGAGCGTGTCGGTGTATTAGTATGTATGGATCCCGTGTATGAATCAGTATGGATCCTAGAGCTGGTGTGCAAAGTTATACGGCGAATAATCTATCTGGGTATTACCTAAAAATAGCCGGTAGGGTTGCCAGAAATTCATTAGAACTTTTCCCAAAAGAAATATATATATATACATATTTGTAACCTTGTCCACGTTCAATGTGGACCATATGGACTCCTAATGAAGCTTATTTCAACAGAAGCTGCTTTTTACTCAGTCACTAAATTCCCTTTTTCGTAGAGAGAACGAATATGATAGTAGAGCTAGTATAGGACTAGCGGTTAGCTAATCTCTGTCACTAGACCACGGTTTAAGGATCGGATGGGTGAGAGATAATTTAGACAACACAGCATCCATGCCTTCGTACACAAATTGAAAAATCAATTAATGAAACTGTTCGTACTGGAATTAGAGCCCGTGCATACAGCAACCGAAGCCAACAACTTTGACTATTCAGCTACAGGCATGGCAAAATATGTTTTAAAACTAGTGAGAAAAAATGTTAAATTACTGTTACCCGAAGCCCAGATTTATTTTTCTCAGCCCGAAAAAGACCAGAAATATTTTTTAATAGAGGAATTCATTCATGCTTTTCAAGCAATGTATATTATTGTTTCCATATTTCCATCGATAATTATAGCACATGTAAAATAAATTATTCAAGTTATGAAAACTATTGCCTTATGGCTGACTCATGACCGAACATAGTACGAAATATTTTTCATAAATTTGAATTCCATACCCGGGCCCGGCCCGAGCCCAAATGTGAATTGTCTTTACCCGCCCGAGCCCGTGCAGGCCTCAATTTAGGATATACAATATTTTTTGTTTTTCCATCTGGGTCAGAGATGTCGTTAGTTGTACGTATTTAATTAATTTATTTTAGATTTCATTTTTTTTTCTTCAGAAACCTTCATGGGTGTGCGCACAATAACTCACCAAAGTTTAATCGAAATCTGATGAGTGGTAAAGGAATGCATAGAGGACAAAAAACAAACAAATAAATCTTTTTTATATATATATATAGATGAGCTCGTTTCTTACAAATTTTAACGTACCTACTATCAAATTATGGCTTACAATAAAATGCACTTTTATTTAGATCATATTCACTTTCATAAAAAATAGTTTTCACTTATAACAAATACACTCCACAATAAACAATTTCTTTCACTAAAAGTAAAGTGGTCCCACATAATAAAGTATATTTAAACATTGAAGAAATATATTACACTTACGAAAAAATATTTTCACACAAATAAAATAGTTTTCACTCAAAATAAATACTTTGAAATCGATAGTTGCACGAAGCTGTAATGAAATGTCACTTATTCTTCTACCCTATATTAGGCCGCCTAAATTGCCTTTGCTCCACGCATTAGAATACATTACACAAACCAAACCAGACCAACCCTAACATAACTTACTACAACTTAACTCCTTTGTCAAAAGAATTTGTGACTAAGTGGAAACTATTAAAATCGAAGTTTGAGTGTACTAAGCTAATAATATCTAATCCAGAGTGCAAACTATCGAAGTTCAAGTGTACCAAGTGAATACTATCTAACACATAGTTCAAGTATTTATAACCCTTAAATTATTATTTTAGTATATATAATATAATGTGACACGACCCATTATTATTCAGTGCGAATCGTGCTCAGAACTTTCATCGGATCATCTCTCGCGCAAAGTCAAGAAAAAAATACGTTGCAACGTGTCAAGCGTATCAGTTTTTGGCGACGTCGGATGAGTTTTTAGAAAGCTGCGAGTATAACCTTCGCTAGCACAAACCGACCCTTTGGTAGGAGCACTTGGTAATGATTTTTTTAGCAGTGGACCGCTGTCCAGCGCCTTCGTTAATCTATGGAGTAGAGGTCTGCATGGGCCCGGGCTTGGTCCGTGGGCCGGGTTCGGGCGGGTAGAGACAATTGTCATTCGGGCTCGGGACGGACCCGGGTAAGGGATTTGTTCTTCAGAAAAATATTTCGGACTATGTTCGGATCATGAGTACTCTTGGTAACTAAATACTGCTGATAACAAAAATAATTTATTATGTTTTGAATATCATTGGATAGAATAGAGTCTTTTATTTGATAAGTGTGACGACATCATTTTATATTTTGGTAATCTGAAACTGAAAACTCATAAAATTGTTATTGATCCGTAAAACAATGCTTTACTTATTTAAACATCACGGATAGTAGGTTTAAATAGTTCGTTAATGAATAAAGTGTTATATTATTCAGTATCTGCTTTCTATTCGTTTTAGATAGTCGACTGTGTCATGTGCCGAAAAATTCACAGATTCGTAAAAAATGAGTTTCAACAATATAAAGAAAATGTTAAAAAGTGGTGACTGTGGTGATGTGTAGAAATCATTTCGTGAAATAATAGATTTTTCTACATGTGAAAAAGTTGGGTAGTACGTTAAGTGTGTTAAATTTCAATCAATTTTATGCTACTGAATGTTTTTTTAAATCAGGTTTTTTTCGGGCCGAGATATATAAATTTAGACTTCGGGTCGGGCTCGGCTAACAAGTGTGGTATTAAGACTCGGGGTCAGGTCGGGCCTGAAGAGAACGGGCTCGGGCCGGGTAATTTCTTTCAAATTTCGGCCCGTGCAGACCTCTACTATAGAGGCAGTCACTCCGTAGCGACTAGAAATGTTAACCTATGGTACTCTGGTTACCAATATTTCGCGGGCTTGATTTTTGTTAAATGTCAATTGTGTTTTTTTGTGTTTGTTTTAAATCGTTAACTCTGTACATGTAACTACTAACTGAAATAAATAGTGATTTGACTAAGTGAACGAGCTAGTTTGAGTGTACCTGAGAGACCTCCTCATCATCATCAGCTCGCCGGATGCAAGTCTTACTCACAGATGTTATGTTATTAATTATTCAAATCGAATTTTTAATATTATTTTCATACTTCAGAAACTATTCGAAAATATTCAAAGAGTTTCACTTCCACCATTCGATTTCCGAATAAATTGTTTTAAAAACAAATAGTTGGAATCCCTAGTAGTAACAAAAAAAAATAAAAATCATAAGAACGAATCGGATTCTCTATTACAGCAAAATAAAAATTGATAATAGAATAAAACACGTGACGCTTATGTAAAATTATCTCGATTATAATTTTATTACTACTAATTACTGTACATTCAAAGCACTGATTGTTTTTACTAACCTTACTGTACAGAATAACAATTTAACAAGTACTAAATATATATACCTAAATCGCTGCAAAAATTGGCTGTAGCACCATACGGTTTTTCTCGTTAGTAAATTTAATTTAACCCCGAGGCGTATCAATCTGTAACAGAGCCGTGAGTCACGCGAAAACGCAGTTAAGCAGTTTATCTTGAAGGTTGCGTTTTATTAAATCGATGCGATTACAATCTATATTTATACACCTTATAATGGCTGATACCTAATTCGCAATCTATAATGTACTCAACCGAGGCGTAGGAATACTATTAAGAACTGGTTTTATAAAAACCAGGAGGCAGCGGCACCTGTCAACATTCGCTCTATACACACAATGCTCCAACAGAGTGTGTAAGTAGTGTAATGATATAGTGGACTATCTATTCTAAAATTTTAAAATATCTGTAATTACAAAAGTCGAATAAAGGGTTCCTTAAGATATAATGGACCACATAAAAACCAGGAGGCAATGACACCTGTCAACATTCATTCAATCCGTGTAAGTAGTGTGCGTGTTTCCAATGATATAATGGACTACAGCAATTTGTACCTGTGTTCATAATAATACCTATAAATTTTGACCACATTATTTTCTATTTTGGTGTATGAAAATGTTATCCTGAAAAGAAATACTCATTACGATATTGAATAAAAACTTTAATTATTATCAATTAAATTTGTATAAGGATTTTAGCATGTGCGAATTTTTTAAATAATTTAAACTGATCTAATATTATAAATTAAAGGGAACGCCCGTCATAAATGACGGTATTGAAATTGAAATACTAAAGTCTAAAGTAGCTGTTCTTTAGTTTACATACTAACGGACTGATTGTTGTTTTTTAGCCTCGGAATTTGCGTCATGTCAGTATCTATCAACACTGCTCAACCCAAGTAACTTAAGTAAGTGCATTAAACATAACTAAAAATACAGTACAGTATCGCTCTACTAAAACAAAGGAAAATCGGTGATAATTAGTAAGAATATATTTTATGTCATTATTGTATTTAGATAACATATTCCATACCCAACAATATTGTACTGTTCGATGTATTTTGTTCTAATACTCTGCCAAACCCCTCCAAATCTTCCGTAAATAGTGTCATTTTTTGTTTTTTCGTTTTCAACATGGGCACAAAATAACAAAAACAATACGTAGATCACTTATTTAATTTTGTCACGTTTAACATTCAAAATTTCGTAAAAAACAAATAGCATTCTTTCCATGACTTGGCAAGACGTTTAACTCATAAAGAAAAAAACATATTAAAAATTTCTGCGACGATGTTCTGTATAAAACTTGATAATATATTCGGCGGTGTTTTGGCCAATTGATATAAGCAAAAAAAAATCGAAAATGAGTTAATGATTGAATCTCATTTTAAAGACGACAGAGCAGGTCTCGGTCAAATGATGTAAATTAAAAAAATAAATTGGCAACTTTTTCGAAGGGAACCATAATTTTACATTGGTTTTGGTTTAAAAATTCTGACCACTTGATGTAAGCGACTATTATATCGACACTACCTACGTATAATCCCATATCTGAAAACACGAGAATTTACAGGGGTGCAATTCAAAGATTCATGATGAAACTAGCCATATAATGTTTTCGATAAAAACAGTTTTAAGCTCTCCTAAACAATTTCAATTATGAGGGTTACATGAATTGGCCAAAACACCGTCGATATTGTGCAAAAAAAAATGGTTGATAAAATTGATATCAATATTTAAAGATAAGCGAAGCGACTTACGATAATTGTATGTATTAGTACTTTTATCAATACACTGAAAAAAAATAAACTTGATAAGAAAGGTTTCAAATACTACAGTTACTAATAGAATATTCTCTAGAACAGCGATTTCCAAACTTATTATGCCCATGGGCCCCTTCTTAAAGCAAAACCCTCATCATTACACGCCAATGAAATAACTAAAAATTATAAATTTAATTTTGATGTGTTGAATGGTGATAAGATAAAAAATAAGATATAAATAAAACATTTTGATATTTTAAGTAGTATTTATTGAAATTATAACCTTTGCTTTAAAATACAAAAACACATTTTTTTTCAATGAGATGGGTGAACTTGATTGGATGATATGAGATTATTTATGTCCGGCTCTCTATTTGTGAGTAACATTCTGAAGTCTCCACGAGCACTAATTTCCAGTCGGTTTCTTTTTGTCGTCATGAGGTTCATAACTGGACCCCCCGGGGGTCCGTAGGAACCACTTTGGAAATCACTGCTCTACAATCTAGAAAGTCATATTTCATAGATAAAATATTTGATGAAGCATTTTGCTAACGTTTCTGAGAACGAACTTCACATTGATTTTTGTATTATACGAATACGATTCTAAGGGTTTATTTCTTAAAACCAGGTCATAGAGCGATGGCGTAATCACGTTTCTAAACAATTTTCTTACAACACGTGAAAGCGTAGTCTCAAGATTGACTTATATTTATTGCAGAAAAACTATTTATTAATAAAATACTCTTGGAGTGGTATATAGGGATATCTTAATTTTCAGTATTTATCATCAAACACAAAAAAAAATTAAGGGTGAAAAATAACACTTAATATAATAATAATTATGTAATCATCAGCCATGTAATTACCTTGCATTTTTGTAGGATATAAGTGCAGATCATTAAATAGGGGTTGAACGGTGTCGGCAGGGGCTCGCCTTGCACGGGGCCCCACCCTTTCGGACCAGGCTTGGAGCGCCTCCCTAAAATAAAAGAAAAATACAAATAAGTTGTGGATAAAAATATTTTATCATTATTTATTTTAAAATGCACTATTGCTATAATTACTTATAATTGTGTATCGATTCTTAGTGGAAAGGCAGCATATTTTAAAATAAAACATATTTTTTTTTGTACTACTTCAACATTTTTATAATGGTCAGGACTGGTTTTGCTAGTGTACTGTTTAGTGTCAATATTAATAACGTATTTAATATTTTATAAATCGGCATTCAATTATTTAAGTGGTTCGCAACTTTATTGCAAAAATTTTCCATTAGCTTTTTCCGTTAACGAATATTTATGAATAATTTTTAAATTCATTATACTTTCTCACATAATTGACTTTTAATGTGGTTTAATTTTTGATTTCAGATAAGTAGTTATTGATTTGTAAGAGATCCGTAGCATTTTAATTGTAGACTATGTATAAATTGTATAAATATCTATAAATTCTTGTCATAGGTTTTGAAACAATTGAGGCCTCACAGATAAAGTGGACCAAAATGATAAAATGGTGAAACTTTTAGTTAAATTTACTTCTTGCATTAATTTACACTATATTTAATTTAACTTTTTACAGAATAGAACACTTTTCCAGTCTGTATTTATTTACTTAGCCCACTTCACTTGTATGATACTTTATGGCAATACCAAAACGCATTTTTTTCTAAAATATCAGTTGGCTCACTTTACTTCTGATTGGTTCAATTGTTTGATATAACTTGTAATTATCAACAATAAATAGAATTACAATAATTTATATTTTAACAGCTGATAATGCCCGCCATGAGCAAAACCGGTAATGATCATTATAAAAATGTCGAAGTGGTACAAAACATATTGTGTTTTATTTTTAAAATTTCTGGTACTGCAATTTGAAAACTTTGGTTTGTATTTTGTATTTTGAATGTAAGTAAAAGAGATAATCTTTATTGTCGAGTACAAAGAAGTAATCCAGATGCGCGGGTCAAGGGCGGCCATCTTTATACTAGTGATGCTGCATACGACTAGAATAATCTCCGACTCGCACATCTTATTTACCCTTGCTTGTTGCACCGCAGGAAATGTTTCCAGACGTTTCCACAAACTTTATTACCCGCTACTAACTGTACACGTGAAAAGATTTATATTGAAATAAATATGACTCATTTCATCTCACGTCAATCATTTCCGTCAAACATTATTCGAATTTGAGCGTCAGTCCAAACACTGATTTATTGAACCGAATCAAAACTATTCCGGATATTCTAACAGAAAGACTGTGAGTCGGACTAATTCTTTACCATAATAATGAGTTAGGTAGAATTCGTTATATATATTTTCGGTGGAGTCGTAGGCAATTTAATATGAGTGCATAATGCGCAGACGCAGACAAAGGCTGAGCAGGCCAAGCCACAAATGCGCGGCATAAATTTAACCTTTTTGCAAACATCAATTTGCAATTTGTTTTTTTTTATAAATATTGACTATCTATAATTTTTCCAATATTTACAACTCTCAACACAATATGTTTCAACAAGCAGAGCGACAATTATGGACCTGAATTATAATTATTTCAATTTAATTTATTATTTATTTAAGCTGCATTAATTTTTGATATATATATATATATACATAGATTTCTTCAAAAAATACATTTTAGTAGTTTATACTGTTATTTGATTGATGCGCAGCCCGCGCACGCGTGATATTTAGAGGGAACACTGGTCGTTGCCTACTTAAAATATCTTCAATACAAAATTTAAAATTATAAATTTGTTATTCGACGTGTGACACATTTATGACAGGTCTTTCGCTTATTTGAGAAGCATCCTCAGAGTCAGATTTGATCATTAAATACTATCATTATCAACCCAGATATATTTATTCATGATATTCGTTAGTTTAAATACTTACGTATCGATATGTGTCCCAGAACCGGCTGCCACAAGTAGGCTCGAAAACAGAACCCACGGTATAAATGTATTATTCATTGTTCCAGTAAAAAAATCACATTTCATTATTGCATGACTTGATATCTACCGCGGATTATTAAAAAATGAAAAGTATAACTTCACGTCAGCTGTATGCGATTGGACAGCACAGATAAAAACGAAACTAGCCGTGTGAAAAAATATACAGTTTTCTTATGTACACATTCCTTTTAGCGATGCAGAGCAATCATTCGGGTATGTAGCATCTTGGCGAACAAGAAGGGCATTAGATAAGACGTAGAGAATTAAAGTCGCAACGAATAACACTCGTACTGTATGCTAAATAGATCATAGCTAACCGCTTACGTTTTAAGGTAAGTGCGAGAAATAGACAAAGCCATTTTTGCTTACTTGACACACCCCTTCAACTATTTTAATGGATCATATTTAGTGTTTATGATTGCGTAATAGACAATAACATTGCTTTATCCCTATCACAACCAATTTTAAAAAACTTACATCAGAACAGCATAATAATTTTGACAAATATTTTATTCTAGATGAACTTTGTGAGCGTTATTTTTTAATATAAAATTAAAGTTGATAACTTAGTTATTCCACTGGCTGTGTTACTAAGTGAGACACATTTCACAATGTTATCAACTTTAATTAAAGATCAAATATGTGTAATTCCGAAAAATTTCCGATATTTCAATTTCAAGTAGAAATTTTGATAAAGGATGATTGAATTCAACTCGAAGGGAAAATACATCGCAAACAATCTGCTAATTATTATAACCTATAGCTAAGCAAACTTATTTTACTTTAATTGTATCACAGATGCATTCACTTATGCATTTTCAACTGTTGAGAGTACCAAGAATATCGATCGTCCAGTTCATTACTCAGACATCTCCAAATTATTAAAATTGAGATAATGTGAAAAGTAATATTCAGATGCTCACCAAAAATCAAATATTATTGATCTAACCCCGATTTTTATACAGATGTTAAACAATTGGTACATTCCGAGCATATTCCATAGAAGGATATTTAGAAATATCCCTTTACTCACCTACAAATGTCAGCATTTTTTTTCAATTCTTTAGAAGGTTATCTGCCTTAGTATTTTTTTAGTGACATTTTTGAATTACTGGATCAGACAGAGCACACAATTTTACACATACATAACTGCATGTTTTACTCAATTTTTTGAAGTTGTTTGACTAATGAAATGGACGATCGATATCACCAAAGAAAAATCACAAAAAATTTACGGCATAAAAACGTGACAAACTGAAAGGACTGCTAAATTAATACGTTTTTTTCTTTAATCTTCAATAATTCATATGGATTAAAATGAATAATTAAGATAATCATCTCCGGTTTCCCACAAAGTGTCGAAACGTTTCGTTACAAGCCCAATTAATTCGGTCGGTGAATCATCCAATTTGCCAAAGCGGCTGCCAAATTTTACGAACATTTCGTCAATACTCAAAGGAAAAATAATGATTATTTAAAAGACGAGTTGTGAGATGACAAACGGCCATCCGTTCCTAGGAAAGGTGCGATTAGCGCAACGTGGATTCTCGCGGACGTTTCGGGAATCGTGGATATTTTCGATTAATTATAATGACTTTTAGGAAAACATCTGCATTTGAATATTATATAATACGTCTCAAAAATAGCTAACCGATCCCATAGAAGTAGGACATGTACTCTACTCGTTGACTCGATTGTTGGACTCGATTCTTTAATTGTGAAATTTCATACTGTGAATCATATAAAATTAAAATTGATAACTTAATTATTCCACTTGATTTATCACCAACGTGACGTGTTTCGATTAGTCTGAAGATGCTTCTTAAAGAGGTGAAATGCGTCACGTTCGTGATAAACCAATTACAAACTTAGTTATCAATTTTAATTTTACATTAAAATTGAACTTCCACAAAGTTATAGCCGAATCCTTAGAAAATATTCATACTGTGATATTAAATCGATTCAAGGGTTTTCAAATCCAAGAGCATGATGTCGTTTCCATTGCAAAATTGTATATCTGCAAATGCATTTTCGACTTTTTGTATTATTAATACTGCAAAAATCGGTCAAGTGCATGTAATATAACACAACTGACAAAAATTATGGTTAAGTTAATTACGCGTTGCCTTTATTTTTGTTTTAATTCTATAAAGTTGTTTTTTAAACTGCTTAATGCCTGATAAATTGAGATTTGGTAGATAAACGAGTTTTCAAAGGAAACGACAATGAATATTTGTATTGTTTCTGTTCTTTCCAAGCGAATAACTAGTAGTCCAGGGGTTCTGAATCTCTTTTCTCCGTTCCCTCTTTTATCATGGTTTATAATATAATTCCCACCTTCACAAGATACCTAGTCTAATTCGAACGTGCATACTATATATATATTGAAAATCCTTTATAAAAGGCAGCAATTCCTCTACTATTCAGCCATGATTTGGAACCCTGTATTAATCCATTCGTAAAACCCTCATTTTAATATCTTTAGCAAATTTTAAGATAGTTTGAGGAACTTTTTGGTTGAAGGGCCAAATTGAAAATTTAAAATGGACGAACGTTTAATATTTTTTTTTAGATATAAATCATTTGTTATCGTCAAAAAGGATTTTCAACATTAGAAAAAATAAGTGATTCCCTAATAACAAATATTTTTTTATCGTATAGTGGTCGCTCAAAAATACGCGCCGGGCCGTAGTTTGTCCAGGCCTGAGCTAAGCGATCAACTTAGTGGAGCATCTCAACAGAAGTTATTTGATGTAGATTTAAATAACTTTAATGAAAGGAATTGATCGAGTTTGACTTTTTCATTAAATGCAACATACATAATACATAAGTTCATTTGTACACAACAATTTAAAAATGACCTAACATAACCATATTTTCTGAATATTTAAACGTTTCCGTGTGATTAAGGATAGGTTAACTGATACAAAGTAATCTGTAGCTATATTTAGTCATGCAATGCGTGTTTTGAATGTGATTCAGAAATATCCCAAATTTCCGACATGTGGACCGTCAACAGATTTAGTTTTTCCGGTACGCAAAGTGGCGTGATTCTCGTGTAGACGTAACAATAAATTACTATGATACAATTATCTGGAATTCAATAGAATATACTGGCCAGCGGTCACACAAAATATTTAATTAATTAATATTGAATCATCATAAAAATAACTATTGTAATAGTCGAAATACTATCGTTAGTTATTACCACGATTTTATTTTCCTTTTAATAAATGTAAGATTGTTTATTGATTCAATGCTAACTTAGTGGAATTTTATAAGATTAAAATTAATTACTGTGTTTTTTCAATTAGAGTGAAAATTTGAGAAGCGTATTCTGACTAAATGTATTGGACAATTACCGATAGCATAGATACGTAAATAATCATTCATTCCAACCCTTTGATTATTACACGTCAGTGGCGGGTTAAGCACTTGGGAGGCCCCAGGCGCATTATAATTTGGAGGCCCTGTTTTTCGGGTAACAAAAAACCGTTGCAAAATTCATTCAAGATTTTCATATCATGTATTTTAATAAAAAATCTCTATTTGTAATGACTTCATGTCACAAATATTTCATTAATAATTTCGAAGTGTTCCAATGAAAGCATAAATTGAAAAACATTGCATTAGTTATTAATTCAACAAAAACAATTAATTGATGCGATATTATCAGGATAAATATTCAAAACTGAATTAATGTGGGGTATGTATAAAATATTCTTGGGGGCCCTAAGATTCGGAGGCCCCCAAGCACGCGCTTCATGCGCTTATGAGCTAATTCGCCACTGTTACAAATACTAAAAAATTACTAGGGATTTCACCGTTCACTTCGGGTGGTGGAGGATACATCACTCTCATTAATATATTTAAATTGTGAGTCGCGAGAATACGATAAAGGGAAAAATCTAAGGAGAACTTATTTTATTAAAAAAAGCCAAATTGCATTAGTTGAATAAAAATAAAACAATTAATGCTTTATTCTACTTATTTTGATTCTTACTCTATTTCTTTTTGAGAATTTCTTAACTCTTGACTTTCAAAAAAATCTTATTTAAACGATTATCGTAAAAAATTTAAATCAATGTGATTTTCTATAATGTAATTATACTTTTTGATGCGTAGTAAAAATTTTTTAATGTGTTATAATTATAAACTATCAATTCCTGGATTCGCATAATATTTATGAAGTGGTAACTTAATAAAACGTGAATTATTAATTACTAAACGTTAGTTGATTTCATTAAACCGTTGAAAGTTGTGTTCATTTTTCTAATTTGATGGAACTTCAATATCAAATTTGAATCGTTCAAATTTTGTACACTTTTAAAAATTTTGTAACTTACGACCCGGGTTTCACCTTTAAGAATCTTCAGGCATTCAAGCGCACGGATGAACTCGAACAGATAGTTCAGTGAACAGACAAAATTTGAACGAATGTTAATTCTAATAACGATGTTGAAGTGCACCACTGGATAGCCTATGAATGTAAAAAAGATCAAAGGGGGATTTTTAAACACTGGTAATCATTTGTAACGCAAATTGTCTATGAAACTTCACACCGCTCTACAAGTAACGGGACAAATAAAACGTAGATATTGCATGACAAATTTTAAATTGGCGCTTCTTCCACGTGAAATTATAATGCAACTAACACATCATTACAAATCACTTCTTCTCACACATGCAAAGCCATACGTCACTTATTTTCAACAAGGGGCAATCAACGTGTGGGCTTTGATCTACGATAACGTTTAAGTTATTAAACGCATGTCAAAAACATTTTACACCTTATTGCCTGTGTGAGACAGCTGATCGAAGGTAAATTAGTATCACTTTAGTTTGTAGCAATCAAATTTGAAAAAACGACAAAATTTTCGTATTCGATTTGGCAAAATATGTTTGTAATGCCCACCCTTACTTACCCCAAAGAATGCACAAAATCAAGAAATATATTATAAATAGTAGTCATATAGGAAAGACTGATGGTTAACCAATTTCTCTATAACAAATTGATAGTAAATTTATTCAGAAAAAGGTTTGTCATTTTCTCAAACATTTGTTTTTATTTATTTAAGAACTTTATTAATTTGATCACTTTGATACGAATGATAACTCATAAGTATGCATCGTCACCTGGTTTAGCAATCGGCCAAAGAAGAGACAAACAGTCATCGTGATTACTATTAGAACGAACAATGAACAATGAGTAAAAAAGTTTTGTGAATGTCAATAAAATTTTATTCTTCGACAAATTCTAAATAAACACATTTAAACTTACATTCATAATAGCATACGCAGAAAAAATTCACCATAGGTACTGATGTTTATACAGTATTATTTGTAAAGAACACATGTTCGAATTTTTTTATGGGTTCAATTATATATCTTATATAATATCATTTTAGCTAGAGCTTTATTATGTATTGCAGATGCAAAGTATCTTCATTAATGAATCTATTTTTTTTTGTGATCAAGCATTTAACAAATTTATTACACACAAAAAAAACTGTTTGCAACATCTGTCATTGAATGTAAAATTGTGAGGTCGTGACCTTACTGTGGGTCGAGATAATAACAGAACGGTTCAAAATTATGAGATAATCTTACCAATACGTCAAATTCATTATTTTCACTGTTAAATTATATGAGAAATTCTTATAAAATATAACTGTTGATGTTTTTAGCGTCAAAAATTATTTGTTATATTCATAGTCTTTGAATTTCTTCATTGAATTGGAAATTCTACTTATTAGAACTCGGTTATATTAAGATATTAAATATGTATTTAGTTTCATAAAAATAATAATACATAATTACCATATGTTGCGCATTGGCATTTATAATCTGTAATGCCAAATATTATTTTTCTTAATTATCACAATGATGATTCTTATGAAAGCGTGTTGTTGAAATAGCAAACAACAATAATATAAGTAAATTTTTCTGGAATCAAATACTTTGCTAATCTTTGAATTTCGCCAACATAATAGGCGCTCAAGTGGTAATCAGATGTAAAGAAATTTTCTACGGGGGTCCAAAGGCAGATATCACCTCTGGAGGCCTGATAATTGAACTTTACAAAAAAAATACAGTCCTGATATTAAATTATTGAAAATATGTATCAATTTTCTTGCCCGACGATTCATAGCTATGGTTACCAATATAAATGATTATTGACACATACAATTTTTGAGGTAAATTTGAAATATACGCTTATGGTGAAGAAGGATAGGAAGAAATTTTTAAGTTTTCTCTATTTTAGGACAACTGACTTTCTCTTAGGCATGCTCACCGTTCATAGTATGAACGGTTGAGGAGACATGTACCTGGCCACATATTTCTTTCGACTTATACAAGGCCATAGGGAGAATTCCGTCATTCTTGAGAATGTCAAGCTTTATATTTCATTTTTTGAGGAATCGTGAACATGAATTGTTTGTTCTTCCAAAGTGTAGAACCAGGCTACATATTCCGAGTGGCAGTGAGTGAGTTACGAAGACCACTATTTTTAATTTAATTAAAGAAGATTTTGTATGAATTTACTAGACTGACTTACTTGCTAATTTACAATGTTTAGAATTTTATTTTGACTGTTTTAAACGTTTTTTTACATTGCATTTACCTATATATAAAATAAATAACAACACAAATAAAGATTGAAATTTGCGTAATTATTAAAATATTAAACATTATAACGTTATGAATTTTAGTACGCAGTTTAAAACTGACATTTATTATAGATGATCATGTTGTATGCTCGACAACCGTGGCATATCTACATCGCATGCAAACACATAATAAATTATTCTTCTACAGAAATGATGACTAAATCATCAATACTAAGTAAGATGTAGGTAAATTGATCGTACATTACGTAAATTTAATACATACATTATAGAAATAATCTCGAGATTGTGGCAGCATTAAATATATTTCATAATTAGTGTACCTAGTATCTTTAGAAAACAAACAGTTGATTCGATAGATCGACTCTAATATTATTCTATAATTACTCTTCCCTCACTGCCTTTGTTACCTTCAATTCGGTTCTTCAATTATTTTTTTTTATATTAGGACAAATAATAAATCGTCCAGAAGTAGAGATGAACTGGAAATAAAATGACAGTGTACATGTTTACCTTTGATGACGAAATCGCGCGTTGATGAGTTACTTTGTTTATAATAGTATTTTGGTGACGATCAAAATTCAGCTCCAAACATCTTATGTTTCTAAGGTAGAAAATTCCTAAGCGAAAAAATCATGTATGCGATTATGTATATAATAATTTCGGTGGCATTTAATTTGACGTAATAAGTAATAGTCATTTTACAAATTGTATTTATAAAAGCAGGACCGATTTCACTTAGCTAGTGAGTATTTTCAACTGATATTCAATGCGCTATTAATGTTACTGACTGGCAAACATAAAATTAACACTGACAGTTTTAACGCGTACCGGCCGATGATTTGATGTTCGCCTAGACACGCCCAGTCGTCTTAATTTTGCGCGTTTACTCGCGTAGGAACATCATCGTTATTTTATTTAGTTTTAAAACAAAAAAAAGAAGAACTTTAAATAAATAAATAGAATTTTAAAAAAAAAGTTGGATTCGAGTGTCTGTAGCTTGTTTACCTGTTTTATTATATTAAAGACTTTCGGCTGCATCGGAAAATTCCTCGCCCGTATTAGTCCATTATTTCGATGGTTTACTGAATTATATAACTACAATACTTTACCGAAATAATGAAAAAAAAATTACATTTTAAAGTAGCGATAGATTCAATGATTAAACTGCGTCGTAAAAAAATATTTTTACGAATAAAATGTGATAAAACAAGACATATTGTAAAGAATTCATAAAATCCCCATAGTAGGGGGCAATATTTTCGTTAATATATTCGTCTATTGATGATAATAAAAGTTGAAGACAAGCAGAGGGATCCAAATCAATGACCTTTGAGTGACGTCATAACTCAGCAGTCCGATTTAAACCAGTTATCAAATACAGAGTTCAGATATGCCATACGTCATTTTATTATTGTTGAATAGAATACCAACATTCCATTTATCATCAATGTATAATTTGATTGGTTAAGAAGAACCAACAAACAGGAAGACTGTATCAGTTTATCGAGCTTGGAAAATATTGAGGAATATTCGCCATGTAAGTACTCAACATAGGGACCAAATATAATTGTAAAACAATTTGCTGCTGATTTTCTGTAGCGTTTCTGTTAGAGCAGGGGTCTTCAAACTACGGCACGCGAGCACTACCAATCACTCACGGTAGCTGGCCGTGCATGCGAGATATCCGGCCCGCCATAGTTTTTACACATAGGTAAGTAGTGCCGAAAGCGGAAAAAAGCCACGAGACAATTTATGCAACTAATCAGCCAATTTTTTTGTCGAAATGACTTAATATGAGTGCATAAATCAAACAGAAGCTGGTTTTCTCCTTGTCGTCTATCGGCTATCTCCACAATGAAATGTCCTTGACACTTGCCCGTAAGTACCAACCGATAACTGGCATAATTCCAAACTACAATATGCTGGTATGATGAGCTAACTAGGTATTGACCCTTGGGACTTAGTGGAGGAGTCAGTGTGGCCCTTATACTAAAAAGTTTGGAGATGCCTGTGCTACAGGGCGATATTATGATGAAATAAACATACACATTTTCCCATTAGTCCCGGGAGCAATGCGATATACCATCAAGATATAAAATTAAATATAAACAGGGACAAACTGCAAACAAAACAAAAATACGTTGAAAGTCCGGTTTGTACGCAGACAGACATGACATCAGCATAGCAGAGCTGAAGAGGAGGAGGACAAGGTGACGTCAGATATTGATACCGGCACAGAATGTGTTTAGAATCGCGGATTTATTTAAAATTCGTGCGAAACAGCACGTGGTGGCGGAAATGAGACACGTGGACGGTGGACGGATAGCGTCATTCGAGGAAATGAAACATGACGGCGTTCACCTTCAGGGGTCATTCATTAAAAACTCGATCGAAACAATTACGGATAGACATACGTAAGTTATCGTCCCGGTTTCTAAGCTAAGTTACACTTTTACTAGTGCTGATGTATATAAAAGTCTGAAAAATAAAACATGGTAACCATAGATAGATACGGTGAGCATGCGTTCTTTATTTCGTTGATCGATCTTTTAGATTTATTTAAATCAGAAAATGGTGATATTGTCGTTTACTTTGTGGCACAAAGTACACGGCTCACACAAACAGTCATTTCTTAGACATTAGCTAGCGGCGCGGCAGCGGTGCTGTTGATGTTAGTGTTGAAATTATATGTACCAGCATGTGTATCGAGTGTCAAAGATGAGGTAAGGTTGAATGGGAGATTTGAAGTTGCGATGTCGAATTATTATCAAAAGTCATCGGTGTACTATAATTCAAAATTTATTGCATATTCGAGTTGGTATATAATGAAACATTTGTCTTTTATTTGCTTCTAAATAATATAGCCACCGTAGCTATAGACCAGGTCTAGGCAAACTTTTTGGATGAAAGGCCACATTAAAAAATTAAAATTAACGGCGGGCCGCAAGTAAAATACTATTTTCAGCTATACATTACTAGGTATCTTGAACGATAAATTTCAACAGAAAAAAATACGAGACTATCAATAATAATAAATAATTTATTGACCGCATATTTGACTGCACAAAAATATGCGTCAGGCTGTAGTTTGCCCGGGCCTTTTCAGAGTTTTTCAAAGGTGGTACACCATAATGATATGGGAAAAGTAAATTAAAATCAATAATTTAAATACAAACAGAACTGAAGATTTGAAAAAAAATGAGAACACTATTTCGTGATTTAGTGTTTTCTTCCAGAAGAGCGACAATATTATGTTCCCAGTTACCATCCCTAAACTATAAGGAGAATGGTCTCAGTAGGCCTCAGCTGGTGCCTCAAGCTAAGAGCAGGCCTAATAATATACGTTTTAGGTAGGTACTTATTGGTACTGTTTTTATCCAGACACGCTCAAGAAAAAATCAATTTGATATTATTTAGTATCCTGGGCCATCCTCGATTTACCTTTTATTTTAGGAGTAAATATTATAATTTCACTACAATAGTATTGGACACATGTAAATTATACAATTTTATAGCTTTACAAACATAGAATTAACAGCCATACTTGCTGTTTACGTTTTTTTAGCGTCAGCGTACAGCATTCACGGATTCACGTTTATCTACCTTCGTATACAGAAATACACCATGATGTCATTGCAAGAGAGCGAGACAAGCCCATACAATATTAACTTTCTCTCGCTTTACCGGCCTCGTGAGTCCACTCCTTTCGAAGCGATAAGCTGAAGAAAGTGAAATGGAGATATGTAAACAATTGTGCATCTCTTTCGCACTGCTGAACCGTTCGAAGATTCGAGAGTAAAATATACAATGGATTAGTATTTTTTGTTGTAGTTTTTTACTGTTGTATAAGCAGTAGATGCTTCGTAGTATTTTGACCTCGTACCAATAATACGCTATGCAAGATAACAGCGATATTCGCGAACAATTAATTTCTAATTGCTTGTATAAGGATCACCATTGTCTTCTTTAGGAAGCTTAACAAAAACAACACAAAGTATTATTGAGAAGTTAAGCAATTTAATTAAAATTGGTATTCGAATCAATAATCACATAATGAAGCTCACATATACGTTCTATCAAAGACTACCGTCTTACGGGTTTTACATATTGTTTAACATGGATTGCATATACGTATATAAAATACAATCTTTTCTAATGTTGAAACATGTCTAGTATATATGTAGACCGATGGGTGTTTAACGAGAAATGGTTGTAAGATATTATTTTAAAGATATGTTCAGGTTATCTATATCAATCATGATATGAGAGAAATGACGAGAAATGGTTATATTCCATACATACCAACAACATTGCAACAAATAGAGTCAAAAAAGGTTCAAATAGTGGTTAAATGTTGAATACTATCTTGCAGTCTCATTCTGGAACTCACTAGCACGATTGTTCATGGGCAGCACACAGGGGGCGGTCCAGTAAGGCCACCCCTTGGATTTGAAAATATTTTAATTTTTTTCTCCATCACTTCACCTCGCCAAACGTAATACAGAAGAGCTTCGTATACCTACTTATTTTATGACTTCTTGGAATGAAATCGTCACCATTATATTATTTAAATTATCCCAAACACGGTCATTGACTTTTGGTGCTGAAGTCATAGGTAACTTTATTCCGCGGATACTGTTTATTTCAAAATGTTAGAAAACTCTTAATGCCCTCTGCCTCAAGAATTTGTAGTTTCCCAAGCCATGAGTTTTGACCCCAAACCTTTCTGTGAACAGCGAAGTGTTTTGTGTGTACAAGTAAACTTGATTTTTTTACTATGATGTAATTTTTACTTATAATCGGTATCTTAATCAGGGTGATACTTATGATAGGAAATATAAAAATAGCTTTATTGAGTTAGATGTGAGATTACATCGTAGACGCAGCAATTTGTTCAAGTCGTAAAAAAACACTGAAAATGCGAATTCACTTTTCTTATCACAAAAAGACCGAGAATTTTAAAAAATCCCATGTAAGCTTGACCGCCCCTAAAAAGAAACCCTGTGTGAGCCCCTGCCTATGCGTGACATATTTAGTCATTTTTTCGCACTAAAGCAATCAATAAATAAAAGGGGGCACCTACATGACACAATGCTAATAATTCCGGCCAGAATTAAGTCATATCGGAAAAGGAACGGTTGTAAATTATTTATAAAAATAATAGTGTAAGTACCGATCTTTCCAAACAAAATATTAATATGTAAGTATAACACGATATAACTAAAGACATATGAATGTTTTCTATAGTAAGCGCGATAGTAATTAAATTATTCTTACACGAATGTTTCCCGCATCGAAAAAAAGGAATATGACAAATGAATGAAATGATATTTCTAGAAAAAATCAAAGACAGGTTTTCTTTGATCATTTTAAACAATCCCATAACTGAATGAGAGAGCAAGCAATCGGCTAAAAAGAGGAGACAAGAGTGACATTTTAACTCGTACTTCTGTGTATTTTTAATCATTTCATATTTTTAACAATCGTCAGACGATGTTGTCTTCTCACTTTCTCTCGGTCTAGCGTTCCATTCAAAGCTAATAAATACCTATATCACGAGAGGTGAGTGGTCAAAATTGATTCAAAGAAATTTAATGTAGCCAAGAAAACAAAAATATGATTAATGCAGCAATAGGTATCTAACACTATGAATTTAGTGTAACCACAATAAATGGAAGGTGGGGCAAAAATACAACTATAAGTTTTGTATAAAATATAGATGGGTATTTGTATACGATATTTGTATAAAAAACACCTGATATATAATTTGAGAGATCATCTCTTGCGAGCAGTCTTATACAAACTAATGTTTATGTAAAGTGGACATTGAAAATAGAACGTCACCGTTCGAAATACAAAATCGAAAATTCGCTTCGGGTTTGTAAATAAAATTTCAATCAACCACCTACCTATATATCGATAAGAAAAAATGGTTCGGAATTTAAGTGAGTGACTTTTCTGTGACACATAAATAAATACTACACTTAGCTTACGATAATGTTCAATTTTATAAAGCGATCATTTCTGATTGAATTCTAATATTATAAAAGAAATATTACTTTATTAATTAATATAGTTTACGGTAGACATCATAATACTTCTAACTCGTTGAAATATTATTCATGTTATCTAAGTCAGTGTTCTTCAATCTTCATCCGTGACGCGGTGAAAATAGGAAAAATATTTCGCGGCCCGGCTCAACCAGATATACATTATGGTGGAGTGTAAATTAGTAGAAGATATTTTTTTCTTCAGTTTCTGTCAAATATTTCCATATATTACATTTTTTTTGTTAATGTGTGACATCTGTTGCTGCTTTTTTGAAATTTTGTGTTTTACGTGGTTGCAGCGTTGTTTCTGAGAGACGAAGCCCTGAATTAACATCCAATCGATGTCTCTGTTTGGTTTTTATTGCTGACATACTTGAAAAAGTCTTTTCATACAAATAGGAAATCGAAAAAACGATCAACAATTTGACAGCTTCAGATATTCTTTATCGAAAGATATCCAAAATTATTATAGGGCTAAGACAATTCGATCAGTTTTTCTTTTTCACGAGTGCGCATGATTTTATATCTTCCTAAAAGGGATTATTAATTCAGAGGTTACCTCTACGTGGATCTTAATTTTTACAACACAATACTAAAAAAAAATAATACTCACGAGTGCGATAGCAAAAGTGTCATCGAATGTCATGTTGGGTGAACTGACGCAATACTAGCAGTCGGTGGCCGTGCACATGTCTACAAATAAATATTGCCAGAGACCTTCCAGTGTTTTTTTTTATACATGGAGTTAGTCGCTACAGTAGGAATTCAAAAAATCGTGTAGCGGTGAAGTCAGGTGAAAATTTTCGCGGACCGATGCCGGTTCGCGGACCACAGGTTTAGGAGCACTGATCTTTTTATATAAATGAATTTCTAAAAAGTTACCGCCGAATCCATCGAAAATGTTAAAGTGTTAAGTTGTGTATTATTACGAGCGCTTTCTCTAATGAGTATTATGTTCTTATTTTGACTTATGTATTTAAAAAAAAGTCGATTGAAAAGTTGTAGCGTTCCAACATTAATTTGAATATGACAACGCGCGCTGAGCAATAACGGCCATCCATCAAACACGTAAGGTTAAATGGGTTTCTAGCGACATTAATGCGCACATAAATTTGACTAAAATTTCAATAAAAATCAAATAAATCAGCGCTAATGAAAAATAAAACCTGATAAACGTCCAGAGCAATTTTGTTTGAGAACCGGTTGATCTTTGATTTGACCAAAAATTACCAAATGATTAATAAGCACTCAAGAATTAATACGGGGAAGTTAAGATTTTCTTCGGAATTCCATGGGCGAAGAATTCGAAATATTCTTTGAATATAATTTGATTTCATTATACAAAATCGTCTCCTCGTGCACGCGTATTTATCTCAAACAAAGTCAGGGTCGGCGCTAGGCGGGTTCAGTGAGTTCAGCGTATTCCCCGGAACCTGGCTCGGCACTTCAAAAGGACCCGGCATAAAAAACCAAATCTTCACTTTCTACAAAATTGTAACTCTCCACTCCTTACTTAGGAGGTGAAATTCAGGTATATTTTCAAAAATATTTTTGTACAGCAAACAAAAGATCTCATCCATCATGTCTGTCCAACCCAAAATAAAATTCATTATCTAGGAGAAATTAACAGGCATTTATTTGTGAAATATTTTCTGACATTTTTAGTAACATTAAATTTTACATACGATTTATTTTTATTTTATTGTGACATTGTCTTAGTCGTAGTTTTAAATTGTACATTTTCAATTGAGGGTGGCTCAAAATCCACGCGTCCCGGGCCTAACGTTATCTCGTAAAGGTCGTGAATAATTACTAATATATATATTTATGATATGTAGCACTTTGTCGTTCAATGACGAGGTTTTACTGAAACGTTTAATGACACCTCAAGGCTTGAACTACTTATACAATATACATTTAGATCAAATGCATCATTTATACATTCTCCAGTAAATTGTATATAGAATAGTAATATTCGGACGGCTATATTACTTTTACATCGAAGCACTCATTTAGAGTGACCCGATTTGAAGTTTAAAGCATACGAAATTATTGTCAAAAAGTCAACATAACAAAATTGTCAGAAGACTCTGAAATGAGCAGAAGAGCGTAACTATACAATCGTTATCAAAAATCGCCACTGTCAACGGATTACGATAGTCATAACAAAAAATGATTAAAAAACTAATGTCTGTAGCTCCATGTGATAAGTATATACAAATAATATTGATAATAAAATGCATCCATTTACACGACCCATATGTGAAGAATGTCCACTATTTTTCTGTTCAACCGTTTAGATTTATTTCTAAAATGACTAAGCTGTACTTTTTGTGAATTGAATATTACATAGTAGTGAAGCGGCACGGCGCCGGTGCCGTTTGACACGCAACTTATATAATTTGACTGTGCGTGTAATGCGTGTAGTCCCTCATTTTCATCAAACTATTATGGTCATCGTAGTTAACAGTGACAATCAGAACTCCTTCTGTCCTATATCTAAAAATGTCCTATCTACACTATTATTTTCGAGTAGATAATAATTATGACATTTATATTTAATATAATAGGTATAAGAAAATTTCACAGGTGCATAAATAAGGCTCAAGATGAAGCATGATAGACATGACGTGTCATAAATCTTTTCTAAACAAACAATTCAGCTTATGTACTTAAAGATATATTTACATAATGCAAATAGAAATAATTTAAATTTCATGTTCAATTTGATTATGAAGTTAGATAAGATAGCATAACGTGTAAGGAATAAAATGGTGGTATCTACATACACGATATTATCATGTTTGTATCCAGATGACAAATGACGCCATATCATTAATTCATTCAAACAACTTAATTGAAAGAACCTTATTATGCTATACAGATGCCTAAACTTCATGCGCTAATTATGACTTAACAATAAAAAGAAAACAAATAAAAATACAATATTAACTATGACTTGCCGCTCTAAAATAGATAGCACATGCAAGTTTGATATTGCCAATGCCTCGATACGCAACTGGTTTGATTTTTGCGGCGCGTCAGATAAAACTATAATATAACGGATTTAATGAATACTGCCTGTTTCGTTTGAGCGTTTCCCAGAATTATATGATGATTTATTCTCGTCAAATATATGAGAAATATTAGTTTTGTTGAATGTAAAAAAAACAGGAAACTGATTCAGTAAAAAATGCAACATTGAGTCGCCTGATAACGAAGATAATATGACACTACGTCTATGACAGATTTAACCAAATGTTCCTAAACTAAATGGCTAATGTAAAAAAACTAATGGTTGTGAGCAATATCCGTCTATGACGAGAAGTTCTCCGAGCGGAAAATCGAAAGGCTGAGCAGGCCAAGCCAACAAATGCGCGGCATATTTTAGACCTTTCTCCGAATATGTGACATAGTTATTGTATATTTGTCATACACATTAGTGTAGTTTGTGTTGCTTTATTTAATAATAATTATTAGTTATTCAAATTTCAAAAAATATAATTTTTCATTTCATTTATTAATTTTAAATATGTATATAATTCAGTCAAATATTAAGTTTGAATATTTGTATTGGAGTGCGCACCAACCAGACTAGTGTGCGTGAGAGTGTAAGATTGCTGCGCGGCCTCGCGCAGCTTGGGAACATTGTATGTGAGTCGTTCTTCGTAAGGTCGCAAACAAGTTGCTTGTAGTATAATTATTTTTAATTTCACGTGTTGCAGAAGTGCCATTACTTCAGATTGACATCATTGTGGATTGGATTAAGTTCTGTACACATTTTTAGGAAACCAAACATACTATAAAGATCCATGCATGGTAAGCAAAATACAAATTACCGACCAATGGAAACAAACTAATTCTATTTGTTACGAAACAGAACAGTTTTAAAACAATAAAGAAAACATCACAAATAATTCTCTTTTAGCAATTACGAGGGAGAAAATGTATGCCCTTTTCCCAACTTGATAGTGCAAAAAAAGTGAGAATGACCCATATTAGAATAAATATTTATAAAAGATCCATCGACCCAAATAATATAGGTATCTGGGTAAATATTTATTACCGACATGACATTAATTAGTAATGACTGTTGGGCAGATTTTTATGAACATATTTTTAAATTAATCTTTACTCGACACATCACGCCAACATAAGAGATCCGTCGATCAGCTGTTGCCAATTAGTCCACCATCTTGTTTCATTTCGCCAAACAATTTGCGCGCGATAAATCGGACAGCTGATTCCATGCGATTAAAGCATTATTATTATTATTTTTGCGTTACCTACTTGTGTTTCTGTCTGAATAGACAAGATGAAATAAAATAATAATGTATTGAGTGTCCATGACTGGTCACGTGGTGCACGCGGATATCCTAGAATAAAAGTGGTAAAGAACCATTTAACGGTGTCCTCTGATACAAATTGCTTTGTTTTTATTTCGTGTGTTTAAGTAAGCATCAATCAAAAAACAAAATTAACCATGATTATGTTTGAAAAAAAGTTACGCACACATTTATCATAAAGACAGATATTTATTAGTCTAAAGATTTTATCCATGTCCCTCCCAATATGGAGCATATGACCTCCTGACGGTGGAATCTCAACAGAAGATTTCTACGAGAACTGTTTGTTACTCAGTTGCTAAACTTCCCTGTTTCGAAGAGAGTAGGAATACAAGGATAGGGTTAGGACAGGACTAGTCGTTATTAATCGCTTTCGCTACACCCCCTGTTTTAAGGATCGTATTGGTGGGGGGTCATTTTAGATATCACATCACACATCCATGCCTACGAACAGCAATCCATAAATCGATTGAAAAATCAATTTATGAAACTGTCCGTACCGGAAATTGAACCCGAGACATACATAACCGTACTCAACGACGCTGACCACTGCGTCACCGACCCGAAAAATAAATAATATTAGCAAATAGCAATTGGGTATCATTTATAAATCAGTAAAAATTTCAATCAATTAAAAATAAAGTTCTTTGGTAAAAACAGATAGGTTGTTCAGATTAAAGCTTCATTATTTATTTATCCACAGATTCTAGGATATTTATGACAATGTACAAGAAGCGATGGCGCAAAGAGGAAAAAACATGCATAGTTTGCATCCAAATAACTGTGTATAACTATACAAATAAGATAATCGATCAAACGTCTTTCAGATGAACTGAGTTAATAAATGATATGAGCAGGAAAACGATTATGCACACAATATGAAATATTGGAATAAACACTAAATGAAGTAAGAAAATATAACTGCCCATTGCTTATATTAGTAGAATTCATCGACAATCCCTAAGTATAATACCGTATCTGCAAACATGACATTTTACAGGAGAGCGCCTCAAAGATTCAAAACGCAGTTCTAAAGTAACTGTTGCATCCGATAACACGATTGCCGACAACTCGTTTTACATTAAAATTTGCGACTGCTTCTTGATTACAATACGCCTGCGCTGATGCGTATCCTCTGATTTTGTACGAGTATGGTAACCCCGATAGCCCGTTTCCAGATAGCTCACCATTTATCTACCGTATTATCGGGGAGTATACTGTACAAGAATTGCATGTTTAACTATACAAAAATTAACAATAATGAATCTGTATTTATTCTAATAATTTTCAATGCATCATCATCTAAATCTACCTGGGTAGATCGCAGTGAAATTTCCCTTTCAAGAGTACAGCATGCAACAGTATTAGTGGGCCTCACTGTACTATTACGTGCAGTTCAGGCGCGTGCTATGGCTTTATCTCTTTCTCGTTCAATCACATGAAAGATGAAGGTGCAAGCGAGATGCAAAGGCATCCGGCGCATGTTCTTGTATCCTTCTTGCTCATAACCAAATTAAGTTGTGCGATAGAGATAATCATAAGTCCACCGCACGCCGATGGTGCAGTTATATAATAGCTATATGAGTAGTGTATAGTAACATTTATTATTAGGCACGGATTTGGCTGAAATTAAGTAATACTTACCAAAACGTCTTAATATCAAAAATAAATGATCCATATTTGATGTACGGAATTAATTACATATTTATATAGTATATTTGAATGTTTACTGGATCTAAAAATGCTTCCATCTTTTCAAATACGCCATAATATATAATGACCGATGCTCATTGCATTATATTGGATCATAATGAACAATATTTATTTACTGCAAAGATATGAGAATACGTCTTCAACAAAACCAATATGAAAGTGACAATATGAGTAGTTTAATATAATTGAGCATTTCTAATAGAATTTTAATACAGTAATTGCTTATCACTGTCACACACAATGGCTCCGATCAGATCACAGTGGTATATCTGCGCGTTGGTTATCCATTAATAGCTATGACATCAACATAAAACTTTTCAAATGAGCTTTGATCGCGTGAGAACATGTGGATACGCGCCATTAATTGGAGATCAGTGAAATTTTTCAAATTGCTCGCATTTCCGAGTTAATCGCGGTGGAATTCTAGAGAAAATGTCGATATTTCAATCCCTCACAGTATAAAATGATACTAGTATGTACGGTAAATTTGTTAATTGAATAATTTCCCGTAACACTGTAAGTCAAGTAATGTGTAGCCGTACAATAGCAAAGCAATAAGATAGATGATAAAATGTTGAATTGAGTTACGGTCAATCTGGGTAACTTTGAGCCAGTTCTGAGGTATTTTTGTATTGTTATGGATTTGCATTTATGTGTGGTATTGTTCTACATAGAAATTAACTGATATCTTAAGATGAAATTTAATCAACATAAATAGATTTATTGTTATAATTGATAAACCAAGGTGGGCAAAATTTTCATCCAAATTGGGTAAATTTGGCCCGCGATACAAATAAATACTGTAATTATTACTTTTCTTTATGTTTTCATATCGCCGTTGTTCTGGAAGCAAACACGAAATCGAAAAATGACATATTAAGTTAGGTTACACCAAAATGTTCCTTATTTCGAATTCTTTCGTATGTATTTTTCGACCAAACTTATTTTTATAAATTATACTTTTACTTAAAAACAGTTTTGTACAAAAAAACAAAACGAAAAAGGTATGGCATTTCCAAATTTGATAAAGTTCAAAGTCAAATTACTCAAAACTAGTATTTTTCAGTTAGTGTCTTCTTCCAAAACAACGACGATATATTCTTTACATAATTGAGGTGAGCAAAAGTATATAGTATTTGGTTCACAGATTAGTAATACAATTTATTTCAAGAAAGTTTTTAAATTGTGTTGCATCATTCCAAGCTGGCAGCTTACAAATATAACAATAAAACAAAATATGTTGAACATTAATTCATATTTTTACCACCAGTGGCTACTCAATGCCTTTGTTTAACTAACAAATATTCAATGGCAACTCCTTCCATGTAGTGAACCAATATTAAACTTACCCAAAATTGACGGTATTTAAAACGTAATATTAGTCAGTGAAATCTTTTATCTACCAAAACGACACAAGTTTTACCTACACTGTGTATGCAATGTAAATAGTTTTGAAACAGAAAACTACACAACATATAGTGTAAAAATAGCAGTGTCCAGTTCTATAATAATTTTATCAGATTGTCGATATCTTTTTCGGCGTCACGCCATCGACACAATAGGACTGATAAAAACCGTTTTTAAAAACTCGTATATGTATGTTATTTTATCGGGATTTACATTCTTGAGACTGTCAAGCTTTATGTTTCATTTTTTGAAAAATTGTGGTCGTGAATTGTTTGTTCTCTTTCAAAGTGAAGAACCAGTCTGTCAGTAGGAATACCACTGAGAATAGCTTTAACTAGATTCAGCGGGTTTGCTTTGAAATCGACATATTCCTCGTGGACGTGAGGGAGTTCAGACGACTACTATTTTTGTACATCTTTTCTTAGTTGACTTCGTTGCCAATTTCCAAATTTTACTATTATTTTTTTCAATCGTTTTTTACATTGCAAAAGCAATAAACTTATAATTTGTAATTTTTGTAATGTATATATATCTACTAACGAAACTGGGGATTGGGGGGACGTCGTTGGCTTCTGTTATGGATTTCCCGGGTTCTGGTCCCAGTTCGGACAGTTTCATTAATTAATTTTCAATCGATTTATGAATTTCTGTTCGAAGGCATAGATGTTTGCGATGTCTAAAATTCCCTCCCACCCACTCGATCCTAAAAACGAGGCGAAAGCGAGAGCGATTAGCTAAAGACGAGTCCTGTTCTAGCCCTTTCTTTCTATTCCTACTCTCTTTGAAAAAAAAAGTGAGGTTAAGCTACTTAGTAATAACTTTTCAGGTGTTAACTGTCAATTCTTGGTGGAAAGACATTATATTTTAAAAAATAAAACACAATTCATTTGTGCTACTTTCACATATTAATAATGATCAGGACCGGTTTCGCTCATATCGAGCATTATCAACTGATGAAGGTGTTTTATTTTTTTAAATATAATGTCTTTCCACCAAGAATTGACAGTTAACACCTTAAAAGTGATTAGAAAAACTTGTGTTGAGATAACTTCTATAAGGAGGCCATATGCTCCCCATAAAGTGTAGAAATAGTTTGAAAAAAATGTGGCAAATAGAAGCCTTGACAAAGACATCCATATTTAACAAACAGCTCGATATGTTTTTTTTTAAATTTAAGATAACAAATGAGGGCGCTTGGTAGAATTTCCATATCAAGTTAGAATTGTTGAGATTTTACATCAAATACATGAAATCAAATACATGGAAATGTCCTCAACTAAATCTCAACAATTCAAATTTGAGCTCAATATGTATATCGCCTATTTACTTAACAAGCAAACTTTTTATCTACATTTTAGCAAAAAAGCAGTTTTAAACGATGTAATTGTTGAATTCAATACATGTAATGTGAATAATTATTTAACATTATTCATGTAACATAATATATGTAAAATTCATAGAATAGCACTGGTTAAAACTGAATTTATTAAAGTTTTGTGCTCTCCTGAACGTCTCACTAAAATGTAGATAAGCAGTTTGTTATTTAAGACGAAGATATGTGATATAGGATATAGATATCTCAGAAGCGGAAGTAAATAAACAATAATAGAATGCGTATGTATATAAAACAGTTAATTTGAATAGAAGCAAAAATGTGCGCGTATGATGCATGGTGAAGACTAGGTCGCCTTGTACAAATTGCGTTTTTTCAAGTTCAACTTGTTAAAGTAAAACCAGATCTGATGCGGAAGCATTCTCCACATGACTGTGAGGTATTATTATGCAATAGAAACATACACAATAAACACGTTTGTAATTAGAAAAAATACATTACTCAGCACTTAATAAGATCCGCATTCTGAAAGGGCAAACGCAAAAATTTTGTAGATTTAAATTCAGTACTAAAACTAATGAAATAAAACAATGGCTTTTGTTTGATCTCTAGTATCATTAGTAATACTTCTTACAATGTTAATGTCAAGGTGTCGGTGTTAGTAACCAAAACTCTGAATAAAACATTACATATAGAGATCTTCAGGCATTTAAAAATATTTATCTCGCCTTCTTCTTTTTCATTGAACAATTCCGCTTTCTATTTGGAGCATATGTCCGATTGCCTGTTTCCCGTCAATCGCTTTGTTTTCTCTCATGTTGTACCAGAATTATTTAGTTGCAACGGGTGCATCTTATGGATAGTACCCGACGGTCATCCAGTCCGCCAGAATCACACCAATTGGAAGAGGCAATGAGGGCTGAGGCTCTCCGGATACATTTGCATCACGTGACCCAGCCTGTTCCAACATCTCTTCATGAACACTGAACACATTTTCTGAGCATTCTTCAGGTCAAGATTCGCTACCGTAAAGCTGTACTGGTAGAATACAACCGTTGTACAAATGGGATATTCTGACTGTGAAATATGTTTTAGAACAATGAAACAGGCAAAATATAAAAAAAATTAAAACCATGTCCGCTCCCAGTGTGGAGCATATGAACTCTTAATAGAGGTATCTCAACATGAGTTTTTATACGAGAACTAATTGTTACGCAGTTGCTCAAGCTCTCTTTTTCGAAGAGAATAATGATACACGAATAAGGCTAGGATAGGACAAATGGTTAACTAGTCGCTTTCGCTACACCGCGTTTTTAGCATCGGATGTTGATTTTAAAAACTCATTAATGCCTTATAGTTTTCTATGAGAGATTCTGAGTTATGATACTAGACCCTAAAGCCCGTAAATATCAGCTTCAAAATATGCTGATCGATACAATGATCATTGAATAAGCAACAACGCCAGATCAAAAAGGTAAAAATGATTATTCGTATCGTTGTCCCCTTATTTGACTCGCTAATTCTGTTTCTCTAGAAGAAGCCGGGCGCCAGGAAGTTGGAATCGGCCATCATTATAAATTTAAATTTCTTCTACAATTCGAGCGAATCTATGGCGACAAATAAATGCCAAAGTGTATTGATAAATCTCACGTCAGCGACGAAATCTCTACAATAGTTCGCGAGCCAAAAACATATTATGCATTCGTGCAGTACGGGGCGGAGCCAAACGCACTAGATTTAACATCACACCAATTACATACGTGCGACTTAATTAAAATACGATATTTTATTTAAATAGACTAGTAGAAGAAATCGGTTGAATATAACTACTATGAACGACTGTTGATTCAAGGCTGAATGAAGCTCTCCTGATACTAATTTTAGCGGTGTTAATCTTCGTGACGCCATGCTTCCACATAGAACTTATAATACTTCCATCAAACTCCGGGCGTGTGGTTTATCAATATCTTTTTATTTTACACTGTTCGCTCCTAATTTGGAGTATATGGATTCCTAATAACTAATCGCTCTCGCTGCGTCTCGCTTTTTTACCATACCAATATATCATATCAACATTAAAGTTTTTGTTTTTGACTTTATAGCTCAATGGTCGGCAGATTTTTTTACTAAAAAGGGCATCGCGAACGACTTGCTTATGACAAAGGTCACTATATCTTAATACAGATTAGTTGCCCCACCTCTACACGTGAAGTGTATGGAGGCGCTGTTTTACCACATTTATTAACGCAATAACGATCAAGCATGAAACAAATTTTCTTTTCGTGTGTCTGGCTCGAAAAAAAAATAAAATGTGACTTTTTCAGCCACTTACTTTAAGTGATATTAAGTATTATGTGTATTCGTATACTGATAATGGTATACAGGTAGAGTTTGATCTATTTCACGTTGAATCTAATAAGGATTCAAGAATATCCCGATCTCCTTATTATGATACAGTAAAATTATCGAATGCCTCAAAGTTGGCCTTGGTTGATATCAAATCAGCGTGGCCTGTTGGACCCGTATGAGGACTGACCGCAGCCAACAGTTCTGCTTGAATTCGGAGACAGGGCAGCAATAAATTCCACTACATACTACGTGTTATCGTGTAAAATGAAGTAAAAAAAAAAACACTCCACCCCGGTTGAACAAACTTCACCCAGCGTGACTTCCGTCCGGTGATTGGCACTCGGAGAGGGACTTTGAAAATTAACATTTTTTTACTATTATGACTACTTTCATTGCGAAAAAAGGAAGCGATAACGATTTTTAACAATCAAATACATACATACAAATCGACAACTTATGTTACAAGGCCATAAAAGTATTGCAAGTTTTTCCTGATGCATTTGATTCTTGATTGCATTGTAATCTATGCATTTAATGTAGTGTTAAAACATTCCAGTGAAAACTACAATAATGGACAATATGAAAAACATTGAGACGAGAAACATTTCTTTTGAATTGAGGCATATATTTCATTCTTCACTTTGATTTGGAGAATCAAGCGATAATAAATCAGTGCAATATTAAGAGGGTTTGGTATGTTTTTTCCAACTCAATGAATATCGTTAACCGTTTATCGTCGCCTAAATTTTATGAACCGTTGAAAATATATACATATACATCGAGAGTATACTGACATAAAGCATTAAGTCGTAAAAATAAGTTCTGAGATAATCGCATTTAAAGCATTTTCTTCCAAGTACTCTCCCAAGTGTGATCTTTTTAGCATACAAATCATAAGATATGGTATCGATGTGTTATAGTTATATCATGCTTTTTGCCAGAATAAAAAAATAGTAATACGTCTTAATACTGTTTTCTTCGAAGACAGCCTTGAAAATTTTACTATTTCCATGAGAAAAAATGCAATATTATAAACATATTTTAAGGATACAATTAAAAAAAAATATATACATCGACGGTTCATGCGGTTCATTCGATTTATGTGACGGCAAATGATTCAAATGTTCGTTAATTGGGAGAAAAATCTACTATACCTCTTAAAAATAAGTAACGTCTTAAATTTCAAAAATCAATAACATTGTAGATTATTTCATGGTAACACGGGGTATCTCTACTATATAGCACAAAATACATGTATAAATCTATATGTTTGTATGTCTGTCGGTCACAACAACTCCTCCCAAACGGTGTGCAGTAGCGACGTGAAATTTTCACATGTCATTCTAGCTGCAATTCTTAGTTCAACTGTGCTATTTTCAACATTCAACTGTCAACATTTAACTTTAAACCTAAAACTGAAAACACTATATTTTTGACGTTTACAATACAGAATAATAAAATCAACAAACGCCGAGGAAGCGGCGTAGTGTATTTAAGGATTTCCCATTTACGAACGACATCCAACAATCGTACATTTTTAAAAGGGGGAAATGTATTTATTTTAACGATTTGACAATTTGCAAGATATCAGGACGATCCAACAAACACGACACTGACAAAATTATTCAAGCTCTGCAAAAATAACAGTTTTTCTAATACTATTTTTAAAATGCAGATAAACAAGCTATATATAATTAAGATCTATGGCGCAATAATAAGAGTGAAGGTAGGGTAACATTTTTCTTTTAAAATTGTTGTTTTCAACATTTAACGTTATTTTTAATTGATGGACTATATTTTGTGTATGTTACAAGAGGTACGGTCCACGGTGATATTTTCAACTATCAAACAAATTTCAACATTAACTAACCAACGTCTTAATGACCCTATATAAGCGTCCTCTATCTTGGGCGAAGCCGGGTAAAAAAATACTAGTAATATGTAAGTGTAAGAAGTACCATCAATTAGACAAGTAACACTAATAACTATAATTGTATTTTAAGATTGATTTAACATACTTTCAGCCATTCCGTGGGACTCGTTAGATGCACAGAGTCTCAGTATATCATATTGCTACACTCGGCAGTATAAAGTATCTAGGATTTAGAATTTAGACTGTTGAGGCAGAACGTTTACTAGCATTGTGATTATAAGTAAAGAAATCGGTAACTAGAGCTGCAATTGACACCTAGTTGATCACCTTTGTCAATTGAAACAAATAATTTGAATCGCAATGGCTGTGGACATGCATGTGCGCAGCAGGAAAATTTAACAAAACTTGATGACAGATATTATATTTTATTTCATTTTACACGAAAATGATAGTTGTATTTCTCTTCATAACTATCACGACTGCTACAATAATCTACGTGTATACAGATTGTAAGGTAAAAATAGTTGTAAAAAACAGTTTGTTGATGATGGCTTCATGCCAAAACAGCTGTATTATACAATTTTATTGATTAAATTGGTGTTATTTCGTAGAGCTCATTATGATAGTTAAAATAGACAAGTAATTGGTTCCACAAGAACGCATACGTTTGAAAAAAATATTGCGGAATTTAACAGTTAAAATCCATATTTTCTATGTATTCGGCGGTAACTTTGTGGAAGTTCATAGTCTGAAGATGCTTTTTAAAGATGCGAAACGCGTCACGTTGGTGATAAACCAAGTGGAATAACTAAGTAATCGATTTTAATTTCATATTAGTTAAAAACCAAGTAAAAATGACAATTTAATCAAAAGGCAAGGATTTTTGTAACGAAAAAACTTCCATGGAAAATGCATAAACACGCAGAAGTTTATGAACTGATATAAACTATTGACCTCTGTAGTCTACCGGTAAAGGTTCCGCTAAGCAATTAGAGTTCAAGTCCTGGCAAGTTTTAATTTTATACTTTAATATGCTGATATTTTCTCCTTCTATTTGACTTTATATGAAGTAACTGTAAAATGTTCAAAATATCTGGTATATTTGTAATCAGCTGTATTTATTTTATTATAATTCGACAATTTGGATTTGTTGCTTGATACGAAAGGTTTTCACCCCCTGGCTTACGCGGGCGAGAAACAGGTGAGGGTTGCTTGCGCACAGCTTCTTACCGTACCCGAAATAAAGCGCTACTCACAATGGGAAGGAACTCGGGTCGTTCCGGTTACAAAAAATAAGCTCGTGTGGCACTAATGCAGCCATCTTGTCAAAATAACAACACTAATTTAATAGAAACAAAATGAAGCGTGTAACGAACTCGGGCAAAATGCGCGTTTTCCAAATTCTATATATATCGAGGCCGTCATTTTCTGAAACGCACACCAACAAGCCGGCCCGTCCGCACACACGCACACACATCCGAGTTGTATTTTTGATTTTATTATTATTTGAAACAGTCAGCTGTAGTGTTTCTCAAAATGTGGTTCAGTATCTAATATCAAAAACTATCATAGTAAAAAAACTCTTAGAAAAATAAAACAAAACAGGAAAAATCGACGGCCTCTGTGGTCTAGTGGTAAGTGTTTTCCCTAGCGATCAGGTGGGTCCTGGTTCAATTCCCAGCAAGGTCAATATCAAAATTAGATTTTTTTCAATTTAAATTTGTGATCTTGGACATGAATGACTTCTAATAATTGTCATCGAGTTTATCTCGTATGATTTTCTATTTTTCAAAATATTTGGAGCATTGGCTGTCAGTTGTAATGCCAGATTTTTTTTAAATTAAAGAAAATTAAAGAAAAAATACCCAGTACCCCCAATATCCATAGCTAACTTTAGTATGTAAGATAGAATTTTTCAATAATATCTCCATTGAATTGGCATTTACTTGGTGTAATTCCATTATAATAAGGTAAAACATCAGTATTTAGCTCTACAAGAATGGTACGATAGTTACATCGGCTTCACGCCAGCGAATCAAAAAATTTTGAAAAGTAAATCAACAGCAAAATAATGAATGCATCAAATAATTTGAAGCATACTGAACGTGATTTTTATAGCAAAGAGACAAAAAACAAGATGTCTATGGACGCCCTTAACGCCTACTACTAAGAACAGAGACCGACAATATATTATGAAACAGGATAAATAAAAAAATTTACCAGCTCATAATCTAAGGAAATACAAGAGAAAGAAAGTGTCACGACAGCAAAATGTTCCATAAAGCAGTTAAAAAAGTATATTTACTCTTCGATCTAACCCAGAGGCAGCCAAATAATTCACATAAACATGTACGGTTAATTTATTTGAAAAATAAAACATAATTTGTTTATACTACTTCCACATGTTTATAATAATCATGGCCGGTTTCGCTCATCGCGAGCATTATCGCGAGAATTGGCGGTTAATTTAAATGTATTCAAAACAAGTTATAAAATGGAATAAGTTTCCCGAAAAAAGCAGTTGATAATTAACTGGCATATTAGAAAAAACAATCTGTTATTGACATGTAAAATTATATAACTTGATTACAACTAACGTGAACGATGCACTTTGTTTTTCTTCGTTAGTTTCGGTATATTTTGTATCTTAATTGTCATAATTTTAAAATAAGACAGTCATCGGTAATATGATTTCTCAGTATACTCGTGAAATGATTCAGTCTTCAAAATAGTAGATCATGATATGATAAAGGAAATATATTATCGGGTCCGTGGTACAGTGTTCAACTTCGTTGGCTTCAGTCCCGGATATCTCGGGTTTAAATCCCGGTACGAACAGTTTCATAAATTGATTTTTCAGTCGATCCATGCATCGCAGCGAGAGCGATTAGCTAAACACTAATGCTGTCCTAGCGCTATCCTTCTATCAAAAAAAGAGGTTTAGCATCTGAGTAACATCCAATTCTCGTAGAAAAGCTTCCGTTAAGATACCTCCATTAGGAATCCACATACTTCACACTGGGAGCGGACATGGAAAAAAACATATTACAGTTCAACATTATTGAAGAGCCGCACGAGAATGCCTAAATTACGTTGAGTGCTGTTTGTCGAAGCTTGGTCTAACCTAACCTATTACAAGCTTTAATGGACGATTCTACAAAGCGAAGAATCTAGAATACATGTTTTGTACAGACTGTAATAAATAGTGACGTTACCTTTACCCAGAGGGAAAATAAAAAAAATATATTCAATTTTTATATCATAATATGCTGTGTCAGGTTTATACTGACTGACCTATACAAATTTACAACGAATCCCGTAAAATGTTTTGTTTCTTTGCACAACTGGCATTATAGAAAACATGTTGGAAGCACTGTTGTGTATGCCTTTGTATGCAGATTAATAAAATATTATATGCCACTAGATGATGTCACCGCGTAGTGTAAAAAATATAATGAGAGAGTAAGTAGTATGAAAAAAAACGATCGCGCAATTATCACTGCGATATGTTACCACGGTCAAACTATGGACAGCGGTGTCAACTTGACGCCAGGGTTCGCCAAATTCACGGCCACTCTTATCTTATTGAAAAGTTAAAATGTAAAACGGAAAAAAAAATTGCGTTACAAACATTAATTAAAAAAAATCGCTAAAGAAGTAAGGGCGTCCTCGCTTTCAGGCAGAGACCCTGCCATAAAGAATTTGCAAAAAAAGTGCGCAATAGAGCAGTCATCAAATGTCACTTTAAATCTTACACTATCACGCCCACAAAGCTTTATATCCCGTCATTTTCGTCTTCCGATCCTTTTTCATTCACTCATTACAAAGTAAGGGCGTCCTCGTTTTCAGAGCCCTCGCAGTTAAGAAGTTTCAAAAAAGTTCTGAAATTATATATAAAAACGTATGCAATAGAGCAGTCATCAACTGTCACTTTGAATAGTACACTGTCTCGCTCGCGCGATCCTTTCACATTCACTCATTAACATCACTCATTACACTAAATAATTTTTAACTTCGCTAAACGATTTATTTTTTCGGTACCAATTAGGTACTCTCAGATAGGATTTCCTGTATTTATATATTAAATGTAGGTTTCATTGTGAGATACATTTGAGAAGGTTGCTGAAGATAAACTCGAGGAGAACATCAAACACACATTTTTGGATCTCCAAAAGGTAAATGTTTCATTGAAAAATCAAATCGTACCAACAATCTTTGTCTGCATACAAAATAAGAAAACAATATAAATTTAGAGTCTGTATTAGAAACCGAAACGAGAGAAACTCGTATTAAAGACAAAAGGATGGAGAAAACATCTAAAATCATCATTTGATGTTATATGTATAATTAATTGTGATGTTATTTTTCCGTTACAAACTATAAATTTCCTGAAGTAAACATACTTCTACAAAAATGTCCAACGTCCAGCCACTCACTCCCAAACAAAGATTTTCCTCAAATAATCCAAAATTGATTTGTTGGCTGTTCTCTTTTCAAGTCCGACGATTTATAACGGCTGAGAGCATCTGATCTTGACGGTTCAAACACACCAGCCGGAGACAAGTCAGATATTAATTATTTTATTTCAACCGAATGCCACACAGCGTTCAGCTGATAACATTTTTTCTTTCATTGAAACCAAAACATTACATTAATTTAATGATTTGCAACGCGAGTGATTAATATCCAGAATAAAAGTGATTGGCACACTAAAGATATTTATATAAGACCCATTATATCAAATTAATTACCAATTATTGCAATGCATTAGGTACTAAAAAAATATACAGGCGTTTTATAAGAGAAAACAAATACGTAAAGATAACCGTGGCAGTTAAAAAAAAACAAAACCAATCTAATAACTGTAGTATTTATCAAAACTCTTTCGATTTCTCAATCATAGATAAAGCACGATGGAGAGTTGCCACTTTATAACTTTGCACTCCGGATCTAGGAGCTAGGATCACGGTATTCATAAAGACTAATAAACTGATACGCTTGCGTATTATATACAAAGCGTATCAGTGTAGTAAAAATTGCAAATTTATAAATCGTATACTCTACCAACATTTTGACACCTCAGTCCTAAAGTGTAATAAGTCAAAAATTTGCAGTTAAGTATGAGGAAATGCTTTGAATACCGATAATTACCAATTCCAAGATGCAACAAGTGGCATTCTGTGGTTATTTTAGAATGACAGTGGTTATTATTACTTTAGATGCAAACTGATGTAACACCCACGAAAACACCTATTATTATTAGAAAAAAAATGAATCATGTTTATAATATAATCAATGAATATATATTGTTAGATAGTCTTACAACTTCATTAAAATCTTCAAAAAATAGATGTAGAGTAGAAGTGGCCAAAATCTTGTTTACTGATTATCTCAGAACTATGCTTTTTGAGTTGTACCACTTTGGAACCGAGCTATCGATATGAATAAATCAAATGGATATATGTAATTCGACAGTAAAGATGCCAAATTTAAAATATAAACAACTGTGAGGATACAAAGATTTTAAAATTATGAAGCAGCCACGTTTAAGATAAATGTGCAAACTACATCGAATATGTGGTATCAAGAAATCTGCTCAATTAAAAAGAATATCCGCTACACGTGTAACTGCATAGTACAAAACAGATTCAGTTTCAACAACAACAACGACGATATGTACTACAATTAGCTTTGCATACAATGAAATCGCGTAGAGGAAGATTTTAACTAAACCGTTATGGTAGATTGAATCATTGTGATTCTGCATTTAAGTTTAGCGTGTAGGACTAGATATTATTTTTACTGGTTTGTCACTATTGTTTTTCTACAAAATTCACGGCTCAAGAGGCAAGGAATAATGGATAGTTGGCCACCATGAAGAATGACAGAGTTCAAGAATCAACTGAGCACGTCGACACGCACGAGAAGCTAGCAGAACTAATGATATATTTGGCAATTCATCACTACGCCACGGAACATGATGTGAACCAGGTCCAGGCTATTTCGACAGCATTCAAGACTGGATAGAAATTTGAAAAGAAATAACTGGTTATTTCAGGATTGAAGTAAAACGTGGGATGATGCGAAAGCTGTCTCCCTAGCAATTTTTCAAACATTCGGAATACAGGAGAGAAATAGATTCATTGACCATGAAGATACGACAAAGCGTCAGATGAAACAAGGATACCGATAATTTTTATTATTGAAAGCGTATTTATGAATAAGACAATATTTATAAATATACAACTCATTTCGTATTAATTAATTTAGTATGATAACTATCTTTGTTTTCGGTTTTTATCTCAATATAATAAGAGTGTGTGGATTTCGAGGTTCCTTGCAAATAAATATATTAAACGTTTATTTTTATTTCCAACACTAATTGATATTATTGTTCAGGCATTTAATTTTCGTGACAAAGTGTCACTCCCACACCAAATTTATGCGCTCTGCACAAATGCTACTGACCTAATAATGGAAAAAACAACATGTATGCCAAATGAAATTGCTACAAATTATAGAGAATCAAAATGACATTGGTATAAAAATGGAAACGGCAACAAAACGAAGAAAAAAAAACAATTATCGTGAAATTTCGTTGCTGAAAATCCGATAATTAAATACTACGGAATGATTCTGTCAAATATTTACCGAAATTATACTAATATGGAACTTTGCTACCATGGCATGTCCATATTTGCGAGTTATCTGCGAACGTAAATTAGTATTCAAAACAAAATAGTTAGTACACCCACTATACTCATAGAGATTGCATGTAAATAAAATAAAGAAATAAGTCAACAATGGTGGAGTGTCAAATATTCTTAATTTATAGAATTCTTCATCGAACGTAATATTGACAGAATCCTCAGAAGTCTATAGAATGATAGTGGTTGCCAGGAAATTCAGATTTTTTAGAACGTTACATATTATATCAAACGATTTTTTCAATGAGGCATTTTATAATGCACTCACTTCTGATACCAAGATAGTCTTTTGAAAAGTGTACACAACACATAAATTATATTTATGTTAATAACAGAAAAATTTATATTAGAAGACATTATTAAATTACAAGAAAATGTTAATTCATTAGGAAAAAAAAGATGAAACCAGAGTCCCAAAACCATATTTGCAGTGTACTAACCTAGACATCTTCCCGTTGAGCCGACTCCCCGCGCTGGCATTCTTGACGATTTCCGCTTCCGCCTTTTTCCCTCCATTTTCGAAAACTGTCGGCGCTCCCTTAGCGTCGCAAATGGGCGCAACATCCAAACGCGAGGAGGAAAACGACCCGGACTTGTGAAAATCCGGCCTCGCCGACTCCCTCCTGATCCCGTTGTGACCGTTCACCACCCCATTGGGTTGATGGCCGTGATGAGATGTAGATATCTTCGGGTAAGTGTGATGGTTCATTTGCTTTGAATTGCGCGAGCACATCGCGTTCATGCCACTGCGCAGGCGCGAGCGCAGCCGGTTCCCGGAGGCGGGTGTGGTCATTATGACGCTGTCCATAACGACCAAAATCCGGAATCAAATTTTCGCACCGGAGAACAGCAAACCAAACAATTTTTCGCGGAATCCTTTACATCAATCACGAGAAGATAAATAAAGCATCCATGAATTCGGTATATTTAATTGTTATAAAAAAAATATTTATTCAAGTTAAGAAAAGCATAATAATTTTGGCATTATTTTTAATTATCTTTTTCTATCGTGCTTCATCACATTTTATAGTGGCAACTTATTTTTGACTACCTACTAGATTTGTCATGGCTTCAATTTGATGGAATATAAAAGATTGCTATTCTTTTTAGTACATTTTCGGTGTCAAAGTTTTCTCGTCCGTTGCCCTTTGATATAAACTGATTATGGAATTGAATACTTATAATCGCTCGAGAAATAAAACTGATGTTTCCTGGCCACGAAGTTCGTATTGTTTACTGGTGGCAAGAGATTATTGATGATTTCATCACTAATTTTAGTCCACTGGGAACAAAGAAGAACTGATGATAACGACCACTCAGAAACAAGCACGCATCACATCGGTCATGACGAAAAGAACGTAATGGAATATTGTATATTCGCCTCCATGTTCAGCCATAACATAACTGATTGTTACTAACACGAGTTACAATAAATAACACACTTACATTGACACGCAGTACTTTTTTAATATTATTACACTTGGAAGATATTTTTAGAACATTACACATTAATATCACAGTAGAATTGCACTATTTTTTTTGGCACACACCTGTAATGAATGACACATGGCTTAAAAAAATAATAGACAACCCAGATATTTTTTTTATTATTATTCTACGCCAACTGATTGTGAATCACGCCTTTCGTTTTAAAATGTCAATGCCTCAAAAGCAACTAATGTCGCTAACTACAATCACATCATTTTATGAGTATTGTCGTGCGTTTTTTACTTGGTATTAAAGCACGGTCACACTAGGAGACAAAATTACCAACATGCTGAAGGACTAGAAGCGGTCTACGTCGGTGGTGCTGCGGGAACAATGCCGTCTAACATTTTGCCTGGACACACCAGGGTTCTCGTCAGCTGTCGCCCGACAAGTTATGAATGTACTCTATAAAATTACGTATTCTTAAAAAATTGAAGCATTTTGAATTGAAACAAAATAATTATTATGAAAATGTGACGTATTTGGCAAAGATGTTCACGTTTATCTCTAAACCATGACAATAGGAATGTCATGTTGACACCTCACGTCAAATATTCATGATAACCTATAAAAGTGAATAAAATAATTGAAGTCACACGTATACACTCGTCAACATCTGACATGTTGCCTTTTGCGAGCGGCATCTCCCGCGTCACATAGAAATGCCGCACTATGCTACGTGCGACCTTGTAGGACAATGGGCAACGCTGTAGCGTCACGTAGACTCTATACTGCGGGACATTTTGTTCCATGGTGAATACGGGGCTTTATTAAGAAAAAGGACCGACCACACTTCGGTTCATGCAACGATAATGAAGTAAAGCAAGTATCAACGCAGTGTGTTCGTTACTTTATTATTCGGAAGTAATCAAAATGAAGAAATCTATCTATCGCAATTTCATTAAAAAACCTTTGCTATAAGAATCAACTAATAATTACTATAATGGCTTTGGTAATGAAAAATATCTTTTGTATATATTCGTGATCAATTGGCGAAAAATAATAAAACCTGATATTAATAATAGTATTGACGAAGTATTTTCAACAAAGTGATCGAGTTTTGTTCAATGAGTTCGATTTACTAATTAGACACTCAGAAGCAAAACCGCGTCATTAGGCGCGCATCGAATGCGAGCTTGGTTTTGAGCTACTCATATAATTAAAAATGTTTTTTCCATATAATCTGCGCAATATTTTATATCAAAACTGTATTTAGTATATTCATTTTATATCACTACAAAGATTTAAAAAAACCGAAAGCAATTTTAAATAAAATACGTTGGGTAATAATAAATCAAACATAGTTTTTCTTAAATATAAAAACAACCGCACCTTTGGTATTATTAATACACAATAAAACACTCTCCCGGATTTGAAAGATCATATTTTTCATTATTGTTATTTTATTAGGTCATCATCGGAATCGATTCAGTTTTAGCTACCTTATGAAGTATGTACATTTACATTTTTCGTATAGTGCTACAAAATAGGTATACGAACACACCCAAAAATTGTTAAAATACACCCACGCATTCAGTTACTTAAATTGTTTTTGCGCCATTTGTATCTGGGAATAATTCGTGAAATAATGTTTTAATGAGACGGTCATTTTTTTTTTAAATATGCGTCGATTCTAATTTTACAAATTTAGTTGTTTCGTTTGTCTCGACTATAGACGTTTTGTTTGAGTTCTGTTTTTATTCGGCTGAACTTTTAAAATTTTAACTTCAAACCGGTTCACACCACATCGATAAGTCGCTGCCAAAGTGACATAACGAGAGGAATATTGGTTATGTATAAAAAAATTATGGTAGTACACGATAATGGTGCATCGACATATTATTTTTCTTCTAAAATATAATAATATTATGATATATCAATAATGACCATTTCCGTTTAACGCTGTGATAAAACGTCAAAATATCATATAATAATGCTAATTATATAAATAATGACATTCATATATTTAAAGGCTACAAGGATTACTCAGATAATAGTGAAAATTAAACTTATCTTAAAAATAATGTATTTTTAATTACTCTTTGGCTCCTACGGGGCCGATCTATCGGCCTTAATTTTGGTACTTCAGTGTACATTTTGAAATCACAACGTTTGGTTCAAGCAGTTGGAATTAAGAATTGAAGTTAGTTTGCCGCAGAAGAACCTTATACAAATACGAACGATGTTGCCACACTAATAACACAATGATGGTGTCATAAAGTTCGCAAATTAGCACACGAGATGGTTCTGAAAGCTTAAATATTATATTATATGTTTAAATGGTATCATCGAACGTGAACAATCATTTTAACGATCGTGCGACAAAAAATATTGATCCAATAGAAAGCGAGGCATTCAAATGGCGCGTGTTTCGGTGACATTCTTCTTTTGACAAAGGTATTCCGTCATCTTCTGAAGTGCTAAAAAAATGCATCGGCAGGTATAATAATAATATGAACCGCAGTAATAGGCAGATTAGGAAAACCGATGGTTTGCGAGATAAAACGAAATATCGATGAACATTAGAATGAATGCAAAGGATTTTATTTTCATTAAAAACATACCCGCCTCGTTATTTAAATAATTAATTAAAACACAAACAAACAGCAGTGAATTAAAAACTATGAAAGATACAAACAATACGCCCGCTAAAAGTGTACCTACATGAATTGCGTCATATGAACGCAATGACTGCGAGTACCGCAATTCTAGCAAGCACAGCAAACACTCACTTTTAAGGTGTTAAATGTCAACTAGGGCTTCCAATCCCGGGATTCCGAAATTCCAGGATCCCGCTAAATTATTCAATCCCGTAATCCCGGGATTCACTGTAAATGCTAAAAAATCATCTATCAAATGTTAAGTTTTTCATGTACATACATAGCTTTTTTAAAAAAAATATAGAATTAAAATGAATTTATTGTAGTCTCCTCCCTTCTCATATTTCCTAACAGCCGTTTTTAAATAATTTTAAATGGAGGACAAATTAAGACCGCTTCTTAAATGAATGGAGGACATTATCTCAAATCGAAGGACATGTCCTCTTTTTGGATAAATTTGGTAAAACTTACCACAATAATGCAATAAATAAAATAAAATTATTTTGATTGTTGTCTTTTTTCGAATATTTTTCTCTTTTTTTGTAAATGACTGTCTGATTTTAAATTCCAATGCCCAAACAAAAATTTAATCATATAAACATTCCAATTGAAGTAATAATGGACACAAATTAAATTTTAAATGTACAATTTAACACATGAAATTAAACTTAATGACCAATCCCGGGGTCCCGGGATTGAGAAATTCTGAATCCCGAAATCCCGGGATCGTAAAAAGGGTCCGGAATTGGATGCCTTACTGTCAACGGTGGAAAGGCAATATAATTTAAAAATAAAACACAATTTGTTTGTACTACTTCCACATGTTTATAATGATCAGCTGATAATGCTCGTGATGAGCGAAACCGGTCCTGGTTATAAACATGTGAAAGTAGTGCAAACAAATCTTGTTTTATTTTTTAAAATTTTATACTCTTTCCACGCGGTAATATTTAATTTGTAGAGATTTTTCTCATCGCGGTGAAATGGTTAAGGATGAGAAATAATGTGCAATTGTTTTTTTAAATGTGTTGAGACTTCAATAATCAAGATAATATTCAGCAGTGGTTTTGTTTAAATATTATCATTGGTACCCTATTATGTATATTAGTGTAGTTGTACTAGTTTCATACTAGACTGACGATAGGCTTGGTTCGAATAGTGAATTCGCTCAATCTGACTTTATAAAGGAGAGCCCCAAGGCTCTCAAGTCATAAATCAGATAATTTATAGTAATATATAATTTTCATGAATCTGATCTCACTTGCCCTCTTCCACCCACCACTGCTTTCCCATCGATTCATTTTATACGGCAGTATCCATAAAAACGATTAGTGTATACACAGTTTGTTTTCCCTGAATTGGGAGTGTCTTAGGAGCGACTGTCTAAAACTTGGTGGCGTGCAATTAAGTGTGCAGAAGATCAACCTCTCGTGATAAGCGAAAAGCTTCTGAAAGCAAATGAGTTGAAGTCTACTCACTCTCCGTATGAGGCCGCAAATTTTTTAAAGGCTTGGTAATTTGCCACCGTCAATGTGATCAATCTGTTATATATATTTACAAAAAATAAAGCGACATATCGGGGATATACTGACAGAACGCATTCAGTCATTTTATGACGATTTTCTGTTTTAAATGTAAAAATATATTCAATTTAATACTCTACGTACTGATAGAACGCAGGAAAGTCATAGGATATAATGGTTTTGTAAAAAACATTTATAGGTCATATTGTTATTTTTTTTCATTCTGGCAAAAAGCATGATATAACTATGACTCATCGATGCCAAATCTTTGTATGCCAAAAAGATTATTATTTGTAATGTACGAAAAATCTTTTTAAAAAACAAACAATTAATTGTACTTGGTATAGCACTTTGAAAAAAAGTATGCTTTAAATGCGATTATCTCAGAACTTATTTTATGACTTTACTCGACCTCGATATTACTAAACTAGACTAAACTACCATTCGACAATATTATATCGACGGTGGAAATCGAAACGGGCGTTACCCTCACACAAAACATATTGTGTATAGCCCAAACAAAACGTGTATTAAATTGTATACAAATTTGAATTATTGAGATTTTTTACACTTCCATGTATTTTGTCACTGACGACCCGGGTTTCGCCTTTCGGCATCTTCAGGCATTCGAGCTCACGAATGGGCTCGAATTGACAAAATGTCGATGTCTTAAATTAAATTGTATACATTGTGATTAACGAAAAAAAATACTTGGAAAAAACGGAGGGATAAGTCCTTCACCTCTCTACAGCCGTTATATTAGCACGTTTTGTCTGAGCTATCAACAATATTTTTTGATGTGGGTTACGTCTTTCTTCTTTTCCACGATCGATATATTTCGATCAATACTGATCAGTTGATAAATAGATGCTTTAAATTGAACACTTTTAGAGTGTATAAATTAATTTATATTATTTTATCAAACTAATGGCCACTAGCTTATCATAATGCTTGTATTTTTTTAACTGTACCGTTGCTGAACTTGCAATCTGGTTTAATACTATAAAATAAGTTATTAATAAACATCTCATTCTTTCGACGCGTTCATTCAAGGATCATTAATCTTACAGAACGTTCCGCAGACATCTGCGGTGAGTGCCATTTTTTTAACTTTATTTGTCGGAAAGGTAAACCACACCTGCAGCCCGCTCGCTAAAAGGCAAGAGAGGCTTTAAAATCATCGATGACATCACGTTCATTCGCGAACAACACGCGATCACGGGAGACCGAGCCGACTCGGCAGAGAGAGGTGGAGAGCTAAAAGGTTAACATTATGCCGATTGCCGTCGATATGCAAAGAAACAGAAAACAATAAAAATCAATTCGGAACCGATAACAATGCCGGCTTGAATTTAGCATTCGTTTTCAGAGGGCACAGGAAAAGAAAATGTGACCACCCAATGGAGCAGTGCTTAAAACAGTACGCATTTACTTCATTTTTCAACACCACAATGACAATTTATTGATTGAATTCACATGACAATGTTTACTTAAATGGTAAATTTATGCTTCGCAACATGTTACTCTTCATTGCCGAAAATTTAATAAATGTCGGAAATTTAATTACGAATACGAAAATGCCAAATTATTATCAATGAGAATCAGTGAAATCAATAATTTACGTGAAAAACAAATGTAGTATCAGCAGGGCTTTTTTTGCCATGTACCGCGGTGGAACGGCGTTCCGGCACTTTTATCATGGTATTTTAATGCAAGAAATTAGTGGAAACAATTTTCCCGATTACGTATAATTCGTCGACAAAATTAATTTTAGATTCTAAAAAAATATCTATTTTTATGAGCTTCGTGGCATAAGAAAGACTGCCTTAAATTTTATTTGAATACAATTTTCTTAAGTAAAAAAACTGGACAAGAAGCGAGTACCCTCACCTTTATTTCTAAAAAAAAAACCCCTGATATCAGAATGAAAAATTTGCCATAATATGTCAAATGGTCGTTCTTAGAACAAACAATAGAGAAAAAATCGAAGTACGGTGGAGAATTTACGGCAAAAAAACTTTGTTATTCGCATAACTTATAGCTTAAACGCATAACTTATAGCTTATTAACTTAAAAACAGAGCATGTTGTAAAGCATATTTACCACATAAATTATTGGCGATTGATAACAATTCATCGACTATATATAACCAACGATTTTTGAATAAAAATAATACGAAACATCAGAAGAATACAAATAGCTGTTTACTGCTATGCTTGGTGGAAAGTTATTATAAGACATAATGAAAAATCTTTAGATTATACTTACTTATTCCACAAAAGTTATTATATCTATAAACAAGACCGGATTCACTCAAATAGCGTGTATATAAATATGAACTGATGTATCAATTTTCTTTAGTATGTCTTCTGATAATAAAACATAAATCGATTTTAAATATTTTTATTTTGATCAACTTAAAAAAGTTTTTACGCTTTCATATTGTGTCCATACGATGATTGTTTTGAGTCAAATTCGTTTATTAATGTCCGGGAAAAATTGATAAAGTTCACGATCTTATGAGCTCGTATTCAAAAATCCAGTTAGTTTTATTTATTGTAACGACAAAAGACGAAATCAAAAACCATATGTGACATTTTCCAAAACGCCGCTAGTTTGTAATTTGCTAAAATGACACGTTCGCTACCTGCAAAAATGCTAACTTGGTCAAAAGTGGCACGACTTTCGAGACAATCCCAAAATTCACACGTTGAATAAAGAATCGACTAAATGTTTTATTGACCTTTTAAAAATGCGTGAGCTACTACAAAACCGACCTGAAATAAATATTCATGATTGCAGTCATTTTCCTTATTTATTATTATCCTATCAAAAATATCTTAATCTCCTCAAGTAATCCTTCTAGAACTTCTGCATTTTCATTTTTTCTACGATCTTTTGTATCTCATTTGAAGGATACGTTAGCAGTCTTCCCACACACTTTCGCACTAATTGCTTTCCCCATGCCATGACTCTTTTCCTCGCAGCTGTATGTTCTGATTTTCTATACATCTACGACTTTAGCTATTTAATGCGTTAATCTCAAATGACTTCACTCTTCTCAGTTCGAGTCCATTCGTGTGCTCGAATGCCTGAAGATGCCGAAAGGCGAAACCCGGGTCGTTAGTGACAAAATACATGGAAGTGTACAAAATCTCAATAATCCAAATTTAAGACTTCACTATTAATTCTTAGAATGCAATTTCCAGCATTGACTTTTCCATAATCACCATAAATAATTTTATGTCAAAAGAGTGATAAAAGAAAATGTCAATAAATAGCGGTATAATTATTCGAGAAAATACTGTATTTATCATTATTATTACGAGCCCCAGCTTCCCAGTCACTGGCATAATAACTTTTATCTGGCGAACAATCACAATTATTATTTTTTAAACCGGTGCAAAAGTCATTCGAGTTTTAAGCGAGAACCTAATAAGCACTGGCAGACTGACTGGCATTTTGCAGAGTAGATAATATTAAGTACACACATATAATACATATATAGGAACTGTAAAATATTACTATAGGTAGCCTCAAACGCCTGAGAACTTACGAGTGAGAATCGTGATGTCATTCATTTTGTATGGGCGATTGTGGGAATTGTACCTAGCGCCCACGCGAACTCGAAAATAAGCTTACCATAATAATCATTTAATCCTAAGTTGATGCTAATTGTTTTTGCCAGTTGATCCATAAATCTTTGACATATATAGACGCCGATGAGAATGCTGATTTTTTCATCATTACCCCGATGGACATGTTTACATGTTGAAGATTTTATCTCGTATTTCCGGCCAAACTAGAAAGAACATTTATGGATAAATTATGCTTTAAAAAATAGTTCAAACCTTTAGGTAGCGAAATTAGGCAACATTTCATAAAAATGTTAAGTAGAACACAAGGAAATATATTTTTGAAAAGAGCTCTCGAAATTCAGTCTTTAAAATTTAGGCTTTAAATAGCCGATACGCAGCGTTAATCGTCAGCCCTATGTATTCCACATACTTCTGCGGCTACACGCTTGCTTGTGTGCGTGTTGGCGGTGTATATAAAGACAGACCGCAGCCATTTTGCTTGCAAAATCGCAGATTTAATATTTTTAATTTTCTTCAATTTATTTTACCGAAAATGCGACGAGTTTAGTTTACTTCTTGATGTACTTGGAATAACTAATATATATTTCACATAATTCTCCATTTTTACTGTTGAAATTGATCTATTTTTAGTGAGCGTTTTAACAAATTAATTGAATGAAAATAAATTCGAACGGAAACGGTTAAGAGCAAACTATTGTGGATGGATTATATCTACTTTTTTTCCCTATTTGATGTACATACAATAAAGGTTTTTATGAAAACACCGATGTAACGCCTTATTTCTCAAATCGGAGACGGTGATAAGAGTGCTAAAAAAATCCACCCTTACCCCGGAACACAACGAACAGCTCCGAGACTAAATAAGCCCCTTGTTAACGTATTGACAGCCCACCGATTAATACAAGTAAGAAAAACTAGGTTAACCGAGTTCTCAACCCTCTGTTAGCGCCACGCTACAAAAGAGGTGATCTCAATTAGCTAGAATGACATTATTCTAGATTACATCAGTAATAAATTAAGGTCATAAGGTAGTTACGAAATATACAACAATTTACATCTAAATTGATTGAGAATGATTGAAATTTTATTGGTAACCGATATGCCACATCGAGTACTAGCCTTGGCAATAATAGATGGCAGAACACAATAAATCATTATCAATTAAACCTATTGATAGATCTTAGCATTATTTATGACCAATAAAATTATCAACGTTCGTATCAAAAACTATAAGATATTGAATGGTACTCGAGGACATGCTTCTTTTTAAACGGATTCGAATGGGTATTCTCTATGGATTCGACGGTAACTTTATGGAAATTCATTTTATAAAATTACAATTAACACAGTCAGTGGAATAACAAAGTTATCAATTTTAATGTTATATTAATTGCGTATTCATTATAAACATTGTTGTAATAAGGTCAAAATATTTAGTTCCACAAGAATCATAAGAATTGAATGATAACTGTTTCGGCTTCACGCCATCTTTGCCTCTATAAACTATTCAATTTCATAGTTTGAAGATCCAAAATATTATATGATTCCATAACACCACAAAATTATTTTAAGTATTTTAGTTGTAATATTCTACTTCCTATCAACTTTTTATATTATAATAATATATATTGATTTTGGATACAGGTGTGGGGGACGAATGAATACGGATGGCAACCCAGACGAGATGGCAAGATTAATGCACAAGCATAGGCAGACGCGTAATACCGACAGCAGAAACGGACGCCTCTTCAGGAATCGTGTTCCTAACTTGTATAATATTGCAGAGATTTAATTTAAGAATAGGACGACCGTCTTGCGCGTTGTAATGAATTTTACACATATCTTAAGTTAAAAATACCACGATATAATACTTTTCATTCCAGTATACATATTTATAAAGGTAGGTAATAGGTTCAAAAATATCTGAAAATATTTTTAATAATTGATATTTATAAAACGAAATATCTTTGAGCATCGTGCTGTTGGTGAGGGCATATATGTCGTGCCTCTGCACTGAACCTTTAAGGGTCGTGGAACTAATGAGAAAATACGTACATTTTCTTTAACCTGTTCGCTGCCCATCCCGTTAATATAGAGGATCAAGAGTTGGAACCCACACGCCCACCACGTATATGTACGCATCACCCGATATTATGTATATACATACACGAGTATTCGTATAATATCTATTTTCATGGTATCACTGTAAACTTATATTTTAATATTATCACCGTCTAATTGATTCTTGAAATTTTCGGCGTGAGAGGATAAATCGTGTTTGACAGCTGTGAAGGGGAAATGATTATGATATAATGAAAAGCATAAAACTCATTTAGGAAAGATGATTCAAGCCCTTTATGAAAGAAATACTTGTTTATTTGTGGATGGTTAGTTAATAAATTTTATTCTCTGTGTCAACAATCATGTGATTTAAATTGTCATCATTTTGCTTTATGATTCCAAAGTACCATTTCTTTCCGAGAAAAGACAGTTAATCAGTTATCATAATAAATTGATTCCTAAGAAGATCGCCGACAGTGGTTACCAATCTGCGGTTTTCTTCGTTAAATACTAGATATGTTTGACTCGCGGTCAACTACTGACACAGTCACCTGATTTATAAAGAAAATTTAGGTATCGTAACTGCGTAGACGGTTTTCTCGAACATTCCACAGCAAAGATTTTTCGGAAATTTCGTTGATGATTCTAAGCAGAATGTTAGAAACAAAAAAAAATTATGCTATCCAAATTAAAATTGCATGGAATATTAAATTATACACTATAACTATTGTGGTCAATTCTTTAACGTATACAGTATTTACGACTGATATGACGTGACAGCTTTTATTATGTTGGTTAATTTATTGAAGATGTTGGTAAAGATTAAATCTTTATATACCGTTCGAACGTAGTCTAGTTGAAATTTATATGTAAATATTACGTAAAGATTTTTTTCGGAGACCCCTTGCGAATACTGTTTGAAGGTACAATAAACACAAGTGCTGAATTGTTATTAGGAATTGATACATTCAATACTGTTTGAGTTTCGAAATATAGTACAAATGTAGATTAACATTTAAAGATTAAAAAAACAAGCCCTATCGATATAGTATTTCTGCTAAAAATGGTCAGTTAATTTTACTGGGTGATTTATTTGCTTATCCAATTTGAATGTCAAGATTACTCGTTATTGAGGAAGGTCGAAATTCCATATATTCTAAACAAGAGAACGTTACATAATAAAATAGTGGCGCCTATCCGCTCAATGGAGATGTGCGAATTGCTGGAGGTGATAATTATTTCCACGCTTTTTCTCTTAATCGAGGATAAGTTTGCGGGGCGTTGTTTTGATATACAGGTTGCGGAAGACCGCATAAATTACACAGACCGCAAACAACGCTCTAATCTCACACAAAGGCGGTGGAGAATCAAATAAATGAAGAAGTGACCGACGCGACATACAATCACAATGTAATAATAATTTCATAAGAATGATTTACTTCTGTGTCGAATATAAAAGACCAACTCTGACATGCAGAGAAACAATAACAGCGGCAAAGGGATTCGAAGAAAGGTGACTGCATTTTGTGACGCAATTTGTATGCACTTTGCACTGCTTATAACAATACAACTAACTGCCCACGGGATATTTTTTTATTCAGAGTGAAAAAAATCTTTAATCGCGTTTTTGGAAGACATCACGTTCCTGCAAGCAGCAATTACAGAATTATAAACATAAATATACATTGAAAAATATATTTGAAAAAGCAAACGTGCATTTATGGGAACATGGAATCAATTCGCGAAGAAGACGAACCGGATGGATTAGTTCTGAATTCACAAAAAATGCAGAGAACAGAAGAACAATCTTTTTCAAATGGTCAGATTGATTTTAAATTTATATTTAATATTACACAAACTGGATAGGCAAATTTTAATTTGGATCACATTATATATCTAACGAGCACTGGTTATAAACCAATCGCATTCTTGTTTGTTGTGGATAGAGAATAAATGAAAACACAAGACTCGACGCTCGTCAAACTATTATAATATTTTTAATTTAAGATATGGACTGAGGTTGCTTGATGGAATGATTTTTACTGACTGTTAATTCGAGTTCATTCGTATACTCAAAAGGCGAAATCTGTGTCGTTAGTGACGAAATATATGGAAATTTTTCTCACAATTCAATATAATATTTTTGTAAATTAAAATTTAATTGATAAACATTCAAGTAAAAAATCAAGTAGTTTACCAATATACACTAGAATCGCTTATGCTAAGTTAAAAAGTATTGCCAACAGGTGAAAATATCTCCTGTTGTAATAAACGATAAAGTTATTAATAATACGCTACGATGAAAACCCAGAACGAATGAATGAATTCATTCGGAAACTGTTTTTTATAACAAACAATACGGTAACTGTCGCAATATCAGCCGGAATCGGTAACGGCGTTAATCTGTGGGAAGCGTGTGAGAAATACAGCTGAATGTAAATAATATTACCAGATTATCTTTGCAGGGCATACAAATGATAATAATTCCACAATTTTTATTTAATGCAGCAAACGTTGCACGCTGCTGCATTGTGACAATATAAGTAAGTAGTCAATTGAAAACGTAATTCAATTTGTATTATTCTGGTAAACGTGGGAGAACAACACCGTCGAGGCGCTGTAACAATTTAATTTTTTGAAGCAATTAAAATAAACTTAAATAAAAATGTCATACAATCGCGCGCAATTCTTAAGGGAGTCCTCGAGCAATTACTCTACTCACTTTTAAGGGATTAAGTAATCTGTTGGTTTATTTTAATTTATGTAATTTTTATCGCAAACCGCGGAGTCTTACTACGACATTAAACGACGAAAATAATTAAAGAATGACTGATTGCGGGTCCATTTTCCGGAAAAAATAGCGGCAACTGCGAAAGTGGTTTGGTGATAAAGCGACAGAAAGGAATAATTAATTATAAACAAATTTTCATAAATATAATTTTTTTGTACTGCAGTGAATATCGGGCATTATCAACTGACGAACGAACCCGGTCCTGAACAATACAAAAATGTTTTAACAAGTAAAAACCAACTGTGTTTCATTTTTATAGATGTTATACATTGATCGAACCTGCATTCAATTACTAGTACAATAGCAAAGTATTTAGTTCTACAAAAATTTTATCAGTTTGTTGATAGCTATTTAGGCTTCACGCCATCTTCATAACTAGTCACGCTATCGCCTTTCCAGCAAATCAAGATGTAGATTAAGAATAGCGGTAGTAATAAAAGATATTTTTATTGATTTTTAAAAGTTTTACCATACTAAATCGAAAATGTCAGCTGGCAATGGGCTTAGTGAACTGCCCAGTGGTACACTATCATTTATCATATTTATATATATATATATAAGCTAAATTAGGGTTATACAAAACTAAATATTTTGTTATTTTTACCCTATAAAATATAATATAGTACCATTCCACCATACCAAAAAGTGATTTATAAAAAAATAACTGAATAAAATATAAAATTATTGACTATTGATCAACCCATATGGACTATATGTATTAACAATGGAAGGATTGTAAAGACTTTTTCAGAGAAAGACAGGTGCGGTGAGGGTGAGATTACACTGTGTGGATTGCGGATTTCAATGCCAAGCTGTCACCCGCCGTTCGATCTGGAATACACATATGCGCTTCCACGCGAAATGTGCACTTTAAAACGAGAATGCCACACAAGCTTTCTCGTTTTAAAGCGCACATACCACCTGATCGCCCGTGGAAGTGATTATATTGCACAGCAGGCTATTGCCTACATGCTCAGCGTTACTCTTACGGGGAGAATAATAGCTATTGTAAGGCATCATCAAAAATACTATACTCTTATCTAAAAATCAATACAATGAATTTGACCCAATCGCGGGTCAATAAAACGTAAGTTTTTAACTTACAAGCGCCATTCTTTGATTTGATAAGAGTTAACGAAAATGAATTGTTTCTTAACAATAATTTACTTACCGCACGAAAAGGTAGTGGAATATATTGATTCATTAGACAGATTGTGTCGTTGATTATTATATCATGAACAAAATATTTTTGCCAACCTAGTTAAAAGGAATGTTGAAATGAGTAGGAATAAACTATCAATGGGTTCACGGTGAGCCAAGCGGATAATTTACCCTCGGCTAGATAATATTAACAAACCATGTCATCAATCAAATGCAATATCATATTTGTCTGCAGTTTTATGAATAATTATTCCAAATAGAGCTGCACAGCGTCAAATAAATTTAAAATTCAATTCAGTATTCTTAAGCTGAAAATTCATCTAATATTTACCCTAACAAAACCCACCAATTTACAACCATTAGGTATCTCTATGCTATATTTTTCACCAATTACGTTTTAATGATAATTGGTTATTATGAGTTTTTCGATTTTTTTCCCAATTAAGGTTAAAAATTCATCTGAAATATACCCAAAAAACTCACCAATTTAAAATTAGTAAATATCTGTTATATTTTTTCGCCAATGATAATTGGTTCTGATGACCATCTGCAATTTCAAAAGCCAAAGAGTTTGTAATTTATATGCGACTTGAAGCTTATTATTATCAGCATCAAAATTAATTCACACATCTATGTAGTTCCTAGACTTAGTGATAATATTTTTTTCTTAATTTGTCTTATAATATATAAACGATATAAAGTACATGTTTAATAACTGTCAGTCCGAGTTCATTCGTGTGGGCAAATGTCTGAAGTTGACTAAAAGCGAAACCCGGGACGTTAGTGTTTCGAAATTTTTAATTTCAGTTTTAACGGATACACCCCTGTCCGCATTTGTCCATAATGAGAGACAAAACATAGAGAAAGGTATCACATTTCTTTGAAGGTTATTTGGAGAGGATTTGCGGAAAAATATGTTATACTACAAATACCGAAAGATTAACGATATTGCTTATCAGGTTTTACTTGTTTATCGCATTTCGGAATTGTCAGCGAAATTCCTGTTAATGGTTATTCAAATAAATCGACTATAGCCGACATGGCAAACGTATCAAATTCAAGGTTAGGAACATTGAAATGGCAAAAAAAAAACATCGATGACTACGCTTGAAAAATCGATTTGTCTAGACCCAAATAAAAATAATCACCATTTAATTGTATCGTATGACAATAATAACACTACGCAGGTATTATATTTCAACAAGCGATTATAATGCGATATTTAAGATTAAATTGCTGTTAGACGTAATGCATACTATTGCAGATTCTTCGGATTAAGTGTCATAAAATTAGGTCAACTGTATCACGAACTATGAGTTCAACAAGTCGAATCGAACAAAAAAAAAAAAAACAATAACCAAAAGAATAACGAACCAGTGATTTTAACCAATCAAGCGAAGTGTCGGGATTTTACATTCAAAGAGCATGCACTTTATCAGAGTCCCAGGCAAGAGATGTGATAAATTGGCAAGAGGTCAAATGGCCAACGGAGCCACACTTTAAACCAGTTTACAATTTTGGCAAAATGATACGGGTCAATAGCAGCAAAGTCCCATATGTACACGACGATATTTTGCTGCGAAAAAAAAACGTAACAAAGTGACTGAATGAAAAATATCATACAAAATTCACTATTTCTTTTTATGTCATGGACGTCACGCTTAATAACCAGAGAGTAATCATTTTGCTATTTTATTATTTTAAACATAATAGATTATCTTTACTACAAAACGGATATTTGTAGCCCTATTTCAATTCTTTTGCCTGAAATATTGTTCACCGTAGATTGACATTTAATGCTAGAATTGAACTTGAAATACTAAATGTCTGAAGTAACTAGTACGTCGGAACTGTGTGTGCATTGCATAACATTTTATTTTATATACACCGCGAACGCTTAGGCCATGATATAATTTCATACCTACATGTGATAATAAAAAAACGTCTACAGAGCGGATCGGGCTACTATATATAAGATTCATAAGACGTAGGCAAAAGTTGATATGTCCGGTTTTGTCATTTAGGTTTTATTGTCACAATAAAATATTTGTCAGCATATGTTGGTAGCAAAATTCGTTATTATGCTTGTCATTATCCATTCAATTCAAATTTTTGATAACTTACCAAGGTACATATTTCTTCTCCTGTAAGCTAAGGCACAACTGACATCAACCTCTGCCATAACGCCACAGATTTATTAATTAATATCAGGACGAGGCTTAGTTTTTTATTAATTGATACATATTATAAATACCAAGTCAGGACCACTCGTACACATCAGCTCATCGCGCTCGGCAATGATCAGGACCGGTGCTGATCATTATAAACATGTGGAAGTAATAAAAACAAATTGTGTCTTATTTTAAAAAATATAATGACTTTCCACCAAGAATCGACAGTTAACACTTTAAAAGTGATTAATACAATATATACACTTTTAGCTTTTAGCATATAACATTTCTAATGTGATGGATGTTCGGCTTGTTTGAAATAAGAAAATTTATATTTGGCTCCAATGATCTAACTTCAAGACGGAGAACCGCATATAGTTCAAGCCAAGATCGATACCGTGTTTTGATTGTTGTGACAGGTGAAAAGGCCCTTTTATTATTCATTCAGTTCATGATTTTTGTTGGATGGTTTGCTGTGGATTAAAATACTCAAATAATGTTAGATTTTTCTGCGGACCACCAATTTGGCTACCGCTGGAGTATACCAACTAGAAAACCCAGAGTAAATAACTGTTTTGTGGAAAAAAATTGCGACAAACTCTCCTTCTAAGCTTAATATTTTTCATAACCCTGCTAATTGAGAAATAATTGTTATAATTTTCAGTTCCACACTTGACATAAAGACTAACGAATCGAACGTAACATAAAAATGTTTGATGAATCGGAATAGCGAATTTGATAACAAATGAAACTAAATCGAAGCCCTACTATGATAAGATTCAGCCGTAAGTTTGTGCAAACTGTAATATACCTAATATCTTTCCGAATTGGTTCGATAAGAATTTTTTTACGATGCACAAGGGTGTCTGTTTATTACATTTTCCTACGAGGCTGCGATAAAAAAATACTGATAAGAGGTACATAATAATCGAAGATAAGATTAAAGATTAAAACTACGTCATAGATCATCATTAATTTTTATAGAGCTAGCAAACCTATTAGGGATAGCTGGAGCAATCTTCAACTCAATATGGAAAGTCTGGAACTCACGGTTGTGGTAGGTCAGAACCAAGTACCCACCTGGGTAACTGTGATTTGAAAACAAAAGCTTTTTCAGCAACTCGGGGGTAAGTGAGAGGACGACGGACAGCCCCGTATTACGACCTGGCTTAGACATATGATGTGGATGCCCCAGGGGAGCCTGAATTCTACATGTCTCTTCTACCAACCGGATAGATTCCGTCCATAGGATGTACTCGGTGGAACAACGGGACGCTGGAATGACCTAGGGATAATAGGAGTTATCTCAACACAAGTTTTTCTAAGAGAACTGCTGTAAGTCAGTTGCTCAACCTCTCTTTTATGAAGAGAGGAAAGATAGAAGGATATGATTTCTACAGGACTAGTGGTACGCTCACTCTCGTTACGCCCCATTTTTGGGACCGAGGGTGGGAGGGAAAGACATCACAAACATCCATACCTTGGAACAGAAATCCATAAATCGATTGAAAAATCAACTTGAGGAACTGTCCGTACTGGGATCCCAGTTCGGAAACTAAACTTACGGAACTTACTGTACAAAATTTTAATGATTCAAATTTGATAATTAACTTTCATCAAGTACCCTCCCTCAGTCGATGTCATAAATCAAACAAGCCGTTTTAAATTTTGTTAACTATAATTGAATCATCGAATTTCAAAAAACAGTTTCGAGTAAATGACGAAAAACTGCTGCCATATCTAAATGATTTCCTGACCAGGTGAATGCAATTCGAAACACTCACCCGGACAACTATATAGAATTTAGGTTCATAAAAAATCGTCCAGAATGGTTTTTGCAACTCCATGATTCAATTTTTCAATAGCCATAAACACACTAGATAATAATCTGCTTTTTCGCGTTAATTATAGGTTCCCTTGATTTCAATGTTTAATATTTTGAAATTCCTTCCTAAAGAATTGCATTGTTTTCAGCAGCATTAAATAATTTTTCAGATAGAAAAAGAGTAGCATGTTGTAAAGCGTATTACCAAATCAATTATTTTTAATTAAGACGATAAGCGCTTGTTTATTTAAATTGTTTAAGCGGCAATAAATAATTAATAAAACAAGTATTTAGCATTTTGAATTTTCTGATTCATTCGATATTCAAAAGCAGCTAATGGTTACGCTAATAAGATTAACAAACGTGTGACCATGAAAGATTAAAAACAGATAAAATAATTATTTTCACATTCGCATTGCAAACTTAAACTATCGCTATTATTATTTAATCGTAGACCAATCGCCGGAATGTGTTAACCAACGGACATTGGGAAGTCGTTAGATTTACAATTAAACGAATACAGTGAATTATTGCATTTTTTTTATTGTAATCAAGTAACAGTTGTTCCAAATAAGAAAAATAACGGCTGTGTAGCAATTACTACCAAGGCTGTCAGTGTTGCTAATTATTCGGTTAAATCCCACGCCATTACGCAAATATTTAAAATAACCTTTATTCTAAATCCCATTGTATACTTTGCTATTTTATTTTACAGTTATTGCCTGATCATCTAATAACTCCAATCTACGATTCAAAATGACTAATTCAAACAATCGAATGTTGTATTCAAATTTAGAATGAAACAAAAACTCTACTAAGTAAAAGCTATTAAACAAAGAAATTTGTTTGAAAAAAATATTTTAGCCAATGTTACTGGCTGAAGGTGTGTCAAGGAATATTTTTTTCTGTAGTTGATCACGTCAATAGCAGTGTTAAATATAAATTTCCATAACCCTTTTCAAATAACACAGTTTTCTTATAAAGTCAGATGAATAACGTGAAGAAATCCCATAATTACTAATTTTTATTAAATAATAAGCATTTTACGATGAGTATTTAATCGTATTCATATGTGTGAGGTGTGAAGATGAATATTTATTTGTATTTTTAATTTATTTATTATGTATTTATGCATTCACATAAATCTCACCGACGTGATCATAGTAATTAGTTATTCCGTAAAGCCAGAGACCGTTCGAATTTCAAAATATAGTCCTCTCATCTCGCACAAAACAAAATCTACCGGGGAAAAAATACAGTTTCGAAACGTAATATTATGACGACATGCGCGAACGGCCCGATTGGCCGGCCGTGTCTTCATAGTCGGCCAATTGGCGGCGCGGAACGTTCCGATTTTGAATATTATTTGAATAGAGAATTTTGAAATCGACGGCGGCGGAAGCACGCCTCTTGTACCGCAGATTATGTATGTAATTTGTATAGAAATGAGCCAATGTGAAACAAGAGAAACAACAGTAATTAAAAATATATGATTATTTCCTCGCTTATCAAATGAAAATAATAATCGATAAGAACAATGATAAGATTACTTCATACCGATTGCATGTATTTATTCAATTAGGCAATGGAGGAAAATTATTGAAAAAATAGAAAATTAACAGCAAAAAAAGGCTAGGAAATTAAAACAAGACAGTTTAGACAAAGAAGTTAAAAATAAATTTGTTTATCCAATTCTCTCGCAAGCACAGTAAAATTAACAACGACCAAGATTGGCAAAAACATTTCGTTATAAAATATTTCAGTATAAATTACAATACAGATGACCAGTGCTTAGTACATACTTTCAAACTGCCAATTCTTAAGTCATTAATAAAATCAGTCACACCTTATATCGATCCATTCGTCAAAATGAATTGTATTATTTAACATATTATTTATAGAAAACAACAATTGTTTGATAAATCAATAATACGTCAATCTGTCTTATAAGATGTTTTTAACTAATAACGAGCAAAAATAGACCGACCAACGTCAAATGATCCAAGCAGTAGTGAGATTCGCTCAAGATATAATGTAATTAGCAATCTATCTCTGTGGAATACTGCATTTATAATTATTTTTAGTTATCCGTTTGAATATCGAAGATCTTATCAGAACCATAAATTTATTTTTGACAGACATTAAATAACCTTCGATATTGTCCGTTATCTATGCTCAACAAAAACCCTTCCAATGAACACCTCCAAATCTACAACAGTCATAACACGTTTATACCCATCACGCTTTTATTATATTTGAATAACTTTTAACTACTAATCTGTGTGTTGCCATATTATCAAAATTCTCTCAAACAAATCCATTTCTTTTACTCTTCCATCTTATGAATTATTTATTCAAATCAATGTAAAGAAATTTGTTTTACCTAAACATACTAACAAAAGAAACCTTTAAAACTGTTTCTTTTATATTGACAATAAGTGTCGAGCAAGAATAATAGGAGATACTTTACACAGGCGTATTCAACAATCCAAAATGGCAATATCCCAAAAATAAAAGGTTTAAATAACGACAATAATAATCTGAAATGATGTGACCAAGAAGAAAAATGGAAGTGGTGTGAAGATATGAAACGATAGCTAAACGTTATTTCACAATGAATAGTAGACAAACTAGATGATCCGGAAAATTATGGAAGATGAATAAAGAAGGTAGAATGCAAAATACATACGTACAGCAAAGTCGGCGGAGGACAAATCTTTGCACACTAGACGAGTTCGCTATATGTTCCCCAGTGGATATAAGTCAATTATACACATGTTTAGACGTTATCGTCTATCATATAATTTGATACGATTGTTCACAGATAATAAACATAATTTTTAACATTTGCAACATGATAGAAACATTCGTGACGTGAAATCATTTGATTCCGAATGTTGATAGATAATAGCATTTACAGTACAGATTTTAAGGATAAAATGGTACGAATAAAATATGATGTAAATATCTGAAAATACTTCTCAAAGAGGCGAAACATGTGTAACATCAATCTAACAACACAGTCAGTGGAAAAAAAATAATTTTAATCGTCGAATCTATCGAAAATATTTAAAGTTTTCGAAAACTTCGTCAGTATGCACCACTTAAACTATTATCTATCATAACATTTTGTCTTCACACCATGCTATACGTACGTCACACTATCTTCTGAAAGACAATAATAATTATTTAACAAGAATACTCCTCCTGATTTTCAGTGGAAGTATTTCTCTGACATTGCAAAGCCCGTAAAACAAAGATAGATTTCGATAAGAATAAAGCTATTGTGAGTCAAAAAAGAAAACCTTCACGGGAAGGCCAAGAATAGCTTACAACTTAAAGAAATTTCTTTCTTCATAAGTTATTCATAAAACAATTTCTAACGCACATTTTTTCGAATCATTCAAAATGGACACTTGTTTTTTTGTACTCATCACTAGAGTCGTCTACAGATTTGAGACTACAAATATGTATATCAAAATTAAAACTGTCAATGAAAGAAAAAAAGAAATGATTAAAATACAAACACATATTGAACAAAAACGATGACAAGACAGTTCATAACAATCGTAATGGATTTTTCTCTCAGCATACATCAAAATTGTTGATAGCTAAAACCTTAATTCTTCTTTGATACCCAACATTGCGTGTGCAGAATGAATGAGAACGTTTAAGAATCTATATACTAACTATCTTGCAACTGACGAAGTAATTTTATGAGTACTTGACCAATTAATAAACTATAAAATTTAAATACATAGTTAAGAATGTTGTGATACAAGTATATCGGCGCCGGAGATCTCACGAGGAGAACCGCGTAGGCAGTCCGCCCGTGCGGCCAACACGCATTTCGTTCCGCCTCTTACATTACGGACACAATGGATCTACCTACTAAGCATCAGCGATGTGGTCAGCTATCGATGACCGCATACATGTCCCAGAACAGCATCTAGCTTTTTATTTTGTTCGCGTATAAATAAATATAAAGATTGTATTAATATTCAGCACAGGTGATTTGAACACCCAAACTTAATTGGCATGATAAATTATACAAGATGAGACGAAGATAGAAAGCAGCAAGAAATAAATTGCACGGCCAAAGATAAACGACTCTTCGTCAATAAATTTCATCAAGTTACTTGATACATGTGTTTTAATACTGAATACAAGCTTAATAAATATGTTTTACATTCAAGATAGTGAAAAATGTGATCTATATAAATCCGATCAGGATGTCTTTTTAGCTAAACGACATAAAGTTCATGAATTTCGACCAACGTGGACGGCAATTACACGTTTGAATTTTAAAAGTAAATTTATAGGCAATGCATAAATTATGCGGGTATAAATTATTTTATATCTCATTTGCCGTGAGAGAAAGCTGACCGTCTGTCTTTGAAATAATACGAACGTGTTACAAATACTTTCGATGGATTCGGCAGTAGCTCTGGCGGGAATTGTTATTATGAAATTCAAAGCATGAAGATGCTTCTAAAGTGTGCGAACCACGTGACACACATAATTACACTACAAGTAGAATATCAACGTGTATTGCAATCAAAATTGAATTAGATTCGACGAAAATCGTTCAATTGCATTCAATTTGGAAAAAAATGTCATTTTTTCCCAAAGTCAGCCATAAAAAATTAAGACTAATTAATAGATAACATCGTTAATTACAACTTACTAAGGTTAATCTGTCGCCTCGGTGACGCAGTTGTTAACGTCGTTGGCTAAGGTTACGGACGTCTCGGATTCATGTCCCGGTGCGGACAGTTTCATAAATTGATTTTTCGATCGATTTTTGGATTTCTGTTCGTAGGCATGAATGTTTGTGATATCTAAAATTCCCTCCCACCCAAATTGGGACATAGAGAGAGAGCGATTCGCAAACCACTAGTCCTATCCTAACCCTATCCTATCAATACTCGCTTCGAACAAAAAAAGAGGTTGAGCAACTGTGTAACAAGCAGTTCTCATAGAAAATTCTGTTGAGATACCTCCATTAGAAGACCATATGCTCCACGTTGGGAGTTGACATGGAATAAAAAGCTAAAGTAGTATCATTTACCCATATTATCGACGAGGGGCCCAAAGATGATTTGAAATATTTTTTTGCAGACGAATTTACGATGAAAATATTATTTTTTTAAGCAAATCCGACACGTGTCAAGAATGGAGTCGTCAAAAGTGTTTTTCTTATTTATTTTTTTGTGGAAAATCGGAAGCATTTGAGTGGGAAGCATTTTTTTCAAATTTTATATTTGGCAAAGAAAGGTTTCACTCAAATGTGATTAATTGCAGGCGCATTGGGCCAAGCTGTACGGAAATAATAAATTTTATTCAAAGCGTTAATTTAACGCATCAAATACTAGCAAAAAATACAGTGAAATGTATCAATGAAATTCAAGTTTCAAAAAGTGAAAAATTCGAGCCATTATTTTAAACGAATTTACTAACAAAAGTGCAATCCCACCATTTAGTTATTGATAGTGAAATCGTAAGTTGAAAATTTAGGCGTAAAGAACTACCCGAAAGATTATTCCAAATAGCTGAGCTAAAATAAGTTGACGCATAGTTTTGAGGTCGACGATTCTAACGATGAATAGTTATCAACAAATTGATAAAATTAGAATTGAATATCGCCATTATTAAACCAGTGCTCCGAAACCAATGTGCCGCGAGACAATCCCAGGTGTGCCGCGGCGCCGTGCATCCAAAGTGACAAGAAATTGGACAATTTTGATATCAGAAAAAATTAAAGCCACTCGGTTGCTAGGATCTGCGTTTAAATTATTCTCATTGAAACAAATATTACATTATTTTTATATTTAACAGATAGTGTAACTATAATGATGGGGAATAAATTGGAAGTTACCTCGTGCGTAAAACGAAAAAAATTCTACCGCACAAATTACACATTGCTGCATATATATATTATTGTGTAGTATTGATGGCGAAAAGTTTTCGAGTGGAGTTATTACAAACAATGAAGGAAAGTATGAAAATATTGTCAAATCAAGAGCCTTAATTACGTATTTTTTTATTGTTTCGCACACAATGTAAACACGAGACTATTATTGAAAACATAAAGATTATTTTGGATTTGGCCAAACAAAAAATGGGCAGTACTATTATCCATTCAACTTAGCTTAAATATTTTTTTTCTAGTTACAACTTTTACAAATGCTTTTTTTTGATTGGTAATTTTCAAAGAAAAAAAAAATCGTGTGCTTAGTGTCCCATCACTTTGAAAAGGTTGAAGAGTTTAGTAGTATTTTACTAAAAAAAATATTAGGCACTATTTCGAATTCATTAAATAAAAACAAATTAATAAATTGTAATTTTTTTTATGAAATTTACGTATTTTGGCTTGTAGTGTGCCGCGAAATATTTATGAGTGCTTAGGTGTGCCGTGGGCGAGAAAAGGTTCCGGAACACTGACTTAAACTATTTTAAGAAGCTCACTTAATTAAATCTAATCGTTAAAATTCCAGCGTATTTGCTTTTTAGTGAATAATTATTATTGCATTTTTAAATAAAATTTAGGATGTTAGAGTAAATTTTAGTAATCTCTTCTAAGTCATATATGTATATGCAGATCAAATAAAATCCGTTTAAAAATAGTTCTGACGATAGCGTGAAACTGAAATAGCTATTAAACAAATCACATTCTTAACGAACTAAATATGTTTACATTATTGATATTTTCACGTTATTGTTATTCGGAATTAAAAAGTGTTAATTTATTGTAAGCAAGCAGTATACAAGAGTCGAGAATTATTAGTGAAGATTTCGCCCGAGCGTTAATAGTTAAGTTTATTAATAACAACTAACAACTCGGCTGTAGCATGCAGTCGCAAAGGTAGCGGTGCTCGGTTGATCGGCGCATCCTGGCAGACAGCGTGGAACCGCACCAAGCGCCCCATCGTCTTTTTCGTAATACAATCTAAGCGGCATTTCCTACTTCCTATTAGCCTCCATTAAATCGAATCGATATTTAGCCGCCAAAAATGTGACTCGGCATGTGTTATAATTAAACGGTGTACTTGGAGGTCGCCCTAGTACGAATCGATACGGGTCGACCCTGACTTAGTGTGGAACTACAGTATTAACATTATTTTGCAAACATTCATAGACACAGAAAATTGTGACCGATATATTTTTAAGAGGTGGCAAACAATAAAGGAAATATGATAAATTGGTAAAGAATTGTTCAAAGTGAAGCTGGTCAATTATCGTATTCATAGATATGATTTCAATGATACTTTTTATTTTAATTAATGCGCAAAAATGATTTTTCATTTGATTTGCATCAAATACAAAATTTTGCAAGGGTCCAAAACAAGGATAACAAGGCAAATGAATACCACGTCCGCTTATAATCGGGCACCTCAAAAGACATTTTTCACAAGAACTGCTTATTCATTCACTCCATCATTAATTTGTAGAAAAATAAAGTATAGAAAGATTGGGCTAGGAAAATAATAATAAAGAGCTATTCACTCTCGCTACGCCCATTTTGGGATCGAGTGGGTGGGAGGTAATGCTCCCATCCAACCTTGAAAGATACGATAAAATAGTAAACTAATAATTTTAAAGTCAAAATGCCAATGAATTAATTTAAAATATCGACTGAGGGTGCTTGATGGAATTTCAACATCAAATGTGAATTGTTGAGATTTTGTACATTTCTATGAATTTCGACACTAACAACCCGGGTTTCGCCTTTAAGCTTCTTCAAGAAATCGAGCACACGAATGAGCTCGAACTGACAGACAGTAAACAGTTTACATCGCTTATATACAAGATAAAATAACCATAATGCGTTTGTTTTCCCAAATGGGATTGGGGGGCATTGTTGTGATAAATCCAGATTCATTCTGGTTCCTAGAGTTAGTAATAAGATTTGTCGTGTTTTATCTTGTATATAAGCGATGTAAACTGTTTACTGTCTGACAGTTCGAGTTCATGCGTGTGTTCGAATGCCCGAAGATACCAAAAGGCGAAGCCCGGTTCGCTAGTGACGAAATACACAGAAATGTACAAAATCTCAACAAATTCTAAAGATATTCATATCTATAAATCCAAAAGATGTATTAGCTGTAGTTACAACGTTTTTAATTCGGAACATCAAATTCATGGGCAATTGCTCCTGAGACACTCGTGGTAATTATTCCAAAATTGATGCATGGGGTATACCTAGTATACTGGCTGTATACTGACAGTTGACATCGATCAATTGAAGAGCAATTTATCAAATCGTCCACTAAGGATAAAATTGAATTTGAAACGAATTTTTATTAATCTTTTCGAGACCTCATTGATTCGATAAATTATAGGTGATAAAAATTATTGTAAAGCCTATGAAATTTTGGTCACTTGTACAAAATACGATTTGAAGAGTTGCTATTCACTTTAGGGATATTTGTTGGACTGTTGCATAATTCCAGTGTTTATAACTAATTCACTGTAACATATTCAAGTTATTTGAATAATATACCAATAAATAAAGGATGCATCAATTTTTCTTCTAATTTAGTAGATTTTATGGCCAGCGACTTGGCCATCACAATGATAAACAAACCAATTCCATTTGAAACGCAATATCAAAAGACGCAACCATGCAAAACGTCATAGCTGGAGAAGTTAAAAGACCAGAGGGCAAATTGCTTTTAATATTGTTTTAATTAATGGTCATTAATTGTATGAATGACTTACAACATATCCTGGCATTCGACCTTTGTGTTGACTGCTGGTCTAGCAGCACGTAGGTAGGTATACATCAGAACATGACAATCCACAAAGCACATCCCTAATAAATGACGGATTTATTTTCACAGCGCAGGTTTTTGTATTATACAACAGGTTTTAGTACAAACAGAAACTCGGTGTTCCAACCATAGGACAAAAGTACATCGTTATCTTTGCAACTGCATACGTACTTACGTACAAACGGAGATTTAGGGTTATAAGGGCGTAACTACGAAAACAGTTTTGCAGTCACAGCATTGTATCGTTCAACTTTAGTACTCTTCCATATGTTTTGACACTAACGATCAGTGTTTTACCTTAATCTTAAACCATTACTAGTTATATAACATTTTTTTAAACGATATTCTTTTTGTTTGTATAAGATCAATCGAGGCAAATTTTAATCGTTCAAATTGTGTAAACAGTGGAATGTCACTAACTGACTCAGTTCGAGTACATCCGTGCAGTGGAATGCCTGAAGATGTGGAGCATAATATGGCCTCTTAATGGAAGTATCTCTACAATGCTTTTCTACGAGAACTGCCTGTTACTTAGTTGCTCCACTTTTCTTTTTCGAAGAGAGTATGAATAGAAAGGTACAGCTAGGGCAGAACTAGTGGTTACCTAGTAGCTCTCACTACACCCGCCCAGTCTTTAGAATCAGATGGGTTGGAGGGAAATTTAGACATTACAAACATCCATGCTTTCGAACAGAAATCCATATAATAGTTGAAAAATCAGTTTATGAAACTGTCCGTGCCGTGATGAAACGGCAAAATTCGCGAGTGATAAAAACATTTCCGGATTCGTTCAAATTTTTTTTTAATAAATTTAATACAATGTGCGGTAATGTCTCAGTAATAGTTCTTTACTCGCGTTGGAAACGGTTTTCGAGATATATTATATATTTCTCAATAATGATGTCCACAAAACACTGACAAATTAATAATATGTACCTGCATATGTGTTTTCTAGATAAAGCCATGTGTGTTTGTACATACGCCCTTATAGTCCTAAACACAGCTAAAGCAATGCAAGTATCTTACAACGTAAAATATACAGTAGGTATGCCTGATTTGTTGTACAATGTACATAAGGCCTTTCGCAGGCTGGTTACATGTTACATCATAAGAACGCAAGAACATTAATCTGGCGTTGGTATGGTTTATAACATTTTTAATCACATTCGTTATCATCTAGCATAGGGCTTCCAAACCTTTTCCTACGACGGAACACTTCACAAATCCTGCAATTTTAATGGAACAGTAACCTTGTTTAGTAATTAATATCAATACGAAGTCAAACATTTTTGAATTTGTTGCAGCCGTAACAGCATAATATAAAGCAATTCTAGGTTTCCGCGGAACATAGTTTGGGAAACCTTGATCTAGCGGGTGGAATTTAAAATATAATGGCGACGAGTGTAATCATTTACCCTTACGGATCTTGTATAATTAAATATACATGACAAAACTACCCCATTCATTTTAAAATATGATTTATCTGAAATTTATTATATCGTATTGTCGCTGTGGCAAATGACGTAGTGAGTTAGTAATATCAAAAAGATAATTATTTCAAACTCTGCCACACACGTATTTTTATAAAGAATACTTTTACTTAGAAATTGTTTTGTACCAAAAAACGAACAAACTAAATGAAAAAGATATAGCATTCCAAACATTTGAAAAACTTCAAAGTCCAATCACTCAAAACTGGTTATTTTCACAAGAATTAGCAAAATTGATTGATAGTCATTTCTTCTTTCCGCCATCGTCGGCGCTATGTTTAAAATGATTTCAATTAAGCTATTATAGCAGAGCTGAGCAAACAACAAAATTTTTGATTATTAAAGAATCACTTACTCTTAGTGATGAAATTCATTGTTTATGATTATAAATACTTTTTTTACCTCAAATATTATTTTACTTGCGGCCCGCCGTTCATTTTGAAGTCCTAATATGGCCCTTCAGCTAATTGTTCTGTAATTCTTGTAGAACTAAATACTTTGATATTTTTACCTTATGATGAATAAATTTAATTTAGGATATCAACTGAGGAGGGTTCTTGATAGAATTGCAATATCAAATTTGAATTGTTCAAATTCTGTACACTTCCATGTATTTCGTCACTAACGACCTGCGTTGCGCCTATCGGCATCTTCAGGCATTCGTGGTTTACGAAATACATGGAGAGATACAAAATTTTAAAAATTCAAATTTAATTATGATGATTGCTTTTTTTATTTTTAAATAAAACACAATTCGTTTTATTTTTAAAATATGTACATGCCTTTCCACCAAGATATGACAGTTATCACATTAAAAATGATTGACGATTGCATAGTTATGTAGTCATAATGGTTGTTTGTTTTTCTTTCATTTTAAGTTTTTAGTTGTTCATACTAAACAATTATTAACATTTTAACGACAGTTATTATTTAAGTGATGTCATCTCTCTCGAATGGCTACCGTCCGTGCATTGTCACGTCCAAAATGTCACATAAATGCGTGCCTGACGCAGAAATAACTTCGCAAACAGTGAGCAGACAGCTGTCAATTACTTACGTTATGAATACGCACAACTATTTATAAATTATTTAACCGTGTGCTAAACTTGGAATATTTGTATTCAGACCAACGCGCTTTTTTTCAAGTATCACCATATATGCCATCCACATTTCGACAAAGATATTGACAAATTAACTGGCAACACTAATATTTAAATATCCCATTTCAAGAAAATTGTGTGTGCGTTTCAGCTTATGACTTCCATGTCAATTTTATTGACTTGTTTTTATTTGAAATTTCAAAATAAAGTTTTACTTGTCACAACAGTGTATTGGTTATTTGCTTGACTTTTATTGTTTTTTTTTTTTAAATAGTAATAATTTTTCACGGAAAATTGTCTGTATATTATTGTATTATGTACAAATTCATATATCTAAACTGGACTTCAGTTAAAACGTCACATTATATCCAAAGTTAAACTTCAATAAATCTGAATATGATAAATAAATATTTTTCAGTGTCCCATTCTGACAATAAATATACACGATAACTGTTAATTGAACTGCCATTTACTATGTAGAACTCTATTGTAAAAAACAGCAAATTATTCAGTTCCACAAAAATTGAAAGTTACAGTTGGTAGCTCCTATTCAGCGTCATGCCATCGTCATAAAACTTCGGTTCATAGTTCTACGGATGGTATCTTACATATCTTACAATTCTTGTGGAAATAATTAATTGATTTGAAATTTTTACCGCATTCCAGCAATTGCTGTTGTTATATTTTATATTATATTCAAATGGTCCGTTTTCTTAGTATGTGTTAACTGAGAATTGCAAACTTGCAAAAGAGTACATAGCCCGTATATCTTTGCACTAAGGCTATATGTTAAAGGATCGCGGAATCCATACACGACTCTAGGATACATACACGGAATCGATACACTACTCTGGGATCACAGTATCCATTTATACAAATACACTGACACGCTCTGAGTATTATACAGAAGCGAATCACTGCAATAAAAAGTGCAAAGTTATACGGTGCATACTCTTAACTATAATATATAAATATATTATTTAATTCAAAAAAATATTTATTATTTCCGAGAGGAGCAATGAAACATCTTCTAGGAGTTACATAATAGAATAATGATTTCACTATTTTGAATTATTGCTGAACACTCCCAACGGCACAAATAAATAAAATAAATTGTTGCGTATTTCAAATAAGAGAATAGAAAACGGCATAAAAACTTGAACACTTGGACAAGAAGCGAAACGCGTGGGCAACATTCTTCTGGTAATTTATGTTTTATATCACACTGACTGATCTTTTCAATTCTCGATTTGTTTGCATACTAATCAACAGAGTGGATTTTAAATAAGTAGGGATTAAGATATTTGACATAATACTATGTGGGCAAAACCAAGGCATATGAATCTGATGATTTGATTAATCTCAAAGTCAAGCGCGCTGAAAAAACTGCATTTTGATGAGGCAAAGATTTGGCATTTGATCTGAACTTCGTTTAACGAGTCAATGCATTCATTGATCATGACTTGATCACTTGAGATAGCTGCCTCACTTACGCGTGTAGATAACAAGATAATAATACAATACATAGTATTTAGTCAATAATATTGTAATATTCAATTAGTTTTATAGAGGAAGTAAGAGTCTCTAGCTCTATAATCAATCATTTTAAAATTTATTTTTCAGATCCAGTTTTTTTAATCAAACATAGATTTTTGTAATAACTAATATAACAATTTCGGTAATCATAGGAAACTCTTCAAGTTAAAAATAACACGTTGTTCATTGAACGATGACAGTCAGTAATCGTAAGGGGTGTTTTAAATTGTTTTACCCATCCACAGGCTTCATCCATCAGATTCTTTGGTTACACTAGAATAAATGCAGAAAAGGGATATGAAGTCGAATCCAAAAAAAATACCAGGATTTCGCAGGCACCAGGCATTTTATTAATACTTTTCTAAAGGTTTATTTCAGCAGTTGCGATGACTAAATCAAAACAGAATTAATGTAAAGCTTCAAATTAAATTAATATTAACAATAATTATTACGTATAGGTTACGAAGGTAAGTGTAATTATTAAACTCCTTACTCCATTTATTATTCATTCATTTAAGATATCGACTGAGGGTGCTTGATGGAATTTCAATATCAAATTTGGATTATTCATTCAATTGAATTAAAAACAATTTAATTATTTGAAAATAACATTTAAGAACAAACAACAAAAACACATTATCCAAAGATGCATTCATTACCAACTAACTGATGGTGAATTTAAATTTAGTGAGATTTATTTTTGTTATGTTGCTGTTAACTTATTGTACCGATGTAAGCTAGGTGGATTTCATTCGAATATTCGAATATTATTCGGTCTTAGTATTTAAGTATATTAAACCACTAGGTTTACAAAATATCATATAGGTATATAGCAAATACCATAATCTTCATTCATGAGAGGTGCTGGAAAATAGTACCTAGGTAGGGCAAGTTTTCCTAAAGTCAGCCGTCGCCACTGGTCGGCATATTGAGCTTAAAACTTAAATAATAGTGGATCCATTTAAAAAAATATTTTTTAATTCGTGTAGATAGTCTTGTCATTTGCCAATGTATATCTGCACTATACTGACCTATATGATGCAATATGCAATTTAAAAAAAGCACATTTTTACTTCGCAACTTCGATAACTTTATGTTGTATGGGGATCGCTAATAAAATATACTTTATATTGTCATGCTTTGCACCATTATGTTTTTTATTGTTCTGTCTACTTTCAATAAATTCGTTCGAGATATTTATTGAAAGTATATGAAGTTTCATAGGGATGGCCGAACACTGGGCAACGAAAGGTCGACCATTAGATTTTGGGGGCCGACTACTGGGAGAATTGGCATTTTTTTGTAAACTTCCATTATTTTATGCTTGGTACAATATTAACTATTTTATTTTTAGTTAGTTACATTACTAATCCCTATTTAATGGAATAACAGTAAAAAATATGTATGTATGATTAGTTGACTCAAAATCCCTTTTGAAAGTACACCTGTCGCTTAACTGGCCGACCACTGGCGAATTAACCCTATTAACATTTAATTTAATTTAACGTCTCGCTAGAAATGATCATGAAAAAACAAGGAATATAAGTACACGGTAAAATGCAAACATTATATCGTCATCGTTCTAGAAGAAGACACTAACTGATAAATACGAGTTTTGAGTAATTGGACTTTTTCATTTAGTTTGTTTGTACAAAACTGTTTTTAAACAAAATTATAGTTTATAAAAATACGTGTATTCTTCCATTCGGTAGAGTTTGAAATAAGGAACATTTTGGTATAACTAACTCAATATATCATTTTTGGATGTAGTGTTTTCTTTCAGAACAGCGAAGATATTATTCAAATATTCGAATATGTAAATATTTTTGAACGAACATTTGTATCCCTATATAGTTAACTTCTTTGCACGTGCGCACGTGATCAACCTGTTTACAATTACGATCTTGGCATATTGAATGCACTGTATATTGCATTTTAAAAGTTTGGTAAGCAGGTGTTTTAAAAGTCATCAAGTAACTTAATTACTTTCCTACATCCTGTTGGCTAGAAATTAAAATTTGCTAACTGCTCAAAATACGCTCGCTTGATTGAGTTCCAAGTTTTTTTAAAAGCTATTATAATATCACACATTCGTTTAGTCAGCGAGTATTTTGCGAAGTTTTGGGTGATATTTCATTCATATTGTTTCAAACGGTTTGCTGTAAACATTGCGCTGTTGCTTCTTGAATCACGATGCTACAAAAAATTAAATTATCGAAAAATAAATAAGACAGTTTATATATATTACCGTATTCTAGATTTCTTCTTCTAGACTTCACTGATTTATACACAGTGTCGCAAAAAATGTACCAACGATTTAAAATTTAAATATGTCAACATGTTTTGCGAAATACAGTACTCTGTTCGTCACAATCTAATTATCTAAAATGAAAATTGTCAGTTTTATATTATATTGTCATTTTTTTTTGTATTTTCATGAACGTTAAAAAAACTTATACTTATTAAGCAGTAGGTCACAATTTTGGGTCACAATTAATTGCCATCTTACACAGATTCTATTCGAAACTCAACATCATTAGTAAAATGATGTTTAACACAGGAGATAAAAGATAAAAATTCCGTATCATTTCTTTTCATATTTTTTTTTTAAATATTTATGATTAATAATGTGTTAATTGTATTATATTATGAACCAGGTGCGTTGTGCGTAGCACTTAAGTGTAACGATTTGAATGAGACAAAAAAAAACTGCGGTCGAAACGAAAATAATGAGTTTTCATTCATTACAAGCTAATATTAATGATAAAAACGTCATATTGAATGTATTTTTTTCAATGTAAGACATCGACTGAGGGTGCTTGATGGAATTTCAATATCAAATTTGGATTATTGAGATTTTGTACAGCGGAAAGCGGAGATTTTGAGAAAGCGGCAATTCGCCACTCTGTTAATGTGTTGTTTCCAAAATATGGATTTAGGCGATTCTCGAAATGTTAACTCAGGTAAATGTGACTCGTAGACGTATAATATTTTACCTCGTAAATAATATTTGTCGTATCTGTATCTTCTATATAAACGTTAGACACTGTTTACTGTCTGTCAGTTCGAGTCCATTCGTGTGGTCGAATGCCTGAAGATGCCGAAAGGCGAAACCCGGGTCGTTAGTGACAAAATACATGGAAGTGTACAAAATCTCAATAATTCAAATTTGAAATTGTATTTATTGTTATTGGTTTCAAATATCAAATACTTCATAACAATTATTTCGAATGAATGACAATTTGAAAAGACCTTAATAGTCATTTGTAAAAGGGTTCGAGCAGTATATGATGGCAACATCGATTTATCATGCTTGTCAAAATGATTCTGACAGCGAATTGTTTCAGATTTTTCATAGCGTACACATAAAAAATGTTGCAAACTATTTTAAGAGGTAAATATGCTACTCTTTTACTACCTGAAAAAATCATTAACAATGATATTCTATAGAGAATTTAATTGCGGATAAGAAATTGGTAAAAAAAACAAATATTTGAATCAAAGAAAACAATAAATTGTGCGGAATACAAAATATTATTCGTCAACAAATAATGCCAAATTTGCTCTATGGTCTGTTCTAAGAAGTTCCATTTGACATCTTACGGTGACTTTTTAATACTGATATTATGTTCGTATTTCGAGTAAATTATCGGTTACCCCGATTGCCATGTATGATAATTTGACATTTTCCAATTCGTAATTAAATTTTCCACAGAACTGCATTGTTATCAGCGGAATTTAGTAAATTTTCGGAGAGAAAAAGGGTAGCTAGTTGTAAAGCATATTTACCTTTAGAGAAAACAAACTGATATCAAAATGTATTTTATATAAACAACAATTATTAAAAATAAGCCTGCTTATTCGAATCAGAGAGAAAAAATCGGTCACGTTGTACACTTTCTTACAGTCAAATTACTTCAAACAATACAACAAAAAGCAGAGAACATAATTAACACAAAAACTATTTGATATAAACATAGTGAAAACCACGTACGGCACTACCACTGATTTTCAAAACCACATGGTACAACACATGTTCATTTTAATTGTCATATTCATTTATAAAACTTAGAAACGAACGTTTTGATTTTGTTGTATTCAACACGCGCGAACAGACGACTTTGCGTAACAAATACGCCAGCGAAGTTGTACAACCTCACCCCACGACCGTTGGCTTACGACTGAATTTATTTGAATGATTTTATTGGCCCGCCAATACTTTCGGTTTGGATTTGAAATTTTCGAATTAACACATTACAACCCGAGCTTGACTAGTTAATTAATAGATACATGTTACTTAGGACCGTCAATTACATATTGTGTTTACTACTCTTCAGTGTTATCATATCATACGTAACACAACATGTCAAATAGTTGGAGGAAGAAATACAGATTTTAAATATGGGCTTATCGATACCTAGCAGTATGGGATGACATAATAAAAAAGATTTCATCTCTCACAGCAACAATACGTCAAAATTTACTTTTTACAAAATCTAATTTTAATCATATCTGCCGTATATAATTCAACTAATAACACGTATTTGTTGACAGTTTGAAAATGAATCATGGCTAAAGAGTAAGACAAATATACAATTATTTAAAAAAATGTGGGTTACGTTTTGAAAATTGTGTTTATTCACTGCAGGAGAAACAACGAAGATTATTTCTGCAACGTTTTGGTACAATCTGACGAGTCGATAAATAACGTACGCACCTAAATCCACCATAAATTTTTTTAAAGATTTTGATGGCAATTGATTCATTGCAAACAGCGGAATATTTTGAATCCAGAACAATCAAACAAAAGTCTGTTTTTTTTCGTTGAAAAGATATGTTGAACATTGAAGTTTTTTTCAAAAGTGCCAAAGTCTATGTTAAAATTCTGTTTTATTTAAAATATGACCCACACATTTGTTGATTAATTGTAAAAGTACTGTAAAAATATTAAATCTTAGCTTTTTTTCACACTGATTCATGTAGTTTTGTAGTGGGTAATAAACTTTCTGCAATAATTAAACATTTTTTTTTATATAAGCTCAAGAAAAATCATCATAAACTAAAAATGCTTGTTATTCATATTTGTGTTAGTGTGACATAGACGAGTATGAAATTTATCGACTCGTATGTCAGTTTTACCTCAGCTAACAATAGAAGAAATATGAACCTTGGTAAGGTATCAAAAATTCAAATAAATTGGAACTTTACCACCGCTGACAAATATTTTTTTATGAGAATAAATCTAATATGACAAAACGGACATATCAATTTGGGCCATAACGCCACAGATTTAATATTGTATTGTGAAATTTATTATCTTTTGATCTGTTTGTTATAAAATATCGATATTAGCATTTTGTATGGTCAATGACAAAAACATGCTCAGCCATCTTGGATATATCGTCGGATATATCATTGGAGTCCATAGATATCGTCTTTTTTCTTATTTAACATAGACAATCTATGTCATAATAACTATTAAGATAAAACATTTTTAAAAGATTTTGATCGAGTAATATTGGACGATTCTTCGTAGGTATTGAAAATCAAAATAAACTCTTAAATCAATGTCAATCATTATTACTAATCCCGATATCATTAACTCCTGGTAAAATTAATTATGTAAATGTTTAGTAGGCAGAATTTTCTGTTAATTGCTTTAGTATTCGTATGAATAAAATTGTGTCAACACTGTAGGTCATAATGTTAATTGTAACTACTTTAATCATACGTTAATCTATTTTGTTTTAACTAGGTTTATTTAAATACCTAATAAATGAGCCATCATGTCAAATATATATTCATAAACATATTCCAAAAATGGAAATTCGAAAATTCATAGGCAGGCCAAAAAAACAAATGCCGAGCAATACGTCATATTTTTTATGATGTATTCCAATCCGAAAACACGGGGTATGGCGAGAGCAATTAGCTAACCACTAGTCCTCTCCTAACTCTCACCCCTTACTATCTTCGAAAAGAAGAGTTTGAGCGACTGAGTAACAAGTTTTTTCGTAGAAAAAAATTCTGTCGAGATAGCTCAATTAGGATGCCATATGCTCCATACTGGGCCGCACACGCTCTCAGCTTCGAGAGAACACACGCCTATCGGTGATAATTGTTATTGGACAGATATATCAATCTTACAAATTGTTTAAAATATAAAAATCTATTCATAATTTCATTTTCAAATGATGTATCCATATTGGTATATTATAATATGTATAATATAAATATATAGTTTCCATGTTACATAATGATAAAAAAAACTTGTAATTAGACGATTCCTGAGTTTATTATGGCCCGCATTTTTCTGGTCAGAATTCTAATTCAGTTTAGGTAAAATTATGAATACATTGGTCAGAATTTATATTTAATGGTCATAATGCATCTGTCAGAATTACAGAAGGCAAAATATATAATATATGATCAGTAATTATAGCCTAACCTTTTATTCTGACCGTATAATAATTTTATCCAGACTGTTCATATTTTTATTCTGACCAAAAATTGAATTTCATTCTGACCAAAAATTGATTTAAATTCTGAGCATTTAATTTGTTGCCATTTATTATATTTGCCCAAGGTAGTGTTTTTTGAATACGTGAATAATTTATCATTATGAGAAATCATTTCCGAAAGAAAGTGTTCGGAAAAACATGCATTTCCACGATGAACATGATCCTTCACAGTACATAAATAAGTATTTTAATTCAGGGGGTTTGACGGTTATGTTTAAAGGGTTTTTTATGAAGAAGATGGCAATCGTAAGTTTGTATTCGTTTAGATTTTTACATTGAATTCTTTATTAGAAAAATGATATTATAGATACAAAGTAAAGCGTTGCATACCAAAAGTTTTCTTCCAATGCAATCCATATCCATTCGGCAACCGTGTCGAACATTTTAAGAATGCCCTCACGAACCGTATGTGGTGAATAAAAATATGTTTTAAACTTTTATAAGTAGGACGTAAAATACAATTTCGCATGGAGCGCCAAAACGTAAGATGCCGGTCCTGCTTGCGTCCTACCCTTGTCAAATCATTTATTATTTAAACAATATACAGGTGTAACACGTCATTGTCTGGCTAAATCTAAACGTTTTATGACGTTTTATCATCATTCTATTCATCAGCATATTTCAAGCGAATTGTGAGGTACGGAGTATTTATTTACCTGTATACATTTCGATATTGTCGCCAAAGTATGACGCTATCTTGTTTTTAAAATATACACACTAATTGAATATACCTATCCATCTTCTTAATTTTTAACATTTCACATAATGAATAATAGGGTGAGTGTTACTAAAGTCAGCCGTCGCCAGTGGTCGACGTTTTGAGCTTAAAACTTAAATAATAGTGGAGATATTTAAAAAAAAACAGTTTTTTTTTTAAATTCGTGTAGGTAGTCTTGCCACTTGCCAATGTATATCTGCACTATACTGACCTATATGATGCAATACGCAATTAAAAAAAGCACATTTTTACTTCACAAGTTTCGGCAAATTCATGTTGTATGGGGATCGCTAACAAAATATACTTTATATTGTCATGCTTGGCATCATTATGTTTTGTATTGTTCTGTCTACTCTCAGTAAATTCGTTTGAGATATTTATGAAGTTTCATAGTGACGGCCGAACACTGGGCAACGAAAGGCCGACCATTGGATTTTGAGGGCCGACCATTGGGAGAATTGGCATTTTTTTGTAAACTTCTATTATTGTATGCTTGGTACAATATTAACTGTTTTATTTTTATTTGGTTACATTACGTAATCCCTGTTTCATGGAATAACAACGATAAAAATATGTATTTATCATTCATTGACTCAAAATCCCTTTTGAAAGTACAGCTGTCGCTTAACTGGCCGACCACTGACGAAATGACCCTATGTATGTATTTGAAACTATGAAAATAGTTTTCAATTTCGTTAATAGCATTTCGATTGATAAGACTGTTAATATGAAAAAATTACAGATATTTTCAATAATCCATCACAGAAAATAGATGTATTCTATGGTACCCGGACAGAAACGAGAAAAGAAGTCACAGAACAGTGACAAAACAGGACAGAATAAAAATTAAACATATTTGGTCGTATTAATTTATGTCAGGAACTTGGAGGTAAAAGAGTGGACGGGCCAACCCCTTATTTCGTCAAAAATAAAATAAGCAACGATGAGCCTGACTTGGACCCAGACTTGCATGTGCTGCGGATGCCCCAGGGAAGCTTAAACCCTGACTGTCTCTTCTACCAACTGGATGGATTCCGTCGCCCTGGAAGGCAGCTGATAAACATCCATAGGATGTATTCGGTGGAGCTACGGGACGCTCGGATTACCTGGAAGGAAGCGAGAAGACTGGTGGGGGACAGAGAATCTTGGAGTAACCGTATGATGGCCATATGCTCCGAATAGGGAGCGGATATGGTTTAAAAAACACATTTGATATTTATAACGTAATAATTTTTTAATTAATACATATTAAGTTCTTGCCCAATGCATCCCCTGCACAGGTTTGTTTGGCACTAACAAAACATAATGCTGAAATAAAATCCATTGCAAATTGGCAGTGATGATCGAAGCGAATCTCGAACGGGCGATGACGACTTGGTGCATGCATTGCAGGCGGTTTTGTTGCACAAATAAAACGACAACCCATCGATTGGGTTGCCACTTGTTAAGTCAAGTAAAAAGGCCATCGTCATTTCGTTGGAAAATTTCGGCAGATTCAGGCAAAAAAAAAGTAATAAAAACAAGATTTTTAGTAAAAATTCACGCTTTTATTCTATACATAACATACATACTATCATGGACACAGAAGCTGATACTTATCGGGGTGTGACATCATATTGTGTCCAACGTAGGTATGCATACTTGTTGGTTTTGACTTCTTCGGTCGCTCAACCTCACTTTAACGGAAAGAAGGATGGAGGGGTAGGAAAGGACTTGTAATTAACTAATGACTGCCGTTACACTCCGTTTTAGGATCGAACGAATGGGAGGGGAATGTAAATATCACAGACACTAATGCATAACCTATTTTATTTTTAAACCATGTCCGCTCGCAATGTGGAGCATATACCGTCCTACGAAAACTTGTGCTCAACCACGTTTCTTATTCGAAGAGAATAGGGCAAAGATAGGACTAGCGGTAAGCTAGTCACTAGTGTTTAGGATATGGCCGGGGGAGAGACTGAGAATTCAATTTTAGACATCACGAACATCCATGTCTGCGAACAGAAATCCATAAATCAATCGAAAAATCTATCTATGAAACAATTTGAGATATCGACTGAGGATGCTTGATAGAATTTCAATATCAAATTTGAATTGTTGAAATTCAGTCAGTTCGAGTTCGCTTGTGTGTTCGAATGCCTGAAGATGCCGAAAGAATGACGAAACACATGGAAATGTACAAAATTTTAACAATTTATATTTACGAAACTGTCCGTACTGTGATTCGACCCCGTGAGATCCGTAACCGAAGCCAACGACGTTGACCACTGCACCACGGACCCGACATGCATAACACGAATCCAAAAATCATTTTATGGGAATTTCAGCCCGTGGACACCGTAAACAAATATGATGAAAGCATAATAGCGTTGACCATTTGGCTATAGAATCGACAAAAACAGCAAAGAAATTATACCTTGTGGTAAAAATCAATGTAAGCAAGAAATGTAATAAAGGCAGAAGCTTTAGAGTGTTGCCACTCAGCCACGGATATATTAAGCGCATCGATCTATACTTAGAAAGTGGTTTCTATAATCTAGTTTATACGTGATAGATCAAATATTATTATTTTCATACACTTACTTCAATTCATATAAGAATGCATCCGTATATATTGCCAAATACGAAAATCATCACAATACACCTTTATAATAAATTCATGAAACAGGAAAATTTAATAATAAAAAATATTTACTAATAAAATATTCATTAAATAGTAAAATTTATGAATAAACAAGATTCTCAAATTACTAAAGCAAAATGTTTTTTTTTTTTTTTTGAATAATAGAAGCCTAAGGCAAGATCCTCCTTCGCCTACGCCTAAATAGTATACACAACTGCCTAGTATAAAGAAAAGGAATAACTAAGAACACACACTAATCCTCGCAGACAGCGTGATATGAATAATTATTATAATCTCTTGAAAACAAGGATGCTTAGCGGCGCCTTCATAAATCATCCGACGGTGACAGCGAGGTTTAAGTGAATGTTTTATTTATTGACAGTTGACATTCTATTTTTTTATATTTCATTTATAATACGGGCAACGTGGCTTACGTAATAATTCTAAATTTGGAGATTACACTATTATAAAAGCAATTAGGTTTGTGAAATTATCGATCCAAAATGACGCGTGTCAAATCTAAATGTTACAATTTTTATCTTGTATTCAACATTTTTTGTAGTTCAACGCATTGTTTTAAATGCCACGATGGTTTTTTTTTAATATACATGCGTCTATGTGGGTACCTTGGTATCAAAGTGGGACAAACGCCACGTCTCACGAAAATAGGGCTGCCAGGCGTCCCGAAGGCAGCTTTCGGGACAGCCAAAAATCTCGGTTTTAGATAAACTCGCATTGTTCACAAATACCGAGTTCTCGCAGCTACGAAGTTCCAAAAAATAAAACAAAACTTGATTAATAGCGTAGTCCTTAATGGTCACTTTAAAACGAGGGAATATTCTTCTTTTACTTCCTACAAACGACTATAATACGGAATAAATGACGAGAATACTAATTTATGTAAGGAAGGACTTTAGATTTAATTCGGTTAAGGGTACTCTTTATCATTTGAGAATGCCCGGTCGAAGATGGGCGAATGCTTGGTTATCACCATTCAGGAAGTATAAGATATCAATCAAACACCAGTTCATCCGGTTAATTTCTTATTTATTTATTGAAGATCAAGTGGTTTAATTCACAAAAATTACCAGTAAAACATAAAATGAAGTTTACATTTACGTTTACTTAACACATGAATTTACCTTTAAGTTATAATACAATCGACACAACAAACGATTTTAAATTTAAATTAAATCCAATTTCAAAACAACCCAAAACAATTTACAATGGAGCGGCGGAGGCCTCCGAAAACAGAGTGCCTGGAGAACTAAAAATTAAGACTTCAAAATTGCAGGCCCTCCCTTTTGTCAATAGCTACCACTGTTGTCAGGCAAACGAGGCAATTAACCGGTCGGATACCGGCCACTTTCTCTTTACAGGTAACGTTATTCAGAAATGATTTTGAGAATTGCGAGATTAAAAGAGTTCGAATGCCGTTCTGGATCATTCCAACCTTCCAAGAAACAAATAAATGTTCGCAAAAATATCAGGACGTGTGACATTCTCATAATATTGTAATTCTTGTTTATATCTCTTAATTTATTATTATTTATCACAAAATCAACGACTAAATCATTTGTAAAATAATCAGTGTAAAATGAAAAAATTAAAAATAGTCCAGCACGCAAATCATCAAATACGATTTCGTATGGTATATGGGGAGAGGGTAGTCAATTTAAATTAAATGTCCCGGTTTGGATGTCAATAAATCTGGCAGCCCTGCACGAAAGTCATGTTTTTTTTTTAAAACTCATCAAAAGAATCACATATCAGAATCCGACGGTTTCATACAGATTTTTTAGTTTAAAGCTCGTATATAGTTTCAAAAGCGGACACTTAACATCCATCTTCGCGAAATCAGTGGACATAATTGTACAGACAGAACTAGAATTGACTTAAAAGTGTCATGGCTGCCGGGATTGATGTAATGTGAAATATGTTTGAAATGAAAAATCACCTCTGCTGTACATTGTCGTAAATGGCTTATGTTCTACTTTGATACCAATGTACTCATATATGTACAGATAATTTTCTTAACCTTATTGTTATGAACCCTCCTGATGAAGTGTGATGAATCTTTGCATGCATTTAATTCAGGCCTGATAAAACTACGGCTCGCGGGCCACATGCGGTCCGATGCGTATTACTGTGTGGCCCATTCGTCTCATAAAATTGTTGGTTATTAGAGAATCACTTAAATATTTTATGATGAGATTCTTACGAGCCACCTGGACGGATGGTTATGTTTCCCATACAATACATCAGATTTCAATAAACTTCTTTCCTCGTTACATTTGAGATTGACACGAGTCTAATACGGAGGTGCCCGATTAATTCTATAAAGCGTCCATCAATTATCAACGAGCACAAAGGATTCTGTGTCTCGCATAGTTAATGATTGGCTTAAATATTAATCGAATTTGAATATTAGTGCAGGATCAAGGTGAAGATGACATTGAGTGTAGGGATTTCAATCCCGAGCAATTAATCAATCCCGTGATCCCGGGATTTCGGGATTCGCTGAAAAATATCAAAAATTAATTCAAATTTAACCTGTCAATTCTTAGACAATTTAAGAATGACTAAACAAATAAAAAACGTTTTCGGTGGAAGTTATTTTGATTTCTGTACGTACACCATTTTTTACTATACATAATTAATATTTGTTTTGTGCTCTCCCATATAATTTTAAACAACATTTTAATACGACATAATTACAAGATAAGTAAGTGTTTATTTTACGATATAATTAAGTGACTTTTAAAATTTTTGAATGCAAAATATTTGTATTCACATATTAATATAATTTTATATATAAATAAGAGTATTCGTGATATATTTACCTAGTATTTGATTAACTTAAGCCTTTATTCGTTATTATACCAGGTTTTTTTGTATTTACAAAACTCTTTTCTGTGTGAATGTAATAAATTTAATAAAATATTATTGACATCGTGTTAAATTTATTCGAGTCCAACAAACCACAAGACTCTCAGCACCTATGAAATCGAATGAGAGATACATATTTTAAAAATAAGTAAATATTTTTTATATGATTGCACGTGTTCATAATTATTATTATTTTTTATTATTTTATATTTTAATTTTAAATAAATAAAATCATCCTATAACTAGGTATTATGTTATTTTATGCGTTTTTAGGAACATACCTACCTAGAGTACCTATCCTCCTATTTTATATGAACTACAAAAGCTTTTTCACGGGGTTTTTCGAACGTTTGTAATATTTTTTTCCGTGGCTTCATTTACACGGTTTATCGTTGTACATATTATCAAAAAAAAAAATTTTAACAATTTCAAACACGAAACTTGGCTTTTTTTCAATCCCGGGATGTGAAAAAATGTCGATTCCGAAATCCCGGAATCAGAAAAAAGATCCGGGATTGGATGTCCTAATTGAGTGTAGTCAATTTTATTTGCGTTCGTAATGTGTGCGAAATGATTTAACAAATAACATTTCTGATGTTATTTGTTAAATCATTTCACTTGCCTTTGACGATTGGCGTTTTGCACTCTAATCGAGATGAATTTTGTTTATCTAGAAAATGGTCGGCAATAAATCAATGCAATGAGATATACATGGCTATCCAAAATTTATCGATTTGAGATTACACTGTGTAGGCAGTAAAATAGGTACACAATGAAAAAATGTTTAGGAAAATAACAGGAAATCGCCTCCTACGATGAGTCATCGTGGAAAGTTATGAAATTATCCAGCGCCTACCAACTTTTTGGACCATTTCTGCCTATACATTATTCAAATAAGTATATATCGTCGAGAGCATGCGCCATAGTATTAAGTCATTATGAAAGCATAATATATAAATACAATATTTTAACAGTTTAAGAGTTTTTTCAAACATGTCCATTCTCGAAGTGTAGACTCCTAATGGAGTATCTTAACAGAAATAATGGTTGTCATTCAGTCGCCTAATAATCTCTCCTTTTGGAGAGAAGATATAATAATGACAATGTTATATAGATTATTTCATTTCTTCTTGAAGAATGTTTATAAATATTGCGGTAGATATTGTCAAATCTGAAAACAATTATGTTGAATATAATTTAAGACATCGACTGAGGGTGCTTGATGGAATTTCAATTATTGACTGGGCTCAATTCAACTGGGCTCTATTGATTTCCAAAATCAAGTTTGAAATCAGTTAAATTCCTTGCTAATTCTGAGCGAACAGCTGAATCTTCCAAACTCCCCGTTGCTGTATCCTATACGTTGAATCACCTAACAGATGCCACTAAATGTGGAATGATTGTATATATTTATCCATTCGTCAAATTGCATCCCGTCGAAACCCACAATGCTGTTATAATTGTAAAATCACTGGGAATTATAATATTAGTTGGAAAGCGGCAATTCGCCACTCTGCTAATGCGTTGTTTACAAAATAAGGATTAAGGCGATTCTTGAAATTTTAACTCAGGTATCAGTGTGGATCCTAGACTTATAATATTTTATCTCGTAAATAATATTTGTCGTATTTGGATATTTTATATAAACGTTAGGCACTGTTTACTGTCTGTCAGTTCGAGTTCATTCGTGCGCTCGAATGCCTGAAGATGCCGAAAGGCGAAACCCGGGTCGTTACTGACAAAATACATGGAAGTGTACAAAATCTCAATAATTCAAATTATGTTGAAATTATAGCTTGCCTTTATATAAAAAAATGGATTGAATTACTATTTAAAATAGACATGGGTAACTTTCCCCAGTACTTGGGCTAAATTATCATTCTGTCTCCGATTCAAGGGATAGACCAAATTATTAAACAAAATATTAAATTAACTTGCTACTATTTATTTCATATATTTATATAGAATGAACGACATAATTTTAATAATGCAAAGTGATTACAACATGTTGTGTGACTTACTTTGCTGAGATGATTCAAGGCTGTACCAAAAGTAGTGGAGAGCCTGATCCGGCTCGCGGTCCGGGGGTTGCCGATATATAATTTAGACAAAACACTTAACTAAAAATGTGGCCGTCTATGTTATGGAAGAAACTTTAGCATACCTTTGCTCAGACTGACTGAATAGCCCGCTTTGTATACAGGCGCTTCCACGCCCGATCGGGTGTTTTGTATGAACGCCAACGTCGGATAAACTCTTTCGGCTAATGTTTGCCTTTACCAATTCACATGACGAGCGAGGAATGTAGCGATCGTAAAATCTGAACTGGAAAGTCGATATGTATCCCTGGTGATGGATATGGGCACTGTACATATCATTGGTATAGGCTTGAGGCTTAAGAAAAACTATAGTTATTGGACTAAAGGCTCGATAAATACAGGAGAATTCGCAGCAACCGTACCGCAGTAACAGGCATCGGGACACCAGTGGCATTAACATCTTTGTATTAAACCTATAAGCAGTATAACCACGAGAAGTATAAATAGATAGAAGACGACGCCAAGATAAGAAAATAATAAATATCAAACGAAATATTTTTTTTTATGTAATTCGATAATATCGAAAGTGATGGAATGCGAGGCAATAACGCAGCTCTCGAATTTGTTTATAGAACATATTATTCTTTCGTGTTCATAATTTTTTTTTGTATAAACAGTCTGATTCCATAAAAATATGAAAATATGAAGCAATAACATACAAACTTATATCAATAGTGACCATATAACGATCCAAAAAATATCTACCAAACAGTTTTGTGTTAATAGTTAAGTGGAACACCAAAAAATAGCACGGCAGGGAAAACCGCGATTTTGCGGGATACAGTTTGGGAATTGGCGGTGTAGAAAAATGTTAAAAATAAATATTATACAATATACATAATCAGCTTAATTAATTAATGGGCTGATGAAAACAATAATAATTACGTATGCCCACAGTTGGACTATAATTAGAATTAACGCGTAAGTTGCAAATTATGGTAAAAAATATTATTATACGAGTAATAACACGTCTGTCGTCTGGTTAATTAATATATTTTTTGAATTAAACAGAAAACAATCAAAATTTTTCGCATCGCTGTCTTTTTTAATGTGTTCTGAAATTGTTTTATCACGTTTTATTGTGTTGCTACAAAATGCGAAACGTGCTTTAATTTATGTTTAGTTCAGTTTGATAAGTTACTAATCCCCTTGCCGTCTTTGAATTATCAGCTCATAATAAGGATGGAAGGTGAGTTTATTGCTTTTCATTTTATGAAGATATGGACATAAATAAATACAATACATTAAAAATACAATAAGAACAACCAGTAAGTTCCTGTTGTGATTTTGTAAAGAGATAAATAATTTGAAAATAAGTTATGAAAGGAAAATATATAAGAGACAAATTTAGTGGCGTATTGAGGTGACAATGTTGCTATACTTCTTATAATAATTGTAGCGTGATCTGAAATGTGGATGACTATCGAGCAGTTTGTATCTTGGAACGCAGTTTAGTTATCAGCAAAAACAATCTTTTCAAGAACGAACTTTTTTGATTGCGAGTCAGTTGGTAATATTATCGATGGCCTAGTTTCATAGTGATACAACTATAAATTGGTAGTTTTGAGATATGGCCGATCAAATTTTTGGCTGACTCGTAAAAAGTGATGGCTTATTATATGTATTACTTTTTTATTTAAATAGGTGGTCAATAGTTTAAAGTTTTAGGATTAAAGGTTGTTTATTTATGGAACGCCGCGATTCACAAAAATATATCTCCAAAATACGATATTTTGTTATGTATGTATATGGAACTGAGAAAACTGATTTCCATATGCAAATATCTACCTTATGAGAGAAGACCTGTACGTTTTATAAGCTGTGCTTTTGTGGGACTGTAGAAGAGCGGTGTTCGAATATAATGGCTAACTTAACTCAAAACACGACATTTTTGACTTACCGCCCTTATGGAACTGGGCAATCGTTAAGTTTTCGTGTGATACGCTCATCTGACAGTAAGCGTCTGATTATTAAAGAAATATGTGGTTGAGGGTTATTGGAGAAATGTTATTATAACCTTTTTTTCTTTTTTCAATTGTGATTTTATAGATTTTCTTTCGTAAATGACATTTTTCCTATCATGCAGAGAAAAAAAAATACGAACAAAACCACATTCATGATTCCAAACAGCTCAAATTTCAGAATTGCCCTTTTTCTTTTGGGTCGACGAAATCACCTTCGATTTGTATTGAAAGGAAAAGGGACAACGAGAAGTGCGATATTGTAATTGAAAATAACACCGATCTTCCGCCCCATCTTTTAAGCAGATCAACAGATCGATGAAAAATCGACGCCCGCAAACCAAAGGGTTAAAAAAAATAATCAAAATGAGTCAGGCAGTTATAGGCGAACTGTTTAGGAACGGAAGAGGGCCTTTACTAGTGGATTGATGGCAGTGATTTCCGCGCGAAAATAAGCTCGTAGAAACGCGTTGGCCAAAGCGATGCAATTTTGTAGGATGAGACTACGTCGATTGCTGGGTATGAGATAAATTTACTTTAGTTTTGGGACGCAAATTTCCCAACCTTTTTCCAAAGTATTACATAGTTATCATACGATACCAACTTCCATATTTATTCTTTAATGAGCACAAGAAAATATAGATAATGACAGATCCATTTATATATTTTCACGGGAAAACAATATAAAAAGTAGACAACAAGTTACGAAATTTTCGATGGAATCAGCGGACTAGTTGCCCTCACTTCAGCCACCACTGCTTTCGCATCCGTTAATATTCAATGGCGTAACAAACGTAAAGCGCTTCTACAGATTTTTTTACCTTATTTGGGAGTGTCTTAGGAGCAACTGCCCAAGAATTAGTGGTGTGGACATAATTTTGCAGAGAATCAATCCTTCGAGATAAACGAAGAGATTCTATGAGTTCTACTCGCTCTACATATGACGCCGAATCTTTTTAAATGCCTCGTGATTTGACTTATTCGCTACTAAGTCGGTGTGGCCGATCGGTCCAATGGTAGATTGGGTAGAATCAACGGACTTGATTGTAAAATCATTTTTAGTATAAAATTAAAGTTGAATATTCCACTGGTTGTGTTACTAAAAGTGACACGTGTTTCGTCTCTTTGAGAAGCATCTTTAGACTAACTATATCGCAAGGTTATTTATTTCTAACGTACACAATGATTCGAATACTTATCTTAAAAATGAAGGATTGGGGTGGGATTATTTCCTTTTACTGGATGTTTTGCCTCTTTGAGAAGTATCTTCAGACTAACTATACCGCAAATCGCAAGGTTATTTTGTTTCTAATGTAAACAATGATTTTAATTTTTGATTTAAAAATGATGGGTTGGCGTGGAATTATTTCCTTCTACTGGGCGTGGATGCGAAACACTCGTCATATTTAGTAACTCAACAATTAGAATAACATAATTATTAACTCTAATTTAATATCGTAACGACACTGTTTTCAATTCTTTTCTCGATTTTTGCGGAAACATAATGGCTCATCGGCTATATATTATTTTTGCGTAGGCAAAACTGGAAAGATGAAAAACAATTAAGAAGTTATTGATATTTCAAAATGCTATAATTTCGTATTTTTTTTATTATTACCCATGTAAACATGTTTACGCATATGGCTAGATGAAATACACACTGCAGCGTTACTTACTATGTATATATGTTGTTTAAAAATCAGCATTGAATTTTTTGCAAGATAGTATTGAATAAATAAAGAAATACTCGCTAATTGATATTATTAATGGAAGTTCCATGTCAGAAAATATTGTGACAATAAAAAAAAAACTTGCCGAATGTTGACTCCGAAGTTGACACTTAGAAGAGTAAATTAAGGAATATTTACACAACTATTTAGTATTGTATTGAAAATATGACAACAACAAAACATCTCATTAAAGTTTGAATCAAATTCAATAGGAAATTCAATAGCATTTAGTTCTCAACAATATTTTTAACGGATTCGGCGGAAACTTTGTGGAAATTATTTTTGAATGTAAGACTGATAATTTAAGTCTGAAGACGGTTTTCAAAGACGCGAAACAAGTGTCCCAATATATAACACAGCCAGTGGATTATCAATTTTAATTTTATGCTTTAAGATCTACTTCACGCCATTTATTTACAATGGAACACCGATTTGTCGTTTCAATAAACGATTAATGCATGATTACTTAGAACAGTCCTTTTTTAACCATTTTCGCCCCCAATGTGGAGCACATGGCCTCTTAATGGAAGTATCTCTACAGAAGTTTTTCTAAGAGAACTGTTTGATACGAAGTTGCTCAACCTCTTTTTATCGAAGAGAGTAGGGCTAGGACAGGACTAGTAGTTAGCTAATCGCTCTCGCTACAACCCATTTTTAGGATTAGATGGGTAGGAGGGAATGCTAGACATCACAAACATCTATTCCTACGAACAGAAATCCATAAATCGATTGAAAATTCATTATGAAAATGTCCGTACTGAGATTCTATCCTGTGAGATCCGTAACTAAAGCCGTTAAACGACGTTGACCACTGCACCACGGACACAACAAATATGTTAGGGTACGAAAACAATGTGAATAACCTGTATTCGATCTATTGATTGAATTGGCATTTATATTGTAGAAGTCCATTAAAATAAGGAAAAAACGCATTGAATAATTTATTTTAAAATAAAATTTAGGATATTAGAGGAATCAATATAATATAGTGTATATCTCTTCTATACTAGCGCATTTAGGTAAACTTAAATCAGTTTATACAAATTTTTGACGATGGCGTGAAGACCGATTTCTATAATTCTTGTAGAACTAAATGCTATGATATTTTTACCTTACTGTATTCGATCTTCGTATAAGCGTGCACTACCTCTCATCAATTCGCTTCTAGCCTAAGGCTTCCAAGCGTCGCGGTTAATGGATATGTGTTCCCGTGTCCCGGTACCAATTCTATCTAGCTAGCTAGTCGGACAAAAACAACTAAAGCAAAACAAGTCAATGTGAGAAAGAAAGGTGCAAGGATAAGTGCGAATAACATATGCTCTCTTCACGTGCAGACATTTATTTGTTTCTTTTAGTCGTCATCTTCTCGCCGACTGACCGTTATAAATAGTTTGTGTATAAAGCTGCAAATTTGTCGTTTGTAAGATTTTTTCATTGTTTCTACCTACTACCTTTCAATTCCTTTGCGTCCCGGTCGGCGTCTCTACAATTATGGCAGCCTTATTCTAGGCGGATAAAATGAAAAATGAGATGTATTAAATTTAATGGATCAGTGTCAGATTCGTTTGTGAAGAGCACCGACAAAAATGGGAGCGTATCCGCCACAGGAAAGCAGAAATCACCACAGTTCATCACAAAAAGGAAACATTAAATCATCGGCAGATACATTTCAATTGGTAGAAGCGGCTGGATCGACCTTCCTTACGTCACCTCAATTGGTACAGAGGAAAATTCACACCATGCGGTCTTATGAACAATCATTTCATTATTGATATATTATTTATTCTTTTTTTCTACAAGACCAATATTGCATTCGGATTACGGATCTCACGGGGTCAAATCTTAGTGCGGACATTTTAATAAATTGATTTTTCAATCGATTAATGGATTTCTGTTCGTCGGCATGGATATTTGTGATGTTTAGCATTCTCTCCCACCCATTCGATCCTAAAAACGGAGCGTAGCGAGAGCGATCAGCTAACCACTAGTCCTGTTCTAGCCCTATCCTTCTATCCCTGTTCTCTTCGAAAAAGACAGCAATATGTCTTTTTCGAAGACAATAGCAACTGAGTACTAAGTAGTTCTCTTAGAAATACTTTAACATATAATCTATATCCATATATTATAGAGCAAAACAAAATTGTTCGAAGATCAAATAATGATATCTTTCATATTCAGGAACCCTCAATTTTTCCTCGTGGAGCAACAACTGGGAAATTTGACAAATAATCATTTCCTACTGAAGGACGACCCACATCTACAAAGACGTTATATCAAATAGTCTCTCGCATGTAGCTCACTCCGTCGCGCAGACGTCATCCGTCTCGTTTTCGCCGACACGCATTTTTCACTCAATCATGTCAGAGTGAGAAAGGTAAATTGATATTTTGCACTACGTGAACGTATATGTGAATCCGCTAGTGCGGATTAATACTATCAAATATATTTATTTTAATGTTAATTTATTTCTATTGAAACTAGGTTTTATTACTACTATAAAACTTCATTCTATAATTGAATATTGCTGCAAATTGTATTTTATTTTACCAGTCAGTACTCGCCTAGCTCAGGATTCGGCAATATGAGGCGTTTTGGGAAATTCGTGTGGCTTTTTCTTTTTTCAAATTCACAATTCACCATGTTTTTTAAAAATTTGCAACATTCACAATTTTTATTTTTTTCCAATTGCCATGTGCATATTAATTTGTAGGTCGGTTAGGTTAGGTTAGCAGTATATATAGACTTAGAGAGAGGATCCTTGATTCATTTCGAGGAATTGCATAAATATCGCCAAAAAAGTTATGTCATCATTAGCACTGACTATTTTAGGATAGCAATAATAAATATGAGGGAATCTTTATGCGAAGATTCACAGATTTTAAAAATAACAAATAAACCCTAGCATTTATTCTAAATCCGCTCATTACAAAATATGACAAATTAAAAAAAACATCGGCTTAAACAGACACCCCCTCACCCGCATCGATCAGTTATATCAAGATACTCTTCTGCATTTATAATTTCAAAAATAAAAAAGAAAACCTTTAGATATTTAAATACATTAGTTTTATTCAGCAAATCTTCTTCACTTAATAAATTTAAAATACATAATAAAATGCAATTAATTAAGTTGAAAAAGTCAATATAAAAATATTTATTTGGCTCCCCAAAGGATTCCAAGCCGCTTTGCTACTCACACTTGACTCTTTTGGTCCAAGAGGTTGCCGCCCCTGGCCTAGCGATGCGCAGAACGAGCGAGAGTGCCGTGAGTTAAAATTTCACTAACCTGTAAAAAAAAATCACTTCGTGACGCCCGGACACACGTGTTTGTGTGTGTGTTGCGTTACAGACAGATAAATCAAGAAAAATATTTATTTATGGATGATAAATAGAAAACGACAATACCTGGCATTACTGCTTACGCCAATGCGCCATGTTTCTGACAAATATAATGTTGAGAGTAAATAAAAATAAACAATGGTGTAGAAAGATCTTAAAAATTCCTAAAATAAGGAATGTTGAAACTCTCGCTTACAATCCTACGTGACTGCATGTGTTCTGGTTTAAATGACTTATACAGAGCATTCTTGTTGCAAACAATGTCGTCGTGTCAGCTCATCTCTAGCCGTGGTGTTTTGAAACAATCACTGTAGAATATAAATTGCACTTTTGACCGTCGCATTAAATAGCATGGCCCGCCATTTCACCTCGGCCCACTCTCAATTGGTTTAACACAATGCACCAGTTAAAATTACCAAGATGTCAAACGATGCTATGATTTTATTAGCGCTTTGTTTTTATTGTGGTCATATATACTTCAATAAACGTTCCTGCCATATTCACAGTAGAGTTTTCGCGTGTAATTGAATTACGCGGAATAAATCAAACATAATAAATTAATTTAGCTAAAGAATATCGACTGCATGTAGACATAACATTTGTTTTTTGTTTCGTTCTTTTTTCAAACCCCTCAATTCACTTGTTTCTGTCATCAGTCGAAATAAAATATGTTGTGTTCTATAAACAGTGTTGTATTGGGCGGTCGGATAATCAAAAATATTAAATACATATTTTGAATTATATTATTATACATAAGGGGTATTTTTATACATATACTATTTTATTTTGACAAATATTTATTGCGACGTAAATGTATTAAAATTATCTTTGCCACTATGTATTGGAAAAACGTTTAGTTGGAAACTTGTTGGTGCGGAAATTGGGACACTGTGACTAGGCTAGGGAGTATTAAAATATTATAATTAATCAGCGCAACCAGACTTTTTACTTAACACTACACCACTGTCTGTAAAGCTAAATAAAGACAATTAATAATACGAGCAGCCTAGTGTTCCAAAGAGCAAAGGCATAGATAAATATAATAGAACAGATGATCAAACAGGCCAGTGTAGAAAATTCGTCAATTTCTGCGGATATCCAGATTTTTGTGTGCCGGTAGTGACTAGTTTCTATGTGAAATATTTAATACAAAGTTGAAACTGTTTGTAGGTGGCACGGATACATGCGTGTTGTATACTACAAGCAAGGATTATAAAAAGATCCGATGGGTAAGAAAACAAATTTGAGAAATGTACACTATCAAATTTATCGAAAAGCTAAAATTATAATTAATTTGAGCATGCCAATCGAAGATCAGACAATTGCTGATGATAATATTAGATACATAGGTATTTCTTAAGAGAACTTGGAGCATTTAAATCTTTTTTCAATATTCACCAATCTAATGAATTGAACAATTGACTGTCGTAAAAATTTCTCGCTTATCATTCAAGAACAGAAGACAACCAATAATAATTGTCTATCGATGGTGACGGCGTGGGCCCCGAAAGCGGAACGCGGAACCGGTCCTAGCCCACGTACTTCGGATTCGAACCGCAGCCGTTTCTCTGGCGAGCCGCCTCTGCAGCTCGCGGGCTCAGGGCTACAATCGAAGCTGAGGTAAATTATATTACAAATGGGCAGATTAAAAATGGATGAATGCTATGTGTATAAATTCCATAGCACATATACGTTTGGACCGCACTATTTTTGTGGATTAATTTTCAAAGCGCAGGTTTTTGTATTATACAACAGGTTTTGGTACAAACAGAAACTAGCTATTACAACCACAGGATAAAAGTACATCATTATGTTGCATGCGTACTTAATTCCTAGAGTTATAAGGGCGTAACTAAAAACTACAAGAACAGTTTTGACATGAACGAAAAATCGAACGAGAACGATTGCCAGGAACTTCAATATCACACCAATGTGTCGTGCAACTTGAGTACTCTTCCATATGTTTTGACACTGGTTTTGCCTTAATCTTAATCTTATTGAACATTTTTTTACAAAAATTTCCGCTCCCAATGGGGAGCGTATCGACTACTAATAGATGTTTTTCTATGAGTACTGTTCGTTATTCACTTGCTCAACCTTTATTTTTCTATGAGAGTAGGGTTAGAAGGATAGGGCTAGGACAGGACTAGTGGTTACCTAATCGTTCTCGCTACGCCCCGTTTTTAGGATTGGAGATGGGTACATCACAAAAATCCATGCATTCGAATAGAAATCCATAAATCGATTGAAAAATAAATTAATCTGTCCATGCCGGGATTCGAACCCGTATGCACCGGTCCGTCCAGAACTGAAGCCAACGACGTAGATTGTGTTAAAATGTTAATATACGCTGCCTTAAATAAAGCAATGTAAAATCTAAGCACGCAATTGTCTCAGCTGGAAATAGATTCTAATTGGTGACATGCTAACATACTGATATCAGTACCTATTCAAAACGGAGTTATAGCGTCCGACTCGTTATAACTCCATTTTCTCTTTATTTTCAACTGAATCTGATTTTTCGAAGATATTTTTTTGCTTCACCTACGGACACTTAAAATCTACTTTTTGTAAGCATTATTAAGAGCCTTCCACCTTTATTTGAAAGTAACTGATAAAAGTTTATGGTGATTTTACGATCAACCAAAAGCAACGTGACAAAAATTTTTTTTACTACGGAATGTATATTTCAAGGTGTGCTAATATTTGTATTTTGAATTACGTAATTGCCGTGGCCCCCGGGGGCGTAGTGCTCCACAGGGCCTCCATATATGGAAGCCCCTCTCGCCGGGCGCGTGGTCCGCTGCCCGACTCTCTCCGGGGGACCAGGTCTGTGTGTCGACGGCGAAAATAAGTAATCTCATCGAGGGGATTATCCGACATCACGGTGACTGATGGTTTTGACAGTGACAATATTGGAGTAGGTGGATTAACGTCTGCTGTCATTTATTGACGGTGACAGATCAGCAATGATGTAATCCAAATGTTTAACCGGGCTGTTGGGATAAACCAAATATTAATAAAAACTAATTCGCACACTCGTGGATAAACCTTACAAATGTGTCATTTTGCCATTTACAGAAAAGCACTGGCATATCTTTTTGAAGGTGCCAGGTGCAATGAGTGACTATATTATCAAACGAAAGATAGTAAAGTGTTTGTAGATACTAATATAAACAAACTAAAAGGGTCATTCACATTATAAATCGTAAAGCTATTTCCAATAGCGAAACGTTTAAATATATGAATGGAAAACTTACATAATATATGTAAATATATTGATTTGTGAAAGGCATAGATTTTTGAAATCTTTCAATCCTTTCCTACCAATTCAGTCCTGAAAACGAAGCGTAGAGAGCTTAAAACCAGTCATATTCTAGGGCGAGTGTTCCTAAAGTCAGCCGTCGCCAGTGGTCAGCCTTTTGAGCTTAAAACTTAATTAATAGTGGATACATTTAAAAAAACAGATTTTTTTAAATCTGTGTAGGTAGTCTTGCAACTTGCCAATGTATATCTGCACTATACTGACCTATATGATGCAATATGCAATTAAATAAAGCACATTTTTACCTCGTAAGTTCTGACAAATTCATGTTGTCTGGGGATCGCTAACAAAATATACTTTATATTGTCATGCTTTGCATAATTATGTTTTGTATTGTTCTGTCTACTCTCAGTAAATTCGTTCGCGATATTTATGAAGTTTCATAGTGGATGGCCGAACAAGAGCAACGAAAGGCCGACCATTGGATTTTGGGGGCCGACCACTGGGACAATTGGTATTTTTTTGTAAACTTCTATTATTTTATGCTTGATAAAATATTAACTATTTTATGTTTAGCTTACATTACTTAATCCCTGTTCAATGGAATAACAGCATGAACATTGATTCAAAATCCCTTTTGAAAGTACACCTGTCGCTTAACTGGCCGACTAGTCGCACATACAACAGTACTCTTTAAATATCGACATAATTTCATATGCCACCAAGACAATGGCATTTTTAAATTATTCTTGCCATATTTTCGATGGATTCGGCGGTAACTTTGTGGAAACTCATTTATAATATAAAATCAAAATTGATAACTTAATTATTCCACTGGCAGTGTTACTAAAGTCTGAAGACGCTTCTTAAAGAAGCGAAACGCGTTACATTTAGTATTATTCTTGTCAACTCTGCACTACATCACATTGAACGTCTGAACAAACTGGAAACAAATATAAATGACACATAATATCTATGATCACATTCAAAAATTAAAAAGGGCTTGTTGTGATTAGTGACACAACTGATAACGATATTCATTTATTTTGAGTCATGAACAATAGTTGTCATATTATGATAGCATTATTTGAAAAGGGTAATTTTTTAATTTTTTTCCATATCCATTATTGAGCAAAATAATTTCCACTAAGATTTTGTAATAATTGATAGTGGTGTAATTGCGTTATGAAATAGTTTCATAACATCGATTCGTTAGGTGTTTAGAAAACAATTCAATTTAATTTCAATTTTCTTCTTCGCGATAGGAATATTTTATGATGTGTCGAAAAGTCCGGGTACATTTTAACAAAATGAATGGAAATATTACGTTGAGTCGCGTATTAATAATATTTATAGTTGTTAATCATTTTCAATCCTGTTATCCAATTCTGTAAATTATATACCAAAACCTTTCGTTAGTATAACAAAAAATTAAACGGATTTGGCTCCTACAAGAAACAATCATCTTCAGACTAACTGAAACTTAATATTATATACTTTTTGTAATTGCCGCTAGGGATGCCAACTAGAATATTGAGTAATCGAACACCAGCAATATCTTATACGTGTCCGAATCCATACTTGGAATTATTTTATAGAGTAATTCTAGTATCGATATACATCTCTGCCTCAGTACAAAGGTGAACAACGCATTTGACAAAAAAATTATTTAGAGAAAATGACTGACAAAGTTTTTGGATACCAAGAAGAGAAATATTAGATATTTTTAAAAAGTATTAATATATTATTATTATGTATATCATAAAAAATAAGCATTTTATTTAAAATTATAAGGACTACAGCCTTGTCCAGAAACTTCAACTGATTTTGCATTTTTTGTCATTCATACTATGGGTCGCAAAATGTTGCAGTAGAGCTATGTCCAAGTATTTAATTATGCATTTATATATATATATATATATATATATCACTTTTAAGGAGCACCTTAAAAAATTATGTTTTATTTTTTTAAATATATGTATATATTCTTTACATAAGAACATTATTCGTGGTTTTATTAAAATTTTGTCTTTGAGTGATTGTAGAATGCAGGTGCAAGGGCCCGGAATACATTTAACTGCTCTTTATCGAGGCTGTGGAGACAGAGAAGTAAGAAATCGGCCAAACTTCGACTACCCTATTGATTACTATTGATATTTTTTATGTATTCGGCGGTTATATTGACAATTGATATTGTTTATATCTTACCCTTCCACACGCCCAGCAAAAAAAATATCCCACTCTTGATTTCTCATAATCTTATATATTATAGCCCAGACCACTCTGTAGACATTTTATTATTATCACATGTGGGTATGAAATTTTCTCATGACCTCAGCGTTCGCGGTGTATAATAAAATAAAATGTTATGCAATGCACACACAGTTTCGACGTACTAGCTACTTTACACATTCAGTATTTCAATTTCAATAATCTTCGCCGGGTACGATTACACTAGTTCATGATATGTAAGGTCGCGGTCAGTTTGTCATTTTGTCTCGGTTAATCGGAAAAAAGACTCGGAAAATGGCAATTAGGTAACCCGAAATCCCGACTTAGACACTGGCGTAGTACGGAGCGTTGCAAGTCTGTTGCGCAGCCACCGCGCAAGCGCGATTTTCTGGCGTCGATTTTTATGAACTAATGAAATCATTACTACAAAATTGTTTTTTTTTTGTTCAATTCATAACATATATATAATACTTCTTTTCCGAGCAAACTCCGGAAATTGTCCCAGTTTGAGACAAAAGAAACATTATGGTAAGTCCATGTATAAGAAAAGAATTAGAGTCGAAGCCATAATTACAAATCGTACGATAAAGTTTGACTGAAGCTTCTCCAAGAGGCGGAACAAAGGTCGAATCTGAGTATTACAACCAGATGAATAACAAAGTTATCAATTTTAATTTTATACCCCTCCATGGGTCAAAATGATTCAAAATTGGAACGCATCTGAGATAATGCTTGCTGGATGGAATCAGGAAAAATATAAGGATAATTTTAAATAATTGCCATGTCACCGCTTAATTTAGGGTATGGCAACATTACGGCATGAGCGCAATTAAAAATAAAATCAATCTAGAAAGAAAATACAAATACTATTGTTTGATGTGGTTTAGAATGCTTTGATAACATATATTATATTACATTAGTTATCTACCGCAAAATAATATTAAAGGCAGTAAGGATACCGACACAACCACGGCTGACCGCAAAAAACTAAATTAAAAATGATGTCAAGCCCTGAGAAGGCAGGTTAATTATTCTGAGCATTACATCACTTTAATAATAATGTTTTTATCAGTATCTACAAATAATTTTTATACGATTTTGATAAAACAATGTATAAAAATTGGTGTGATGCAGCAAGCAAATAAAATACGTTTCGAAGTGTGTATATTGCGTCAATTTCATTTTTTTTTACCATGTCCGCTCCCAACGTGGAGCATATGGCCGCCTAATGGAGGTATCTCAACAGAAGTTTTCTATGAGCACTGCTTGTTACTCAGTTGCTCAACCTCTATTTTTTCGAAGACGGTAGGGATAGGGCTAGAACAGGACTAATGGTGAGTTTTGGTTTTTGAGGATCGGATGGGTGGGAGGGAGATTCAGACATCACAAACATTCATGACTACGAACAGAAATTTTAATTTATGAAACTGTCCGCACCGGGACTTGAACCAGAGACATCCGTAACCGTAACCAACGACGCTACCAACTGTAACACGGAGTCGACACGGACGACAGTCAAAATACATTTATCTAAAGAAGATGCTGTTGGTAACTTTGTTATTTCACAGCCTGTGTGACTAAATGTGACACGTGTTTCGCTTCTTTAAGAAGCATCTTCAGACTAACTATATAGCAAGGTTATTTCTTTCTAATGTAAACTACGATTGTAATTCTCAACATAAAAATGAAGGGTGGGTTAGGTTTATTTCCTTCTACTGGACGTGGGGAAGGGTTAAGAAACAAACGATAGTAATGTAATGATTTTTTATTAGAAATATTGTATGTTTTAAAGAATTGTCTTTTTAGCATAAAAATCATACGATTTGGTATCGATGAGTTATAGTTATATCACGCTTTTTGCCAGAATAAAAAAATAGCAATATTACTTAATACTGTTTATTTCAAAGCCATTATATTCTATGACTTCATTCGTTCTACCAGAAGGTGTTAATTCGCCTACCTTTTGGCATTTAAAACAGAAAATCTTAAAAAACTGACTTAAGTAATGCGTTCTGTCAGTATACCCTCGCTTTTTTAAAAAATAAAACACACTTTGTTTCGTACTACTTCCACATGATCAGGAACGGTTTCGCTCAACTGATACAACAGTTGACAATGCTCGAGATGAGCGTAACCGGTCTTAGTCATTATATACATGTGGAAGTAGCACAAAGTAAATTGTGTTTTATGAAGAAAAAAAAAAAGGACGATATTGTATTTATCGAAAACATAGGAACTATCGAAGCCGGAAGCGTGGTTTAAATTACACTGATCTACTAACAGCACAACGGCAAAAAAAGTCGTGATATTATACTTGGTAACTTCACACGCCTCCGCAGTGAATTGCATCATTTTTTCGCCAGTATTAATCACCTGTGACATCATATTATACTAGGCATCGTTTACGTTTCTATCGCCTAGTGCTCTTCAAACTTTTTTTATTTGGCAACACACCGCTGTTCGAAATGGACGCATTTCATCTCATCGACGGATTAAAAATTACACGGGCTGAACTCAATCTAAAATCATTTCAAATTCAAAATACAACAAGCAGTCTCGATAAAAAATAGTGATGAGTAAATACATCCAGTTTACTAGAACAATTCTTTCTCAAGACTGTGCACTAGAAACATTTATTTGGCGCAGCAGCCACCAGGTGTTATTTTAATATGCGCGAAGAAATCGATGAGATCGTTTTTAGCATTTGAATTTCTTACTATAAGCTGCCTTTTATAAACTATATCCACTCCCACTTTGCAATAAGAAGGTTGAACGTTAAGTATATATGTATAAAGACTCTAGAATATTATAGCTTACCCTAAGCGCACCTTAAAATTTCGCGGCACATCACAAGCAAAAATATTTAAATTTACATTTATTAATTTGTTTAGCGAATTTAAAATAGCAACAATTATTTTTTCAATATTAACCATCTAAACTATAGCTAAGTGGTTCTTAACCATTCGAAGTGCTGGAACACTTTTGATCGTTCGTTGTTTGTAATAATTCCTCTGGCAAACATTTAACCAGTAATCCTTCCAGATGTATGCAGCAATGTGAAACTCGAGAGAACCCGCTTTTAATTCCCCATCACTGCCGTTGCACCAATCGCGTCAACACTATTACAATAATTATTATACTGAATGTCACATCTACTGAAAAAATCGTCAGTTGCTCGGAAAATTTTCTCACTGATAGTCCGCTTTAGAAGCATTTTACAAAACGGAGATCTTAGCAACCAAATTCCGTATGAATTATTCAGATTGACAGTCCTAAGCGTGCTATAGAATCACGGCCGTCATTCCTTCAATCACTACCGTATACTATCAATCCGAATATTACTCTTGAATAAGATTATCATTCCGATTGATTGTGTAAGGTTCGCTCGATAGTAATTGTTAACACGTCGCATTTATCATCGTCCCAGAAAAAGACTGTAGTAACTAAAAAAAATACAATACTCAGTTAATTATACAACTTATTTCTCTTTCCAATCCTCTATCCAACATATATCTAAATTCCATTGAAATTTGACGCTATTCGCAAAAATAAAGTTTATTTATAAAAATTTTCGTATACATTGCACGAGCAAACCTCTTAATACCTGCGTATAAAAGAAAATAAAAAAGCAAATATATACTACTTATGTGAATGTTTAATTAGTGAGAACGCGAATTAAATGATCAGACAGGACAATAATAGTGTCATTGATTTATGGCATAGTTGAGCGAGGCTACAATGTTTAAATTCAATTATCTCAAAGCTATGATTTGCGACATACTACAATCTGGTTCTAAAACGGATCGCCGTTTTTACACGGAATTTGGTAGCAAAAGAAAAACAAACTCGTGAATTGATTAATTCGATTTAGGTGTTGGAGTGATAAGCCAATTATCGATAAAAATAAGTAGTAGCATTGGTGGTAAACCTTTGCCCTTTGCATAATATAATAATATATGGAAAGGTTAAGACGAGACTAGTGTTTGATTTGAAGCGACATCAGGACAGAACGCTGTCGAATGCGGTTGATTACAATGAAGCCATTGTTTTCATCTACTACGTCTGATTCTTTCAAAACTCTACTAAATATTGTCGAATTAAGAAAAGTTTTAAATATTCTTTTGTTTATCATATAAAGTACACTGCAAATTATTTCACATTGGAGAATTGAGTGACACGCAGTTTTCGAATCACTGCAGTAGCCCGGCGTGCGGTAAATAATAAACTAAAGGCGAACTTCAGTGTTTTTATAATTTTTTAAATCGCAATATTATTCTTGGAACGAGTGTTCACTTCCTGGTAATATTTAACGAGGCAATAATGCGTTCATAAATCAAAGAATCTGTTTTCAATAAGCGGATGTAGGGAAATCTTCCAGCCATACACCAAATACATTTTCCATGCATAAGCTTGCTGGAGAAGTGTCGATTGTTTTCTGTTAAGCGGCAACCTGGAATCTTTTTGGCAATCGATACCGCTGCAATGAAATCTTGCGCTATCATGCGAAAAATCGATTATAGACATCTTTAATTAAATGCTGCAAAAACGTCCCGAATCTGAGATGGGGGAGATTCCTTTACTGCATCCTCCTCGAGATCCTTACATTTCTAATGTCTATAAAATTGCATCTCGTAGTGTGGCTATGGACGCTGCAATGCGGATTTGGATAAAATCGATGGAATAATTTTTCTAAGGGCAGGCATACTTATAAATTCTTCCCCAAAATGAAGTGGCGAATGGAGATAACCAAAGTTTTGACTCCTGATTTCTGGACCAGCCAATTCATTACCGGGCATTGTCACTTCGCTGCCAAGCTCTTCAAGCTTGATCGGTTGGTAGGTAGTCCACTATGTAAATGCGGCAATACGATTCAGGATGTTGATCACATCCTTTGGGAATATCCAGACATGGACAATGAACGTGGAAAAATGCACAAGACGATACGATCAATCGGATCTATCGGCCCCGTCGGTCATGCTGACTTGATCGCATCTCGGACAAATTACAGGGCATTCAAAGGGTTCGCGGCGTCATACGGAGAACGATTGGAACTCAATTCCTAATAAAATAAGCTCCTTTTGAAATTTTAATATTATTTATTTCTTAACTTCCTGCACACCAAGTCTTGAGGAATTTCTCCTCGGGCATTCTTGGTATAAAATTTGAAACACGCATAATGTTATTACGCTGTGGAATACACCCTTTAAGAAGAGTGGTACAGCGTTGAATACCCCAGGGAATTAAAAAAATCAACTAAATGCGGTCAAGTGGTAAGGCTTTACGGTTTGCAAGGTACAAATACCGTTTCGAGATCGCGGGATCCGAGTTGCCGAATGGACATTTGCGTACATTGATTTATAATATTTTCATCACTTCCTACCATCAAAAATCCTTACTACTACTAGTGTTTTCCTAGCCCAACACTTCCATTCTTACCCTCTCTAAAAAATAAAAGTTCAAAAAAGAGTTATTATGCTGCAAATTGGAAGCGAACTTCGCCGAAAAAATCATTACGCTTTCTGAAACATGTGCTTGCAACTATTTCCCTCGAAACCTTCCAAAAGTAGTTAATGTGACCCATTTTGGAAGCGGGCATGGCTACCGAAGGTATAATTGTAATTATTTTTCCCACGTTATGTTACGAGAGGTGGGCGCAATCCAACACGATCATGCGTTCATGTTGCGCATGACGTGCACTGATCGAATAAATTTCGATTACACACGCGGAAGATGATGATGACACGTGACGCATCTCATGTTCGGCCGCGCGATTATCTCATTGCGCATTGCCAATAGTTTTTTTTACCAATTTCAATTTTCACATAACTTTAATATCCGCTGCAATATTTTGACGGAAAATAATGTTGCCCTTTAAAATAAATTTAAGTTCAAGGTCTTGCATCTTACAGCATGATTTTATAGTTGATTGCGTTTTTTTTTTAATTGTGGGTACATTGAACTTTTTTATACTTTATACATCATATACACAAATTGTTAAATCACGAAATGCTTTGTCAGTTTATCTTGTTAGTTTTTGTATAAAATTTACCTTCTGAGTCCCTTCCCTTATAGATAGATTCTCAGGCTACGTTTAAGTAGATACCGAATAAATTAATATAAAAAATATTTGCCATCCCAAATCAACCAAAAAAAAATATAAATATGTACTTTTATTCGTCTTTTTGCTGTCCACAACAAAGGGATTTAAATTTTCAATATGGCAACAACACGATAGCTGAATAAAGTCGTGAAAAAGAATGTACGAATCGTGAAATTCGAATTCGAAAAAAGAACAAACTATTTATGTCAGTAGCGAGGTCTGATTCTTATTCTTATTTTTATCAGAGACAATAATTTAATATGGGGATGTTGGGTACGTCTTGAAGACTTGAATCGAAAAAGGATTCAACCGAGTCAAATGAACATTCAAGCCAGTGAAATTTGTACAACGAATTGTGGCCGAGTTTTTTTACACAACACAATTTATTCATTAGGACGTTATTTTGAGAATTTTAAACAAATAACATGTAGGGGGTATGTCCCTGCATATTATTTGTTTGTGCTCAGGAAAAGAAAAGATAGCGGGGGAAAAAAGGGTATGTGACTTGCTCAGCCACTTGGTTTAAGCGATATCAAGCATCCTGTGCATCCGTATACTGAGAATCCGACGTAGCGCTACGTGTTGAATCTAAAAAAGAATCGAGAATATCCCGCTCCCCATATGATATTCTAAATTTATTGAATGTCTCAAAGTTGGCCTTGGTTGAGATCGAGTCAGCTTGGCCTATTGGTTCCGTATAAGGACGAACCACAGCAGACAGCTCTGCTCGTACGGGATTCACCTCGGGGCAGTCCCACAGAACGTTATTAGCGTCCTGATGGTTGTGTCCACAAGTGCAATCCGGCCTTTCAACCAACTTGCCCGGCCCGAATAGTTTACCGTTGAACTTGCCATGGCCGGTTATAAACTGGCAAGCCCAGTGCCCAGATGAAAGACGCTTTACCTCGTGCCTCCAGGTCACGTCAGGGAAGAATATATATGTTTGGCGCTCTTTGTTGGATGCAGACCACCTAGTCTGCCAAGTCGCTAGGGCTGTTTTGTACGCCTGCATATATAATACGAATCAACGATAAGTGTGAGTTACAGGAATATTTTGCGATAGCTTCAATATACGTTAAAAGATCGGTCCCGTGCATCTCTGCATCGGGCCAAGAACGTGAAGAGTAAATTCGTTTCTTTTATTGATAGTTATTGCGTTATGGAAGGCGGCCGTGAAACAGCGGCTGCATTCACATAACGGGTGGAGGTGGGGCAAACAACTTGTTTATTATTTGTTAAAATCCTGCAGGGTTAAAAACGTGGCAGACAAGAATGTGCCATTTTTTTATTTTCGGCAGTATGCGATGTGAATTATGCCATTTTCTCATAATTACACATTCTTTACTTACTTTAGAATTTATCGAATTATTGAAATTCTAAAGTAAGTAAAAAATATTCTTTGTATTGACAAAGAATATTTTTTTCGTTATTCATTAAACGTATAAACCATAATTTGAAATTGATGAGCGTTGATTTACGTATGGCCACGCCTTGAAACATGCATAATTAATAACTAATTTGCATTTGCATGAAACAGCGCATACTGATAAGTACACGATTAACAAATGGTAATCAATTAATCTTGTCATTTGAATAATAATTTACCAGATTGCAATCACTAAAATTTAATTAATAAGAATGTTGCTAGAACGAAGAACGTCTCAGGAATTAGTCAAATACAGGTAGTCCTCGATTTACGACCGTTTGACTTACGACGATTCGCACTTAAGACCAAAAAATTTAAAAAATACTAAATTTTAAAATCTTACTATTACATTTCAGCTTCAACAGCAAAGAGTGGATGACGCAATTTACTTTCGAAGACTCTTCTTTGGATTTATTTATTCCTGAAGTAAAAAAATATTGCAATCAGAAAGGAATTTTAACGCAATTCTTGCAGGCATACTCTTATTTTAGCCCACTTGCATTATGAATCAAATTTTAATTTTCAACGCAATTCTTGCAACCAAACCCTATTCCAACCACTTGTTTTATAAGGCAAATAATAAAATAGTGTTCACAAAGTTTTATTAAAAACAGAGGATCGGCGTGCCAATTTGCGATAATATTGTGATTGTCGTTTGACAGCTACAATATAAGTTTTGAAACGTGTACTATGATGTGTTAAAATGTATCCGTACCATTTTTGATTGCAGTTGCTTTATTTCCACAAATGAAATTGACGCCGCTAAAACTGACCTAGACCGAACAACATATCATTTTAATATTTTATGTCTCGGTCGTAATTCGAGGACGACCTGTATATTATTTATAATACCAGAATCACAAAATCATAGATGATTTATTGAGAATTGCAATATTTGATTAAAAAAATCAGCAATTTTGCCGTTACGATCGATTAAAGGCTTTTGTACCACCACCATGGGCGGCCATGGGGTTGCGATCGGCTTTTCATGGGTTCGTGAAAAGGTGCACATTTTGACAGTTAGTGGAATGCTATTATTATAAGGAATATCTTAATCGACTGAGAAGTTTGTAAAATTTTAGCTAGCTATATTTTATTGATTACATTAATGCTAGTAATAGAATATTGTAGCATTATTTCTCATTAATATACGGGACTAGTAGAATCCTAAGCTTTTTCATGTACATTTAAAAAAGTTTTAGTGAGAGAAAATTGAATGATTTTTTTGTTTAGAAAATTTACCAAGTAAAATGAATGGGTATTTTTATAATGATTGAATTTACATTTCCTTGATCAACTGATGCTCGTGATGAGCGAAACCGGTCGTGATAACTATAGACATGTGAAAGTAATACGAGCAAATTGCGTTTAATTTTTAAAATATAATGTCTTTCCATCAAGAATTGACAGTTGACACCTTAAAATGAATTGAAGAAGTTGTTAAAATTTACAGGTAATTGGCATTGGATACCAGTGCATTATTAAAAGAGAAGAAATTTAGCAACCAGCCGTTGTAGAATCTCTGAGTATTATATTTATAAAAAAACGTGTTTGAAATAGTGAAATATTTAATAGATTTAAAAATAATACATGTTTTTAAAAAATACAATGAATATTTTAATTTTGGTAGCAAGAATGCCGGAGAATTGCCAATTTTACACTGGTAGATCAAAAAATACCTGTATTATAACCTCAAGTCATGTTACCAGTATTTTGTAACATGAAATTCCAACATGTTCAATGAAACCTGCTGCAATCCGTCTTTGGCAAATATTTTTGAGTACAAACGAGACATGCAAACAAAATCAAATAAAAGTGTAGAAAAACGACTCAATGAAATTATTCATTCACCTCAGGACGAAAAAAAGAATGACTTGAGGAAAAAGAAATTTTATCTCGAATATGTCAAAAGAATTTATGGTCCATAACAAAAAACGTGCATACCCAGTCATTTTTATTCAATTTGGACGAATAAATTTTTTGATTTAATGTTTTTCAAAAAAGAAAGCATTAATCATGACTGAGATGAAAGCCATGAAAGTCAAAGCAGTGGACAACAACAAGTTATGCGTTTATATTTAACATAAAAAGAATACAAAATAATGTATTTTTATAAAATAACCCATTAGCGCCCAACCTGTGTTCCGTGCGGCATAAATTGCAGCTCAATCATGGGATAATTCTCGTGCGTGAATTGATGTTGCGCTTTAATGGAAAGTTGCACTCCATTTTTCTTACCAGATTACATTACGTACAAGGAAATATTTCGTAATCCAGCTGTTAAAATTTGATTGACATGATGTGTGAAAAGAAATCAACAGACATGTTAATATTCACTTAATTATAAAGTCTTACATTATCTTGAGTTGTGCATATCACATGAATCTATGATTTATATTAAAAAAAAACATGTTTCAGTTTCAGCTGTCAACATTCCCTGGACACCCTCTCTCTCACACACACACTCCGTCGGCGCATCGTTATGGATGTCTCGGGTTCAAGACGTGGTGCGGAGAGTTTCATAAATTGATCTTTCAATCGATCTATGAATTTTTGTTCGTAGTCATAAATGTTTGTGAGTTTAAACTCCCTCCCACCCGATCCTCAAAAACGGGGCGTAGCGAGAACGATTAGCTAACCAATAGTCCTGTCCTAGCCCTATATTTCTATCCCTACTCTCTTCGAAAAAAGAGAGGTTAAGCAACTGAGTAACAAGCAGTTCTTGTAGAAAAAACTTCTGTTGAGATATATCCATTAGGAGGCCATATGCTCCATGTTGAGAGCGGACATGGTATATAATATAAATATATTTTATGATATAGTATACCCTCAATGTGTCCCAATACGCCGTTGGGCCTTGATGTGCTAGATAACTTTAAGGATACCTGTGAGATTTTAATTATGGCTAATATGTCATTAACACAAACGGTAATTAGTAAATCACAATTATCTATTTAGACAATTCATTAAGATTTTTTAGCCTTACCGTGTGTTATGAAAAAGGTATATTTAAATAGTTTGAAGTGAAATCAAAAATTAAATATCAATATGATCGAGATCACAGATTGGTGTACTACGTCATAATCAGTCGTGACATTCCATACGAATTGGCCTGTAGCTTTCACGGGTAAGCCTTAAACCTTAGACCCCAAGTAGAAACAACGTGGGTAACTAACCATTGAACCACACGAACAAAATAATGAAACTGACATGCTTCGTTCGTCGCGCGCAGTCTTCTTATGTCAGCATTGCAGTATTTACATTACAGTGTTATAGAATTCAATAAAATAAATGTACACCGAACGTATGTACAGTTTGACAGGCGGCGTTGGCAAACGAGTGCATGTCGGCTGATAAGCGCCAATTCCTGGAAAAGTAGCACGTTTTCTTGGTAAGGCGGGCTCACCCGAAGCGCGGGCATTCAAACTGTGTTTTTTACGTTTACACATCGTGTGACTGTGTTTGATAATATATCATTATATTATATAGAGATCATATCGCCACCAATCCCGAGAAGGGCAGTTTTGAGTTGAGTATGTCACCCGAAGTGTAAAATTATGTTCTCTCAGATACAAAATTCACCACGATACATTATTTAGTAAAATGCTGCTTAAATCCGAATTGTGTGTTTTTCACTGAATGAATCACCGAAGCCTCATTCAAAACCTACCAGATGTAGAATAAGCATCAACAAGTAAAAGTAATCTAAAGAATTTATTCAAAAGACATTATAAAATTATGTAATGTAGATTAATAAAATTAAAATCTGATTTTACATTCATCTCCAAATTTTCAAATTCCGATATCTGAAAATGATGGTTTTTGGGTTAGTGACTTTTGTCTGAACGGAGACGTATTTAATTCTACAATTTTTTATTAGTTACTTGATAGGTATTTCGGCTAAACGCTATCGTCCGAATTAGTTCAGATATGTTATCCTACTATAATGGATACCAAGTAAATGCCAATTCAATCAATGACATAATATTTGTCTGGAAAAATGTCATGCCACAAAGCATGCATATTTCCTAATGATGTAATTTTTTTTTTTTTTTAATAAGAAATGTGAATAAGTTGTTCCGTATGGATTACAAATCTTCTAACTTCCAACGGATCTGTTGAACATTTTACTATTTTACAATGCATGACAACGATATACATATCACAAGTTCAATATGTTCAATTTTATACGTAGATATGTATTGCAGTACCAGGTTGATTCGGAACACCCATCGAATACACATATACCTAACATTAGTATATCTGAAAAATACATAGAAGCGGTGCGTTATAAAAATTGAAAATTACTAATATTGACTCACCTTAGCAGTTGGGAGGGCGGTATCATCGCTGGAGGGCTGCGGGCGGGGGGCGCTCAGCCCTCGCTCCGCGCCCCTCCGCCCACTGCAACAAAACCAAAATTGTACGTCAGAAACTAAATTTCAAACACATGAATGTTTTATCAATAAAATAACAAAGTCTTAGTAGAGTTAGTCGATGTGGGGATGGATTAGAAGCACATAGCGCATGATTCATCTAACATTTTCGACGTCAATATGGACGTCAGATTTTCAAAAGGAAATACGACAAACATAAAAAAAATAGCATTTTTAACGCTACTAAATTTGAAATTGCTTGGCTAATATGATTCATAAGATTGACTGAGGGTGCTTGGTTATTTATTTTTGGTTAAGCTGTGTACAAATTTCCTTAAATTTGGACATTTGAACATTTCACTTACAGGTATGTATCAGGCGCGTGCCGTGTCGTTCTCTCTTTCTCGCTCAATTACATGTAAAGGGAAGGGTGCGGTTGAGGTACAAGGGCACATGCTCTTATATCCTATTTGCTCATATACAAGTGAGGTTGTGCGATAGAGATAACTCTATCGCCACCGCTGGTATGTATGTGTAAATTCCATTGTTACAAACCAAACAGATACAGGTCATAATCATTGGATTCTTTAAGAAAATGCTGCACATTCGCAAATGTATGTTTAAAAATTCGCCGTGGTTTATAACGCATTCGGTATTGTCGATTGAAATTGATATATTTTTTCAACGGCCGAACAAAACGTGTAAAACAGTATTGAAATATGATTCCGTCAATATTTATTTAATATTTTTTTGGCCTATAGATCCAAAGTCAATTTAAATATCATTCATTTTTTTTAATTAAAAAATAAGTTATCGTTGTTTCCATTGCAAAATTGTATATCTGCAAAATCTCAATTCCAGGGAACATAAAAACAGTTTAAAAAGTAACTATCGAATTAAAACAAAAATAAAAAAAACACGTAATTACTATTAAATATATATCTGTGTCGTGATGGCAGAAGTTGGTATGTTCGTTTTTGTCATTTTGTGTTTATTCTTACGATTAATAGAAAATATTCCTCTTCATGCATTCAAAAGATATTTCGTTTGAAAAAATATGTACATTTATTAAAAATGAGAGAAGCCAGAAAATGTCATGTTAGATATCGATTTTTGGCATCACACGAGTACAGCATCATTTTTACTACTATAGGGTGACAACATCTGGCAACTCACACTCTCTGTAAAAAGTTTGAAACGCTGTGAACATAACTATTATATTCAAAGTTTATGTTTCTTCTCCTTTAAAATTAGGTAAAACTGACATATCAACATATACTTCACCATATGTTATTGTCAGTTATGTTATTTTGCATGAACTTAAGTGCGATATTTGCAATTTTAATAATACAAAAGTTGAAAACGCATACATATTCAGATATACAATTTAGCAATCGAAACGACGTTTTTTTACATAATCCACTCCTTTTTAATATTCTTCTGATTGAGGTAGAAATTTTTTATGATAAGTAGTTAAGTGAAATAGAGGAGTCCCAGGTGGCGAAAGTTTCAGAAGCACTGAACGGTTGAGCATAATTTGCATGGCCTAATTTTATTGCATGAATTGGGTTATACGCTGCGGCTCCGCTGAAGTCAAATCATTTACGATCCAACTAGACTTCTAATAGCCGTGTGTATCTCTATGGTAAGCCACAAAAATTGTATACAGGCTTATTCGAAATCCGCGAATAGAATAAAACGTATTTGTGATTAGCCAGATAAATCGTCAGATTAACCCAGAAATAAAATAGCACCCACATGACTTGACCAGCGTTCTACAAAATGTTATATATATTCAATATGGCCATTGAAACATTTAAAATATGCCAAATTATAGATGTAAGGAATTATTTCTACTTAACGTGTTTTTTTATTTGTAAATATGGGGTTTTACTAACAGAACGCATCAAGTCATATTGTTATTTTTTTATTCTGGCAAAAAGCATGACATAGCAATAACTCATCGATACCAAATCTTATGATTTGTATGCCAAAAAGATTATTCTTTATAATGTACAAAGAAACCTTTCTTTTTCAATTGTACTTGGGAGAGAGTACTATGAAAAGAAAACTTTTAATGCGATTATCCCTTGTTTTTATGATTTAATGTCTTCTGCTAGTATAACCTCGATATAATACATATTTGAGTCGTAACAAACAAATTAATTTATAGCTATAATATGTGCCGTATAATATGTATTGTTTTCTGTAGATTTATTGTTGTATAAAACAGCAGCGGTCCTCGATTTTTGTATTTGCTTTATACGTGTTTATTAGGTTGGTGCTAAACATAGCCAATATTAAAATACAGCAAGGATGTCACATACCTTTTCATCACAAGAACTAAATGAGTAACATTTTTTTCACAAAATATAATTTTTTTTACAATATCCGCTCTCAATGTGAAGCATAGGGACTCTTAATGGAGGTATTTTAACAGAAGTTTTTCTACGAGAACTGCTTGTTATTCAGTTGCTTAATTTATATTTTTCGAAGAGAGTATCAATAGAAGGAGAGGGCCAGGACTGCACTAGGTGTTGGGAAATCGCTCTCGCTACGCCCCGATTTTTTGATCAGATAGGTGGGAGGGAATTTTAGACATCACAAACACCCATGCCTACAAACAGAAATCCATAAATCGATTGAAAAATCTGTTTATGAAACTTTCCGTACTGGGATTAGAACCCGAGAAATCCGAACCAAAGATAACGACGTTGAACACTTCACCACGAAATACTACATATATCTTAGTTTTAAAAGACATTTACTGTATCCATACAAAATGGCTTGGACTATTGAACGTTTTTATAAAAGCGACATATTTTTGAGAGCTGATTTGAGGGACTTTTTAAATATTTTTTTTTTTAAATATATCTTGGCACAGTTGTATGGAGTCGTAAACAGGGAATCGAGAACAAACCGAAAATGGAAAAGTGGACATTTGTTGTTTTTAGATTCAAGTTTAATCCAACTCTAATTCAAAATGTGATTTCCAATTGTGTAAGTAATATTGAAAATCTTCATTATAGGCAACAATCCCCTCCTTTCTGGAAATCCCAATTCACCCCTAGGAGGGAATACCGCACGGGTTGTGAACTCCTGTTTTAGAAGATCCAGGGCCATAGATCACTGTAAAATACACCAGCCATGTCGAGTAAGGTCAGTATAACATATCTGTTAGGGGATAAGCTAAGCTCTAAGTAAGAAGAAATAAATGATCTCCTGCATTTTACTAGCATTCAGCTGCCCTCTTGCGTCATGTCTGAATACTACCTATATGTGAAACCGTTTGACCAGTTTTTTTTTACTTTAACGTAAGTAAAGAGTCGGTGCAGTGGTCAACGTCATTGGCTTTGGTTACGGATGTCTCGGATTTATAATCCCTGTACGGAAAGTTTCATAAATTAATTGTTCAATCGATTTCTGTTCGTAAGCCTGGATGTTTGTGATGTCTCGAATCTCCTCCCACCTCTCTTCGATATAGAAAGGTTAAGGAACTGAGTAACAAGCAGTTTCGTAGAAAAACTTCTATTGGGATACCTCCATTAGGATTCCATATGCTTCATATTGGGAGCGGACATGGTTTCAAAAATAATGTATAATGGGTGGTCAGAGCGTCAACCGCGTAGCCATTCCTAGTCTCCCGCCTGTCTGACGCTTCAAACCAAGAATTATGCTTTTCGGTTTCATAAGATACAGTACATTTATTCGCGCGGTAAATTGACAAAAGTGTATCGATTTTTTCCCTTTACATCAAAACAAAAAATCGCTCCCGTTTGACTGATGACCGTTCGGTAGCATGCTTACGAATAGCTATAAGTAGTTATGAACCAAATTATGACAAGCTTGCTGAAAATATGCAATGACATATTTCCAGCGTGCCCTCTAATACTAAATAAATAGTTAATATTTACGAATTGTCAAAAAAAGCACATCTTGTTGTATTAACATACTATTTTTATGTTTGTGTGAAGTCATCATTATTTGCTATTATTAAAATAACTTGACATTGCATTAGTATTATCAATGTTTATTATCAATTTAAACTTATGTTTGGCTTTAAATTACTACTTTTAGGGTTAGTAGACCGCCGCCAATAATTTCAAAAGCAGGTCGCCCTTAGTGGTTGAAAGTTTGGCCAGCCTTGTTAAAGAGACTAATGACGTATGATTGAAAATAATGAATACAGTTGTCGAACTATGTATGCGTCTGCTATAAGGACAGGGGCTCCAAACTTTAATGTTTTTCTTTAATATAACATGATAACGGTGATACTTCCGGTCGTATTTAATGGGTTTAAAAGTAGAATAGCTTCGCTGGAAGGCTTGCATTGAAAGGATAGAATGCAGAGCTGGATTCACCCACATTTCGATAAGACTAATTTCATTTATTTCAAGAGGTTAATAAAACCATTGTGCTGGTAATATTTTATAATAAGATGGGTTCGCTGGCGCTAAATATTTGATGGTCCCTGCTCTATAAAACAAGCGATAGCAAATAAATAAAAATGCATCGCTGTCTATTTGCAGTGCATACTCGTTCATTAAACAAGCATGCGCCTGCGCAGTAAGAAATACGGCTGTAAGACAACAGCTGTTTTTAAACGGATCAAAAGAGTCGAGCGTGATTTGCATATTCAATTGAAATGAATCGAATCACGGTCACTACCGACCCCTGAAATCAATTTTCCACTTTAGACCAATAGCCATAATGGTTTTTCTTAAAAATGCGCAGATAATGACGCTTTGACGTCCCTATACAATTTGTATTATTATCTCATCCAAATTCAACACGATGTACAATAATTTCCGTGACTAATTGTGGAACTACAATCCTTTATGACTACAATTAGGAAGAACAACATTAAAAAAAAATACTACTTATCAACTGAGAATACTATCTGCTTCATCGAAAGCAATCGTGACGTTTATAAAAACAATACACGTCACAAAACCGCCATTTTAAGTAATAGTTTCGGATTATGCAGCAATATCATAAGCATTATTGATGTAGGATACGGGATACGGCCATTTTTTTTAAATTATTTTGTTTTATAGAATTAAATAACTAATATTCATTGGTTATAAAAGATGTAAAAGTATGCCAGCGACAGACATGATCCGGATTATGACGTCAGAACGTTTTATATTTCCCCGTCTTATATAGAGTGACTGTTACGTATTTTTTTGACATCATTATTATGAATAAATTATGGTCACAGATAAAATTAGTAGAAATCGACGTGTATGAGAGAAACTGTAACTGAATACTAGTTATTAATTATAATATTTATAAATTATCACACTAAAATATATTAAAAATCAATGAATCAATATCAAAAAATATTTAACAGATTAAGGCTTGTGAGACCCATGGCAGCTGCAGGAAATCATGATGTACCTAAAAAATATTTATTTGATACTTATGGTGGTTCGCACGAAAGATATTTGATAAATAATGAAAACTCCTCGAGTTATCTGTATCAAATTTAGATATAATTTAAAAAAAAAATGCATATGTGGATGACAGTGCTAAAGATTAAAAATTATTGATGGATGTAAGTTATTCCGCTTTAGGGTTGCGAGTCATGGCACATCACTAAAGCACAGTTTAACCTTATAATGTGCTTCGAGAACAGATGCTTGCGGCGAATATTAGGGGCACGGTGCTATGACTTTGTCAGGAACTCGGAGGTAAGAGAGAGAACGGACAAGCCTCTTATAACGTCCAAAATAAAAAAAATCGACAGTGGATTTGGCTTGGACATGTACTGCGGATGGCCCAGGGAAGCTTGGATCCTGCCTCTCTCTTCTACCAACCGGATGGATTCCGTCGCCCTGGAAGGCCGTTGATGACCATCCATGTGATGTACTCGGCAATACTACGGGACGCTGGGATGACCTGGGAGGAAGCAAGAAGACTGACGGGAGGACAGAGAATCTTGGAGGAACCGTGTAGTTGCCATATGCTCCGAGTAGGGAGCGCATATGATTTTTAAAAGTTATTCCGAGGCGTCTATGGTGATTTGTAAATCTTTTGATTTAAGAGGTAGAGTAATTAATTCTACGGACCAGGCAGACGCCTGTTACGCCAGCGATTTCACAAGCTACGGATGCCACCGGAGAGCTTCATCCATGCTTGCCTCTTCTTCCGACCGATGAGATTTCCACGTCCTGGACAAGCGTCGAGAATTATCCAATGGTTGTAAGCGGAGGAACAGAAGGATACTGGCACGTCATGATGGAAAGCAAAGCGATTTTCGGGTGACAGAGAATCCTGGAAGCGCTGCGTGGTGGACATAGTCCACAAAGGGAGTGGACATGGTCCAAGAAAAGAAGAAATTCCAAAAATATTATAGGTTTTCTAAGCATAGCGTTTTATTAATAACACTAGACTAATCATTGTTTCCGGTAGAAGTTATTTTTTTTTCATTTAAATTTGGCACGTTTCCATATTGTTTATACTTTACGCCTATGTTTCTCATTGAGGCATCTTCAGACCCTCGAGAGCATGAATGAGCAAATAATTTCGGTAACACTCGTGATTTAAAAGCCTGACGATTCCCGAGTAGTATACGAATAATTACTAACCGACGAAAAGCTTACAAAAAACAAAGTTCCAGATGTCACCTGTTATGTTTTTTATAATCATTAATTATTCAGTTGTCTGGAGTTATGTACTTGAAGTCCATTACTTTTATACTGTTCGAAAAAAAATATTAAATTACATTAATTATTTATTTTTTTGAGATAGGTAATATTTAATTCAACACCAAAGTTCCTGAATATTGCTCAATATGATAAATTAATTAATACTTACAGATTTATGATAAACAAACTTCAGACAAATTAATTTCAAGCTAAGAAAGAAGTTTAGTTGATATGAAATTTAAATCGATAGCTTTGTTATTCCACTTGGTACCTAGTTGTGTAACTATGTGTGACACATGTTTCGCCTCTTTTAGAATCATCTTCGGACTAACTCCATCGCAAGAATTATTATCATAACAAAGACATTTTTTGTTTATATTTTAAATGAGAAATTTACAGTGGTTTTCTTTTTCTTGGAGCGGAAGTTACACACAATACTATTATAATTACAATAGGGATTATTTGTGTTTTGAGGGGAAAATTCCATAGGAGATACATTTAATAGCTAGGAGCCACCCGTCTTGTTTGAAATGTTATTTACTATTAATTAATTTCTAAGCAAAGTCTTTGAGATAATCAACATTTTCTTTTTTATAGCCTCTGTATTTTAAATATCTGAAAGTGAAATGCCTGTCCCGTGTGATCTCTGAATGGATAATAATATATTTGAATGAATAAATGAAATAAAATTGTTTATAGATACTTACGTGTCATGTCAAAATCCTGGATATTCATATGTATTATTTTGCTGACGTTTTTATTAAAATTCATAACATTAAAGATAATTTGTTTATCAATCATCAACTTCACTATATTATGTCTGCGAGATTAGAAAAAATATTGTTACTATATGTAATCAAATAAAATACGTACATATGTATATTTATTGATAAGGCATTATAACTTCTAACTAGATACCAAATGCATTCTGATTGATGAAAGTAAAGTAAAAAAGACTAGAGGTATATAGTTGCTTAGTTAGTTAAAAAACGATTGCTCCAATATCAATTAAATGTTGTTAAATAATTGTTTGTAAATAAAGTATGTATGTATAATATTATTAGTTAAATAACGGTAGTAATGGTATGATATACATGAATTCCTTTCATTTAATTATTAACTATGCAGATCGTACATAGCTATATTATTATTAATTAAACGTGTGTACCTATTTTCTTTCAATTTAGTTCAGCAGACAATTAAAGTGTTATTTTTCAATAGTTTTCGATGAATATTTTTTTATAAAACTGCTGGATATTTACTATGCTAATAATAATAGTAGGATCACCAATAACAAGCACTTGACAATACGTCAGACTGTCAAATGTCAATAGTGCTTCTAGATTGTCGTATTTATATTGCGAATCTAATCGAATGATGGACGTCAAACATATTTTCCGTCTTTCTACTGTGCGGCAATACGTCGAGAAACTGAGGTCATCGATTGGACGAACAAAATAAATATAAATATGACTCACCGGTGTACTTCAATTTAATTTCCACCAGAATAATTCTATCAACACAGGGTTATCAAGAAGGTTTGCATTGAGCTACGACTTATCAGGCGACGGCTAACAGATAAAAATGCATTTTCAACACGCACACATCGCTACAAACTTTACAGCGTGCACTGCAGTACAAACAAAAAATTATTCGGTCCACTATAAACAAGACATTCCGTTTCAGATTTTGAAAAACACGCTGTTTTTAGAGATAGCACTGAAAAGTGACATATGATTTTATTGTCCCGCTAAAAGCAGCACATACACACTGTACTGTTATTTCAGTTTTCAGCTGAACGACGTGCCGTTATTCATTGGAGCGAGCGGAAAAGAAATATTTACTAGAGCGATATTGCGTATCTCAAAAATACATTAGTTTGCCATCTATTGGGGAGAATTTTAAGTTATGTGGCATGTCAAACAAATACGGATAGGGGTTATTGAATTTCTGTAAATTACAGTGTGTCTCCATCTAGCGCTCAACTTTTCTAACATTAGCATGCTCTTTGGAAAACAAATAATAGTAGACACAACATTACATAAGCGTTATTTTTTGATTGCCTCCCCTAAAATATAATAGATCCTTAGCAATATTTTTATATGTATAAAAAAACAAACAATAACATACCTACCTACTATTGCTTTCAAAAAATAGTATGGATACTTCTTTTTTATGAGTATTTTAAGTATTTAAACATGATTATATTGAAGAGAGAAATATTTTTTATTATCTAAATGAGAATGTTGCATTGAAATGAAATAGGATATTCATGTATGTTTATTTTTGTGCATAGAAAGTACCTATTTTATGAGTGCTGTTCTGTGTAACGAATAAAAATTAATCAAAGTACCTACCCAATGATAATTTCTACAAAATATTTATATAAGGTGTTGAAAATAAAAGTCTTAATTGCCAAATTTTATTGTTATCAAATCACCTGTTTTGATATTTATTTATTCAGAAAAAGTTTTATGATTGATTTAATTAATTTTTTTTTAATTATAAATACTATTAAATAAATGTTCTTTTTTGTAAATTAGACCGAGTACTGTGAAGAGAGAACTATTTTACTGTTTTTTATTAGACAACTTTAGTAAAACGTGAAAATGTTTTAATTCACAATTTACTAAAAAAAATTTCAGCTTAATTATAACATTATACTTACTTATTTTATCATTTTTTTGTTATATATAAGAAAATCATTTCACAGCTGTATAAGAAGTGAAACATTATCATACAACTAGTGAAATTAGGTAAGTTTGCATACCCTAATTATAAAAAAATAATTTTTCATTCATTCATATTCGATTTTTGTATCTATGCCTACCTACTACTTTACGAGAAATTGACGTTTGTTCAATGTTACATTTTTCATCAACACACACAAAGTTAGTGAGAGTGTACATGTTCACTTGTGTCACGGAACTTGTGCACTCTGTTGATTAAAATTTGAAACACAATTAGCTTCTAAACAAGGTCAACAGTCTTCGTAAACTCGGATGTCGATGAAAATAATTAATTATTTTCGTTTCTGTACTCCATTTTCCAAGAAAGTCTTCGAAAAGGCGTACCGCAGTGTCCAGACCGCAGAGTGTCGCGATCCTGACGCGAGACCGCCCCGTGCCAGCGATGAAATCGTTACACGAATATGGATGACCTAAAATGCGATCTCGAGAAGAAAAAAAATAATCCGCACCAAAGTGCGAGTCCGAAACCGGAATCCTCGTCGGGATATAACTATTTAAAATGTGATCGCCCGCAAGGGCGGACGGGAGAATCGGCCGAAGCGCGAGTCTCCTCCGAAGATGTGATGTGTCAACGTACATTGTTTATGATGTGATCCGGGAGTGATTTGTTTATACACAGTTCGACAGCGGCGACAGGAGGTCGGGCGAGCGGACCACTCGGCCGCCTTCGCTCTTGGACCATGTCAGATTCGGTCAGCGAGAATTCGTCGGAGAGCGTTCAACGTAACGATGATCACTCTTCTCAGGAGGAGAGTAAAGAGGAGGTATTCTCAGACAGCGGAGACGAGGAATGGAGCGCCGGAGCTGACACCGCCTCGTCTAGTGAAGGTGAAGACGACGGTCGGCCCATCGCCGCTTCGCCCCCTGTCCGGACGCCGTCCCCGGACGTGACGAAGAAGATACTCTTCGTCCGCAAGGACCTCTACCCTGCGATCAAAGTTCCAAAAACAAATTCCGCTATCGCCGACTGCACCGCTCTGCGCGGCGATCTGTCCAATGTCTCTTGCGTGAAGCTGGAAACAGATTTCGAACAGAGCATAGACGACATAGCTTCTCAAAAAATGTTACGACTCTCCAATGGGGGGAGCGAAGAGGAGGAGGAGGAGGAAGAGGACCCTCCGCACCGGAGCTCTCGAAAGCGTAGGTCAGACGAGCGCCGGTCACAGGACACCAACTCTAATGTCGTGCCTCACGGCTCTAGAAGAAACGGCTACCTACCCCCAGAGAGTAAACGCAGAAAATCAACTCCCAAGGATAGACGCTCGGGACCAGATAAAGTGAAAAAAGACAGTGCAGTGACTAGACACATTAAAGGTGGTAAAAACTTGGAAATGTTGAACCTTAAAGTGGAAGATGAAGTGGACGATAGTGATTCTGAAATAGTGTCGATCGTTCGAAAGGGAGGAAAGCCTTTCAGTCACCAGATGAGTCAGATTCCTCCGAGGCGCGGTAAGCCGCGGAGCGTGGCCGAAGTACCCAAAAGTGGAAAACCGCGCAGCATGATGGGAATGGGCTCATCGGGAAGTAAGAAGAAAAAGCAGAGCGGAAATAAAGCGCTCGTGGAAACGTATCACAGTCAGATATCGGAGGACACAAATAGAATTAAGCTAAAAATTAGGAAAGCCAGCTCACAGAATCAGGTAATAAATGATCTCAAATACCTTTTTTAATGTTTCTCTGTCCCATAAGTGGACTTCATAATCTTCTATAGTTACACACTTAAAAATAGGTAATACACATTGGAAGAAGAGTCTCCTTAGATTGTAAACGCGAAAGAGAAAATCAAGTAGACTTGCCAATGTAAATATGTATACTATCAACTCATCTATTTGGCTAACATTGAAAATATGCATAACATGAATTTTGTTTACTACTAAAGATTAACAAAACATTGCGATCAATATATTATAGTATCAAATAAACAAATGTTTTTGATATCATTTAAAACGTCATACAAAGGTAATCTCATGATTGACGGTTTATTACAAAGTAATAAATTTAATAATTTAATACCAGCCAAAAATAGCAATTTGTTATTAAATTTTTCATCTACTGGGTGCTCAAATTTATCCGAATGCTCGATAGTAAAAGATTTCATGTGTATAGAAGCAGTAAAGTCAATAGTATTACTGACATTAAAAATAGGTTTTTGATTTTTGATTTATACTTTCTTCCTGCATAGACTACTGTTATCCTGGGCTGAAATGCCCAGCTGGAATTATTATGTCTGACTTTATCAAGATGAAATGCAATATTGATTTAAAAGAGATTTTTTTTTACCAAACCTTGATGCATAATCCTAAATGTAAATTTAATATTACATGTACAGTTAATATACGAATTTATATTTAAAGATATAAGATAAATCCTACTGAAACATCCCTTAATAATGGAACACAAAGAAGAAAAAAATTGTCTCGCTTCACAGTGAGTCCTTAAAATAATACTTATTGAAATAATCAATTGAAATTCTATATGTACCATTTAAGGATGTGATATTGTCATGCCAACAAAAATATTTCAACATGTTACTAAAATTACTAACAAAAGGGTCCAACTCTAGAAACAATAAGACAATAATGTTTGGTATTTAATTTTACTACAATAAAATGGTTCTGAAAATATTATCTAACTATTTATAGCTAGTTTCGGTTGTATGTTTGTGTTGGAAGTCATTAGAAAGTGTCAAAAGCATTGCCAAATAAAGTCAGCTGCCAGACTCTTATCTATTTGTACTAAATTTCATCAATTTATAACAATTTTATTGACAATCTTTATGCCCATAACATTAATTACATTTTAATGATCTCTTTCAAATAAACTTTCTCAAATGGTTTGTACATCTTTAAAAATTATATGGACACTATTAAATTACTTAGTTATAATTATTATGTATTATTGTTACTTTTGAGTGCAGTTTGTCTCCGAATTATTTAACAAATTTTTAATGGTGCAACAACCTTCCTACCAATTATATTAATAACATCTTCGTCTGTAATGTATTTTTTCATGAGACACCATGGCGGTCAACATAATGCCTTTCAGGAACTTGAAATGCTAGTGTGATCTATCTTATTGAATTGTATATTAGCCAGGACTTCATGAGTGAGTAATTGGTTATTTCAGTATGCCAACAGTCGGATCTGAATGAGCTTTAAAGGAGATAAATAGGCAGTACTCAATGTGCAGTAAAACCCTGATTGTCTGGACCATGGTTATCCAGATTCGTATTCATAGTGTTCTAGTGCAATAATTTAAAGTAAGGTTGCAAATAAATATAGAAAACGAATCAGTTTTCTGTGTGAGAATAAGAACAAATTGAAACAAGTATTAAAAAATTGATATAGAGTACAACAATGATAATTTCATTATTTATATTAATCCATGTATGATAATTTTTGCCACAGTATAAAATTCTTCTGATAAAAACCATTTTGTTAAACTTGCCAATTTGTAATTATAAACATTCTTTTGTATTGTAATTTGTTAGGCCAATTGCAATATATTTAATGGGAAAAATTCCAAGTGAAATTCTTATTGTCCTAAATCGTATTTTGCAGAAGGAAATTTCCAACTTTTCATTCATAAATATAACTACATCGCGCTTAAAACGTTTTATGAATATTTCCCAAAAGCACACATTATGTTGCGGATAATAAAAACATTCACATCTAAAAATTAGGTCATTTCGTTTTTCGGATCGGTAGTACTTGTGCATTGCACTTCAATTGTGGATGCAATTTTTCGCTGATTGAGTGTTTCAAATTAATATATATAGGCACATATTATGATGTTACTGCAAAGAGGGGTGTAAAAAGATAATTTTAAATATTAAGGGGTTGCCACTACAAAAAGTTAAAGAAATACCATTCTCATGTATTCATCACTTTAAATAAAATGCTGTATAACAGTTTGTTCAATGAAGTATTATATTTTTGTCTGTGTAAACAATTCTTATTTTACATTAAGATCAGCAATCCAGATTTCAGTTATTCGGATCTGTGTCAAAATTTCTCCAGATGATTGAGGTTCTACTGCAGCTTTACATGTTCATAAACTTCCTAACACATTCTTAATGATATTTCAATGATAATTTTAATGTAGTCAAGTTGAGTTGACTCAATTGGAGGATAAATGTAATATTTAGTTATCAGATTTTAATCTTAGTATATCACCTTAAAACTTCATCGGAAATAGCCTAGGTACTGATTGTGTTTGTGAAGACTTTTCTCCTTGAAATGATCTCGAAATACTCTCAGCTTAATTCTCCTCTAGTATATTTTGTGATTTGAAATGCCAAATATTTCATTCGTTTTCTCCATTTAGGGGAATCAGCCTGACTGCCTTTCTAATTGTTTCTGTGAGCACCTGAAGATCAATAAGCGTAACATATTTATGTGTGCTAGTTTTATCTTTCTCCGAATAGACAAATAATATTATTGGAAAGCATTTATGTATTAAAAAGACATATGAACATTTTTAAACTGACATATTCCCTCGTGTAATATTACTATCTAGTACAGAATTAACCTCTCATTATGATTTTGATTGCAGGCAAAGCAGCAAGCGTCCTGGCTACACGCGTCGCAACCGAGGCGTGCGGCTGCTGCCGCTGGTGGCAGAAGACGGAGACGAGCCGCGACTCCCGCGAGCGCTGAGAACAGCTGCAGCTCGGGAGAGGAATACAACCCGGGAGGCGGAGGGGGCGGCGCTATCATCGCTGTCTCCGCTTCCGCCTCTACCGTCGGAGGGACTGTCACCGCTCCCAGGCAAAGGACGACGACACACAATGCCAAGACTTCGCACTCTAAGGGTATTCACCAAATAAACAGCTATTTCTCCATTAGGAATATTTTTACATGTGTGCTAACTTTATAAAAATATAATAATGACTATAGATTGATCTTTACAAGTTGTTTGTTTCGGGCGTTATTGTCATGGGAGGAATGTTCTCATAAAACTTTACATTATTGAATATATTATCACTTATTCTTTGAGGCTCCTCAGAAACTTTTAGAAAAATCTTCCGCACATTCTTACAAATTGTTTTTGTAATTGTAAATTACATTTAACACTTGGCATTACCTATTGTTTTTATGTCCACAGTATTACTAATAAAAACAACTTTCATGACACTTGTGAGCTAACTTTTGACAGCTACAAGCCCTAGATTGATTATTTTAATTCCGACTTCTGCCGGTGGCCAAGTTATTATACTAGAACAATATCTTTTATTTCTTTGCCCCCTCTTTGCATCAAGTAAATGCGAGATTTATAACTACTAGATCCACTACTAGATCCACTCCCCGAAAGACACGGATGTGCTTTATGGTTGTTTTAAAATTGAATTTATTTATCTTTTACAAATATGTTTTTTTATCATTAGCAGTGGCATAATGTTTTTCTACATCCTTATAATAAATATGCATAAGAAAATAATATTCTTTGGTATTTTTTGTACAATTTTATTATTAACAATAATTGCTCTACGGTAATATTATAGCACTTGAGACTTGTCTAAAAATAAAGTGAAATTCATTGAAAAAAATGCTGTTTTTGACTTTATATTATTTGTATGCTTTTGTGTATTTTTATCCTGTGGTAACAAAATAATGATTATATATGTCAAATGAACTCGGATATTATTGATTTTGTTTCTATTTCTAAATTAATAAAGAAAAAAAAATATTCATGAACTTTTGCAACTAGCCTATGCAATATGTGGTAATATTTTAGCAGAATCTTTGAACTAGTGTTGAATTTTATTCCTCGCTTTCAGCGAGTAAAGCGACCCCAGCGGCGGAATCGAGTGCTCTGCGGACAGAGCAGGTTCCGTCACCCGTCAAGTCAAAACCTGCTGTGCTGCAGACTGCCTGGGGAGCCAGAATACCTGAAGAAATCCTCGCTGAGATATTCAAACACGTGACGGCTCTCGAAGGCACCCTTCCATCGCTTATCAGGTTAGGATCGCACTCGACTATCTGATCAATTTAGTGATTGATACTGTTATGGAATCGTGTTAAATTAATATGATTGGTCAGATTTGGCGTATATCTCCGGGCGAAAGTGATTTGAATAATAAAAAGCTCGTGTTATTTGTATAAATCGATTTTTAGTAACAACCCATCTAGAATGCTTATATACCTGTAGAATCAAAATAAAAAAAAAACAAGACCATAATAGAAGTGTCGTAATGCTATTTATTGTAGAATTCTCAAATTCCTAGGCATGAATTGAATCATTTTCATATTGTCTTCTAATAATAAATATGCTGATAGAAATCACCTACTTAGGGTTTGTCAAAGTATGGTATTAAAATACCACAAAAAACACAACAGAGTTTGGAAAAGGAATATATTTAGGCAGAATATTCCAAATGTAATATGAAAAATCTTTTGTTGTATGTTTTATTTATGATTGAATTTGTCAGAATGGGCGAAGTGTGCAAGTCGTGGCACGGAGCGAGCACGTTGGCCGCTCTCTGGGGAAGCGTCGAGCTCTCGCACAACACCAAAGACAAATGGAAGACGGACCATCGGCTGGTTTGGCTCTTAGAAAATAGGCTCACAATGTGTCATCACTTAAATTTGAGTGAGTAAAAATTTTCCACACATACTCTTGTGAGATTTTATTGTATTAAATACTTAATCCCCAAATTGAAAATTACTGCAAAATTAATTCGATTCAAATTGGTTTAAACAATGTTTTTTTTAGACCTCACGCACCTACCCGTATACATATTCATCACATTGGCATATAAAAGAATATCCAAATAATATTATACTCTATTTTCATGTCATCACTGTAAAATTATATTTTAATGTTGACACTGCCTAATTCATTCTTGAAATTTTGGGTGTGAGAGACAAATCGATGTAATTTGATTTCATATTCAGTTGGTATCTTCACTATAATTGTAATATCACCAATAATCACTTTACAGGCAATTGGAAAGTATCAAACTTGGCATGGGTGATAGCCAGCTTAGTGGAATGTTGTCCCGGACTGCGGGAACTCAATTTGACTGGCTGGAAAAGACTGTCGGGGGAACAGCTGAAGGAGCTCGCAGTGGGGCTTGAGAAACTTTCAAGACTTGACCTCAGTTGCACGGTCAGTTTTACATATTATATGATTAGTCTTCACATAGTCAGTTGAAAAATGAATAATGTCTGGTAATCACAGTTAAATCTATTTGCTGCACAGTGCTTATCTAAATTTGATCATAATGTTTGGTTATTCCGTCAATTCAAAACATCACTGTGCAACCAGGCACAAACAGATTCGCCTTATAGTTTCATTATATCTATATATTCGAATGGTCATTACATTAATTGACACAGACAAAGGTACATGGGCATCAGCCGTATCTCAGCCCACGACTCGGTAGATGGATGAGGCTCAATAGTAAAAATGTTTTTTTTTATACAAAATAAGCTTCAAAAAAAAAGAAATGTCTTTTCTGCAACAACTTTTTTCGCCCGTTTGTCTTTTATCATTTCAGGTTGCTGGAAAATCATACCACAAAAATCTACTGCACATTCTTATCTGAGAGAGAAATGATATTATGTTGTAATATTTCATTACCTGGCTATAAGTTGCGATGATAAAGATTGGTGTAATCAATTTTTAGATACGTCATTGGCTAATTTAATCTCAAGCCTTTTGAAATCATGACTATTATCCTCGTTAACCAATGGCCTCAGGCTTACTTATTATAGTGAATATGTCATATTCCTTGATCGATCATTTAACGATATATTCAATATGATATTACTCATTTCAGTCGGAGACCGGATCATCGGGCAGTTGTTTATCTGTGGCCAGTTTTTCGTTAGTTACGCAGACGATGGCCGACAGACTGACCCACCTCACCCTGGCCAACAACAAACTCACCGGTCTGCCCATGATACTCAACGCCTTGGCAGTAAGACAATCATTACGGTCTTTAAATAAATTCCATTCTAGCATAAGTAAACATACTCAAAACATCTTTCTGTCATATTGTATGGTTTGTCTTGCAAGGTTTTTTTTTATTAAAATAATATGACATCATGCCTTCTTGGCTAGCAATAAGTGCAAACCCTCGATGGTTAACTGAATAGAAGTGGGAGTCGAAATACTGTATCGCTCAATATCATCAAGAAAATGGTGTAAAGAAGTGTTAACTTAGCAAAAAGATGGATAAACGAAATGCAATTAAGAATGAGAAGAATTCTTCCTGCCCGATGTTCTCAAATAGGAAAATAAAAAAATGGGGTTTTAATTCATGAGGCCATAAATTTTTTCGAATTTGTGAATATTGATTAAGAAATTGCAGAACTCGTAAGATGTTTGCAAGTTTAAAGGACACCTTATTATTTCAAGAATTAAGTAAGACATCTTAACACTTTCTACTCTTCGTAAAAATGAAGTTTCTTTTTATGAAAGCATTAATTTTTCTGCATGGCTAGTTATGATGAACTGCTAACTTTTCAAATGATAGAACAATTATTTAATGTTATTATTTGAATTTGTTGTATAGGCGCATTGTCCAAAGCTGGAACTCTTAGATCTGTCAAATCTGGCTGCAGTCAGCCACCCCGCCATAATCCCTTTGGAGCGATTGCAAAAGGGATGTCCATGTCTCCGAGTCCTGAGAATTACCAACTCGCAAGTCGTGCTTGCGCAGGCTACAACACAAGAACAGGTATATCTTCTGTATATGCGAACATGAACTTAATTATAAATTTAATAGATTATACAACAGTAATACAACAAAAAATAATTAAAAAAGAGATATACATTTTCATAGTATATATATGGAAAAACTAAAATTAACCCTAAAAGAATGGAGATTATTTGATGTGAAAATCAATTAATGTGAACCCTGAGCTTGTCGTCTTTTGCAGATTTCAGAAATATTTAGTCGAATATTTGATATAGCTACCCTCAATTCTTCGTCTAAATTCATAAGTGTTTCTCGTTTTTTAGTTTTCATATTAGTTATTATTGAGAAACCGAGCTCACACTAATATGATGTTGAAAACTGTAACAAGGTTTTCAGTGCCCTCTTGCAGAGAGCTGGGTATTCGCCTTGGTGAAAAATCCAAAATTCCTCCATAGTTACCTCAGAAAATTTAATTACAAGATTACGATTCGTTGACAAGGTGACCAATTCCAAAAACCATTTGACGCGAGGAAACACGTGCGATCGATTTTATTAGGATTCCACCAAAGATTAAATCCATTTTGAGGTCAGCTTGTTATGCCGTGGAAAGGGTCTGCTAGTAAGCTAGCACTTAGAACTACATTCCACTTGACCGTCCCAAATACTTGGGCTATAACACTTAACTGTTCCATGCAACACACAAAAAGAATGAATGCTTGAATGTTTATATTAATTCTCTATTCACTTCAGATGGAGTCACCTGGATTTCCTCTGCTGGAAGAGCTGTCAGTGGCTTGTCCTTCGACGGATTACAAATTGGTGGATGACGACGCTCTCGGTCGACTGTTAAAGGCGTCCACGTCTCTGCGATTGCTGGACGTCAGAGGCTGCATTAGAATAACCGATTCTGGTCTTATAAAAGTTCCTGCTTGGGATCTACAGCATTTGTTTTTAAGTGGTGAGTGTCCAAGAAAATATAATATATACACACACAGGTTTGCTAAAACTGTCATTAATTATTTAGTTACAAATGACAAATACTTGACCAATTATAATCAATTTATAATTGGTCAAGTATTAAAAGTAAAAATAAAATAAGTAAGTGTAAGTAACCTTATTTTTTTTAATGATATTGAAATTAAGTGAAATATGATTGACTAGATTGCTCAATGGAACTTCAACATTATACCAAATTGTAATAAATGTTTAATCTATCACAAAAAGCCAACTCCCTTGTGCATTTCGATACCAAATTCAAACCAATGTAAAGTATTACTTTGAAAGAAGTAAAAATTATACCGCTCGATGAAACGTACCGAAAAGTACAAAATTTTACAAATCGAACATGGGGTATTATTTATATTTGTTCTTTTCCTTTAATTATTGACATGCCATACAAATATTTTTTCTTCGCAGGTTGTTGTGTCACACGTCAGTCGACTTCTTGTTTAGAGTTGATATGTGAGAAATGGTCTCACAGTCTTCTGGAAGTAGATCTCGCCTGGTCTACTGCGACTTATCCTTTGGATGCAGCCATCGAAGCGCTATCAGAGAAAGGAACGGACAGTAAACTCAGGTATGCTGTATTTTCATTGTTACCCTCCTAAGATTTGATGAAATTATTATTGTTAAATTATTAGAATTTTTGTTGATTAATATATTTTGTTTATTAATATACATTAATTAATTTAATCTTTGCAGGATATTGAATTTGTGCGGTTCATCTGTGTCATTTGAACCTGTCAAACGAATCCTTCTGAAGTGTCCCAACTTGGACTCAGTGAACCTCGCTTCCTGTCGAGCATTACCCAGAGGGATGAAGCGCCACTACATGGGAAAGGAGCTTGACGATCTCCGCGACAGCCTCGATCCTGTTAAGAAGAAAGAAAAAGAGGAGAGGGAGAGAATTGCCAAAGAGCAAAAGAAAAAAGCGCAAGAAGAGGCCAAGCTGAAACAGGAAGAAGCCAAGAAGAGACTTGAGGAATCGAAGAAACCTGTCACAGAGAAAGCGTCTTCAGACGGGCCCAACGATGTCACCAAGGAAGACAAAGAGGACGACAACAAGGGAAAAAGTCCCAACTCGTCATGCATAAGTAGCCCTGCTGCCGCAACGGCCAGTCCCGGTGTTACTTCAGGGCAGGACTTCTCACCGCTCGCTCCTTCTCCTCGGACGTTCAGCCCCGCTCCTAAAAGTGCTTCAGCTTCCATGCACGACCCGTTTTCTCCACAGCAGAGTGCCGTTTCTACGCCGCCCGGCAACCTACACGATTTCGGACGGGAGGCGGTCAGCGCTTCCAATCCGATCGATCCCGATTCTTTCCGGGATCCTTCGGGATCTTCCGGAAGTCGTCTGACAGACCAGCGCAGTCCCTTCGCCAAAGAAGAGAGTCTATCATCCTCCCAGCCTAGCCCTGACGCAGCCCTGTCCGTGAGACGGGAACACTTCAGTCCCTCAACTCTCAGACAGGAAAGTCCGCAGTCGTCACGCAAGAGTCCTCCGGATGTGCCGCAGTCCACAGTGACAGGCGAGCCGACTCCGCCTCCCCGGGGTGGACGGGACCAGGACAGGTTCAGTCCGGAAGGCGGCGGGCCCGGTGCAGCGTCCCGCTCGGGCAACGGATGGAACCTGGAAAGGTTCGGGCCGGCGCCCGGCTCTGGAGCAATGATGCCCAGCCCCGACTCCGGCAGGGTCACGTCCTCAGGCGGCAAGCCGTGCGGCCAGTGGAACCTCGATCGTTTCAGCCCTATGGCGCGAGCCGAGGCCTCACCTGCTCCGGTTCCCAGCCCCGAGACGGCGGCACCCGTTCCCGGTCGAGCTTGGGCCCTCGGCCATTTCAGTCCCGCTTCCCCTGGAGGGCGTCCCGGTCCGGGTCCCTCCGAGTCAGCGCCGGGGGGCTGGAATCTGGGACAGTTCAGCCCCATGCCGAAAGTGGACAGTTCCAGTAATTTTCAGAAAAACCCAATCGATCCGATAGTTAACATGTGGGGGGCGACCGATGTCCGATGCGGTCGCCTCCAGGGGAGCGGACAATCGGGCGGGAATATTTCTGGCGGCGGCAAAGGAGATGGAAATCGGACGGGGATGGACGCTCTGGGAAACGGCGACCGAGTCAGCACCACCACATATTGTTCCTCCGCTGAACAGACAGCTTTCGCGGGTTACAGAGACCCGCTCTTGAACTTTAATCCCGGGGTCGAATGATCAAACTCAAACGGTGTTGAAAAGTGAAAACAGTCGCGGGCTCGTGATTGTTATTGTTTAAGTTTTTTCAGTGATCGAAAAGCTAAGAGACGACACCGCCCCAAATATATTGTTCCACAGAAATTGCGGGCGGAATAATCGAACGTGAAAGCTGAACTGTTTTTAGGTTTCGAAGCCGAATATTTAAGTAATGAATTAACGACAGTCGTGAGTGAACACAGTGGTGACTTCAAATTGAGACACTTATTCAATGTTGTTTTATATATTATATATATATTTGTAATATTAGTGTTTTACCTTACGAACTGGAAAATGCTGTTTAGATGTTAGGAGTGGTTGTTTTTTTTATGAGCGTAATACTAATTATTATGTAAATATTGCATAATAAGCACATCCCAGTGGCTTTTTTTATAAATTATTTGTTGTTTTTGTTGCATTTGATGATGATTAATAGGTAAATGTTGTTGAAGTCTGTCGAGGACGATTTTTGTACAGTGAAGTTTTAATCATTACTGCATCGGTTGTGTTACTACATGTTTTTTTGTTCACTATTATTTATTTACCGCTATTTATTTTACTCTGCCGCGTTTGTCACAGCTGTCTGGAAATACGTAACATTTAAATATAACTTTCAATAAAATTATTGAATTACAATAAATTCTTTGATGGTTTCGAGAAATGTTCTGATTCAAAATTGTATCACAAGAAAATGTTTCTGATTTATGTATCTTTAAAAAGGTTCATGTATCCCTTTTATAATTATGTACTTAATTAAAAACCTTTTTTTTTATATATTGTAATGTTTAAAATCCAAACAAATGTTCCATTATTTTTGTGTACAATTTAAAACAAATTAAATTTTTTATGAAGGCAGTCTAAATTGATTCTTTTCAATAAACATGTATACTTCTGGACAACTGCATGTATGAAAAAGTATTCATTAATACGGTGTGAAAATGTTGGGCAGTCTAGCACCAACATGTAGTATTTTAAATTGCTCTGATAATGATCATGGATATTTTTAATTCACGTTCAATTATATTTTACAATCAACGCATTTATAATTTATTGTCACAACATGCAATTCGTTGCATGACCCTAAACAAAACAGAGAAATGAAAAACTATGCTTGTATAACTTTCTATGTGCTATTGTAAGCCGTACTTGAATTTTCATATTGTTTGCATTGGTATTGGAATACAGCTATGATTTACAATCTAATTGATTTCTAATGGGGATGAAACCAACAAACAATCGAGTCATAGTGAATTTTATGTTTAAGCATCAGTTAATTTAATGCAATTCTTCTTTAAAAAGTGATATACAGTCAGTTCTCGACCTACGAAGCGGTTCCATTTCGTCACCTTGATTGTACATTATATATAAATTATCCACGGAAATAGCTTACATTTCTGATTGCTGATTATTTACTTCATTGAAGTAAATAATTACACACATAATATATCTATAAAAATTATTCTGGATAGCTGGTTCATCATCTTTGCTACTGATATGCATCACTGACTCCTGTAGTCCTATTCTCAAATTTATTAGAGCCCGGTCAGTAATGCTGGACAACTTTACGTCGAAAGTAATGATTTTTGTATTTGCTGTATACATGTTGATTAGATTGGTACTGAACATAACCAATATTGTAATACATGAAAGAGGTCAGCGGTAACACAACTTTATATCACAATAGCCAAATGAGTGATAAACGATTTTTTCGCGAAGTACACAAATAATTTTGTTTGGTATAAAGGGAATGAACATTACTGTCCGGTCTAATAAATCTGAGAATAAGATCACTGAGGTTTTTCCCTCTTGAGAAGTTCCCGCAATTGCTTGGGCAAAAGTGATTCTTAAATAATGTACTTTGAAGTGAGCAATACCCCGTTGATTCTTTAGCACCACTGTTTTGTTTTAGATGTGAGCTTCATACGTTTTGAAGTATGGCCTGACTTATTGTCAAGAATCAATGATGTTTTATAATCTATGTCTTTTTCATCACAATCTTTTTTTTTCATAGAGAATATTAGAATATATAGATTTTTCTTTTCATTGTATGTCTTGAACTGACCACTCAATAACTATCGATAATAATTTAATTTCATCACGAATTGAATTGACATCACGAATTGAGAAAAGAATTCAAAAATTTCAAAGTTGCATTAATATATTTTAACCTATCACATAATAGTTGTTCTGGAAGAAAACACTAACTGGAAAATACTAGTTTTGAGTAATTAGACTTTGAAGTTTGCCAAATGCTTGAAATGCCATACGTTTTCCATTTTGTTAGTTTGTACAAAACTGTTTTTAAGTAAAAATATAATTTATAAAATTAAGTGTGTTCTGTCATACGGTAGAGTTTGAAATAGGGAACATTTTGGTATATCTAACTCAATATGTCATTTTTTCGATTTAGTGTTTTCTAACAGAACGGCAACGATATGTAACAGTACAAAGCTGGCGATTTATCGCACAATATCAACATCAATAATGGTCGATTGCTTGGTTGGTTTTTTTGGTATCGCAGTTGAAATGTTATCAATGCTTGCAATAGTATGCACCTGCATTTTATTTATATCAAATTTAAAGTGGTCTTGATACCTTAATTATTCTTTTGAAATTTTTATTACCGAAAAGCAAGTATAAAGTGTTGCGGGCCATGCAAGATAATAATTAAACACCTAATGCCGAATGCCCAGCGCATAGTGAGATACGAAAAGTAGCTATCAGTAGGCAAATTTTATTGTATGTGAATAATTGAGCCGTCAGACAATGTGGTTTGGTGTTTTGAGTAATGTGCGATTTGACATGAGTACAAAATTTGAAGCAATTTAGTTGTCGGTCGAGCTACGATACCTTTTGATTATTAATTATGGGGACAAATCAATTATATTCAAATTCTACAAAATGTGATATCTTTTGATAATAATGCAAAATGTTTTTATTTCAACATCAGAAATGAATAAACGCTAACGATCATCGATAGCAAATAACCGCATAAGCCGGAATATGTTTATTCGGAGGAGGATTGAAAGGAAAAATTCAAATACAAGATAAAAGTTGTATCAACTAATGATTTGTTTTCCACTTGATCAACGTTTTCTGTATTATGTGTGTTACCTGTTTTGCTATAATAATTGAGGGTCAGGAAAACAATTAAACCAAGACACGTCACCTAAACACTCCAGACAAATTTTGCTATGAATAAAACCTCGATATAAATCATTTTTTTCACAGAAAAAAATATTTTTGGTAAAAATCTGACAAAAATGAAACTTGAATGTTTCCCCTTTTTTCAACACCGATGTCAATGTGTCCTTCGGATCTTCCATTTCTTAACAAGTTGATTTAGTATTTCAAATCATCATTTCTAAAATGATAGAATTGTGTTCAAAGATTCATTTGACAAAATAACTCGTGTTGAAATTGATTTCTGATGATGGAGTGTAAACACTTCTATCAAGCTGTACAAATTTTATAAGGTTTATTTGCAATTGATTTGAATTGATCGTACAGTCTAATAATTAATTTGTGATAAAAACAGGCCGGGGTTAATATTTTTCCCGCACACATCTTCCAACCCTGTAAAGGAAAGATAACGATTAATTCATCGGTCCGGATTGCTCAAATTTATTTTTTATCTTCGGAGAAACTTTGATTGATCGCTACAAAAAAATGCAATAATTTATTGGTATTTTCCTTCTGAATAATGTTCCTTTGCCAGCCGAAAAATAACAAGCGACTAAATAAATCTCAAATACATATACTGTCGACAAATATATTAGTAAAAATGTGTATATTTGGTATGTTTTCATGGGTGTATTGTTGGCTAGATGTTTTTCAATTTGTTTCGGTACTACTGCATATAACCGAAGCGAAAGAAAGATAGATTGTATCTCATTTGTTACTTGTTGATTTTGAAAATTCTTTTGTTTCGCATAACATTTGTAAATATTGTCAAATTTGCTCCTCTATATTTTATATTCTTATAATCGTTCACTATTATGATAATTTAATTTATTTATGTATACTTGTATACTTGGCGATTTGATCTATAACAGTAACATGAAGTTGCTCTTAAAATCCACACATTAAATGAGCCATATATTACCGTAATTAAACATTTTAAATTAAACGGCGCATTTATGAAACCAATGGGAATTCATTAATGCTTTTCCTTATTTTCATACTTTTTAGTGTACCAACATAAACATTTACAGATATTTCGTCACATATCTTTAGCTATTCTGACCTCATAGATAAAAAAAAACACTAACGGCACCTGGAATTGTGAAACAACAACCGTGATTTCAAACTATTAAAAACAAATTACATTTTTTTTATTAATCACTGGATTATTATCGTACATAGAATGATCGATATTTTTTTAACCATGTCTGCTCCCTACTCGGAGTATATGACTACCACACGATGCCTCAATGATTCTCTGTCCCACGCCAGTCTCCTTGTTTACTCCCAGGTCATTCCAGCATCCCTTAGCTCCGCTTAGTACATTCTATGAATAGTCATCGGTGGCCTTCCAGGTCGACGAAATCCATCCGGTTGGTAGAAGAGACAAGCATGATTCGGGCTCTCCTGGGCCATCTGAAGCACATGTTCAAGCCAGGTACATCGTCGTTTTTTTATTTTGGACGTAAGAAGGGACCGGTCAGTCCTATCTCTTTCCTCCAAGGTCCTGATAAAGTCAAACCAGTGTCTTCGTAGTATTTGCCGTATCTGTTTTAATGTTCAGTAAATCAAATTGCAATAGTTGAAATCACACTTTATGTTTCATTGCTCAGGGTTTGCCCTTTTAAGTTGACTGTATTTTTACTTATGAATGCATTTTACTAGCGAATATTTTATTTTGAAAAATATTCATCTTTATATGGTGCAACGGTGACAATTTTTCATCCACGGTCATAATAGAGATGGTTCATACGAAGTCAATTGTAGATTTATGTTCTGGCAATTAATAACGTTGGAAAAATGAGCTTTTTTCCTTACACCAATAAATCCATAATTATAATGAGGCCATTAGTACTTGAAGTTGTATATGAATCCTAGAATTAAATAAGAAAAGCGTCTCCTTCGTGTTGATGTTATTGTTTTTTTTTGATAATTTCCATGTGTTGTTTTAGTGGACCCTAAAACTGAAATATCCAAATCGATTGTATATATTTTACTATCTGACGAAATGTTTGATTGTTCATAATATGAAAAGTTGTAATGTAATCTACTTTATCAAAATAGATATGTGTATTTATTTTATTTATTGTAATGAAACAAATTTTTGTATATTTTTGTGCTTGTCGAAGATTTTATCTTCCTTTCTAGTACAATGTTTGTCCACCAGGACCAATGTTATTATGTTTACATGGGATAAATGACTATTGTTTAGATACTGCGACCAAGATAACGTTGACCTAATGCGTAAATTGGGAATTCAGCCGTTCTCCGCGTCATATGAAGGTTGCCAAAAACAAACATGTTGATTACAATTTTTATAATGACAGAGAGACAAATTTATCAAGTTTAATTGTTAAAAATTAATGAAAATAAAATGTCCATAGCAAAATCAAATCCTATTGATGGCTTAAATAAAAAAAAGAATCAATCGATCAATGTAACGATTTATTATGATAATTTCTGTGAAAAAACAATTTTTATCATTGAAAACATTCTTTTACTTAACCATTAGCAAAAGGATCCGTATTCTTAATTTCATTGTTTTTCCACTGTTTTTCGTCATCTTTTTAAGGAGTCCAAATGCAATAAATTCACCCACAAGTGAAACATCAAAGTCTAGTAGGTAAGACACTGAATACGGCACAATTAGTATCAATAACTGAAGAGAGAGTGCTTGAATAAATCAAAAAAATGATAGATAACGCATACATGCGTAATATAAAAATAAAATTGATTATTATGTTACTTGGTGTGATGCGTATTTCACCTCTTCGAGAGGCTTCCATTTTTAAAAATGAATTTCCACGTTACCTCAGAATTCATCAAAAATAGTAGATATGCATCTTCGTTAATTTTAAATTATGCTACTTTTCAAGTCTGAGATCATTGAATTATTACTTATCAGTATGTCGCACAAATACAGACCTGACTTGGTAAATACTTTTATTAGAGTAAATGTGATATAAAACACAAGTTTATTCCACCTACAAACAATTCTATCATTATTTTTTGAATGGAATTGGTATTTATATACCAAATGTATTGTTACATGTTTGTATACATGCAACTGATTTAAGTAATAATCTTTGAATTGTTGTCGTTTCTCCATAGAATGTAGGTTATGAGGATAATTGTATGATTCCCGTGTATATGAAGGAATTGATTTAAATTAATGATCCATTAACTTCATAATGCACAGCCGGTTGAGCATATATAATGAGTATCTTTATGCTGTATAAACAGGAATTAAGAAAACTGCAGCTTCTGAATCCGGATTTTATTTAGATATTAATATCTGGAACGTCAAAAAATCGAATTAATGCATTTCTGCTACCGCTGTTGTCACTGCCGTAGTGAAAATATATTACACAATTAAAGATATCTGATGGGATGTAGTATTTGTTTCTATTGTGATCGATAGATGATAATATATTCTGCGAATTCCACATGTTACCGTTAGGTCAATGTGATTTGTTGTCAAATACTATATTTTTGTATATAAAGAACTCTCGAACTTGTGTGTATATAATAAGCAAAGTGCAGACTAATAAAGATGAGCCGTGTTGTAGCGATTTATTTATGAAAATAAACCATAGATTGTTAAATGTTTGGCCACAGAGTAACAATTTAAACAGTTAACGACAGACATATTTTAAGTTTAGATCAAAACTAACCTGTACAGTGTTCAGACACTAGCAATAATTTTCAAGACAACAGTAAGTCATTCTCTAAATTTTTTTCTAATTTATGTAAATACCTAAACTTAAAAATATTTCAGTATTGAATAAATGACGTTTTTTCACATTCTTCTTTTTAATACAATTGATACTTTAACACAATATACAACTAATGTATGTTGTTTACATATAAATTCTTTCTCTGTGGTCTCCATTAAAATTTTTTATGTTATATTGTGTTGGCATTTATTTCATAGGGTTCGATTATGAATAGGATAGGCCATTTTGAAAGGTGAAGTTAGTTAGTATGTGTTAGAGGTCTGCACGAGCCGAAATTTCATAAAATTACCCGGTCCGAGCACATCATCTACAGGGCCGGCCCGAGCCCGAGTCTCAATATCACACTTTTTACCCGAAGTCCAGATTTATTTTTCTCAGCCCGAAAAAAGCCCAATTTTTTTACATGTAGTAATTCATTTACACTTTACAAACAATATATGTTATTGTTTCCATATTTACAACGATATTCATAGCACATGTGAAATAAATTATTTAAGTTATGAATACTATTGCCTTGTGACTGACTCATGACCCAAACATAGTACGAAATATTTTTCTTAAATTTGAATTCCTTACCCCGGTCCGGCTCGAGCCCGAATCATCTTTACCCACCCGAACCCGGCTCACAGGCCGGGTCGAGGCCCGGGAAGTCCTCCAGTATCTGCATAGACTCAGAGGTGGAGATAATTTTCTTTAGCAGCTGGCAGAAATACCAATTAAATAATAAACCAAAAATTAATATTTCTATTTTCTGCTATATGTTTTGTGTAAATCATGTTTTGTATAGAAAACTGTTCACATTTTATTTTCAGTCATAGATACACTATGAACTTGTCATATTTTACAATTCAATCAGGAATTAATTGTTGATAATATTTTTAATACAGTTAACTTTAATTTAAGACGTTGACTGAGGGTGCTTGATGGAATTTCAATATCAAGTTTAAATTGTTGACATTTTGTACATTTCCATGTATTTGGTCACTAACGACCCGGGTTCCGCCTTTCGGCATCTTCAGGCATTCGAGCACACGAATGGACTCGAGTTGACAGGACACCCGTCAATTCGAGTCCATTCAGTGACAAAATACATGGAAATGTACAAAATCTCAACAATTCTGATTTGACAGTTAACTTTGTCATCACTATCATTCAAAGTCTTCTACTAAAATCCATTACAATAATACCATATATTCTTGTGTGTCTTTCTAGTTTTGTAAAGTCCGTGTTCTGAATCCAGTCTATATGTGTTAACGTTGACTTCTACTAATCATTCCAATAATACGTAAAGGTCTACTGGCATATGTGATGCAATATAGCATATAAAAAAGAAACGTCAAATTGTTTGCGGGATCGAAAAAATACACGTCAATTTTATCTCATTCTGGCCTATCGCATTCATGCAGTTAATATTGTGTATAATTAAATGATAGAAATGAGATCAATACATTTATGTCAATGAAAATTCTAAGGAATACGTTATGTTCTTATTGCGATATAATAACAATAATAATACGAATAACGGGAAACATCCATGTAACAATACTACAAGATATTATGTATATTTACGTATAAGCTGCTAATTTGTAGGTTACGTATACATTATTTTTAAAATGGTTATTGCCTAAGATGTACAAATATTTTTTTTTTTTGGTTTTATTTTTATCTCTAATGGCAAGCGATTTGTAAAAGCATTTTGTTTTTAAAATATTGTTTTGGTTGTATTTATTATGACGTACAGTGCCATCTGTTTTTTTTTGCGCATAACTTGACATAGAGTAACACGACAAAATTTGCTTAATATCACACATCTATCAATTTGTTAAAGTAAAACCGTTTAATCTTGTGTCCTCTGTCTTGAGAGTAGTGATAAATCAAATATTTTGATTAAATAAATTTGTCTCGTAGATGAATTGCAATGTAAATTTATATTTTTCGATGAGATGTGGGAAAATGACAAAAACAAATAAACTATAACTTCAGTTTCTAAGTAACATGCAATGGCCTACAAAATATTCGCATTTTATATAATTCATATAAATATCGCTAAATATAATGTGTCCAAATCTTAAAATACCATCCTAAAGGCTAAGTGGAAAGTAGAAATGATTTGAATATGAGAGATGTGAATTTCAATATGCTGTTTGGAATATTTTCATTAATAGTTGCTCTCTGTAAGGTCTGTCATTCATAAAACTCAAAAATGTTTTGTGTATCTTTAAATGTACGCTAATTTTTGCTAAATCACATAGTTAAATATAATAGACTGAGAAATAAAAATATCAATGTCAATTTGATAAATTAATTAATTATTTCTTTGTTACAAATTAAACAATAAAAATTCATCAGACACGATGAGGCTATAATCATAATATAATATATCGTAAATAAACGAAACATTTAGCAAAGGTTAGCGACAGATTATTTTTTAATATGCCTGACGATGAAAAATGATGGCACTGGATATTGCCAGTAAAAGTCTAAATCCGCGTGACGTTTTAGTTCAAAGATAAGAAATCTGCAGCGTGCTAAGTGAATATTGCTCCTAGAATGGAAAATATTAACTAAATGGCTGCGTATTTTCTTTTTGCTATAGAAAAAAACAGGTCTGTTGATTTTATTTTGAGACACCTTAAAACATTCTGCTTAGCCAAAAGGTTTTCATCGCCATTTCAGTGTGTTATCAAATCAAAACATGACATTACTACACTTGCCGATTTGGGACAAGCCAATTTTTGTATGGAAAAATGTCCCACTACATTAATGTTGTATTATGTGAAGAGTAATTGAAGTGTATCACCTAATAACAATCAGAAATTCTTTTGATTGTCATTCTATCGTTTCAGGGCATAAATTGAATCAAATGTGGAAAAAACCTTCATTTGATTATAAAAGATTAGCAATAAAACATGCATTGTTTTTGTACCCTTAATTTGTTTTACAGAATTGGGTAAAAACTATCAAAATTTATACATAATTTTTTTTACATATAATATTTGGGATATATTGAATGATTGATTGTGACTCCACTGTATGATTTTATCAAATGTTACAATTTCTGATGCCTATGTACGGTTATTTGTCGATAAAAAACAAAAACTTAAGCAATCAAAATATGATAATCTCATAGTTATCAACCACTGTTGCTTTAATTCCAATAAAACTAATTTCCATATATTATTAAACATATAATCGATTACATTTAATTGTTATTATTGACTGCTGACTTGTGTACGTTTATTCTCGATTAAAAAGTGACAAAAGTAATTGGATTTCATACTGCATCAAGATTATGTTTTATTATTGTGTTGCTATTGGGAGTTATGCTTCAATAGTCGTAAACAATGTCGCGATTTGTTTTTTACACGCCAGAATAGTTTTATCCGATAAAGAGCGCCGCCATCTACGCAGACCGCTGCGTAATCTTTTCACTTCAACAAATTGTTTGATTTTTCTTAAAATTTATTTGGCAACACAGAAAAGAGTTATAACGACTCGTCAATACAAAATAGTTGCTCTAGAGTGCTAGAGGATGATGATTGAATGCGTGTTATGAAATAATAATAAAGTATCTTGCTAAATTTATAATTTTTATAAGAGTTGAAACGTGTTTAAGAGAGATTAACATCCTTATCATATTTTATAGTTATTAATAATGCGAGAATGTATATACTATATATATATAAATAAATATAAAATAATATATCGAAAAATATTAACAATTTATTATTATTATTAATGTAATTATTATATTAATTTGAATTTTAATAAACAATTGCATTATGATATTTGTCTATTCATTGTCATATAGTAGCTATTGTCCTGTACAACCAAAATCAACCCATAAGATGGCTCTAAAAACTGTCAGGGTTCTGTGGCAGACAGCACAACTGCTCTCCAGACATCTCGATTCCGAGATTTTTCTTTCCGGCAAGCCACGTTCACCAATTTAACATTGTTTTCATTAGGGGTTTCCTGAGGGTGGTCCGGAGGTATTGTGCGTGCCGAATTACTATTGTAGACTAGAGTGCTCCAGAGCAGTGCTTGACCCATTGCATTATAGAATATTATATGAATGTAACAATACTAATATATATTATGTTCTTAAATGTAGCCCTTCAACATTTATCCCACCCGATGAGTGAATATCTCGTTTTAATATAAAATATTGTGGGGAATCCTCAGTGAAATTTTCTGCATTTCCTCGCACCTAGCCTAAAAAAACTTTCGATGCCCCGTTCCTGTTCCCATGCAATAGTTAAGAATCTCTGCTCAAGAGGTCTCGCATTTGACAAAGTGGCTTGCTCATCTGAGTCTTCATGCCCTCATTATACTGAAAAGAAGAAGGCGAAGAGGTTAGCATTTGTATTAAGTGATGACATCACCGGGTTTATATTACACTTTTACTAATGATAAAAATTTATAACATCTCTTAGCTTTCACAAACTTTATATTCCATGTGTCCATTTTATTATTATAATTTAGTTTGTCAGATGACAGTTATTAATTTTATAAATTGTAGAGCAAATCCACCCTGGATAATTTATTAACAATACCGATCGATATAATATATTTGCCGGTGGTATTAATTAGCCCCTAGCTCAATTCATATTTGTGAAATAGAATAATACAAATAATAAAAAATATTTTGTTCTCTTGACACATTTTTAATGAATCTCAAATAATTTGAATACTTTTTAACACATTTGCTTTCAGCGTTATTAAAATTTATCAACATTTTTAATAAGTATATAAATTGATTCCTCATCACATATGAAAATTTAACAGGTACATCTACACTACAACGATTAATACATTATTCTTAAAGAAAATTGAAGACAAGATAAAATAGTTGAATTCAATAAAAACAATAATGATTATAACTACTAAATCAATAATTTTCTAGTGGGGAACACTATCATGAAATCTTACACATTAAAAACATCATTTATCTCTCCTGTTTCTCCTGGAACACGTGATTTATATAAGTTTATGGTGGCCATCTACAAGTCGAATAAAGCTGTCAAATTGGCATATGAAGGTCATTGGATATTTTTAATCAGCCAGAATATAACTCAATCGTTATTTTATATAAATCATTTGAATTACATTTAAGGAGATGTAAAAAATACTTTCAAAGATCCAGGCATCAAAAATCATACAATATGGATGAAACTTCAAAATCATCAAATGGTAGCCAAGTATAAAGAACATAAAGCTTCTAATAAATAAATAAATATCTTAATGTCAAATTTTCTCTCAATCTGATTGATCAAGTTATATAAAGGCTGTTTTATCGAAGAAAGATGGCAGGATCTCTCAAGATGGGATGGTTATCCTATACATTTTACATTCATAGACAAGAATTATCTGTATGTTGGTAATGTAATTAAATTCCCGACTTCAAAAAATGGAATTATCATTTACAAGTATTTGTATATATAACCGTATATTATTATTTTATTTTAAGCACACATCACTATCATTATCAATTGACTGTAAACATTCACTTTCAAAAACATTACTTACCTCATTGGCATTATGTGCTTATAACGATTCATTCTAAATACCGTAAACCACACAGGCACAAACGCAGGATACTCTCTAAACATTGAAAACAGTGAAATTATATTCAGTGATGTAGCGCTATCACAAACAAAATAGAAGGACTGACAATCGAAAGATTGAAATTTTTTGTTTAGGTTTGGTTAATGTAAGATGCCTAATTCTCTATCTGAAGACAATTGGGAAACACCATTTTCAACATATTAGACACTAAAGGACAATATTTTCAGACAACAAGCATATTGACTGCCATCAGAAAGTTTTTATACGTATTATCATACTTCTATATAGTCCTGTGCTATGTGCTACTACACCACTGGTTATACAAATAGGCACGAATTTCGCCAGTATACACTGAAGACAAATAACATCAGCCGGAAAACTTAAACCGATATATAAGGGACACAGTATAGGTTATGGAGACATATATATTTAGATGAATTTTTGAAGCCTCATTCAGTAGTTAAAGTCTAATCTATTATAAGTACTATCTCTTGAAGAAGTATTAAATAAAATGGAACTTTGGACTGTGTAGCAATGAAGAGGAAGATAATTATGACTTAGTTCAGTTACGTAAAAGAAATTTAATATAAGTAGACAAAAAGATTGTATAAAAATATATTTATGTATAAAAACGAGAAGTTATGATAATGATATTATTTAAAGTAGTAAATAGTTTATTCATTACGAATTAGGCGAAATAAGCTTAGCATGATGTATATACATACTTTGGCAGTCCTGGAATGAATAATTATCTAATACATCATAAATGCGACCATCACAAGTCAAGAATTGAGAAGTCTGCATTCAACACAGTGATTATTATAGAATATAAAAAAAGTTGCAAGATATTTGTACAAATCAATTGAAACTTTTTAAATAACAGTTATTGTCTTTTTTAGGAATGGAAAGGAATAAGAAAACTACAACAGTAGAGTCCATTGACTAATCATATTCAATTGGGTTCAGACGGAATTATTGTGGGACAGATGACTGAAATTACTGCAAGATACATTTAAAATAATTTATATTTGTTGTCAGGATCCTCTACTGTATCACATTTTAAATTAATCACGTTTCGCTTGCAGATTCCTCAATATATTTTTAAACCAAAAAAGCTCATTCAAATTGAAAAAATATTATTCAGCATATAATCGTATCGATAAATAATTTCACAAAAAAAAAAAAAACTCAATGAAAATAGGAGGCTTTGTGGTAAAATACTGTTAAGATACAGGTCTTTGTCACATTTTTGATGTTAGGAGGTGTTTTAATTGTGTGTAACCAACGGCTACAGATTCACAAACCCCGTACACCAATGTATAAATCCAAATAGTTTGTTATATTTTCGTTTTATTGACACAAACTGACTTATGTCGGAAAAGTCTCACGATCGACGATCATTCCAGTTGCTTTTGTAAGAATTCACACTAAAAGTGAATCTTCTACAAAAAAAATTATCCAATATGTCCAAGATTTTTAGTTATGAAGTGAAGATTATATTTGAGATGACATTTAATGGAAATATTTTTGATGAACAGTAAGCCAAATTTGATTTCTTTTATATCACATCTATCTAACAAATAAATTATTGCCGCAATGTGAAAGTCAACTGTATTTAGTATGTAATAATTATTAAGTAGCTTAGAATTTGTATTGCCTTGTACAGCTACCAATACGGTTAAAAGAACAGTCACAGTCTTAACTTATTATAGTAAGCGGAACACGAAATGAATATATTTTAATTGATAGTTTAGAATGTTTCATAGGCTTCTTGCGCAGGCTGGGGTCCGTCGTCTTTACCGTTTAGAAACTCTTCCAGGTAATCGTCGGAGTCTCTCTTTTTGGCCTTCTTTTCTTTATGCTTTCTGTCCTTGTCTCTGTGGCTCTTTTTTTCTTTGTCACTGCCACTACGCTCCTTTTCTTTGTCTTTGGATTTTTTCTTCTTATGTTTCTTTTCTTCCTTAGACTACAATAAAGAAAGGTGTTTTAAAAAAGCAGTTTAAGAAAAATAAGTTGCTTATAAATGTCTACAATAATTATAGAAATATTAATAAAAAGAGCATTCAATTAGAGAGTAACAGAACCCTTTTTGTATTTGAAAAATCTTTCTGAGGAAATGTTGAAGGCTTAGTCTATTGAACCACTCCAGAATCAAATTAATAGAGGTGTTAAACTAGTGCTGGCGTTTTATGTTCGGGCACGGCAGGTGAATTCCTGTAGCAGCAGATTTACAAGATTATAATAAGCGAATATACAAAGACAATTGAATGCACACCTTCTTCTCTTTCTTGACCTCGGCATCTGGAGAAACATCCTCACCACCTAGAAAAACAGATATATTTAAAACATTTATAATGAGCTCAATATTATGGCAAGTTAAAATCATATTTTCAACAAAAATCTCGTCTGAAATCGTCAATACCGTTTCAAAACTAAACAAATTCTTTTACCTTCCGGTGACCTTCTAATGCTAGCGTCGATCGGCCACATTGAATTAACTCCGTAAGTGTTTGTGGTCATCATTTCAGGACCACTATCATAAACGTCATCATCTGACGGTCTGTCTGCAATGCTGCCATCGTAAAGAGAGAACTTTTCCATTCGATAAGTACTTTGTTCAATATTAGCATCTACAATATCTCTCTCGGCGCCGATTTCATTCAAATCCGGCCGCAATTTATTTTGGAACTCATTAAAATGTGTGAAAACTTTTTCAGATGGCGTGTACGCATTATTTGTACTGTCAGTTGTGATATTATTGACGTTCGGAACATTAATTTGTAGAATTTTGGCAGTTTTGGAAGAGTTTATGGTAATGTTTTCATCTAAAGTAAAGTTGTCATTAATCGATGCGGTTTGCTTTCTGGGAGGAATGTCTTCTTCATCAGCCGAATCGAGATCGTCCTGGACTCCGACCACTAGAGGATTGGCACTGTATTCACCGTCACTGCAAAATCAAAATATTGAAAAATAATTGACATGTAATATATAATTTAAAACATCGACTGAGGGTGCTTGATTGTCGAAACCCACAATGCTATTATAATTAAATTTGGATTATTGAGATTTTGTACACTTCCATGTATTTTGTCACTAACGACCCGGGTTTCACCTTTCGGCATCTTCAGGCATTCGAGCACACGAATGGACTCGAACTGAATATTGAAATTCCATCCAGCACCCTCAGTCGATGTCTTAAGCTATTATAATTGTAAAATCACTGGTAATTCTAATATTAGTTGGAAAGCGGCAGTTCGCCACTCTGTTAATGCATTTGTTTACACAACAAGGATTAAGGCAATTCTCGAAATTCTCAGCTATCAGAGTGGATGCTAGACTTATAATATTTTATCTCGTAAATAATATTTGTCGTATTTGTATCTTGTATATAAACATTAGACACTGTTTACTGTCTGTCAATTCGAGCCCATTCGTGCCTGAAGATGCCGAAGGGCGAAACCCGGGTCGTTAGTGACAAAACAGATGGAAGTGTATAAAATCTCAATAATTCAAATTTGATATAAATATATATTGTTAAACTTGCAAAAAGCACTGCAGTTACCTGTCACTATCTAAGCTATGTTGTTTGTTGGAGTTAGTCAATTTTGGCACAGAGTTTCCTTCAGATTGACTCCTTCCACCAGGAGAGAGGTCATCCAAGAAGCTGTGATCGAGAACGCCGGCGCAAAAATCTTCAAGTCCATCGTCTAGCTTTGAGTTCACCGATGCTGAAGGTGACATACTATAAAACATGTGGAAGTAGTACAAATGAATTGTTTTAGTTTTTAAAATACAATAATAATTTGGATAGACCGTCATTTAGTAGTCCTTTAATTCTGGACGATTTTGTTATGTTGCATATTAAATTGTCTTTACGCAAAATACATGATATAAAATTGGAGCTAAAACCTAAGAAATCATTTGTTTGTATTTGTAACTGGTGAGTACCCGGCATATGTTGCGATGCCACTCAAAGAAAGAATGGGTTTTTCTTTTCATTCTGTTTATTGAAGTGCTACCCGATCCCGGCCCATGGGCTGGGCCAGGTAAAGGTCCGTGGGCCAAGCCCGGGCCGATGCAGACCTCTATTTTGGAAATACAAATTTTTTGTTTTCCGTCTGGTTCAGAGATATCGCTAGTTGTTTTTTTTAGTATTTCAGATTTAAAATTTTTGTTTTCAGAAACCTTCACGGTGTGCGCACTACGCACCAACGTTTGATCGATATCGGATGAATGGTAAAGGAATGCATAGAGGACAAACAAACAAACAAATCTTCATTTTTATATATATAAATGTAGACATTGATTCTAATTCGTAATTTATAAAAGACAAAATAAAGAATATTTTATTTATCAATTTTAATTTCATATTAAAAATCCATCAAAAGTATTAATAGACTTCTTGCTATTTTACAAAACATAGCATATTTCGGCAGACTAACAAACATTATAAAATATTTGCAAAGGTCTTCAACATCATTAATGACAATTGTATTTAAATTGAATATTATGATGTTGAAAACCTTCAAAAAGCCATTTTTATTCATATGACAGACCTTTTCCGATCTCCTGGTGTTTCCGATTGCACTGGCGAAGGTTGAACGTTTGCAGCTTTAGCCGTTTTCATATGGGAATGGATGGGGCTCTTCACGGCAGTCGGCACGATTGTATTTTGGGCAGTCGGGACAGGGCCGAGGAATGGCTTGTTAGGTGATACACCAGCGTGTGAACTAGCCTGAAAAAGTGTCATTACATTTCAACAACACGTCATTTCTTTTTATCAATTTAAAATTTTTGGTTAACAATTAAAAAGCTGTCTTCGAGCAGCCCCAGCTGTCATAACCTTAATATGTCTGTAATCTTGAGGTACAAGATATATCCGAAACATTTTTAAGTAACTTCAATTTTATCAAAATGATTTGGATACAATTTTTATCTCTATTCAGTGGTACATAATTTCGAATGAATAAAAATAGTGGTTGTTATAATACATCATACATATAGTATTATCAAACTCGATTCATAAAATGAATTGTTTGTCTGCTCTCCTGTGAAATTATAAAAACGGTATAGGTGATTCTTGAGGCTCTTGTGGCTTATGGCGTTCATTGATGAATAAGAGGTTTTCTTCATCAAATCATTTATATCCTACCCTCTTCGAAAAAGGCATGTTGGTTATCGAAAGTTTTCTTGAAACTATTTATTGTTTCCATGGTCCAAGTTGCTTCACCTAATAAAAACTATTTTAACTATCTATTATCTATCATGCCACTTTCTAAAAATATAGACCTTTAGATTGTACCTATTTGATAGATAAGCGGATGTTCTATGATGATCATAATGAACAGCATCAGAATTGGTATGAGTGTAAAAATGCAGCTTACTAATGGGTTAACATTAGGTGGAATGATTGGCTTGCCGCCGCCCAGCACGATCGAAGGAGACTTGTCGCTCGATAATCTCGGCATCATACTGGCTCCGGTTATTTCCTGACGCCGTTTGGAAGCCAGCTTCTCGAGGAACGCAGTGTAGTCGGATTCTTCAGAATTCTGATAAAATAAAATGAATTTTAGTACACATGAAAATATATTCTCTATGCCGGCTTGTACACGGTCAATAAATAAACAAATTATTATCACTAATGATTAGTAGGATTATTACTATCATCCGTAAAGCATTCACTGAAGGATATGCAGTGTCCGGGTACTTTAATATTATGTATAAGATATCCGTGTGTTAAAGAAAAAGGTAATGACTGAGATAAATGAACAACCAATCTACATGTTGGCCGGTTCTGGTCTTAAATGTTCAACAATTAATACATTATAATATAAATATTGTTCAACATTCGTTACATCTAGATTATATGACTTTGTATAACTTTGTAACAGCATAAATGCTTAGATTCTTGCCTGGAATTCATCAAGCTCTAAATGTGCTGAATCTGTTTCTTGCTGATTGACAGTAAGTTGCGCTAAAAGTGTAGCTCTTTGAAGTTGAAGAAACGGAACACTGAGAAACCTGTGCAGTAAACGTAGACCGAAGCCATTTCTCATAGATGCCTCTGCATATCTGATAGATCCACTTCTGTAAAATATACACATAGAATTTTATCAATCATGAGTTAAAGCAAAATTATGGTCATTATTTACAAAAATACATGCCTGGACACAAAATTAAAATCAATAATTCTTTGCCATTTCTCTTAATGTCATAATATTGTTATTTAAGGGTTAATTAAGAAAATACTAATGTAATTTAAGAGTTCACCAGTGTCAAGATTGAAAATAGACATGTCGAAACGAAATAATTGATTTCCATTCAATTTTTTATTAATTTCTAAGAATCCTAAGCTATTCATTTTGGATCAAGACTTTTTAAACCTTTATTTTGCTCTTCTGCAAAATTGTCAATTCGCTTTATTCATTGTGGGTATCAGTGTAATGAGTTCCCCTCCCTCCTTAATTTAGCAAAATTAAGCTACAGTCCTTTGTCATAAGCGAGCCATTTGGATTCCGGTCATAATAAAAAGGTAGCATTGATATAGACATTCAAAATAGCAGCTTCCATACCATAGTAATGAGACACTAATGAATAATTAAAATTAATCATAATGCGATACATGCATTATAAACTGTTTCAAAGGATTACGGGGAATGGAATATTGATGTATTTCTTGCCTTGTTTCTCGAGCTGTATCCAGTATTTGCTGAATTTGATGAGAGTGTACTTGGCGATGGTGATGCATATCGCAATGGTTTCCTAAGATTATTACAGGTATATCAACAGGAATACCGGCCAACTCTCGTTGTACATAATCAAACGTCCTGAAAACAAAATAATAGAATGTCAGAGAATTGCATTTGCGTTTCGCAAAATTGTGTAACAATTAATAAAATTTGGAGTAAAAAGTACCGTTGGATATTCAACTAAAATACTCAAGATAAGACGTGGCATCAGTACTGTTAAACAAATAATATATAGTATTATATTAAATTTAGATTATTGAGATTTTGTACACTTCCATGTATTTTGTCACTAACGACCCGGGTTTTTTCAGGCATTCGAAGATGCCGAAAGGCGAAACCCGGGTCGTTAGTGACAAAATACATGGAAGTGTACAAAATCTCAATAATCCAAATTTGATATTGAAATCCCATCAAGCAACCTCAGTCGATGTCTTAAATTAAATATAGTATTATTATATTATATTGGGGAGATTGTTGAGGGTGTGACCGCATGTTCAAATTCAAACCACAGGAACTATCAGAACATTGATATAGCTTATAGGCTTCATTTGAATACTTTCAAGCTTCGAGTATCTGCTTAATTGCACTGCACACTGCACTAGTACAATGTTAGAAGAATTGATGTGGACAAGGCTCACTCGTTAGATGCCATGTAAGGTTCCCATATAACAGTAATTTTTCGGGTGATTACTACGGTGTCTTCTCAATATAATATTCAAAAAAATACAATAACATATTTATTATTTTGAACATTTGGCCACAAATGTTAGAAATACATTCAAACACTTTCTTCATTTATCATTAGAGTTATAGAGTGATCGTACGAATACTGAAATGCTAGAGAATATTATTGAATATATTTACCACGGTTTAGTTATATCCATCATGAGTATAACTCCGTTTGCATTCTTGTAGACATCCAGAAATGTTGCATCCAGTGGTGGTGTGTCCATGACATCTGCAGCAGGGCCGAGGGCCGCATTATCAAGTTTAAGGCCGAGTTGACCCTTCTTCTTCGCACGCCCTTTGTCTACAACTTCCCATACTTCCACCTAAACGGAACATTGGATATGAGAATGTCAAACTTATATTAATAGAAGAGCTTTATGTAATAATTTTACTCATGACTGCAGACATTTTTAAACATAGAAATACAGTGGAAATCTTTGGTAAAGCAATCGTAGAAATATAAATATTTTTATAGCTTATTTTATTCTCAATTTTTATCAGCTAGATGCTATTTTTGTAAAATTTAGAAGGCTTCAGGAAAGGTAAGAAAAGGCATTGTATTAAACGGAAAGGACCGTTTCTTAAGTCAGCGATGATTGGTAATCAAAAAAATACACTTAATGTAACACTTACCTTAACAATGTGATCAGTCGCCTTATATGCCCAGTGTATCGGAGCAACCTGAATTTGATCAGTGGGTCGGTAGTCTTCAATGAAAGGGCCACCTTGCAACCTTTGCAAAAGACACGATTTGCCTACATTTCTGTCTCCTTTTATCAAAATTTTCACTGAAAATAAAACAAGAACAAGAGAAATGAATAAAGAATTTTGTAATCAAACATTTTAATTTAAATATAACTTTATAATTTCACATTGGTTTAATTTGACATTATTATAAAAATAAAACGAATTTCATAATATTATGAAATGACCTGACCAATACTGGTTTTGCTCAACTTATAAAATTTTTGCTTATTTAACTTTTATTTAAATAAATATAATGCCTTCCATGATTAAGAGGGCAGAAATTGCTACCCTGTCAATTTAATGCTGTTGGGCTCAACGGGTATAATATAATCTCAAATGAAAAATCCTGAGATAATCTGGGTAATATTATAAGTCAGTCACGGCAGCACAATGAATATTATTTTTTAGAATATTATATATGAACAAGATTCAGTTACAGTAAAGTAAAGTTACTTACTGTTATAGTTGACCCCACGAGCGAATTTTTTCTGAAGGGCCGATGACATCGGAGCTGGAGTGTTCGACTTCTTTCCATCGCCAGGCTTAGTAAGGCGACTAAGTACGGAAAACATTCTGCAGCCTGAATTTGAAAATGGAATATTTATGTTAATATCTGTGATAAAAGAACCACTCCAAATTAAATATTATATTTATTTCCATCGTATGAATTTGCATATCATTGTTGAGCGATAACGCGAATATACTTAGACACTTCTGATAAGAGGAATAACAGATCGCCGTTAGGGTCAAAGCAATAAAATTATGCACTTTCATGCCAACGATTTTTTCGCAGTAACAATAAACAAGCATGTTACCTTATTTAAGCAAAGTTTTATCGAGGGACTATAGCCTCAAGGGAATTTTGTATTTTACATCAATATAGGTGTGCCCCATATTTATGTAACACAATGAAAATAAAAACAGCTTTCACATTTCACTTCAACAAGTGTATAGTATTCTGTCAAAAATATAAGTCAATATGTCAAACGTCGACGAATAAATTTTATTGCCAGAATATAAAATGTGACATTTACCATTCAATAAGCTTTGTAAATCAGTAGCGGTACCGTCAAACGGGGTTATTCATCTCTCATGATGCAAAAGAGAAGATTGGGAATAAATGGGTACAGTGATCATATTGCACTTGTCATAAGATAATATGGACAAACTATTTATCAGACAATGATGAACATAACATCATGGGTGACAAGCTGGATGTAAATTAAAAATTACAATATAAGCCTCTCTTTCTAAATATATATTTTACTTATTTCCTTTGTATCCTCGTTGTCACAATATTACCTTACCACTATCACGATGTTAATTGTTCTTGTCACGATATTAAGTTACCTCTTGGGTTCAACTAAAATTGTTAATAAAGTAATAATTACTAAGTATATGATTTATATTTAATAATTATCATATAGGTGAAGCAGGGCCATTTAAATAACACATTTCGTATTATTTTTACTAAACAAGTTTGCAGGTATATATAGTATTATGTAAAATATATCACGATAATAGGTTCCCTTACCCTACTTCAATTGATTTCAAAAGCATAATATCGAACATATGTATTTATAAAAATCATGTAAAATTTGTATGGAAAACATGATTTGTACTCACAATTACAATTTAAGAGAGTTTTATTTGTGTTGTCAACAAAAAAATCTTCTAAACAATTTTTTGTAGAGTTGCTTACAAACGACGCACTTTTGACAGATCTCAATACAAAATGGTGGATTTAGATATTTTGCATTGTACGTTTCAGAGCCCAAAGGAGTTAGCAAATTTTCTTGGAACGTTTCTTAATAAATAATATTTTTAAATAAAAATAAATAAAGTTTTTAATGATAATTTGCCTAATTCATGAATGAGGTTGCACTTTTCATGAATAAAGCAAAAAATTCCCATTTCATGTAATAAGCAATTTCACACATTTGGCGTACCGTCAATTGAGGTTATTTCACCTACCAAGTACAATTCCGCCTAATAAAAGTTGTTTTGTTTATATGTCCACAACTTATTTTTACACTCGGGTAGACAAAATATTTGTTAATGTTATTTTTCTCAATAGTCAGCTGATCACTCTGAACTTTTTAAACATCTAGAATTTCACGTAAATTATTTTAAAATATTACTTTTGTAAATGGTGTGTGCATATGCAGTCAATTCAATTGTCAAAAAAATCATCAGTCATCTCTCAGAAATACAAAAGTTACATCATAGGTATTTTTACTTTCCATTCTATTATATATTTTGGCAATTAGAATGTATAAAAAATATATAAATTATGTCATAGTAAGACATATACTTATACCTACTTACCTAGGTTTTTGCTATCATAGACACTAGCCGTTGAGAGTGAATGTGGAAGTTGCACTTCCATTCCATGCCGGCATCTATGTAAAAAATGGACGCTACGTCTATGGTTGTTTGTGTTTGTCAAAATTAAAATATTTTTAATAATCGCTCGAAAAGTAAGCGTTCAATTCTTCATATAGCCTTCTAGTCTTCAATTTTATCGCGTAGAGTTTTTAAGTTTTGAATTATTTTGGAAATGGAGTCAGATAATGAGTTTAGACTAGGTTTATTGGGAAGCGCGCCAGAGAGTCCACCGCCGATGGTTAGCCAAACGTCCGAAGAAAGTTTAGAAAATCCAGCTGACTCTCGTCACGCGAACGGGGTTTCAGGTATTTAAAAATAATATTTTAATATAGCCATTCTCTGAGATTATTGTCGTGCATAAATTTTGCCAGCATTTAATTTAACTCTGAATCTAAAGGATACTTTCATTTCACTGTGAACATATTTTCGGCGGTTCTTCCTAACTAGGATTGATTCTTGAAGTGATATGATAATGTTTCTATGAGTTTAATCGACCTGTAATTTTCTCCAGAAAAGATAATGTGTGTTATTCCCAAATTGATATTGAGGTTAAACAGTAACTGTGTAAACTGACTGTGACTGGGTAAATCGTTTGATATATTTTATGGTTTATTGTGTTTTTATTGCACAGGTAGTCTTAACGGTAGTGAAGCGACCCCGGCAATTGCAGGACTAGATTCCGAAGCTGGGGCAATGAACTCTGGCCAAGAAGAAGATCTCGGAGAAGGTGGAGGAGATGCCATGGAATTGGAAGAGCCCCTGAACTCTTCGGGTATGCAGATGGCAGATGATACAGCTTCGTCATATGTTGGCGATAATTGCCTCTCCACACCGGTATATAATTCTTCAAACTACTATTATATTTGATCAGTGAGTAGATGAATATTGAGTAGTTGTATGACTTTGGCGCTCCTGTAGTAGAGTTCTAAACACTCTTGGAGACGGAGAGCAGCTAACTGTCTGTTATTCGTTTTCTTACACTATCTTATATTTGCTAATTGAGAGACCTACAACCAGTTCTCTGCTGGTAAGGTATAATAAATACTTTATCTTTGTCATGCTATTCTCATGGATTATTTCAGCAATAAGTAAATTTGTATTCCTTTTAACATAATACATTGTATCTATGGTAGAATAAGATAATGATTGCACAAATCTAGGTCATTCGTAGTCGATGATTTTTTTTTTGCATGCTATCAATTTAAATTTTTCTCATATGTAAAAAATATAAAAATTTCATTGATTGGAATTTCTTTGCTTTCAATTGGGATTTTTTTTACCCATTTACTAATATTAATTACTAAATAAATCAATATTTAATTACTGAATAAACACAAAAGTTGTTTAATATATGCCCACATCGAATGATTTCAATATCAAAACTAATAAGTAAAAATTATTGCGCCAGTGGTGTGTTTCAACTATTAAAACGCCGTATTTATTTTTGGTTTATAAGAGGTTTTATATTTGAAGTGGTATATAAAAAAAACAGCAAATATGTGGTACAATGTGACTAATGCCTGTTGATTTAATTGAATTTAATTATCGGAAAACTGTCTAAAATGAAGTTTTAAACCACTTCTGAAGTTAATTATAAAAAAGTATCAATGCTCTGTGAAATCACGAGCTATTTCAAATTCAATTAATTTACATCTAATAATTTTAATTGCACAGTATTAAGTTAATTGTGCTTGTGTTTACATGTTTGTTTAAATGAATTACAGACAAATACGGAGTCAAACTCTCCACAAATGGATGTGGAACCGGATTCAGAAGGCGTGTTAGAGGGTTCAGGAGACCAAGATAGAAGAGATGACATCGGAGATTCACCGGACCAGTCTGTCTCTTCAGCAGGAACTGGGGGGGCTCAGGTCGCTGCAGACGCTGACCAAGGTTGCTTTCCTAATATCAAGTGGCATTGCATGTCTGCGGCGAGAATGGCATTATTTATATGTGGGACACAATATATGTAGAAGAAATTATAAATCACAGAATAGATATTTTACATAAAATTGAAATGTCATTTATCTATTGTAGATTTTTAAATTAAAATTTGATATTTTAAATATTCTTCGTATAATAAATCTGCGATATATTCCAATAAGTATCTATTGACCAGCCTAGCAGTTCGAGTTGTGTTTTGGATGCCATGTGGAAATCTTTGAAAGGGAAGCTGAGGAATGTCTTGATGTAGTTTTTTAACGTTTTCCTCATTATTGATTCAAACTACCAAATATATTTTTCAATCTTCCTTGGTATTTTATTTTGTAATAAAGCTTATTTTTCAGAAAATGATATAGAATCGGATCTATCTCTGATTGCTGACGTTGCAAGCAGTGATGATATTGCTCCGACTGATGTGTCCAGTGGGGTAGACGCTCTCCAAACCACAGGAATAAGGTAAAAAACATGTGATTTTAACGATTGTAATTTTAGCATGGGTGTCAATAGCTCAACTAATTCAATCAAAAATACAGATCTAAGAACGAATTTTATTGCTTTACACCCTGTGTTTTTTAAAAAAAGGGTCCCAGAATTCGAACAAATATCTGGAGTGGTAATCTATGTTTTTACATTATTCATACAAGAAACCAATGTTAGTATAAAGGCAATGCTATATTTTCAGCTCGAGTACAGCGGATGCAGGTGATAATCTAGACAATTTAGACAACCCAGCAATCTCTAGCTCTGATGCTGAAGCCTCAGACCTGCTTCCTAGCACATCAAATCTAATGGCCGCTGATGCCCTCAACCATTTGTCTATGCCGATGGTTGCGCAGTCACACGAAGACCCCGAGACCGCATTGGCCCATATGGAAGGGTACGTTTTCCGATTCTGAATTTACCTTCCTGAAAACAGCTGTCAAAGGAGAGCTAAAAATAGTCACATATGGATTAGCCAGGCATAATGATGCAAATTTTGTGACCCCAGAGATTATCATTCAAATGATTTTAGGTAATAAGCAAACATTAAATTAGTAAAAACTTGTAAAGCAATTGTAAATATTGATTATCAGTCGCTGTAGACGATTGGTCCACTATTGGTTTTATTCTACTCGGTTCACTATCAAGCCATCACTCGGACATCACATCACTCCGAATGGACATTTTCATACATTCATTTTTGGATTTCTATCATGGGAAGACATGAATTTTCATCACTTACCTACCTTATTTAATCCCTTAAATCAGTGAGTAGAGAGAGTGATACGCTAAGCAATTTATTTTTTATCCCATCCTTACCCTCTCCAAAGAGAGTTTTACGTTGGAAATAGTTGTGGATAAAATAATTTAATTATTGCTAAGTGTTAAAAAATGAAATAAAATGAATGTGCTTTCTAAATTAGGTTTTTTCTAAATGAATGTCCATTTCAAATCATCATATTGTTGAATCTTTCAAGAAAATATAGATTTGTAAATTATTAAATACAATATAATGATGAATTATTTCATTTAACAGACATGTTGACACTTCAGCCCCACCCTTGGTGCAAGTTCTTTCATTGCAACGTTCACCGACTCCGCCACGGCAATTGGCACAGTACGCGAGACCGCTCGTTACCAATTCCACTATATCGCACACGGCAGTTTCGTCTAGCAATGCCGCTATGGGAGGTAATATTGACCGAAACTGTGTTTTCACTATTCTTTGTTTAAAGAGTGCATAGACTCAAAAGAAAAATGTAAGATTATTGATGGTTTATAAAATCCTAAAAAATGCCTGCATTCTAAATATATTATGCTTTGCAGCTTTACATCAAGTGTCATCGACATGTGCAGAATTGACAGGCGCGGATGAAAGCGCTGTATCTTCTTCAATGAATAGCAATGGTAATACTCCGGTAAATTCAGCCGGTACAAGAGATGCGGCTGATGCGCTGGCAACACTTGCGAGCGCCGCACTTAATAGGCAACACAGTACTAATGTAAGTTGACGTATTTCTTTGTCATATTCTTGCCACTTGGACATTCCTTAAATTAATTGCAACAGTAATACCCTCATTTAATTTTCAGGAAATCAAACAAGAGAAAGACGAAGAACCGTGGTACACTGTTGGAATTGTCAAAGGAACTTCATTTACCGTAAGTTGAAAAGGTTTTCGGTACATATTACTATAACATACAATACAAATGTCTAGCCTAACGAAGATGGTGTCTTAATAAATTTTATTACTGGTTCTTTGTTGTATATTAAAAAAAAAAGTAATACATCTGGCATCACGACATTTTTATATGAAAAATCATTCAAGATTAACTTAGAAAAAAAATCAGAAATTAATGCCGATGTAAATGTTAATCTTAGTCTTTAATTAGTGAGTTATTTTTTATTAAATTAGGTTTCTTTTTTGGATATTTCGATAACACAAATATAAAAACATTTTTGTTGTTATGGGTCAATCTGGAAAGAATGTTACTGATTATTTCAAGTAGTGAATAATTTTTAGAATTTTAGAATGCATTTTTAAAAATGTAAGTGAAATAATTCATTATTACTATCTAGAAGCTTTTACTTTTCATTTGACTCTAGATCTTTATTGCTTGTGTACTGTTAGCATGTGGTTCTCTATTGACGGTGATTCCAGGAAAGGAGTCAAACTGAAATGAATTTTTACATCAATATTATGCAGCTACAGATTTGTTTCCAAATTTTAACCTTTTTACAAAATTCTTTTGTACATTTGAAACAAATAGTAAAAATAATGTGACTGCCTATGTAATTTAATAAAAAATATGAGAATGGCAATAGTAGATGACAATATTTTGCCGTACTACTCAAAGGGCTAATAATTATAATCTCACTTTGGTAGAGATCAGCTTCGAGATTGTAATGATTCTCGATATCCAATTCGAGACTCAACATCGAGGATACTTTATAAATGATAGGCAATCACAAAATTTTAATATCTTTGCTTTCTACCCGCTCGCAATGGATGTTATGGTGAAAGCTTTAAATGCGTCCCGTTTTCAATATAACATTATATTTCATCAACTACTTTTCTTTATAGGTGCAAAATTATATAGCTGACCCTAACATAGACCTTTCAAAGCTCTCCATAGATAATCTTCCAGATTTATCAGGTCTTCCAATGTTGCCATTAGATCCAGGGACAGGATATAAATTTAGAGTTGCGGCTATTAACTCTTGTGGGAGAGGTGATTTTGGTGAAGTGAGTAATGTTTGATTTAATAATTTTTACAGATGTCGGTCTCAACATCAATTTATCTTTCATGTCAGCATCAAATTTTATCATTGTTTTTTTGCATTACACTTTATTCCGCAGAGGTCTTGAGGAAACTCAGATGCTGAAAACTTTTATAAATTTCGTTGTGTAAAGAATGAAGGTTGTAGAATATATTTTTATTATGGCTATTCAAAAATGTAGAAGACTAATTGCTTAATGTTTTTTTATACTTTAAGGAGTCGGCGTTCAAGACATGTGTTCCTGGTTACCCGGGTGCCCCTTCAGATATAAAGATATCCAAGTCTGCAGAAGGAGCCCACTTATCCTGGGAACCTCCGCAGGCTTCGCCCGAAGGCATTTTCGAATATTCTGTGTACCTTGCTGTTAGACCTATGAATCCTGCTAAGGTAAGTTATTGTTAATTGCTTTCAAATAAAGATTTTTGCATGTTGTTTTACATTTAATCAATAGGGTTTGTCTATCATAAGTAGTGAAATGTATAGGGAAGTTACACAGTCCGCAACCTCTCTGTTCAGTGGCTTACATTAATATTTCAGGAGCCACCAGTAAAATCGCAGCTGACATTCGTTAGAGTTTACTGTGGTAAATTGACCACCTGTATTGTGGCGCAGGCGTCATTATCGAACGCACACGTAGACTCATCCATCAAGCCGGCCATCATCTTCAGGATCGCGGCTCGCAATGAAAAGGGATACGGACCCGCCACTCAGGTCAGGTGGCTACAAGGTAATGTCAAAGATTGATCCAATATTCTATCACGGATTTTTAAAACGGTCCCTTCATAAACAACATTGTCAGAAATTTAAGCAGACTATTGTTATTTGACGCATGTATATCACTTATTTGGTGACTTAATTTTGACACAACCTGTTTAAATCATTTTTATAATGGATGCGATTTGAGCTTGCAAATTTTTTGTAAGGACACAGTGTACTTTTTCAAAAATAATGTTTATAATAATCGATAGAATCGTGAATCAAAAGCACACGTTTTTTTAATTCAATGTATTAACAAACTTTTGCTTAGGCCTCTTCATATCTGAGTTCATTTTGTTTATCTATTTGTCTCTTTCCCAACTAAGTCTTTTCTTCTTTAATATAATATACCCAAAAAATATTATAAAATTTAATCATGATGTTTAATTGCATTAAACTTTCAATAAAAGCGTTTCAAACTTATCCAAGACATTGTATTACAATCATTCATTTCTTGATATTTCAGAAAGCAAAACAACAGGAGTGAAGAGAATACTTTCGGATGGCCGACCCTCAACGGGACCTCCGTCAAAGCAACAAAAATCAAACATGATGCACTGAACGACGCGCCGTGTGATATAAATATTTACTGACGCATATTTTAAATAAATTAATGAAGAAACATTTAGTGAAAAGAAGGTGCCTCGGTGAGCAAACTGTCTGCTCCTTCCAAAAGTGACTGTCCGTAGTCAGTGTTGTCAATTGATTTGGACGGTTTTACGCATTCTCGTGAAGAGTAGCGGGAGGTTGAATCCGCTCAGTCATATTTTACACTATCAAATTTATTAGTTACTGTAAATTGTCACTATTTTAATAATAAAACACAAATTATTACCTGATGCATTTTATGTTGAAAACATTGTAAGATGATCAAAATGAAATATGGTGTTCTGAACTATTTGTATAAATGAGAATCAGAATTCCTCGTAAATATTTTAAGAATGTTTTTATTTGTGCGTAAGCTAAAGGGCTGGTAATGTAACTTTACTATAAAAGTTAATATTATAAATACCTATGTCTAAGGCATCTTATGAACTTCGTTACTGAGGCTGCGGAGTCCAAGTTGTCAGAAATCAAAAGAATCTGATACCTTTTTCAGATGTATGAAAAATATTTATTTTCCTTGTCTTCCTTTATTTTCGCCAATACTGTTGATTTGTCAATAACCTTAAAGTTGTCATTGTCATAGTAGATAAGGTTACAACTGTAATCGCAATGGAATTATTATGGCGGTGATAAGTCGGTGTAGGAATTGTAGTACGCTCTTTTTTAAAGGACCATTGCTCTGGTAATTGCTTTAGTGATTCTAATCCAATAACACGCTAACCCAAATTGTCTGTAAATAAGTATAGTTTATTTGCATCTTAAACAAAGTCATATTCTGGCTCTTTATTATCTGAAAAACAAAGCTGCCTGATAATAAGTAACAGTAAGTTACTATTAAATATGACGATTTTATTTTAGGCAAATCGATTCAAGAATGATTATATTCGTTTATTGATTATATCAAACATCCTCTTTGGGAAGGGAGGTTGAGCGAAAATCAACAACAACTTTTGTTGAGATCAGGGTTGCCAGACGTCCTGATTTGAGCGGGACTGTCCCGAGTTCAACAGTTAAATTTCGAGACCTGCAGTGCTTCTTGAAATCATAATTTAGTGAAATTTGTATTGTAGAATAAATTATATAGTCAAAGAAACTCGATATGTCGGTTAATTGAACAAAATTATTTTGAATATGATTGAAGCGAAAGCAAACGCCAACAATAAATACATCAAATGCAAAATGGTTGCCATGTTTTCAATATCATCCAGCTTACAAAAGTTTGTTTAAAATCATCGCCCACATATTCTCAATTCCATTTTCGAAAGAATAGTTAGTATCCAACCTGGAGTGAGAAGAGAGGAACAAATCACTGTTTAAAAACAGTTAATGGAGAATTAATAATCAAACAAAAATTTTAGTAAATTTTTTTTATACGATTCTAGAAACAAAATTATCGAGCAAAGATTGCAAACACGTTTTAAAACAGGCGGAAGGCTCTGAAAAATACTAATATAAATATTTTATGATCTGTTTTTCTGTATATATGACCTTACATATTATAATTTAATAGAATGCTATATTTTTTCTTAATATATCCCCTTCTGTTTTTGGACAACTGTCCCGATTCGTTATTTTGGAAATCCATGCTCCATTAGGGGTCCAAATGCTCCACATTGGGAGCGCACATGTTTGGAAAAAAACAAAAAATATTTTTATATAAATTCCCATTTTAGTATTTTAACTGTAATAATTTACATAATTTTAAGACTGGTTATGTTAGCCAGCCTGGTAGATTACAATTCTGTTGACAACACTGCATGGGCAATATTATTATCCTTTAGGGTTTTTACGAAAGTACGTTGTTATCATAATTATTATAAAAATAAATAATTGACTTTAAACATTCTTTTAATTATGAAGTCAACGGTGAGATCTGATCTACTCAGGATCAGTTCTATAAGTTTTTTTTACACATATGGGCTGCCATGTATATTCTCAAAACAGATATTTTAACAAAAGAAAACCTGTAATTTGTAATAGTGATGGTTTTGTCAAAAAGGTAGCTTACAGCAAATATGTATCTTGTAATGAATTAACATTAACTGTGATTTCAATATTTTTATAGTCAGCCTCTTTGGCTTACTGGTAAGAGTTTTACCCTAGCAATCAAGCAATCAGGTGGGTTTGGGTGCAAGTCTTCGCAAGGTCCATATATTTTGTTTCAATCTATATTTGAGCTCTTTCACATGGGGGTACCTGTGAAGTCCTTATCAAGTTTATCTTGTATGATTTTTCAATTTCTAAATATTTGGCGCATTGGCATTAGATGTATTGCAAAATATTTCTTTTAAAAAAAAATATACGCATATAAAAAATACCGTACACAGACAACTGTCAATATGTAAAAAGCAAATTCTTCAATTGTCTGATGATTTTTGATAGCCCTTTTCTTCTTCATTTCTGCTGTATGTACAAGTTCACAAAATAAATATCCTTAAATTAAAATTGTGTACAAATTGTTTTGTGACACCTGTATGCTTAGGCTCTATTCAAAATATTACGATGCATTGATCACACTGCGCCCTATAGAATTCCATCTCTCACGATGGATGCACTGTCTGTCTTGGCTGGCATATTTCTGCTTAGCCTTTACACATGCAAATTCAATACAATGCTGTTGTTCAGAGGTCTCGAGGTAGATATTGTGGGGAAGCATTTGTTACCCCCCAAGAACTCTGTAAGAAAAATGTTAGACTTAAAATTTTTGCACAACCAAATCTTGGGTGAACGCTCCTAAGACACTATCGGTGATCATTGGAGAATTGTTTAATGCAGCCGTTTTATGAGAAACTCCCAGTAACAACTAAATCTATAGATGTGATTGTGGGTACGAGTATCTTGGTAAGGCTTTGATTGGATAGCCGTGTCAAATGGTGAAAACTTGTCATTGGTAAAAAGGAAGAATTGAAATGAATCATTTTTATTTTAAACATAAAGTCTGTATTTTATTTCTGTTTTAATGTTGTTTATTGTTAACCCTTGGTGAAAAGACATTATATATAATAAAAAAAATATGTATCATAATTTTTATTAAAAAAAACTGGTTTTCTTTGATATTGACTGTAAATAAAAACACACACCACGCAAGCAGTAATATAAATAATTGTGACACATGTTAAAATTTCCTGAAAGTGGCATTTCTATGAAATAAAAAAAATAAAAGTTACATTGATATCAGTTATTATTTATTTTTCTGTTTTACTTTATTACATGGTCTTTCATGAACTTTTCAAAAGGCTCGAGACTATCTTTCAAAACTGTTCTGTCAGTTTTCTCAAGTGCACTCCATAGATCATCAATTTTCAAGGGTCGACAACCAACCTGTTAAAGAGTAAAAAATAAAATAAATATTAAAATGCAATACCATTGATGGTAACAACAATTCAAGGAACCATAATAGGTACATAAATCAAGTCACTGCAGTTCTAGTATACAAAGGTTTTTTTATCAATTGAATTAATAGTTCCAAATATTCTAGACTATGCTCTCTTTTTGGTTATATGAGACTTCGCAAAGAAGGGTTTTCAGTATTTATAAAATATGAAGTTCAAATGAGCTTAGTTTAAATCATACTTTTGCTGAGGGTACGTCATTATTGCGTTATAATATTCATTTGGTGACAACGGTTGCATGATGAGAGCTTAGTGATATTTATCTTTGTTCAAGTTTTTGTTGAGTTAAAAAAAATACCTTATGGTCTGGTATGGTATCAATAGAGCAACGTACTGCCTCACTGTGTGACTTGTCTGCAGGTATCATTCTGCCACCTAAAATAATCATTCGACAATATTGGTTGCCAATTACATAAAAATCAATTTCTACACAATTAAGAAATCATTGTTCTAAATATTTATTGAATGCAAAAAATACAACAATAATTCAGCCGTAATTATCATGAAAGTATTTTTTAAAAGTATGTCATGTAAAATAAAAGATAATATTTATTAGAAACAGCCTCTTCACGAGTGACACTAGTCTAATTTACTGGGCGTATAATGAAAACACAAGTGTGTTTAATTAGTATTTATATAGCTTAAACAAAATAGTATTAAAATGGTTTGTCACTGAAGAATTTATTCGCAGTGCAAGGGGTAAAGAAATAAAAATGAGACGTGGAAATCTTGAAATTAACGTGGTGACCATGTGCTCCAAATAGGGAAAAGACATGGCCAAAAAGTGGTTTTTTTTAAATATAGCAAAATGGTAGGGAAAGCAACAAATGGTTATTTAGGACTGCGCTAGCGGCAACTGGTAAAACGTTGGAGCAGTTGGCCATACAATTGATTACGTAAATGCATATTTTTAAATTCAGTTATAGGGCCATATCCATTCTGTATGTTGAGCAAACAGCCGGTATTCCCACTTCAGCTGTATTTAGAGCGTCTCATTAATTACATGCAGTCTCAATCCAATGAGTAGTACTTTGCATTTCTCTCAACGGTAGCATCAGGGCAGTCCGAGTGATGTTCTTTAAGTCTGATCCTGTCAGTCCCTCTGTCGCTTTCAAAAAATTACTCCACCCTTCTCCAGAAACGATTTTGTGGGAATGACCCATGTTTTCAAGTAATATCTTTTGACGGGCTTTGCTGTAATGGTAAAATAATATATATATCAATTATGTTCAGACCAAGCTATATTTATCATTCACTATGAAACACACCCACTTCCTAGTTGGAGGTGTAAGTGGGACAGGGAATACAATACAAATATCTAGCTACAGTGGTAAACTACTGTATGTTGTAAAAGTTCTTTTACCTCTCTGGTAGTGGGACGAAAATTCTTTGCTGGAATCGTCGTAGAAATGCGGGATCAATTTCCCACGGACAATTTGTAGCACAGAGAAGAAACATTTCAGAACCCTAATAAAAAATAAACAGTATTTTCGTAAATCGATAAATGGTTTTGGCTTTTTCAGACTTGATTAAAATTTAGGGTTTATTTCATTACTTCATAGTGTTGCATTTGTATAAGTAGTTCAGTGGCCGCACGTCTTGAATGGGCCGAATCGCCAGAATTTCTGTTTCTGCAGAATGCGTCAACCTCGTCAAATAAAAGGATGCAACGGCGCCTGCCCAAAGTCTCGAAAAGCCCACGAATCAATCTGCGAAGAATGAATACAAATTTTCTACGTGTAAGCCAGATAGGATTTGAACACATCAATGAAATGTTCACACAGTGAAAAGGCCATGGCAATGTTAATCAGTGATACTTAATTAATTGGACTGTAATAATTATATTACTTACTTTTCAGTTTTTCCTAACCAAGCAGATGTTAGATCAGCACTGGAGACTTGGTAGAGTGGAAGGTTGGCTTCGGCGGCTACAGCATGAGCCAGTGCAGTCTTACCGACCCCAGGAGGTCCAAATAACAAAGCACGTGACCAAGCACTACGTCCATCTTTTAATAAAGCAAATTGAATTGATTGATTAAAAGAACAACAAATTCAGTTTGGTATGAAAATATATAACTGTAAATTGTCAACAGAGGGAACTGTTCTCTATTTCTCAGTAGAAAATTTCTCAAGTTGTAGTACTCTATATAAATTAAAAATAGTTATATTCATGATTTAACCTTAAAGTATTGTGAATCGATACCCCAATAGTTTTATTTTGCTTTAGAGAACTCACTTGTAAATAATTGCGGATACCTAGTTGGATAAATGATTGCTTCCCGGAGGCTCTGTTTCACATCCTCCAATCCGGCGATGTCTTTAAGACCTGTTGATGAAAATGGTTCAATGATTTGAAGTAATATGTTGGTTTTTTAACATTTTTAATGTCGTATACCTTGACTATCTGTAGATCTCACATAGAAGTTTTGAAGTATTTAGCTCATTTATAAAGCTATGTATTTTTGAAATACATAATCTTCTTCTTAAAGTACAATCGCTGCTGTTCAACAGTCTTCTCATCTCTTATTCGGTTACATTGTACTATATTTAGTAAATGCTTTTCTGTAAATTATTTTTTTAAGTCAAGGAAAGGCATCAGATATGATTAAAACACCTAGTTCAGCTTGTTTCTCAAAAATGTTTTTCTATCTTCTCACTAATTTTGTAACAATAATATGATGTATAAATAAAGGAAACAATACTAATAAAGAAAAAGTTTTGCTGATGATGCCATGAAACCGAAAACATTCAGAACTAAATACTTTGCTATTTATTACAATGGAATTCTATTAAGTTAATGTTAATTCAATCGAGGAAACAATACATTACCGGAATATTTAACAATAATCTGTTGTGCTATTTCTGAGGGTAACCCACTGCAATAACTGTCCTGCGATAATGTCTCATTTCTGTCGTTGGGGCTACTTGACGAGCGAGACTCCTGACTTGTGAAATTACTTATGGTATCATCAATCGGTAGTTGAGAACCATAATTCTGTTTATTACAGAATATCTTCTTGCAAGCTTCAGATGAGTGGCAGTGGCACTGGTTGGCACCCAATCTATCACGATGATCAACATGTATTTGTTGACTGAGTGAAACTATATTATTCAATCCTTTGTTTGTAATGTTATTATCTGGCAATAGTTGATCATTGCTGCATTCTTCATAGTCAAAACTATTTTTGTTATTCTGATCCGAATTGTCTATATTTTTTTTGTCTTCGAAGTTGTAAAACTCTGGTACAACCAGTTTCGGGATGTAAGACTGGACAAAGTTCAATTTTGGTAATTGCAAGCTGTCATCCTAAAAATATCGAATATCAGAAAAATTTTAAAGCATTTCACCCACAAAGAAACACTCCAAGAAAAGTGCAAAAAAACTATTTGTTTTTAGGCATGTAAAAGAAATAATATATATCAACACCTTTGACATTCACTCATGGTGTTTTTTCAGATATTGAATATTTATTAATCAAATGTATTGTCCAAATTTTTGATTCACACATTTATTACACCATTAATATTTCTTAGTGAATTTTAAGGTGACAGTTTTTACATTTTCTATGGAAGTATTATCCGTCTTATTCATTAGTTTCTACTTAGTCATATAAAGTAAAAACTATTAATGTAGAATAAAAGTTAATTCAGAACTTAAAATATCTAAAAAGGGCATTATTTTTAAAATGTCTGCTTCTTCACATTAAATTGAAAATGCAACAATAAGTGTTTAGAAAACAAAATATAAAACTTGACAAATAATGATGTCAACATTTTTGAGATTCAATAGTATCCAATTTTCAAATTTAAGTAAAAAAGGATTTTACTAAGAAATATTTGTCGCAGAAGATCAAAAATTCTTATCATTCAGCCATTTAAGTTACATACTAAAAAGAAAATGCTTACATTTTTGTCGGAATCAGTCTTTATGGATAGTTTTGCAAGACGAAGTTCAGGGTTCATATTATTCTTATAACTTGCAGTCTCCCACATCAACCATCAACCATAATTATTTCATTATCCAAAATATTAGCGTCCATAAAATCAGCGGGAATGATCGGATGGCTGCTAGGTTATATATTTTATAGTCGGCTACTGTCTTTTGAAAATTCATTATTATATATCTCTATTGAAAAATTTAGAGGCGATAATGATGAACTGAACACCATTTAAATTATTATAAGGAATTTTGGAAATAAAATATTTGAAAGCATTATTATTTGAAATGAATAAATTGTTAAGCTCAACATACTGCCATACCAAAAGTGTTGCCATAATCGAAACGAATGACACATCTGTCAAAAATATTACTAAAATGGACTGTCTCACCAGCTGATATTTTGTTAAAATAATACTCATTTAAAAATGGAGAAGACAAATGCTGAATTACTTGAAGAAGTTGAGAGAAAAATTCATTTCGGTGAGGAGTTGATTCAAAAATTGGCTGAAATTCAACACATAGATGGAGTTCCAAAGCTTCAAAGGAAAATAAAGCAAGAGATCATTTTTTTGAAGAAGGTATAAAGTGTAATTAAAATGATATTGATCGTTTTAAATTAAATTTATTTTAAAATAATAAATAATTGCTGATTTTTTTCCCCGAAATTAATCTGTCAAATCCCAGTATAATAACATATTGAAAGGACATGGTATTGAACCATGACGGTATGATAAGGAATTTTGAGGGAACCCTATTTCCAATTGTAAATATTGCAATAAAAGAAATAATATCGCCTAACATTAAGTTGAGAATTTGTATAAGTATATATACTTGCAATATTCATTGTATCTAAAAAGAATGTATATACTTACATGTGACAACCTTGGCTTAGTTAACTTATCTCTCTATGATGGTATGGCCTTCGAAACAATACTATTTAAACATTATGAGAATATGAAACATTATCATTGGATTAGTATTTCAGTGATCATAATCCAACTCACATCTCCAAAAATTACGATATTGAGCTACCAATTTTACTGATATATTGCAAGTTTTATACTATTTTGGTCAATCATCGTTTTTTGACTAAAGCATTACTTAGTTTGACTTATGCATTGAAGAAAGATGGATTATGGTTCTGCTCCAATAATATTTAAGTGTTATTGATTTAAAAATATTCTGTTATGTATCACTTTATAGCTACGAAGTTCGCAACATGTAAAAAAAGAGCAACTATCCTGTTCCAACCTGAGACACCTCGAAGCAGTTGTGGACTGCTCTTTGAGGCCAGGAGTCATATCGGTCAGCAAGGTTATGCAGACCCACGAAGGAAACAAAGTTAGCATTGATGTCATCAGCGAAAATGGCAAAGTTTGGACCAAAGGTAATCTATTCTATTGCGGCTGGTTTGAATTACCACTTAATCAGCGGGTCATGGAGAATTCTGCTTTTTGTGCGCTATCGGCGATCCATGTAGTGTTCCCCATTTCAAAATTGAAACTGAGATAGTGACATCTGTTAAGGAATGTTCATACTGAACAAATAAATGTTGCAGAAAAACCTTATTTATAAATGATTTGCTAGATGACTTCAAATAAACAATTAAATTTAATGCATCTCGTTATCTTTCTGTGAAAAGAACAGTATTTCAACCATATTTATGATTTTGTTGTGCATTTCATGTTGATATAAACTGTCATTTTGGACACACTATATCTATTCATTGAAAATTGCATTTTTTTTCAAATTTGATAACAAGCTTGTAAAATAATAAATGTGGTGAAATTGCAGGTATTCTTAAATTATCTAAAAATATGTATAAGGGTTGCAGGCACTATTCTCATACATCCATCATACTATAAAATGTTTGCTGGATTTCTATATTTAAAATAAGTAGTTAATTGCAAGAAATTGAGAGAAAATTAATATTTTGATTTTCGGTGTTCTGTGTGACATTGAATTTAATTATTATTTTTAGTGATTGCCAGAAATCCTCGATCACTCTCAGCATTGAGCGGTGGAAATGCATCATATGGAGCTAGATCTGTCTTAGACCAGGCACAAGACTATTTGGATTGTGCCAAACAACATCCGTCGTTTTACCAAACACCACAGGTATCTATTTGACTTCATTTTTGTGATTAAGGGTAAGAGAAGTCCAAAAGTCGTTGTCGAACTACACTATTAAAAGTATTCAGATTCGTGGGTATAAATCTAAAAGTAATCAGAAAAATTATAATTTATTTTTAAATAGATCATTAGCCCGATTTTTTACAAAAAAGGCGAAGATAATTACGTCATTGCTAGATGTCGCTGCACGTTTTGAAACCGAGTATTGCAAAACTATACGTTGCATTCTCGACGCGATCGATTTGTTACTCGATATATACACTGTTATTGGTGTGTGTTTGTATGTTTGTACATACACACACCAGTTATGCTACACATATGGTTGTTTTTTTGACAGTTGAAATTTAAAAATATTGGTTTGCTACCTTAATTGTTTCTGCTGCCTTTTGTGTAAATATATGGGAAGTATTCGGGAATGACGAAAGGAAACGTTGGAATATAAGTTTAACGATATATCGCAAACTTTGATGTCGGACAGTCATTGGATTTTTCGGTTAATTACCAATATACAATGACATATGATAGATTGGGACCGCTTCAGAAAGTACGCGAAATGAAATTTTATGTATTAGGGTAGAACAAACCAAACCAAACCAGCTTGCTGTCGTATTCAACGAGGTATGAAAATTCATAAACCCGTGAGATATGAAAAGCCTGTGGTTATCCAAGTCTCTTGATATAATTCACTATATCCACCATTCTAGTTCCCTTTTTTGTCTATTCTTGTAAATTATATATTGCCGAATCTGTGGTCAAGTGGTTCCGTTTTGGTGCTCACGGGTTCGAATCCCAGTACATGCAGTTTCATAAATTGATTTTTCAATTGAGGTTAACATATTATTCGTTGATTGAATTAGCATTTATTTGGTAGAAATACATTGTAATGAAAGAAAAATTTCCATTTGACATTATTTCCTCACTTAAGAAAACTAAATTACTTCACCAATCGAGGCAAGAATGGTGTAATTCTTAATAAATGACTGATTTCTAACTCCACTGATGAAGGCGAACCTTTAGATAAACAAATGTCTACTGAGATAATCTGTTAGTACCAATCTTTACTAGATGTTAGTCTTAATGACTGCTAGGAGAATGCTGTTTACATAATATCACTTAATAATTTCCCTCAGGGTGTGGAAATTATTTGCTTACTTGTTCATCTCAAGTCACTGACGGTTTGCATACAATAAAATAATAAATTATTTGAAGAAAAAACTACTAAACTATGATTAGGAAAGATCACTCTCTCAGAGTGAGTATCTTCAGCTCTATTATATCTACTATCTATTAGTATGATATTCTCAAAATGCTTTGGAAAATTTGGTTTTCAAATGGTTTAATTAACCTTACTATTAACCCAAAAAGTTTGCTAGCACGAAGAACAGTAGAATTAATATGCAAATGATATGTGAAAGAAGAGTCAAACGTAACAAGATCATAGATGAATGTTTGAAAACTGGAAAACCACGTAACCCTGTCTAAATTGTTTTACCTACAGATATTTTGTTTCCTACCATATTTATTCTTGCAACTTATATATCCCCTCAATGCATGATTTTCTACTTTTAAAAAATGTAGTAAAATATGCAATGGATATGTATGGTTACAGTAAAAATAATCGAATAATTTTTATTAGGATTACTACACAATTTTAGATTTCATTTTTCGCTCAATACTTTGGTCCTTTTGATGCAAATGGAATTTTTGAATAGGTTTTGTGAATCTTTCCGTGCAGATCAATTCCCAGTCCAATACTATATTGTTTTGTGTCTTTTACTGGACTTCAAATTATAATTTCGACAATTGAGACCTTGCATATTTAGTTTCCTAGCCATCTCAAGTTTGCATGAAACAGTTGCTGACTCAAACCTCAGCAATGAAAGATTCATAAGTTTTCGTTTCCGTCCTGACCTATCAAACTGACTGATTTGACATTTAAATTAAATGCGCCTAGACAATCTTAGTAAATATGATAGAGTTTTTCATCATTTGCCTATCGACATATTGTGAAAGTTCAAGTATGAAAGATTTTGTATTTTTAAGCCTTTTTTCGCTAGATGTCTCAACTGAAATTCTATGTTGGTTTTATTGTGGTATGATGTCACCGTTAAATTATATTATGAGGTAATCTGAAACAATGTAATTATCACATAGTAGTTGAATTTTAAGCACAGAAAAAGCTTATTATTATAATTAGTTGTAAAAGGTCACCCTTGTAGTCTTGTATAGTAACTATTGCCCATGGAATATTTATATTGAAAGTGAATTTGTACTTTGGCAACGGCTAAACCTTTTTCATGTTGAAATATCCATTTCAGCGCAAGCTCAATGTTTACAGGTCCATAACAGTGAAAGGATTGATGTGAAAATTCATTTGAGCAACATAATATGAAATGTGAACATTATGACTAAATATCCATGTCCAATTATACCCATTGCTCATTCAATTTAAGGAGAGTTTAAATAAACTTACTATGAAATGATTCACAGGTAATATTTGAATTTGTCAGCGGTATAGAAGATGTTTTGGCAGCAAAACTACAAGATCTCGGAATAGTCATTAAAGGTTCACTCGTACCAACTTATACTGACTTTCAAGATGAATCAGATTCAGAATGTAGTAGCTCAGAAGATGAGGAGTTTCACAATATTGCCAGGTAACAAATACTTCTTGTTATGATAGTTTTGCGAAACAAAAAGTTTGAATAAATCATGCATTTTTGTTATCAAATTGCTCTTATTGTATAATTAGCCTATCAACCTCTAATTTCATAATATATATCCTCTTTAGTAGTCTATATACAGACATTTAAAGTTTGTATATATTATAGATGCCTCTAACATTTAAACGTTGGCATTATTTTGGTGCAGGGTTATGTTGAATGTTGAAAATATCACCAAGGACTGTTCCTCATGTAACACCCACAAAATATAGTCCATCAATTAACATATCTCTGGCAGGAAACGAAGATCACAGTCCTGAGTCCGCCAATCGCCGTTTGCGGGAGACTGTAATTACAATTACCAAAAAAATTACCGCTGTAGCGGGAGACTGCGATCACAGTCCTGCTTATTATATTGCGATATTTATGGTTTACACTAGTTGAATTTTTGTTGAAAATTTATCATACGAGTATAAATCGGGACTGTCCCCACTCATACATGTGTTCATGTAAAGATCAAAACCACATGTCAAAACACATGATCCCGATTTATTCCATTTTTTTTATCTACCTATAAGTTCTTCGAACGCTTTTAGTATACCTACGTCACCACCCTCTTCGACTTTCGAAAGATTTTCGGCTACATAAAAATTAGAAAAAATCGTCACAAGCTAAGCCGTAAAATATCCAACCTGAAAGTGTCGTGTTTGTAGTGCACATAAAAAACGCGGGGAAACAAGATACATTTGTGACTATTGTAAAGTTCCGCTTCATAAAGGGGAGTGGTTTTCACGGTACCACTCTTTAGTAAAATATTGATTTTTACAACATATTTTTAGTTTATATACTTTTACTTTATATTTAAAAACAATTAAGTGCGCATGAGAAAATAATTCATAAAAATATCATCATAATATTGTAGGCGAGTGCTTACATTTCTTATTTTTTTATCGGAAAGATTTAACATATGTTTTAATGGTACGCGAATAATTCGCGACAGCATATATCGCGAATAATTACGCAAGCGGATACGTCCGCATCGCTCATTAACTTACGCTCAATTCGCACCTACAGAGATGTGTTAATAGTAATGTTAATAGTTGAAAATAGCACAGTTGATCTAGAAATGTATGCCAGAATGACATGTGCTAATTCACATCCTTCTGTTCACCGTTTGGTAGGAGTTGTTGTGACAGAAAGACAGACAGATTGATACATGTATCTTCTGCTATATAGTATAGATATGCTAATTGTTTTATTTTCAAAAATCGATTGTATTGAAACCAGGCTAAATATTGATTAATTGATAAGTTGATATTAATTTTTTTCAGTATTCAATCTGGGCTAGAAAAAACATCCTTCGATACTCCTTACACGGATGACATTTCAAGTGATCAAAAGGAATTGATTGAACTTAACACACTGAATCTCGACGTAACAACAATGATGGCATTTATAAGTAACCTCACAAATGGCAGCCACGATTTTGTGTTTCAACAACCTTTACTTAGTCAGCAAGCGATTTGGGAAGCAAAGAGACCTGTGAAACCAATCTTGGATGAACTGTTTAAAGGTTTAATTGAATTTATATTGTTTTAAAATTTTCACTGCAACTCTTAATTGTCATTTTTTAATAAAATTAATAAAAGATATCCCTTTGCATTTTAGGCATTAATGCCTCCATTCCATAGAAGCTCACCATGTAAAAAAAAACTATGCAATTCGTGTTATACTAATAATTCACCTTGATCAATAATTACATAGTTTTTGTTCACCCTTTTTCGTAGACAAATGTTTAGTGTGCTGTGAAGCAGCTTGGGATGATTTCAAAAAAATTGTAGATGTTTTGGGAGGTCCACAAGAAAAGCGAAGAGCGGCCGATCTTAAAGCAAGACTTACCGTTATGCCAGATGATGAAAATGGTTAGTATAACTTGGTCATAATCTTGAAAACTCCATATTCCAACTCCAGGTGCGAAGGGATTTGAGTGACACCGATATTGGATCATCTTTCCAACCCATCATTTATTATTATCTTCCAAACCTATTTAGTTTCGATATAAAGATTCTTATTTTTTGTATACAGTGTTACATACTAATTTTTAACCGTCAAAATTTAAATTTTAAACTAAGACCTATATCATTAGCATCTGTTTACTCAATAAGTTTTAAAAACAAAAAGTATTTCTCAACAAATATTAAAAATGAAAATAGGGTATTCCAGGTGGCATGATTATATTTCAAAACCTGTTCCATTATATTAAAAAAAAACACCGATCTGTCATTAACACTAATTACCATGGGCTTCACCAGTGACCGGCAACGAAGACCTATCTTTGAGCTGTAATATAGCGCCTGCGGGTATGTGGGTGGTTTGTTCTGCTATTAAGGAAAATAGGCCTTCTTTATTTGTATATATATCTCCTATTTATTTGACAGGTCCGGATGAGCCAAAACGTGCCGATTTAAGAGTGAGAGGGAGGATTAGACTCCGATCCAAGATTGTTTTCAACTTTGGCCAGCGAATAAGAGCTTTGACAATTTCTGCTAATGAAGGATTTGTTCGAGCTGCTAGGCAACAGGTAAATTGATCAAATTTATAAATCAATGAAATGCATTCGATTAAAAAAAATAAAACACAATTATTTATTTGTAAGATTTCCTTCATATTTCAATTGTAGATTATTTAATTTCATTTATGTATAATTTGTATGATTATCTACAAATTCTCGAACCAGTTGTGTTATATACCTGGTAATTATTAACACTTTTCATATAAATAGCCTTGTTAAGATTTATATGTTATCAGCCGATAATGCTCGCAATGGGCGAAACCAGCCCCGGTCATTTCAAGAAATGTGAAAGTAGTACAAAACAAACTGTTTTATTTTTTTAAATATAATGCCTTTCCACTAAGAAGTGACAGTTAACTAACAGGTTAAAAGTGAAATTCATTTGATGTGTGTCTTCTACACTATCCTGGTGAAGCAATGGGTGCTCCAAATGAGCAAAGCAATTGTAGTGTATGCTCCCGATTTGTTTCTGTTCATTAATATTCGTTCCGTACAAATAGCTGTCACTGATTCGTCAATCATCAATCTGACATCTCTGTTTAATGTTATTTTGCACCTTGACTAGATAAATATTTTATATTTTTCTCAAATTAACATAAATAATCTATGTTTTAAAACAAAAATATTTAACAAAATATCACATGCAGCCAATTGTCGATGTGTCATATCTCGAGTAGTATTTTAACAATTGTCAGTCAATTGAGCGGAAAAGACTGCGTTTCAACCTTTGGAATTAGTTTTCCTAAGGACTTGGATCTGTTATCACTAAGTTGCAGTCTTCAGCTGTGGGTTTATCTTATAATTTATGCCAAAATACTGATTTATATT